>OX336394.1:18849691-19449691 GCA_946902985.2 Meconema thalassinum
GTGTTTTGCAGCTGGTCCGGACAACTGTGTTACTGAGACCAAGGGCGTTTCATAATAGCCTTGTGGCTATAAATAAAATGTGCAGGATATAAACACGCAAAGCAATTGATATGTGTGTCTCATCCCAAATCCCGTTTCCATTCCCATTGCATTGTTATATTTTCGTTGCTATAAGCTTGAGAAAGCTAAAACATTATATGTGTAGAATACAGGTCCTACAGGAGGACATGGTTATGTGGTCGATGGCTTCTGATGGCCACGTTAATTTTGTTGTTTCATTTGTTAAAATCATTCTTTATGTGGAATAAATTATTGTGCAGTTTAAAGTTTCTCGTCTTCGTTTTGGTTCATTTTAAATATCATGGTGGAGGTTATTGTGAGGACATACTTTTAAGTGATCCAGTTGACAACCCAGTCCCCGAGATATATTTAAGAGGTAAGTAACGGTAAGTAATAACCCCCGTATATTTTGGTGTGTTCCACAATAATTTTCTTGTTAACTATTCTGCTCCAATCTCGATAGTATCTGTCAGTGCCATTTTCATTGATGTAGCTATGCCGGCGCGTTTGATTATTGGCAATCCGATTGAGGGGGCGGATATCTGACAGCCTACTATCCGGATATCGGGTACAGTACCATCCTGGTATTTGCCCGAAGGCGAAGTGGGAAACCACGGAAAACCACTTCGAGGATGGCTGAGGTGGGAATCGAACCCCCTCTACTCATTTGGAACACCCGAGGCTGAGTAGACCCCGTTCCAGTCCTCATACCACTTTTTCAAATTCCGTGGCAGAGACGGGAATCCAACCCACGACCTCCGGGGCGGCAGCTAACCATGCTGACCGCTACGCTACGGAGGCGACCGAGAAAAAGTTACCTTACAAAAGTTATTACAACTTTGTTTCTTCGATTCACGAAATTTTAAAATTAATAATGCAGTTATACAACATTCCAATGTATATTGTGTTAAAATTTGGATTCGATCTGATGACGGGTTTGTGAGATAATAATTCTTAAATGTGACGCAGGTTGAAACACGCTGAAAAACGGGCACTTTTTGTGTTCCAACTGCTATAAAAAAATATTAAAACATAAATTAAAAATTCCAAACCTACATGAACTAACGTAAAATAGAACGACGTAAATGATGATGTTATTGGATTTTATGTAGGTGTATTGGTTACTTCACAAACAACCTTCAAACTCGAGTGCACATAATATTTTGGTCGACAGTAGGCTGAAATTGTTAGCAGTGCCGTGGTACGAGTCTTGCAGCGGAGCCCCTGGAGAGAAAAGAACACAAGATGTCACTCCACAAATGAGCTCGAGATTATTTTACATTCGATGAATATTTTGTTAAAGCAAATTGAAATAATTTATTCCCACATTGCATGGAGTAAGGGAGGGGATGAGGGTGAGGAAGTTGAGAAGTCGTTATTACTTTGCTTACTTGACATTAAGTACCGATTATTGTTATTATATTAACAATAACTTTGTTGAAACCCTTAAACTAGGGCTCACGATCAGAACGTGTTTGCGATCTTCCGACTAATCGTTTACAACTGTCTCATAGAAATCGTTGTATAAATTAAAACGTTTTGTAAAGAAACGTTTTCTTAAATGTTTAGAGTTTGGTTGATTGGTTCCTTAGTTTAGGGGCTGCAACAACGTGGTCATGTAGCCCCGTGTACTTTGGGTGTGTGTGGAATCTGTCTGATAACCGGTGATAATTGTGGTGGCTGTATTAGAGTGTGTTATCTGATTTTAATCCAAGAAGGCCTAAGGACTGCAAACATTCCATTTTCAACTAGTTCCAACTTTTGCTACCAAACGCCACAGTCAACAACTAACTAGTTCTGAATTTAATTACTAGATGCCACTGCAGTTAGCTCCTGGTGACGAAACTGGAACCTAAGAGCGTTAGTCAAATCTAACCTATAATTTAGCTTCACACAAAAGTGTAATTAGTGGAAGGTTCTGTTACATGCCATAATTCTGTGATATGGGACCGCCGTGCTTCCCTTCCGAAGGAAGCCATACTGAGGGAATTTTAACGCTCTTAAAAAAACAAACAGAAACATCCTTGACCCCCCACTTTGTACCTGTGGAGCCATTTTCACCGTGGCCCACATTTTCACCGAGTGTGTGGATCTTGCTGACTTACGAAGAAACCTTGGTTTGCAGATGACACTCAAACTTATATTAGCCGATGACGCGGTGGCTGCTGATCGCGTTATCCGCTTCATAAGTGAGAGTGGGTTAGGGCCAGCAATCTAAATTGTCCAGTGAACATTTACTGAACGACTTGAATGATAATTTTTTGTTTTTCCGTAATTTTTGTTAATTTTTATAATTATTATTTTTAGTTAAGTTTTTGTTTTGTTTTATTAATTTTAGGTCTTTTTAAATTTAGGTGTCCACTTCTAAATCATAAATTCAATTCCAAATTTGTATTCTATAATCTGTGTTTAGAGGGGCAGATGACCTCGTAGTTCCGCCCCTTAAAACAACAATAACTAACTAACAAGGGTATGATTCGGAGCGGGAACAGACACTCTTGCCCTGAGCTACGCCTGCTGGCTCATGCCACAACTATCGGTCATGACTCAATCACTCGGCTGTTTAAAGGAAAGTGTCGCTAATGGGAGTTGAACACCAACACAAGCGCTGGTAATGACGGAGTAACGCAAGGTGAACTGCTTCTTACCAGTGAGAAAGTTCCTGTTTAAATACAAGGAGACGCACCAAGTTTTCTCTTTAACGAGTTGGGAGGCGGATAAACACACATTACGAGAAAGTAACTCCTTTATTCCTCACTGGCAACACTTCTAAAAAAAAGAAAAACGAAGGCCGAGTGGTTCATTGGCTGTTGGACTCCTGGAACAATCATTCACCCTTCATGGGATAGTGGTATCTCATATTAACTATTGATGGGGTCTGCAAGTTGTTGTCATCTTTACCCCCCAATTCCGCTACTGGGCCTGATAATATACCCGCAAGGATACTCAAAACGTGTGCTCAGGCCCTCGCTCCATCCATCTGCACAATATTTAGCACCTCTTTTCAATATGGGAAATTACCATCTGATTGGAAAATCGCCAACGGTGTTCCTGTCCACAAAACTGGTAATAAGGAATCAGTAGCCAACTACCGCCCCATATCGTTGACATCCATATTGTGTAAGGTAATGGAGTGCCTGCTATCGAGGGAGATGTTGCGTTTCCTGAAAGAAACAGGTTCTCTTGACGAACACCAACATGGGTTTCTACCTGGACATTCCTGTACAACGCTACTCACTTCAGCTGTGGACGACTGGCAACAAACTTTGGAAAGAATACCAGGCGGTCAAGTGGATCTCGTTACTCTCTATTGGACCAAGGCTTTTGATCGGGTTCCGCATTCACGTCTCCTTGATAAACTGCGCTCCTACAATTTCGGTGGTAAACTAGTGGGGTGGTTGACTGACTTTTTTACAAACCGGCATCAGAGAGTAGTCTTCCAAGGCGCTCATTCCTCTACTGTTTTGGTCCCATCTGGTGTCCCTCAAGGATCTGTCCTTGGTCCTCTACTTTTCAACTTATTCATGTTGGATCTTCCCCATGCAGTCTCCTCAAACATCTACCAATATGCCGACAACACAACCCTCTATCGCAAAATCAAAGACAATAGTGACCTTGCCGCCCTGCAGGAGGATCTAAATAACATCAGTGCCTGGAGCAAAATTAACGGCCTAGCTGTCAATTCCTCCAAAAGTATTCTAATCTCCCTAACCCGTAATCGAATTCTGCGGCCAACCCTTATCACTTTGAAATCACTCCGATTCCGCGTGTGTAGTGCGTCAAGCTTCTTGGACTCAATATCACTTCCGACCTGAAATGGAACACCCACACCGACGCAGTGAGGAACCAAGCTGCCCGCCAACTGGGTATGCTAAGCAGAAATCTACGTGGCTGCCGTACCAAAGTGAAGAGGACCGCCTACCTGAGTCTAGTACGACCGCTGCTAATTCACGCGTGCCCTTCATGGAGCCCCGGTACCAAGGGAAATATCCTTAAGCTTGAACAGATACAAAATCGTGCCACTAAATTCATTCTTTCGAAAATTTCCGACATAGACTCTAAAATCAGACGCCAAAAATGTAGCCTTCAATTTATTGAGAACCTATTTACCCAAATTGATTTGTTATACCTGCGAAAACTCTTTAATAATACTGACTCATCTGCTATTTTTGACAAAATTTCCCTTGGCTACCGATCAGCTCAGAAGGGCCGCGGAGTTGAGCTGTGAGTCGTACAAACTGGGTTTTGTAAATAGATCGGTCTGTGCATGGAACAGCCTACCGTGTTCTCTGAAGGCCAGTACAATAATGCCGTTCAGTTCAGGAGGAAGGTCCGGCATTATTTGTTCAACAAGTAGGTTGTTCTTCATATGCCCCGATTCTTTGTTGTGCTAGTGTTTCCCGTGAATCTCTATTTGCAATATTTATTTGATCTCTTCTCTTGTTGTTCCTCCCTTATTCTATATAACTGTGCATTTATCATCCCCCTAATGAATACTGTAAATAATGAAATCATTGCTCGATTCTCACTAATTGCCATCTTGTGTACACATGTAAATATATCCCAGTGTATATATATTGGGGGCTCTGACGCATCCCGAATGCGAAGGGGGGCTATGCTCTTTTCGGAGACTCCCTTCAGTGTAGCCTACTGTAAAAATAGTGTAAGGCACTGATAAATAAATATGAAATGGAACCACCTGTCATAAGGACAGTTTATGCTTTCAAAGATGCTGATAGTTGAATCATTCAGCCAAATATCGGATAATTTTCATGCCGAAGTGCTAGTATTTCTAAAAATTAAATATTATATGGGTTCTACTTGATGTGATGTGGTGGATAAAATTTTAAAAAATATAAAACTAAAATCATTAACAATTAGCGTGTTAAAATAAAATATAAATACCGAAAAAAATACAACAATAAAATAAATATAAAAAATAAAATAATAAATGAAACTATAAAAATATGAAAACAACTTTAAAATCAAATTGGAAATTGGTTAATTAATTAATTCAATAGAAAAATATCAAATTTGAATCTATAGGAAGATAAATTGAAAATGAGAAATAAATATGTCAACATTAAAATTGGAGAGAAAAAACATTATTAATAATTATAATATATATACTCCGTGGACAGGCCAACAAGGACCACTTCTTTATAGATCTAGTTTCCTTCTTTCTCTTCCAGAAGTCTTTCATCCTGGTCGACTGCGCAGCTCTTCTTTCAGCAGTCCGTTCTCCTCCGTTGAGATTCTTCTTCTCCGACACGAATTTTGAGGCCAATTTTTTTTCCTGTACTCTTTTCGATATAGACAATCTTCTTCAGAAATTTTGAATTTTCTTCTTTCATTTGTTTTACATAGCCTCCTTGCCCTTTATAGTTCCAGATTTTATCAAAAATTTGTTTGTTTAACCTTGAGCAATCCATGCGGACCAGAAGTCCGTAGAACTGAAGTCGCCGTTTTCTGATCATCACTTCAAGGTTGTCGATTTTACTATAAATTTCTGCATTGGATCTCAGTCTACAACCTTCCTGTGTTTTCCTAGGACCATAAATCCTTCTTAAAATTCTTCTTTCTATCTTGAGCAAATTCTCCATTCCGGTTATATTTGTAGTTTCCATGCCGTACAAGATGACTGGTCTAATGACAGTATTAAAATGTCGTAATTTTGCATTGATCGACAGGTTCTTTTTATTGTATATATTTTTTGTACAAAAATTTAAACTTTCCAATTTCCCTTTTTTGTTCTCAGTTGCCAATTTATCCGTCCCATTGCTACTAATTATTTCTTCAAGATATTTAAATCGGTCAGTGACCCTGATGCTCCCATAATTTGTTTTTATCATTTTCTTAGTGTATTTCTGATCATTTGTCATCATCTCTGTTTTTACCAACGAAATCTGTAAGCCCGCCTTTTCCGCCGTTTCTTTTAACTGATCAATTTGGTTAATAGCTTCCTGTTCTGATTCAGCAAACAACGCTACGTCGTCAGCAAATGCTAAACCTTTGACTTTGAGGTTCTGATTCTTTGTACCAATTTTTGCACTTGAATAATAATAATAATAAATTAAAATGTAAAAAAAAACATAAAATAAAAAACAGTCTTGCCTTCAAAAGGGTTAATTTGGCGCGTTTGGCGTCACGCCATTCTGTATGTGGCTAACTGACATTTACAACACACCTCATCAGGAAAATGTCTACTATAAACGTTGTGTTGTGTGCATATTGAACATGATAGGATACAGGAACACTGGGAAATTACAGTGACATATAAAACATGGCTTAGAAATAATAAGTAGTTCCGTGAAGAACTAAATGGCCTATTTTCATAAATCCTACTGGTCCTACTTTGGACAGCCGCCATTTTTAAGTTCGAATAAAATTCCATTAAATTAGATGTCAATATATTAAGGCTTGTATAAAAATATACCGTGGTAAGTTTCACAGCGCTCGGATGAAAAGTCACGGAATAAAATCCTTTAAATATTTAAATTTCACGTCACCGCCATGTTGGCTTCGTGCTCACCAGGCTATTGAATGATCCATAGGAGAACTTATGTTAATTGCCTCTATCAACATACAAAATTTCAGTTTGATTGCTGTAATAAATTCGTAGATATTGAGAGCCATCTAAATATTTCTGATGGTCGCCATGATGGATTGCCATAGAGTTATGTACCATTAGATGACGATTATTGCGTAGATTCATTATTCAAACGTTCACTACGATCGCATGATTACGACACAAGAAATACAAACTTAATTTTTAGCCTGTTTTCATTTTATGAAAAAAAAAAAAAGGCTTATGAGATCACCTTTTGTCCGTGTGTGTGTGTGCGTGTGTGTGCGTGTGTGTGTGTCCCTAATAACTTCTAAACGGCTGAAGCGATTACAATGAAACTCGGTAAGATCATAGCACTATTCTGGACGACCCCGATCGTGCCCTTCAAATTTTATTGTCTCTCACCAATCCAACATGGCGGCTGTGCGAAATATTTCACCAGCATTCAGTATCTCCGAAACTATTACCGATATCGCCCTGAAATTGTGTACGGTGATAAAGGAAACTACTGAAAGTTCACCAATGAGACTTTCAAAAATCTGGTGACTACAAAACCAACATGGCGGCCAAGCGAAGTTGAGACTTTTAAATAGACTTTTCTCGTGATTTAACTATCCAAACGTAATGAAACTTCGTACAACAAATATTTATACACATTGTAATGCACTGGAGTCCAATTTAGTTAAATTGCTTTCAAAACCTCAAAATGGCGGCTGTGTGAAATATTTCACTGACATTCTATATCTCCGAAACTATTACAGATATCATCCTGAAATGTTGTACGGTGATTAAGGGTACAGATACAAGTTTATCTATGTAACTTTCATAAACCTGTAAAATACAAAACGAACATGGCGGCCAAGCGAAGTTGAAACATTTGAATAGACTTTTCTCGTGATTTAACTCTCCGAGCGCAGTGAAATGTGGTACAGTAAATGATTTTATATATTGTAATGCACTGGCATCTAATTTAGTTCAATTGTTTACATAACCTCAAGAAGGCGGCTGTGCGAAATTTTAAAATTAAGTTTTTATTTTTGTGTCTTAATCATGCGATCGAAGTGAAAGTTTGAATAATGAACCTTGACAATAATTGTCCTTGAATGGTGCATAACTCTATGGCCTATACATATAACAATCCAAAATTGCGAGCATCCAAAATATTTTGACGGTTCTCAATATCTACGAATCTTTTACAGCAATCAAACTGAAATGTTTTTTATGTTCATAGAGGCTATGAACTATATGTTCACCTATAGGACTTTCAGTAACCTGGTGAGCACAAATCCAACATGGCGGCGACGCGAAGTATAAATATTTAAATGGACGTTTCTCGCGAATTAACCACACGTACACAATAATCTTAATGTAATAGTACAAAAATAAAAATCCAACCTGGCAACCATCTGAAATATTTAGACGCTTCTCAATATCTACGAATCTATCACAACCTTCAAACTGAAATTTTGTATGTTGATAGAGGTAATTAACATGAGTAGGCTATATGAGAATAGGCTGTTTAGTTCTTCACGGAACTACTTGTTAAATTTCCCACAACCATCAACCTGAGGTTTTGTAAAAAAAATAAACTAAATTAGATGCCAGTGCATTACAATGTGTATAAACATTTACTGCACCAAGTTTCACTGCGTTCGGATGGTTAAATCATGAGAAAAGTCTATTTAAATGTTTCAACTTCGCTTGGCCGCCATGTTCGTTTAGTAGTTAACAGGTTTTCAAAAGTCACATAGGTGAACGTCTAGTAGTGCCTTTCATCACCATGAAAGATTTCAGGGTGATATCAGTAATGGTTTCGGAGATATAGGATGCCGGTGAAATATTTCGCACAGCCACCATGTTGGATTGGTGAGACGTAATAAAATTTGAATCGCACGGTCATGGGTTGGCCGAAATAGTACTTTGACCTTACCGAGTTTCATTTGAATCGCCCCAGCCGTTTAGAAGTTACTATGGGGGGGGGCACGCACATACATTCACACACACATGGACAAATGGTGATCTCATAAGCCTATTTTTTCGTAAATGAAAATAGGCTAAAATCATTAATTGAAATTTGAAATTAATACAATTTGTGAGTCAATTCCTACGTAGCCTACGCTTGTTCTTAAAGTGAGTGACTGTACTTGTATAGAGACATTACCAAGCAGGTGACGTCACTTGGTCACGCGATAGGTTAGGGTAGGCTCCCCTGCACTAATTAATTACCAGTTAAATGGCTCAGGAACGCCTTTTCTCAGTAGCGCCACATTATCGCCGATAAGCGATAAACGTCAATCCAGGCTGTACCGCGAGGGCGTCAAAATACCGTGCGTTGCCCAGTTTTTATTACAGAAAGGACATTCAATTACAAGCAGATCAGCCAGTCTCTTAGAGCACCTTTATTGTTTGAATCATGTGATGGTGATTGCTGAAATCACACTGCTCTCAAGATGGCGACTCCAGCCTTTGTCCACTATAATAATAATACATTATTGCAGCCGAATGGCCAGGGAAGGTTTACAATATCAGGTTACAGGTTTAGCCTACATTAGATCACAGTTGTAATGTTCATTTGCTTGCGTTTATGAGGTCATTAAGAGACCCTGTCCTGCTTTTGCAATTTTTGATTTCGCCACACATTTCACACACGCATTGGTCATCTGCTTGGTGATATTTAATGAATAACACACATTTTATGGTGAAAACCACGAATCGCGAGCCCTATGATTGAGTACCTTTGCGTTTGATTGGCGTTGGTCCATTGTCCATTTAATATCGCATCCGCTCCAAAAAATCCATTATCTATCTCTTTCTCCTTCTGTTTCCTTCCTTCTATTACTTCTTCTGTATAAGCGCGTGTACCTTGAGCCTTATATCCTCGAGGACAAATATTTCTTTTGCTAGAATGTCCACTATGCTGCTCAATAATACAGGCTATCATATTCCAGATTGCGAACACCATGGTAGCGCCTAACACGTAGTTCTAAGATCCTAATCATTGTCATGTACCTAATCAATGGTGTTGCAAATATCACAAACGTTGCTGTAGGTTATTATCGTAGCAACGGTTTTGAGAGGGACTTTGATCGTCGCTGTAAGGTAAGACTAATCATAATTCAGTTTGTAATCTAATTTAATTTTAGCCTATTTTCATTTATGAAAAAATAGGCTTATGAGATCACATTTTGTCCATGTGTGTCCCCCTAATAACTTCTAAACGGAAGAAGCGATTTCAATGAAACTCGGCGAGGCCCGACCGTGGCCCTCAAATTTTATTACGTCTCACCAATTTAACGTGTCGTCTGTGCGAAATATTTCACCGGCATTCTATATCTCCGAAACTATTACCGATATCACCCTGATATTTTGTACGATGATAAAGGCACCACTAGAAATTCATCTATGTGGCTTTCAATATCCTATTCGTTTTGTACTTAACAGAAATATGAAATTCACATAGATGAACTTCTAGTAGTACCCTTTATCAGGGTACTAATTTTCAGGGTATTACTGTTGCGTAGATATATAAGGTGCGTTCAAAAAGTAACAAGCCGGAGGCATAATTACAGAAACCAGTGGCTGTAAGTTAGAAGTATTGGTCCTGGCTGTTGAGGCACCTGTCCCACTGTGACACGAGGCGGTGATTGGCTGTCTCATAAAATTCCCTGGGCTGCGATGTGAACCAGTTCCGCACGTACAGCTGGACGTCGGCGTCCGAGATGAATCGTTGGCCCCGCAGAGCCCTTTTCAGGGGACCAAACATGGCGTAATCACAGGGAGAGAGGTCCGGACTGTATGGAGGGTGGCCGAGAACCTCCCATTTGAATTTCTGCAGGAGTGTCACGACTGTGTTGGCCATATGAGGTCGTGCATTGTTGTGGAGCGACCACGGCGGCTATGGCGTTCACTGTCACTCGGCGGTCCTGGGTAATGAGTGCATCAACCAGCTGGACGTTGTCATCGGTTAGCAACATCGGCTAACGACAACCGTCCTTCCCTGGAACGCTTGTGCCACGCCTTGACCCTTTCAAGGGACATGCAGTGTTCGCCATACACTTGTGACATTCGGCGATGAATGTCCGTTCCCCCTAATCGTTCCGCTGTCAGAAACCGAACAACACCTCTTTGCTCTTCGGTTGACGCCTCCATGCCACTGTTTGCAATGCGACTGGCAGTGTTGGACGATTGATGCATGCTGCTGCTCGCTTTGTATCGTCACGTGACGTGCACGCGTGCCCTCTAGCGACGGGCTGTGACCTTCCACGCTCTGGTCGGAACCACACCTCGTTACACACGCCACGATTAGCCGATGTCGTCACCGGTTTGCGCATTCCAGCCTCCGGCTCGTTACTTTTGGAACGCACCTTAGAGAATGCCACCATCTTGGATTAATGAAACGTATGAAAATTTGAAAGGCTCGATCGATGTCGGACTAGGTAGTAATAAGCACTTAGCGAATTTGATTGTTATCACTTCGGGACACACACACACACACATACACACACACACACACATACACTCACACACACACACACACACTCACACACACACACACACACATAGGGTAGGCATTTTTGATGTGTAAAATCTTTCCACTCGGTTGCTGTATATTTTTTGTGGTGGTGATTTTGAAGAAATGGAACGGAAATGCGACGGAAATGAAACGGAAAAACTGAGCACACGCGGTGGCGGACATTGGTACCACGACGTACTGTCGGCCATGTGGAATGTATATCGCATACGGTTTACTTCAAGGTTTGGAGGCCCCATTAAAGCTATTCCTACAATAAATCATCTTCAAGTTGTCGTTCATGGTGTGAAAATCTTCGATATATCATATTTGCTGAAAGGATTTGGCACTGGAGTTTTACAAGTAGTTATCTCAATGACCATCAGAGCTCACTGTTAACAAGGGATTTGCGCTCCAGGCAGACATGTCACATGTTACACATCATATGCGACTACTGTAAGGCTCGTGATAATTTTTTGTGTGACCTCCTGAGAGGCCGAGTGCAGGTCTTTGTAGTCGTCGCCCGTGGGCGACCTGCGCGTCGGGATGAGAGATGGAATGAATGATGGTGAATGAAACTGGGCAAGGAAGCGTCCGTGGCCTGTCAGAAGGTACAGTCCCAGCATTTGCCTGTTGTTGAGAATGGGAAACCACGGAAAACCATTTCAATGACGGCCGACGGTGGGGCTCGCGTCTACCGAGTCAGCAGAGAGCTTGGCAACATGGGCAACGGTGCGCTTTAGCGAGCGTAGCCACGACTGTCGGTATACGCATAAATAAAAATAGGCTACCAATCGTAGAGGTTTTGCTGTATTTCCGTAGCAAACTAAGACTTATCGCCCCTTGTCGAGAGATTGACTGCCACTTGTGTTTTGATAGGATGTAAGTGTGTTTCACCCTCGTGGTGGCCTACCCCCCGGGGGCCCATCATAGCCATCTGCCGAGACGCCTCGCCCTCGCATGGACCAGTTCAGAGATCAACTCCATCTGTCGGCCAATTGGATTTCACGCGCTCTTGGACGCCTTGCGAATGCTGAGAATGTGAGAGGTTGGTTTGGTTCCTTACTTGAGGGGCTGCGACAACGTGGTCATAGCCCCGTGTACTTTGGCTGTGTGTGTAGAATCTGTCTGATAAACGGTGTTAATTGTGATGGCTGTATTAGTGTGTGTTATCTGTTTTAATCCAAGTAAAATAATAATAATATTATCGTAAGGCCTCGGTGCCGGGTGCAAGCTTTGTTATTTGACACCCAAAGGGTTCGTTGTTCCTAGAAGCACTATGAAAGTCAAGAAGGTTAGATATCCAAGCTCTTTGAACATTATAGCGCTTTCTAGTAGAGAAATGAGGAACTTTGTGTTGGCGGAAACTCCCGAGATTAATTTTGCTATTATGAACACGGCCTACTGAATTCAAATGCCAACGTCGTATGACATGCGTGTCGTATTTTTGCCGCCTTTGAAAAATCACTTACCACTGCCAGGAGCGAACCTTCAAGCTTGGGGTTGGTAGTCCGACACGTTAACCACTCACCCACCGTGGCAAGCTAATTCAAGTAAGGACTGCAGACAGTAATTTCAAGTAGTTCCTAATTTCGCTACCAAATGCTACCGTACACGACACCTAGCTTGCGGACATGGCTACTAGATGACATCACGGTCAGCACCCGGCGGCGAACGTTGGAACTACTAGAGCGTTATCGATTCCAACCTACAAATTTTGGCTACACACAAGTGTAGTTAGTGGAAGGTTCTTTTTCATGCCATAAATCTATGACATGGGATTGCCGGCTTTGATTCCCCTCCGAAGGAAGGCATAGCCTACTGAGGGATTTTTAACTCTCTTAAAAAAAATCCGACGACTTCGGCCGGGTTTGAACCCGCGACCTAGGGCATAGAAGCTCAGCATGCTACCAACTACGCCACCGAAGCCGCCCGGTGAAGAGTTTCTTTTATCATTTTAAATGATCTTGTCGACTTCGTCGTTACGCTGAGGTGTGTGACGTCATAGTACGATGTAGCAGCCGAGTACCAAGAAGGCTGTGCGAGAACAGAGTTTCAAGAAGGCTGTGCGAGAACAATCAAGTAGGCAGTGAAGAAACAAAATAGAATCTTGAAACTCTGTTCTCGCACTGCCTTCTTGGTACTCGGCTGCTAGCATTTAAAATGATATAAAGTCCAGTCTTTCAGACTGACTATCCGTGCCTTTTTATAATACAAGCGTTACATTTTTCACTTTTAGTTGAGTTCAACAATAAAGCAGCAATTCAACTAAGGCTTCATCGAGGAAGGAAACGAATTCTACATACAATCAAATACAGTTTCCATCTTAATCAGCATAAATAGGACAAATTGTAAATTTTGACTGTTTTAATGCAACAAGAACAGAGGTGCCCACATGGCACAGAATATCAGAAACATGAACAAAAGAAGGTTCAATAGACACAACTGGTTAAAAAGTTTTTAACATGTTTTTAATTGTTATAATTTAATAACAAGCAGGATAATAAAATCGAGGTGGTTAATAGTTTCAAATACTTAGCAGAATGGATCGACTGGAATAACCTTGAAGGAAATGGAACTAGCCTTCCAGAAAATCAAAAACGCATGCAATAAGAAAACCCTCTCCTGGAACACTCAAATCAGGTATTATAAGAACACCGTAATTAAGCCAGAGGCACTCTTTGCAGCAGAAACACAAGTCTTGAGGAGACAAGGGCTAATGGAGAAATTGGAAGTCAAAGAGAGAAAAATTTTGAGTAAATTCCAAAATAACAAACAAATTTTCTATAAGAACGGCACCCTGTATGTGAAGTCGAAGAATTTTCAGATACCGTAAGGAAGAGAAGGATTGATTTCTATGGGATTTTCCGTCAACACAAAGTTCCTCCATTCTCTACTAGAAAGCGCTATAGTGTCAAGGAGCGTAGATATCTAACATCCTTGACTTTCATAGCGCTCCAAGGAACAACAATATTCGACATGCAAGCTGTGCTCTGGGCGTCAAATAACAAAACTTGCACCCAGCACCCGAGGCCATACGATATTGTTCTTCTAGTTACGTACAGGCCAACTACGGACCACGATATTCAACAAATTTGCTTGGAGAGGGTCTCGATATTTGCCCAGTAGTCACGCATCGCCTGGCTGCGTTGTTCCTTTCTCTTCTTTGTCCAGAGGGCACCTGTCTTCTTCCTTGGTTTTTTTTCCTGGAACTTCATTTGGTTTAATTTACTCCTGAGAGACGTTCCATCTTTTATATCTTTGTCCGTAACTCCAAGCTCCAACAGATCTTTGTCCACTCTATCAGCCATGGTGACTTGGTCTTCCTTCTTTGCCAGTATGTGAGTAGCTGCATCCTGGAGACGTGTCCATAAAATGCTAGACGTCTCTTCCTGGCCATGTCTGTAATTCTTTCAGAGCTCCCGTTTGGGTCGTCGCCTATTTACTCCCTTCCTTGATTGGTCCCAATATCTTCCTCATTATCTTCCTCTCTTGGATATTATTAATATTATTATTATTGCCGAAGTTCTTTTAATGTATCCTATATTTGCTGGGATATCCATTAAGCAGAGCTTAAGGTCCAGCAGCCAATTCCGTTGCTTACTTAGCACCACCCGGGAGACACGAGTAGGGTAATTTAAGGTTATACCTACGGACGTGAAGCAATGCTTCATAAGTGGGGAAAATCTGAAGACCCATTCTGCGACTGTGGTAATGTGCCTCAGACCATCCAGCAAATTGTTATGGACTGCCCAAAGAGAAAATTCTATGGATCTGCCCAAGAATTACATAGTGCCTCTACGGACAGGCTGAAAAGTCTGGACATTAAGTTTTGAATGTGTATCATTGATCTGTAAATAATGTATATAAAATTGGAAGATATATCTATTTATAATGTATCCTTGTTTTGCCATACGAAATAAAAATAAATTATTATTATTATAGTACAGCCATCACAATAACACAGGTTATCACACATTTCAATCTTTACATTGAACAAGCAATGAAGGAAATTGGAGAAAAATTTGAAGTGGGAGTAAAGATTCAAGGAGAGATTTGCGGATGACATCGTCATCTTGGCCGACTCGCCTGAGGATTTGAATGAGTTTTTGAACGGTATGGACTCCGTCTTGAGGAAAGAATTCATGATGAAAATTAATAAATATAAAACAAAAGTATTGGAATGCAGCCGAAATAAATCAGAATCCTCTATGGACATGAAAGAGGCAGGTGAAAAACTAAAGGAAGTAGGAGACTTCTGTTACTTAGGAAGCAAAATAACCAGTGATGGACGAAGCAAAGAGGATTTAAAAAGTAGCTTGGCTCAGGCAAGGAAAGCATTTCTACAAAAAAGGAATCTGTTGACATTGAACATAGATCTAGGTATACGGAAGTCATTTTTAAAAGCCTTTGTCTGGAGCGTGGCGCTCTATGGAAGTGAAACTTGGACTATTGGTGCAGCAGAAGAGAGGAGAATTGAAGCGTTTGAAATGTGGTGTTACAGGAGAATGATGAAGATCAGATGGGTAGATAGGGTTACAAACGAGGAGGTATTAAGACGAGTGGGAGAGGAGAGATGTTTCTGGCGACTGCTAATGAAGAGAAGAGATAGGTTGGTAGGACACATACTAAGACACCCAAGAATAGCAAGCTTAGTTATGGAGGGAAGGGTCGAGGACAAGAGCTGTAAGGGTCAACCAAGGTTAGAATATGTTAAACAGATTGCCTCGGATGTAGGGTGTGGTAGCTATGTAGAGATGAAACGATTAGCTCAGGACAGGGAGGCATGGAGTGCTGCATCAAACCAGTCAAAAGGTTGAAGACTCAAACAACAACATCACACAGAAAATAAACAAGGCTATATAACCGCGATGTCGCAGCCCCCAAAATAAGCAACAACATCTAGTGCGAATGCAGTTAGCAAGAACTACACCATTAAAGTCAGCACAATAACACAGTTATTTCACAAATTCTATACACGCACTAGTATGTGGGCCTGATAACCATTGGTGATCCTACTTCCACTTTAAAACAACAGCAACAATTACCGTACCTCCTTCGATATAGAATTCTGATTAGAAATGTATGTGAAAACACAGGTTTTTTCAGTTAACACGTTGCTCTGATTTGTTATTAAAATAAGGTCACGTGACAAATCGGCTGCGGGGTTTGGTGTGCGCAAGAGATAAATTCATTAAGTGAAGTTAATTATTAAAGAGCTATCTATTATAAACAATTACAATTATCTCTGGACAGGAAAAATATCGCTGTAGATAGAAAGTGAAAGGAGATGGCCATGAAGGTTGAGCAGTTTGGTGACATCGGGGGCATGGGTTAGTGGTAGGCTACCATTGTAGGCTGTAGCGTGGTTTGGGTCAAGAATTGAAATTTTTATTTTATGTTATTTTGATAGCCTATTGCCGACATCACCCTGAAATTTTGTACGGTGATAAAGGAAACTACTAGACGTTCATCTATTGGACTTTCAAAAACCTGGTAACTACAAAACCAACATGGCGGCCAAGCAAAGTTGAGACTTTTAAATAGACTTTTCTCGCGGTTTAACCATCCAAACGTAATGAAACATGGTACAGCAAATGTTTATACACATTGTAATGCACTGGCGTCTAATTTTGTTCAATTGTTTACATAACCTCAAAATGGTGGCTGTGCGAAATATTTCACTGGCTTTCAATATCTCCGAAACTATTTATGATATAACCTTGAAATTTTGTACGGTGATAAAGGGCACTGCTGCAAGTTTATCTATGTAACATTCAAACACCTGTAAAGTACAAAACGAACATGGCGGCCAAGCGAATTTGAAACATTTTAATAGACTTTTCTCGTGATATAACCATCTGAGCGCAGTGAAATATGGTACAGTAAATGCTTATACATATTGTAATGCACTGGCATCCAATTTAGTTAAATTGTTTACATAGCCACAAGATGGCGGCTGTGCGAAATTTTAAAATTAAGTTTTTATTTCTTGTATCGTAATCATGCGATCGAAGTGAAAGTTTGGATAATGAAGCTACGTAATAATTTTCCTTTAATGGTACATAATTCTATGGCCTATACATATAACAATCCAAAATTGCGAGCATCCGAAATATTTTGACGGTTCTCAATATCTACGAATCTATCACAACAATCAAACTGAAATTTTGTATGTTGAAAGAGGTAATTAACATGAGTAGGATATATGAAAATAGGCTGTATAGTTCTTCACGGAACTTCTTGTTTGAAACGTGACGCATATTAAACTAATAATGCTTATTTGCTGAAAATGTTTGCTAAACGCCATTCATAGGTCATTTAAAGTCACGCCCCCCTTGTTCCTAGGAACTGGCATATTCTCTCCTTTTCTCCTCGTCCTTCTCCTTCTCCTGCTGCTTCCTTTTCTCCTGCTCCTTCTTCTCCTTCTCCTGCTCCTCCTTCTTCTCCTTCTCCTGCTTCTTCTGCTCCTTCTCCTGCTCCTCCTTCTTCTCTTTCTCCTGCTCCTTCTTCTCCTTCTCCTGCTCCTTCTTCCCTTTCTCTTTCTTCTTCTTCTTCTCCTTCTTCACTTGCTCCCTCTCCTCCTCCTTTGTCCCCTTCTCCTGCTTCTTCTTCTCCTTCTCCTGCTCCTCCTTCTTCTCCTTCTCCTGCTTCTTCTTCTCCTTCTCCTCCTCCTCCTTTGTCCCCTTCTCCTGCTTCTTCTTCCTTTTCTCCTCCTCCTCCTTTGTCCCCTTCTCCTGCTTCTTCTTCTCTTTCTCCTGCTCCTCCTTCTTCTCCTTCTCCTGCTTCTTCTCTTTCTCCTGCTCCTTCTCCTTCTCCTCCTCTTTCTTCTCCTACTCCTTATTCCTTATCTCCTTCTCCTGCTTCTTCTTCCTTTTCTCCTCCTCCTCCTCCTTTGTCCCCTTCTCCTGCTTCTTCTTCCTTTTCTCCTCCTCCTCTTTTGTCCCCTTCTCCTGCTTCTTCTTCTCCTTCTCCTGCTCCTCCTTCTTCTCCTTCTTCTGCTTCTGCTATTTCTTCTTCTCCTTCTCCTCCTCGTCCTTCTCCTACTCCTTATTCCATTTCTCCTTCTCCTGCTTCTTCTCTTTCTCCTGCTCCCTCTTCTCCTTCTCCTGATCCTTCTTCTTCTTGTTCTCCTGCTCCTCCTTCTCCTGATTCTTCTCTTTCTCCTGCTCCTCCTTCTTCTCCTTCTCCTCCTCCTCGTCCTTCTCCTACTCCTTATTCCTTTTCTCCTTCTCCTGCTTATTCTCTTTCTCCTGCTCCCTCTTCTCCTTCTACTGCTCCTTCTTCTCCTTCTCCTGCTCCTTCATCTTCTTCTTCTCCTCCTCTTTCTCCTGCTCCTCCTTTCATTCTCCTTCTCTTCTCTTCCTCCTTCTTCTATTTCTCTAAATAAGCTAGGAAGTTAATAAGAAACCAGAATAGGGACAGAGAATATGGGCCTGGTGCACATTAAGGTAACACTTATCTTGAAGAGCATTTTTCTTCTCATTTTTTTCGAGACAACTGTTCCTTTTACTCAGGAAGTATTAACAATAGCGCTCTGAATTTCTCTTTCAGTAGTTCGATATGATCAACTAAAGGATTCTGTGTGTTCTAGTGATTTTATCATAAATAGGAATCTTAATAAATTATGTTTTCGTAGAGAAATAACTTGGAAAATTTAATATTTGAAAAAGGAAATATTAAAAATATTATTTACAAACACACACATGTCCAAAACAATCATTTAAAGATAAAATATAGATCTAAATATCTGTAAGGTTTTGTTTCTATAGGTCAAATACTTAATGAGAAAAAGGAACAAGAAGTTGACTAATTTAACATGGTGGAGATAGGGCTTACAACCTCCCCTTAAAGGGGCACATGATCTCGCGTTCCACAACTTAGGACCGTGTTTACCAATCCTTTACTTACGATTAGTTAATTAATTCCTTTTTAACTTAAATACAAGAGTTAATGCGTCGCACTTCAGACTTCTGCCACGAGAGCGTAGCAGTTAGGCAAGATGGCGGCAGGCGCCGAGAAAACGTATCTTGTGCTTGCAATGCATTCATATCAGTCTGCCGTAACTTTCATCATAATGTTCGGGAGTTTCTAAACAGGAAATTGCAAAAACGATGCAT
Organism: Meconema thalassinum; assembly: GCA_946902985.2. Classification (NCBI taxonomy): domain Eukaryota; kingdom Metazoa; phylum Arthropoda; class Insecta; order Orthoptera; family Tettigoniidae; genus Meconema; species Meconema thalassinum. The sequence continues at coordinate 18,868,950 of OX336394.1, forward strand.
CAGTCGTGGTGTGGTTGATGATCAGTCATTCATGTCATGGCCTCCACGCTCTCCAGACCTTATTCAATGCTATATTTTGTGTCGGGTTATGTGACTGATTTAGTGTTTACACTGCCTCTACCAACAAACCTACCAGAACTGCGAGCTCGCATCAACAGATTGATTGGGACATGCTGCACCGAACGAGGAAAGAACTTGATATCTGCAGAATCACTAGGAGGGGGAAAGGGAGGGGGGGGGGGGGCACTTACGGAGCACTTGTAATATGTCAAATAATAAAGCTACGGCAGAGCTGTGAAGTCGCTTCAATCATTTATAATAACTAAGGCATATTTATACATATTTCGTCACACTGCATCATATTTTCCTCCTTTTCTTGTTTAAGTGCAGATAGCTGCTTGAGAAGGGCGTATATTCTAATTTCTTATTTTCTGTAGCGATTTGTCTTCATATTCTTAAGGGGATAGTCTGGCAATAAAATATTGAATTTTTGTGATATTTTGCTTAAATATGTTCATTCATATATGTGCTTTCATAGTACAAAAGGATTTTGTGAAATTCGAAAGAGAAATGTAGAAGAAAACAAGATGTTCAGTAAAGAACATATAGCCTACTTTCTCCTAAATGCATGGGTATTGTTATAACTCTTTGTCCTTTTCAAGGAGTATAATTGAATGTTGGTTGTAGTAGCTTGTTGAAATACAACGTGCTATAGGGATATTAAACATGAATATGAGGTGCCCTTTGCTACTGATACCTCTGTAAAAAAATTCATTCAATTCGGTTTCACCGTGTTTGAATTGATCTGGGGAATGGATTTGCACACATACATGGCCGCTATTTGCAAACTATTGGGCTGATGACCTTGTAGTCAGTCATAAGATTCTTTCCACAAAAAGGCATGTTGTTGCAAAATCCGGTAGAGATCAAATTATTAGGATGGTCAAAATTTGATTTAAGCTTTTAATATTTGTGTGGCCGTCATTCCGTTTCCGTCAAGATGGCGGCGATATAAAACATGACACTGAGGTGCCTTTTGCTAGTGCTACCTCTGTACCAAATTTCGTTCAATTCGGTTTCACCGTGTTTGAATTGATAGGGGGAATCGATTTGCACACATACTTGGCCACCATCTGCAAACTATTGGGCTGATGATCTAGCAGTTTGGTCAGAATATACTTCCCACATAAAGATTTGTTGTTGCAAAATTTGGTAGAGACTAGATTATTAGGTTGGTCGTAATTACATTTTAGCCTTTAACATTTGGGTGGCCACGATTACGTTTCCGTCAAGATGGCGGTGATATAAAACATGACACTGAGGTGGCCTTTTCTAGTGCTACCTCTGTACCAAATTTCGTTCCATTCGGTTTCACCGTGTTCGAATTAATAGGGGGAATCGATTTTCACCCAAAGATGGCCGCCATCCGCAAAATATTAGGCTAATGACCTATTAGTTTGGTCAAAGGATGCTCCCTCCATTTGGTAGAGATCGGATGATTAGGTTAATCGTAATTTGATTTAAGCTTTGAATATTTGTGTGGCCGCCATTACGTTTCCGTCAAAATGGCGGCGATATAAAACATGACACTGGGGTGCCCTTTGCTAGTGCTACCTCTGTACCAAATTTCATTCCATTCGGTTTCACCGTGTTCGAATTAATAGGGGTAATCGATTTTGACACAAAGATGGCCGCCATCCGCAAACTATTAGGCTAATGACCTATTAGATTTGTCAAAGGATGCTCCCTCTATAAAGGTATGTTGTTGCAAAATTTGGTAGAGATCGGATGATTAGGTTAGTCGTAATTTGATTTAAGCTTTGAACATTTGTGTGGCCGCCATTACGTTTCCGTCAAGATGGCGGCGATATAAAACATGACACTGGTGTGCCCTTTGCTAGTACTACCTCTGTACCAAATTTCGTTCCATTCGGTTTCACCGTGTTCGAATTAATAGGGGCAATCGATTTTCACACAAAGATGGCCGCCATCCGCAAACTATTAGGCTGATGACCTATTAGTTTGGTCAAAGTATGCTGCCTCCATAACGGTATGTTGTTGCAAAATTTGGTAGAGATCGGATGATTAGGTTAGTCGTAATTTGATTTAAGCTTTGAACATTTGTGTGGCGGCCATTACGTTTCCGTCAAGATGGCGTCGATATAAAACATGACACTGAGGTGTCCTTTGCTAGTGCTACCTTTGTACCAAATTTCGTTCAATTTGCGCTCACCGTGATCGAATTGATAGGGGGGACAGACATTCAGAGTACACACACTCACACACACACACACAGACTCACACACACACATACACACACACACACAGACAGACAGACAGACTTTTTTTTCGCCCTGTAGTGATCTCATAAGTCTACTTTCATTTTTTGCCAAAATCGAGAGTAGGCTAAAAAATACTAGCATGCAGCTGAGGAGTGGGCGTGGCATCATATGACAGCTGTCACAATGTTACTTGTTTGCTCAGAAAAATTATGTGGACCTGGACTGTGGTGCCATCTCTTGAGCATTCCAGGTATCACTTAAATATGTAATCGTTCTTTATGTTCTGTGATCATAAGCTCTTTGAAATCGTTTGTAAACAAGCTTGTCAGAAGCGTGCTCTGTTTTCTATGGTGTTATTTCTGTTAGCCTATACCGAGTGTTCAATCATGCCTGAAGTCAGAGGTAAAACTGCACTAAAACGGAAGAGAAAAGAAATGCTTACTAGCAGGTGGTCTAAAAACCACGCAGAAGAAACACCCACATGTGAGATGGAAGCAAATATGTCTATGGGATCAGAAGAACCTGTACATGAAGGCCAGTATATGTTTGTTGACGAGCGACGAAGGAAACAAAAGGGAAAACGGTGCTTAGAATTCGAAAAACGAAGACGACATGCATCAAGATTGACGGCCATACACACTGAGGAAGCTCGAAAGAGAAAAGAAGGAACAATATACAGCCCAGGTGGATTCTAGAGCAAGGATCGGCGGACGATTGTGTTGTGTACCTTTGACTGCGTTTATCTTTAATTTGTGAAATTGAGCATTTAAATATAACTTTTTCCTAGTAAATATTTTCTGAATATGATGAAATTTTTGGAGATAACCCCTACTAACAGTGCTAACAGTCTTGAGTATCATTTTCTTCTAAAGTATTTAGAAACGAAAATATTGATAACTATATGTCTTAATTATTTCGATAAGAAGATTCAAAATTTTGAAAATTAATTTAAAGGTCACCACACAAGATACACCAAAAACCTTACAAAAAAACTGTTTGGCTATATTATGAGATACAGTATTCAATTTTTCAAGCACGTTAAAGTAAATTTACTATAAAAAGATGACTTTCGAAAAACCCTTAAAAATTAATTAAAACATATATTTCTCAAAAACGGTTCGATCAATTGTTTGTAATTGTATTTAATACTACTCACAAATTATATGTTTGAAATTTGAGACCAATTGATAAATTAGGGGAAAAGTTTCATTTTTTACCAGACTATCGCCTACCCTATATTTCAATTCGGACTCCGAGAAAATGAAAATCCACAGCCTGCTTCGAGTCTCCGACCGGGTCAGGAATGGAATGAATGAAGCACCCATCTAGCGGCGAGGATATGAACTGTGCCGGCTGCCGAGGCCTGACGCACTCCTCTGGGGCAATGATTAAATGAATGATAGATGAGATGAAATGATAGTGGAGAGTGTTGCTGGAATGAAATGTTGACAGGGAAAACCGGAGTACCCGGAGAAAAACCTGTCTGCCTCCGTTTTGTCCAGCACAGATCTCACATGGAGTGACCGGGATTTGAACCACGGACCCAGCGGTGAGAGGCCGGCGTGCTGCCGCCTAAGCCACGGAGGCTCACGGACTCCGAGAGACTATCACAAAATAATACTGACATTATTATAATACCAAGTACGCTTCATCCCTTTTTGCAAGTTAATATCAATTATTTCTATTCAGTAAATATTGTAAAATTATTTTCATTTTAAAAATGACTGTTAAAATTTTATATCAGTTATACTTAAAAAATAACATTAATAAAAGAATTATTGATGGTCAACACCGCTTGATGTTCCATAAAATAACATTTCCTACCATTTATAACTGTTTCTTAATTTAAATATTTAATAAAAATAGGTGTAGTTATATGTCAGTCAACCGAGTGAGTTAGCCGTGGCTGCAGGCAGTCGCTCACATCCGGGAGGCGAGGTGGTTCGAATTCCCCCGTCGCGTCGGTAACCTTGAAGATGGTCGTCTGTGGTTTCCCATCTTCCTTCCAGGCAAATGCCGGGGTTAGTCCCTAACTATAGGCCACAGCCGCTACCTTCCAACTCCTCGTCCTGTAACGATTCGATCCCATACCTATTATATTTAAAGGGTTATTCATTTATCATGTTATTATTATTATTAATTAGTACATCCATGAGATGATTTTTATATCAGATAATTGTAAGCGGTTTTTATTATTATAGTCAGAAATATTTTATTAACAATTATTTGTAAAGAGACGAAGTAATATATATATTGCAACAAGATTGCCAATACGGATCAACCCAATGCGTCACAAACTGAACGACGTAGTAATAATTTCACCACGGCAAACTGCGTCACTGTCATGAGTAACCATCACGTGCGCACAATCTAGTTCCTTCTGGAAGGAATAGAAGCTTGATATTTCACTCATGGTGCAACAACACGCCATTTTCTAATGTACGTACGCGTCAAGAATGAAGAGAGAGGGTAGCTTGCTTCTATAGTGGGGGCTGTGACACCACGTGACAAGGAAGTTATTAGTATCTGCACTCGACAAGACATCCATTGATCTACAGCTCTCAATGAAGGGAGGAAGTGGTAACCTTGCTTTCTGGGTCTTAATGAACTGAGCAAACAGAGTTGGCACAGTACGATGTCTTGCCGAAATCTATATCAATACATAATGGGTTATATCCCTGATCAAGAGTCTTTCTACAGATGGCAACGTATTTAATGAGGATATTTCATAGTAATTGAGATATCACATCATTTTTTTAAACATAAGCGACGTAACATCGAGATCATCGATCATTTCTTAAATATGACGAATCTTCGACTGGGTGAGCAAACAATTCAATAAAACTATCGTCTCTATTATAATTTAACTTCAATTAACTTTCAATTCATTTTAAATGTTCAGTTCCTTTTAAATTAATTGCCGCATTGAGTAATTTTAAATTCAATTGTGTGACTATCACTATTCTGTTTTATTAATATTTTGTTTTTTTGCATATAATAAATTCATTTTCTTTAACGTAATGCCTATTTCTTTCATAGTGGTTAGTAAATACTATAGGCAAATTAAATACTCCTTAAATAAGTACTGAAATGGTTAGTCAACTAAGTTACACTACGGCCCGGGTAAGTGGTCTCGACTCTACTGCTGATAGCCGAGGTTAAATCAATAAATTTCGATTCACTGTCTTAAATAGGAATCTGGCGCTCAACAACTTATTATATTACACTATCACAGGTAAGGTCACACCACAGTGTATATTTATTATTATCATGTTTGTTTTTATTGAACCACAATAGTTAACACCACGTTTAACGATATATTAAAAATGTTACATTTGGCGCCACAAAGTAGGACACGAAAACCATTCGGTATTTAGGAGAGGAGAGTATAATTTCAGTGCAAATTGTCAGTGCTTTTGGGGGACAGTGAAGTGAAGTGAAATTTTGAAGGGCAATTGTTATACGGTGTACTTCGAGATGTCGGAAGAGGAACAGAGGCAGTTGAGAAGTAGGAATAAAGTCGAGAAAGTTAATTATAAGGAGGTTGATAGCAGTAGCGATGTTGAGAGCGTAGAGAATAATACCAAGATGTCGGAGGTAAATCTTGAGAGTAATCCTGAAAGTAATCCTGAGGTTAACCCTGACACGAATTCAGAGGAAAATCTCGAGACGAATACAGAGGTACATCCTGAGACTAGTGGTAGTCAGGAGAAACAGAAGTCCTTAGAGGTCCATGAAATTTCATTAGCTGATATCTTGAGGGAGATGAATAAAAATAGTAGGGAAAGTAGGAAGGAATTCAATGATAAATTTGAGAAATTAGATAAAGATATGAATAAAAATAGTGAAGAGAATAAAAGAAATTATTTGGAATTCAATGATAAATTTGAGAAATTAGATAAAGATATGAATAAAAATAGTAAGGAGATGAGAGAAGAGATGGTTAGGCTAAATCAAGATATGAGTGAACAATTAAATAAGCATAGTCAGGAGTTCAATGTTAAATTTGAGAAATTAGAAAAGAATTGTCAGGAGTTGAATTTGAAGCTTGATAAGAATAGTCAGGAAATGAGAGAAGAGATGGGTAAACAAAATCAGGAAAGTAAGAAGGAATTTAATGAGAAGTTTGAACAATTGCATAGAAATAGTAAAACGATCAACCAAAAGCTGGAAGAAAATAGTAAAAAGCTAGACAGTGTGGTTAAGGTAAATGAAGGATTGAGTAAGAAGTATGATATGCTACAGGAAAGTATTCAGGGGGTAAAACAGGAGATCAGAGGTGAAATTAAGGAAGTGGTAGAGAAGAAGGCTAAAGATATGGTTGAAAAAATAGATAAACAATTAGAAGCAGTAGAAAATCAAATTAAGGAAGTTGAGATATAAGTTAATAAGAAAGTAGAATCAGTAAAGACAGCCTTTCAGGAGATTTTAGATGAAAGTAGATCGGAGTCCGAGGAAATTTTAGGTAACGGTTTTAGCAAATTGATAGAAGCGGAAACTAGGCAGATGAGAGAAGATTTTGGGGATAAGATTAAGGTATTGAGAAATGAATTAATGGATAAAGAGAGTAATTTTCAAGAAATGGAGGCGAGATTAAAGAAGCAGATAAGGGAGGAAGGAAATCAGGATAGAATGAAGTATTTAAGTAGTATGAGAGAGACTGAACTGCCTAAGTTTTCAAACAAACAGGGGTGTCCTATGCAGTTCATGAATCAGGTGGAGGATAGATTTAAAGAAAGGCTAAAGGATGGTCAAATTGAATGGAAGATGGTAGTAGAGCTATTGGACCAGGCTTTTATAGGAGATACTAAGGGATGGTTTTTAGTATACAAACATACCTTGATAAATTTTGAAGATTTCAAAAGTAAATTTATTGAAAAATATTGGAATGAGGATATCCAATCACAAATGAGACAGATTATTAATTCTGGCAGGTATCAATCTGGGGAAGGGAGTAATATGACTGATTACTTTCTAGAGTATGTACTCATATGTAAACATCTTGACGGGATGAATCAAGATGGGGATGTGATAAGGCTTCTCCTCAGGCATTTCCCACCCAAGGTAAACGTGGCTGCTTGTATGCAAATGATCACTACAATACAGGAATTAGAGGGATTGTTAAGCAGATTCGATGCACTCGAAGATTCATACGATATGCCCATATTACAGAATAATCCTGAAAATAATTATTATGATAATAATCAGCAGGATTATAATGGCAGGAGCCAATATCAGAATAGTAGATGGTAAGAACTGTGATATGCCAGAGAAAGTAGTGATGTAAATTTATATTAACGATAGTTACTGTTCCGTATGACTTAAATATTAAGTAATGAAGTTTTATATGATTTAACAGAGGTAGATAAGAAACCTGCTGTGTGTAATTTTAATTCAGTCGTGAAGTTAGGATGGTTAGGGGCGCGTAGTGCCTACGCTTATTGATTTAGATTGACTAAAATCATTTAATTTGGAAGACAGAGGTTGTCGTGCTATTGAGCAATTAAGGTAAGTTGAATGTGGGTCCTTTAGCTGCAGGTAAGTTGGAGGAAGTGAGGATTAAATTTAAAAAAGTAGGAAGGTTATTACATAGGTAAGTAATCGAAAGAAAGAAAGTAATAATTATTATGGCAACCATAATTATGAATATAATGGTAATAAAGATTTAATTCAAAAGTGAGTGAAGATAAGATGATACAGTGGTAATAAAACGAAAGAGTTGAAGAATTAGGTATTGATTTAATAAAGAAGTTTCATTTTGAGGACAGCGAGGTTATCAGTGGATATATTTTGAGAAATTTATAAGTGGTTTAGAATTGTTAATGGTAATGCGTTGTATGAATTAACCAACATCGGGTTGAAATGAGGAAGTAGTAACTAATTAGGACATCTGATACTTGTTGACAGATATGTATGTGTGTATGTGTGTATTTTCACGTAAATGGACGTGAGTTTGAAGAAGTAAGCCAACGAAGGTAATGCCGTTGAGCAATGTGGTTTTTAAGTTTTGGTAAGATGCCAAATGAAGTTGTTTTTTGAGGAAGTTTTTGGTAAGATGCCAAATGAAGTAGGTTGGAAGAAGTTTTTGGAGGATGAAGTAGGTCAGCGAGGTATATTCCGTTGAGCAATGAGTCTTTTTTTTGGTGTCTACGGGACTACGTGAAGTTAATGTTGGGAGTTTTTTTTTAAGTATATACGGATGTATGCACACAAGGTAATAAGAGATTACAAAGGTAATATGGTCCAAGTTTGAGTTACAGTTACGCAGGTTTTAAAGATATTACAAGGCTTGTTATCGAGCTAAACCACTTTGTAGTAAAAAGTTACTGATGATTAATAACGAATTAATGATGTGGTAGATTGTTGTCCTACACACAGGTAAAAGTAAAGATGATAATAATAATTAAAAGGTTGACATAATATTTACTAATATTGAAAGGAATTTGTTATAATTCGACGTTTTAGGATTTAAAGATAAATCATTTTTTTTAGTAGACGAGAAATTAGTTTTATTTATGTCATACGGAGTTAGTAAAGAGAAGTTTATATTTTTGAAGACAAGAGTAGGTTAGTAAGATAAGTGTATACCTAAGGGGTAATAATGAAGTTTCAATTAAAAGCAGGTGTAATTTACGCATTTAATTTGGTAGAGCAGAGAGTGTCTGAACTGTGTTATGACTCAGGACTTGCTTTATGAAGTGATTATGGGAGAATATTTGCTAATTAAGAGTGTCGGTGTTATTGACTATCAACTGGAACACTGTCATTATTTTAGGAAGACAATAGTTAGGAAAGCAAAGTGTGATGTTATTATTCCAAGGAATTAGTCGAAGCATGTAAGATTTTTTAGCTGAAATTTAGTGTGTTATTGGTCAGTAAGAGGTGACCTGTAACAGTAAGAAGAAGTGGGATTATACCACGAATAGGGGAGGTTTTTTGTATGTGACGTGTGATGTCACGATGAATTGTTGAGAGTTCTGAGAGATTCTGGTGTAGTAGGAATAAGCTATACTCCAGGCGGTCAGAACAAGTGATGTCTGTAGGACTTAATTAAGAGTTTTGAGAGAAAACTATGGGGGGTTTTAGGCATTCAGCAAGAAGTCAAATCATGAATAGACAAGTTTAAAGTATAAGAGCATTAATATTTTGTGGAACGAAATATTTATTCCGAGGAGTTTGTCATGTGTTTTTGTGAAATAGTTTAGTGATATACGTAATTCAAGTATTGAGTAGTATTTTGTCCAAGTCTTAATCATTTTGTTATGGTAAGTAAAGAATGACAATACAGTGAAGTTATATCTTAACGCTAATAAATTTTATAAAGTGAACGAGAAGTCAGATTTTATGTTTATTTGTGATTTTGAAAATTCAAGTTATTGTTTTCGAGAAGTAGTGAAGAGGAATTATGGTTTTAAGAGAAGTTAAGAAGTCGTGGAGACTTAGGAAGTATTAATTTGAAAGGAGGCGGCCGTGGCCTAAGACAGAATTAAGCCACGAAGGCAGGTGAGTAGTAACTTGGATATTTAAGTGAACTGTTTAATAACTACTTTAAGGTATTTCGATGTCATTATGTATTTGGGGAAATATTTACATGTATGACATATGCACTGAAATTGGAATTGCCTTAGGTATCTTGCTAAGTTATTTTTTTTCTTCAATTATTGAAATTTTACTGCATTTGAGTAATACCTTTATAGAGACGAAAGGAATATTGTGTTGTTTGCATATCGTGTGCTGTGATAGTTTTAATATGTTAATCAGATGGAAATACAACAAGGTAATTCTACACCAGACTGATGAAAACTACGTTCACTAGATATGAAGACAAAATTGTATGTCAAGCATACGATCACCAAGACAAGTGCAGCGTTGACATATATGTCAAAATTAAAAGTGAAGGGCATTTATGTATATTTCTTTACAGCATAAATATAAAGAAGAATGAACATTATGAACATTTGGAAGAATGAGATAAATGAAAGTTAAAATGTGAATTTTTGTGAAGAATATCTTTCTTGTATATTTTTGTGTATTGATGAAGAGTATATTGTATGTTGTCTTTTTGGGGGTTATAATATTTAAATTTATAGTTTTTTTTAATGTTGGATGGGGTAAGAGAAATAATGTGAAATGTCATTTAAATTATTTATCTTAGGGGCGATTGTAACGATTCGATCCCATACCTATTATATTTAAAGGGTTATTCATTTATCATGTTATTATTATTATTAATTAGTACATCCATGAGATGATTTTTATATCAGATAATTGTAAGCGGTTTTTATTATTATAGTCAGAAATATTTTATTAACAATTATTTGTAAAGAGACGAAGTAATATATATATTGCAACAAGATTGCCAATACGGATCAACCCAATGCGTCACAAACTGAACGACGTAGTAATAATTTCACCACGGCAAACTGCGTCACTGTCATGAGTAACCATCACGTGCGCACAATCTAGTTCCTTCTGGAAGGAATAGAAGCTTGATATTTCACTCATGGTGCAACAACACGCCATTTTCTAATGTACGTACGCGTCAAGAATGAAGAGAGAGGGTAGCTTGCTTCTATAGTGGGGGCTGTGACACCACGTGACAAGGAAGTTATTAGTATCTGCACTCGACAAGACATCCATTGATCTACAGCTCTCAATGAAGGGAGGAAGTGGTAACCTTGCTTTCTGGGTCTTAATGAACTGAGCAAACAGAGTTGGCACAGTACGATGTCTTGCCGAAATCTATATCAATACATAATGGGTTATATCCCTGATCAAGAGTCTTTCTACAGATGGCAACGTATTTAATGAGGATATTTCATAGTAATTGAGATATCACATCATTTTTTTAAACATAAGCGACGTAACATCGAGATCATCGATCATTTCTTAAATATGACGAATCTTCGACTGGGTGAGCAAACAATTCAATAAAAATATCGTCTCTATTATAATTTAACTTCAATTAACTTTCAATTCATTTTAAATGTTCAGTTCCTTTTAAATTAATTGCCGCATTGAGTAATTTTAAATTCAATTGTGTGACTATCACTATTCTGTTTTATTAATATTTTGTTTTTTTGCATATAATAAATTCATTTTCTTTAACGTAATGCCTATTTCTTTCATAGTGGTTAGTAAATACTATAGGCAAATTAAATACTCCTTAAATAAGTACTGAAATGGTTAGTCAACTAAGTTACACTACGGCCCGGGTAAGTGGTCTCGACTCTACTGCTGATAGCCGAGGTTAAATCAATAAATTTCGATTCACTGTCTTAAATAGGAATCTGGCGCTCAACAACTTATTATATTACACTATCACAGGTAAGGTCACACCACAGTGTATATTTATTATTATCATGTTTGTTTTTATTGAACCACAATAGTTAACACCACGTTTAACAACTTATTAAAAATGTTACAGTCCTTACATTCACACTTTCCTCCCCACTCGCGATGGTACTTGTAGCTCACCCAATGGGTGTCCGCCTAGAAGCAATTACAAACTCTAGCGAGCCGAACATGTCCTCGGACACTCCCGGCACTAAAAGCCATACGCTGGTATATATATCAGTCTGATCATGCGAGGGTCGAGTCATAAGTCATGGCAACTATTCTTTTTCTCGCGAACAGGAGACAACAAGGAAACTCTACGATATGCATTTGAAAATACAGGGCATGTACGTATACATAGTGCCTGAGGATAAATTCTGACATCAGGAGATGCTCGTAGGTAAGTGACAGAACACAGGCCATTGGTAAACATTGTTTCATTATGGTATAGACAGCAAATACACAAGACTACGTACAAAGGACAGGTATCCACTGGTTACAGACCTTCGAAATAATCACCCGAGGTGTACATCTTTGTCCATGGACACTGGACGGCCTGGGCGAGGCAGTTGATACTCCACCCCGTTTGAACGTCTCCACCCACCTCGCCACTGTTCTATAGGGCGTGGCATGCACACCTAATGCTTCCCACAGCTCTGCATGGCATTGGCGTGCATTTCTGCCGCGGAGAACTGCGGTTTTAATATACGATCAATGCTCCTGCTTGTTGACTTCCATTGTGTGACGCTCCCACTCACACACTGAATTTGGGGGCATGCTCAGACCCACACTGTTGATTACACACACCATCTAGTGGCATCCTACGCAAGTACATATCGTACGTTTCCAAATGCATATCGTAGATTTTCCGTGTGTCTCCAGTTCACGAGAAAAAGAATAGTTGCCATGACTTATGACTCGACCTCCGTATTTTCTTTATATTCAAAATTGAAACGATAAAGAATACGCAGTGATCGTAATTTCCGTAGTTATTTCATAATGCATATTTTTAGCCTATTTTCATTTATGAAAAAAAAAAGGCTTATGAGATCACCTATTGTGTGCGTGTGTTTGTCCCCCTAATAAAATCTAAACGGCTGTAGCGATTTCAATGAAACTCTGTAAGTTCATAGCACTATTCCGGACGACCCCGACCGTGCCCTTCAAATTTTGTTACGTCTCACCAATTCGACTTGGCGGCTGTGCGAAATATTTCACCAGCATTCAATATCTAAGAAACTATTACCGATATCACCCTGCAATTTTGTACGGTGATAAAAGGAACTACTATAATTTCAGCTATGTGACTTTAGAAAACCTGGTAACTAAAAAACCAACATGGCGGCCAAGCGAAGTTGCGACTTTTAAATAGACGTTTCTCGCGATTTAACCAACCAAACGCTATGAAACTTGGTACAGTATATGTTTATACACATTGTAATGCACCGACATGTAACTTCGTTCAATTGTTTACATAACCTCAAGATAGCGTCTGTGCGAAATATTTCTCCGGCATTCTATGTCTCTGAAACTAAAACCGGTATCACCGTGAAATTTTGTACAGAGATAAAGGGCACTACTAGAAGTTCATCTATGAGAATTTCAAAAACCGGTTAACTACAAAAGGAACATGGCGGCCAAGCGAAGATGAGAGTTTTAAATAGACTTTTTTTCGGGATTTAATGATCCTTACGGAATGAAACTTGGTACAGCAAATGTTTATACACATTGTAATGCACTGGTATCCAATTTAGTTCAATTGTTTACAAAACCTCAAGATGGCGGCTGTGCGAATTTTAAAATTAAGTTTTTATTTCTTGTGTCGTAATCATGCGATCGAAGTGAAAGTTTGAATAATGAAGCTACGCAATAATTTTCCTTTTACTCTATGGCCTATACATATAACAATCCAAAATGGCGAGCATCCGAAATATATTGACGGTTCTCAATATCTACGAATCTATCACAACAATCAAACTGAAATTTTGTTTGTTGAAAGAGGTAATTAACATGAGTAGGATATATGAAAATAGGCTGTATAGTTCTTCACGGAACTACTTGTTTGAAACGCGATGCATATTAAACTAATAATAATTAGTGCATATTAGCATGTATATTCATTCATTGAATAGTGAATGAACTTAATAATAGCCGTCTGCTCGAGGGAGGAACTCCTATTGCCTGTGTTATTTCGAGAACTCATAATATTGTAATTTGGAAGGCCGAACAGACGAAAGTGTAGTCTATAGCTAATAACGTCAAATTAATGGACAAAGAACAAGAGTGTTACTGGGTTCTGGAAATGATGAGTTTGTGAAGCAGTGCTTATCAAATAACTGACGATAAAACACACACGACACACGAATTATAGTAACGCACTCCTAATAACACTAATACGGTGACACGAGAGACAGTCGTTACCGCACGTGATGACGTTCACCTCTCACCTCACGCACCATCTGGCACACAAATAATGACACCACAATATCACCGATACTTTCCCTTCTCCCAGAATCTTACTTCACTGGTAAATTAGTTCATTTCTTTACCCATGTAGGCTTTTTTTCTTCGTAATGATCCTTCTGTCATTTATGTTAGCTTCTTTCGAGGTTTCTTTGTCAGTGACCCTCATCAATTAGCAGTTCAAAGGTTTGTACGTACTGATATGAACTTCCTTTATTGACGTTTAATCTTAATGAATACCAATGTATAATGTATTAGGCCTACACCTTAGTCAATAATAATGCATTAATTAATGAAATGTACCATTTTCAGCCATATAATGGGCCTTCTTCAGCGATGTTGTTAAAAAGAAAAGAAATTAATACAATTACGAGCAAAGCTTTGTTAATAATATTTAACTTGGGTTTTCTATGAAAAATGTTATACAAATATTTATGTTCGACGATGTCGAAATGTGAATATTATAATTAGTCAGAACACTGTATCATAATGAGGGTCATGCCGACAGCAGTGGCTACGCTGGCTAAAGCGCAGCGTTAGATCATGGGGCCAAGCTCTCAGCTGACTCGGTAGACGCGTGGGTTCGAGCCCCACCGTCGGGCGTCCTTGAAATGGTTTTCCGTGGTTTCCCATTTTCAACACCAGGCAAATGCTAGGACGGTACCTTCTGACAGACCACGGCCGCTTCCTTCCACATCCTTGCCCAGTTTCATTCATCTTCATCCATTCCATCTCTCATTCCGACGCGCAGGTTGCTCACGGGCGTCGACTAGAAAGACCTGCACTCGGCCTCTCAGGAGGCCACACGAGGAAATGAGGGTCATTAAAGTACTACTTTGTATTGTGATACAGTTTCTCCAACCAATCAGAGCTCATTCATTGACCAATTGGGTACTTGATAGCTTCACACATGCGCTCAAAATGCAACATGTCGGACATGAATTACATGATTTGAACGTTCACAATGTAAAGGTTATCTGATCAACTATTGTAGTTGCAATCCCAAACTCAAAGACAAAATCAGCACGAACCTTTACGGTAACAAGAAAATACTATGACATATGCAAGAAATTTATGGATCTACGTCCAGAAGATTGCAACACAGCATCCTTCTATATAAATTACCGACATGGAAAGTGCATCGTCCATATGTTCGCGTAAATAAACTGGCGAATATGAGGCAAGAAGTAGCACTGTACTTTAATATCCCCAACATCAATTTCTACACAGGGCATTGTTTCCGTAAGACTTCGGTGACAGTTTGAGTGAATGCTGGTGCAGATCGACAGGCTGTAAACATATGACATTACCAAGCAGACAGAGCGCATGTGTAGGTCAGAGAACTTGTAAAGCACAGACAGCAAACCCAGCGCTTGCACTCCGTGGAGAAATGTTGTGGCATGGCCTCTTACAGAGATAGATGTAAACTTGGTGTTTACGTCTTGAGCTACTGTTGCCATGGAAACGAGCCTTGCCATTCCATCATCAGTTTATTTTCTGACTTTATTAGCCTTTGCTTGAGTGCCAAAATTCATGTATCCAGCGGGTTCTTCTGGGTCCTGAACTACGTGTATGAAACACTTGGTTGAGATTGGTGGAACGGTGTAGATTTGTATACAGAACAAACCCACTCACCCACATTAATTAATGATACTACATACATACATACATACATACATACATACATACATACATACATACATACATACATACAGACTTTGACTTTTATATATAAGATATCTCGTTGTATTGTAAGTTAGTTCTATGTGCTATTTTGCAGTTGCCCTTATGAAATATTCTTGCTAAGCCATGAATTCTTTTGTTGGTATACGTGAAGGTCACTACATTTATTTTAATTTCTGAAGGGTTGTATTAGGTTTGTTTATGTTCGACCCTCACTATTATGTGTTAGAAAACTGTATCATAATGATGGTCATTATAACACCGTTTTTCATTATGATACAATTTCTCCAGCCAATCAGAGCTCGTTCATTGACCAATTAGGTAACGATACCTTCGCGCATGCACTCAAAATCCAACATGTCGGACATAAACACAACATCAAACTATAATAAATTACCGACATGGAATACGCACCGTCCATATGTTCGCGTAAATAAACTGGCGAATATGAGACAAGAGATAGCACTGTACCGGTACCTTAATATCCCCAAAACCAATTTCTACACAGCGCGTGGTTTTGACACGACTTCAGTGACAGTTTTACTGAATACTGGTGCGCAATCTGAACATATGGTATTGAAGCACACAGAGCGCATGCGTCGGTTGTCCAGAGAGCTTGGGCAAGAGAGATATACTACCCACCGCAGCACCCGATCACAACATTCTACTGTAGTGACTGGAAATATATTTATGAATATTTATGTTAAAACATATGATAAAGTTATAATTATCGTCGAATATAAACAGTCGTATGCAACTCGCCTATAATGGTAATTAAGACACTCGTATGGAAATTATAAAACTCGCATACGCTCGTTTTATAAAAATACTCGTGTCTTAATTATAGCCATTATAGGCTCGTTGCATAATGTACTATATTTATTTTATTTTTTACTGTTCACGTATTGTCTATTATATCCATTAAACTCGGCAATTAGGTGAATGTTATTGATTTCCTTCTCGAAGTTAACTGTGTTGGGAGGTGTGTTTATGGCTCTGTGAATTACTGTAGGATGTTGAACGTTTGTGGGATCCTGTGTGGTTGGAATCATTGTGAATGATTGATGATGTCATTGTGGGCATTCGGAATATGTCGTGCGGTATATGAAACGATCGTTGTCTGCATTAACAGGTGTCTCTCGGCAAACTCAAGTAAGCATTTGGTTGAAAACGAACTAAGATAAGTGTTACATACTGAACCGATCTTACATTTCTTCTGATGTTTTGCTGAAGTAGTTAAAATTTGTATTATATTTCAAAATTTTCTAACCTCAAAACCTCATTGTATGGTTAACATCCAGTTCAGAAAGAGTAACGTGAAATCCCACTTAAGATATGATTTTTAAAATTACCGTTTTTTTTCTTTCTTGGTGTTAATACCAGCTGCTTCCCTCCTCTATAACGATGGTTTAGAGCAGGGGTTACCAACCGGTGGTGCGCGGGAACGTTTCAGGTGGTACGCTTGTGTGATACGATTGTTCACAAATACAGGAGGAGAATATATCTGCATTTCCTACTCTATGATCATTTTACAGAAAATGAAATATCTCCAATGCCAGATATGGTTGCTGATATCATTGTTCACTTCAAGAACGTTTTAATAAATATTTCTCCGAAGATTATTGCAAATTTAACTGGATTAGAAATCTCTTTTCCGGAACATCACCAAATGAGTTGAAATTAAAAGAAAGTTTTATCGATCTAACAGAAGATAGTTCCGTGAAAAACAGCTTTAAGGATTAATTAACTCCTGGATAGGATGTAATACCGAGTACCCAATGATCTTCGGGCGCTCTGCTATTGTTGGTGCCATTTGTTAAAAGTTACTTGTGTGAGAGTGGATTAACATAGAAAATATTTTAATCACAGATAAACAGTAAGTTGCACTAGGAGATTTTGGATGATGTTGATGTGTAATATTTTTGTTTAGTTTGTGCTAATTACATAAAATTGTATGTTTATAGACCTTTGAGTAATAAATAAGACTGTAATTTGCAAAAACCTATTTTTTTCCTTTATTGTATGTTATAAATATATTGTACTGTACATAGGCTATATCTCTGTATATTTCTTTCATTTAAATAAAAATTAGCAAGGAAAAGTTGAAAAAACAACAATATATACAGTATATATTGTCTTGATAAAGGGTTGAACACATTGAAATACAAGTTCATTAATAATTAAATATGGAGAATTCTCGGTAATTTAATTAAACTAAAACAAGCCATTGGGTACTTATTCGACAGTAAATGTATGTTTCTAAAAATAATATAGGACTGTTGGCACGCCAAAACTTCTAAGAAATTCAAGTGGTACGCAGTTGCTAAAAGGTTGACCATTTAACATAATTGCTTGTTAGTGGTAAATTGACGAGCGTTTCTGTGCAACCTGTAACGATGAATTAAGAGATAGATGACGTTGGTGATAACGGCCCTCTGACGATTAAATTCTTATTTATATATGAAGCGAAGTTGGAAGCATTGCCTCCATCGCTTCCGAGGAATAGGCCAGTAGTAACTTACCGCCACTCTAGACTCCTTGAGGTCAAGTCTCATGGCCAGCGCCTCCCTCATGAACACGTCCGGATAGTGACTCGCCAGGAAGGCTCGCTCCAACTCTTCCAACTGCCAGCTGTTGAAGTTAGTTCTCGAGCGTCTCCGCTTGCTGCCGCCTACTGCGCCCAGGTCGTCCGCATCGCCGTCTGCAAAACACACACAAAACAGAGTCAATCAACAGGAACACAATCTCGGAACGAGTAATTACTATTTAAACAAGTAGTTACGTGACGAACTAAACAGCCTAATTTTCTTAAAATTATAGAGACCATATATCAACAGTTGGCAGACCTGCCGACTCAAAAAATATTCTTTGTTTCATCTCTCAAGGTCCACAATACATATGCAAAATTTGGTGAGGTCCAAAAGATAGTATGCACGTTACATGTATTTAAATATTGAATTTATCAGCATGCGTAAAATCAGGTTGGCGACACTGCAATAAATGGGATGATTAAACTTGAATTGAAATATTATGATCTATAGCCTATATGTGGGCCAATTTTGAAAGAACTTCATTTATTAGTATCGAAGTGATTCAACGTGAAACCTCTCAGCACGCGTAGAATCATGTTGGCAGCACTCTCATGTATGGGCTCCTGTAACCTAGTATGATGTAATATTATCTAAATGTGTGTCAACTTTGGAACAATTCCCATGCATATCTTCCGAGATATCCAACATAGACCTCAATTTTCGATTTTGACTTTTCAGCAGTTGGTAGCACTGACGATATTTTCAAATATGGCCGTGAGATTTGTAGGCATAACAAATTTGGTTTCGATAGCTGCAGCCGTTTAGGAGTTGATAGGGGGGGGGAGACACACACACACAGACCGACACACAATTTCCCGGATCGATCTCATAAGTCTACTTTTTCCTCACTTTTACAAAATGTGAAAGGTAGGCTAAAAATCCACATTAACTATTTTATCAGTTGACCAAGACTTGAAAATATGATCATAGTCGCGATTCCAAGTCGTGTTTCTTGCTGTCTATAGAGTCTATAGCCTACGTGTAGTATTCAAACATCAATCGCATGATTAGGACACAAGAAGTAAAAACGAGATTTTAAAATTTCGCACAGCTGCCATCTTGTGGTTATGGAAACAATTTAAATAAATTAGATGCCAGTGGATTAACATCTGTATAAGGATTTACTGTACCAACTTCCACTGCACTCGGATGGTTAAATTGCGAGAAACGTCCATGTGAATATTTGTACTTCGCGTTGCCGCCATGTTGGAATTGTGATCACCAGGTTATTGAAAGTTCTATAGCTTAACGTATGTTGATAGCCCCTATGAACATAAAATAATTCAGTTTGATTGATATAATAGATTCGTAGATATTGAGAACCGACTAAATATTGCTGATGGACGCCATGTTGGATTTTTATGTTTGTAGGCCTTAGAGTTATGTACTATTATATGAAGATTATTGTGTAGGTGTATTATTCAAAATCCAATGACATGATTAGGACACAAGAAATAAAAACGAGATTTTAAAATTTCGCACAGCCACCATCTTGTGGTTATGAAAACGATTGAAATAAATCAGATGCCAGTGGATTAAAGTTTTTATTAGAATATACCACACCAAGTTTCATTGCGCTCGGATGGTTAAATCGCGAGAAACGTCAATTTAAATGTTTAAATTTCGCATCGCCGCCATGTTGGATTTGTGCTCACCAGGTTATTGAAAGTCCCATAGGTGAACGTATGTTTATAGCCTCTATCAAGATATAAAATTCAGTTTGATTGCTGTCATAGATTAAAAGATATTGACGACCGTCTAAATATTTCAGATGGTCGCCAAGTTGGATTTTAATATATGCAGGTTAGGTCCTATAGAGTTATGTACTTTGAGATGAGGATTATTGTGTAGGTTCATTATTCAACGTTGACAAGGATCACATGATTTGGACACAAGAAATAAAAACTTAATTTAAAAATTTTGCACAGCCGCCATATTGAGGGTATGTAAACAATTGAACAAAATTCTATATCAGTGCATTGCAATATGTATGAACATTTGCTGTACTAAGTTTCACTGCGTTTGTATGATTAAATCGCGAGAAAAGTATATTTAAAACTCTCAACTTAACTTGGCCGCCATGTTCGTTTTGTAGTTAACAGGTTTTTGGAAGTCACATATGTGAACTTCTAGTAGTGCCCTTTATCACCGTACAAACTTTCAGGGTGATATCAGTAATGGCTTCTGTGATATAGAATGCCGGTGAAATATCTCGCACAGCCACCATGTTGGATTGGTGGGACATAATAAAATTTGAAGTCCACGGTCGGTGTCGGACAAAATAGTACAATGACCTCACCGAGTTTCATTCAAATCACACTAGCCGTTTATATTTTATTAGGTGAGGTGGACAACCCACACACAGACACAAGGACAAAAGGTGATTTCATAACCCTATTTTGTCATAAATGAAAATAAGCTAAAAATGAAGTCTTGCGGTGGAGTTAATGTGAAGGAACTGGGAAGAATTCTCCGTTATACGAATGGTTTGAATACAGTCTGATTCACCTTGAGGAGAAGTGGATTGCTTTTAGAGCAGAGATTCTCAAAGTGTGGCCACGACTACCCTCAAGTATTAAAGACATGTTTCAAAAATTGTCCGTAAATAAAATGCACACTTTGCTTATTATTAACCGACCAAGTACGGTACGTGCAGCAAACTACGCACTAAGGCATCTTATGTTTATCACTACTTATTTGTGTGAGCAGGCATTTTCATTGCTTTCCAACATTAAACATGTAAGAGGAAATAGTCTTCAGGATGTTGAAGTGACCCTTAGTTTGATAATTTCGACGATCCTCCCCAACACCTTCAATTAAAGAAACAGCTTAATCCCTGCCATTCATACATGTTAAACTTTCATCTTCGCTGATGTTGTTTTGTGAAAGAAGGCTACCTTAATGTTTTACAAGTATTTTAAATATTTTTATGTTCGACCCTGGCGAAATGTAAATATTATATGTCAGAAAACTGAACTATAATGAGGCTCATTATATTACAGTTTTCATTATGATACAGTTTCTCCCACCAATCAGAGCTCAAGAAACAGTTGTGTGACCAATTAGGTGAGGATAGCATCGCACCTGCTCTCACTTCCATGGCCCCCTATTTTAAATTTCACTGCGTGGCGAGTGTCATAGTGAGGTATTCCAGGAGGCCATGGTCAAATACAAGGCATTCTCTGCGTCCCATGCGCTCTGTTCAGTACATAAAACTGGTGACATCTCGACAGATATTTATCAATATTTATGTTCGAACATAAAATAGTTATAATTATCGTCGAACATAAACAGTCGTATGCAACTCGCCTATAATGGTAATTAAGACACTCGTATGGAAATTATAAAACTCGTGTCTTATTTATTGTCATTAGGCCTATAGGTCGTTGCATAATCTACTATTATAAGTGTTAGGCCTACAACTATTTTGTATATTAAACATATTTGAATATTTTTCCGAGTACTTTATTTTTAATGCTAATAAGTCAAGGACAATATTCTCACTTGAATAGGGCTAACATGTTTACCTTCCACCAATTGAGACCAATATTACATGTACATTTATTAGCAAATTCCCAAATAAAATTTGATAAAATGGTCCAGCTAGCTCAAAAAAAATTCCAGCGTTGTGAATTTGTTAATATACATAGCTCAATCGGACATTTAACATCCTGTTTCCTGTGGGAACAGACATTTCCAATGTACACTTATGTAATTTTAATTTGATAAAATATATTTTGTATTCGCTTTGCAGATGATATAGCAGTGGTTGCGGACTCAGAAAAGGAATTATCCAAGATGCTGAATATACTATCATCATATTTAGTAGATTTATACTTAAACATTAACGTGAAGAAGACAAAAATATTAGTTGTAAGTAAGCATCCTGAGCGAAATCACACCAACATCAGGCTTGCTAACAAAGTAGTGGAACAAGTCACCAGTTTCCCATACCTCGGAAGTTTAATCACAAATGATAACCACTTCAGCAAAGAGATAAGAAGAAGAATAGCGCTTGCCAAACAAGCATTCAGCAACAAAAGAACTCTTCTGACCAATAAACATTTAGATATTGAGATTAGGAAAAAAATTGTGATGTCGTTTGTGTGGAGCGTACTCTTATATGGATGTGAATCTTGGACAATTCGAGAACAGGATAGGAAAAGGCTTGAAGCGTTTGAGATGTGGGTCTGGAGGCGAATGCTAAAGGTCAGTTGGACTGAAAAAAGAACAAACTGAAGTATACTGCGAGAAATCCAGGAGAAGAAACAGCTGATGGTAACAGCTAAATTCATTGGACACACCGTGCGTCATAATACCTTTCTAACTAATCTACTAGAAGGAAAAGTCTTCGGAAAGAAGGGGCGAGGTCGATCTAGGAAGCAATTCCTTCAAGTATTGATGCAAAACGTAGGATGTGGTTCCTACTGTGAGATGAAAAGACAGCTGAAGACAGAAAGAAGACAATGGTTGAATCGACAAGGCATTGCCTTTAGACATTGATATTTTGTGTCTTGCAATCTTAAATGTATGTTGATATTTTTTATACCAAAGCACAAAAGGATTATGTTGAGTCAAACATTGTCAAACATTACTATCAATTTATATCTCAGCTGAATCGAGGGGTGCGTAAGTGTGTGATTAGTTCGCATTGTTCAAAATCATATACAGTCGACTCTTAATAACTGGACATTCGTTAATTTGAATCTCTTGATAATCTGAAGTACGTATTTTTCCTGTAACTTGAAATATACTTGAAAAATCTCTATGGAAGATGCAAGTAATAATGTAGGACTTATACAACCCCACAAGTACAAGGGGTTGATGACCCCGATATTCCAAGTCTCTAGAGAAGGGGCAAGTTATGATGTACAAGTATACGGGGCTGATAAGTAGCTCTAGAATGACTCAATAACATCTGAAGATATGGGTTGAATGTTGTCGGACCTGATTACAGGTGTTGCACCAATCGTAATGGCCGGTTTGACACCTGACACATAAAGAAGAGCGAGGTGCAGATGAAAAGATCACTTTGGGTAACGACTATCATCTCTTTGCCAGAGCAGCTAACCTGTATTTACGTGGCTCGAATAAATTTTGTACACACCTTCAAATATGAGGTTAGCTGAGTTATGCTGTTGGCTTGCCGCGAGCCTTTAGCCTGCTTATCATTCATCGTACTCTTGTTTCTCGTCTTCTCCGCTTGAGCGCGGTAATTGTTTCTCTCTCTCTCCTCTGCAGTAGTGGAGATGTTTTGAGGTAAATAACACATTCAATAGTCAATTTCCGATACCCTGCGGCGTAGGCGTGCGTGTTGATTCCCGCATCACGATTGCACGAGATACCGAATTCGAATACCTGTGCTGGGTTTAATCGACTATTTTCAGTTACCGAATAATCGATTAGACCTAATCGTAACAAATAACGATTAATGATGATGATAATTGTTGTTTTAAGAGACCTAACATCTAGGTTATCGGCCCCTAATGGTTTGGGTGATCGTGAAGATGAAAATGAAATGTAAACTAAAACTAAATACTAACTTATATACTAGAAGAAGAAATAAAAAAACAAAAGAAGAATAAGGCAAATAAAAGACAGGAGGAAAAGAAATGCCCTCAACCCTCGAAGAATGCGGATTGAGGGACTTGGAAGGATGGAGAGACATGAAAGGCAGATAGGAAAGAGAAAGAGAAGAGAATCCGCCCCACAGGTAATGGATAAAAGGGGGTAAAACCAGACCCAGGTCAGGAATCCCTCGGGGTCGCCAACTCCCGAACTCACCAGCCGTGAGCTCCTGTGGGTGTAGCACTATCCAGGGTGCACCAGAAGTGGTGGGGCTACACACACCCTGCCTCCTTAAGGGCCTTGAGCAGAAGGCAGGAGATAACATGAAAAGAAAAAGAAGGCTGACCCCTCGCAGAAGGAGGGTATCAGGAAAGATGAGACAAGGGCCTCAGATATCCTAATACCGTGGGGGTCGGAAGAGAACAAGAGTTGACCAAGTGAGGTCGACAGGAAAGAAGACGGAGAGTAGCCCAGCACAAGTAAGTGGAAGCAATGCCGGACTCAGCTGGGGCCCTGTGGTCGCCAACCCACGTTCCACTAGATATAAGCTATTAAGCGACTAATCGATAAATAATTGTTTTGCCGATTAATTGATTTACTTTGCTCGTTTCACTACGCTCTCACAGAAACGTTGGTTGGTTGGTCATGTAGCCCCGTGTACTTTGTGTGTGTGTACAGTAGAATCTGTCTGATAACCGGTGTTAATTGAATCAGTGTTTTTTTTTTTTTTGAAAGGGCGTAGGTGAACGAAAGGAAATTGTTGGGAAACTAAATACAACTTCCTCAAAGGCTCAATTTTTAATTAAATTTTTATTTTAATGGATTTTGTGACTAACATACTTTTATGGAACATGTTCCAATCTCTAATTTTTTTTTTTTTCCGGAGGATATGCGCAAAAGAAAATCGTGCAACTAGGTCCTTTCAAAAAAAACGAATAATTAGACACAAAAATGTTAATTAAATTGTTGAACAAGAAGTTCCGTGACGAACTAAAGAGCCTACTTTTCTTAAAATTTAAGATTCTTGCCAATAATAAATCTGTATGGATCTATCTAGAATAATATTACGAAATTAAGTTGGTAATATCGAAATTTCTAATTAGTTCGAAATACTGTATACCTGGCATAATGTAGCCTAATAAAGCACTACAGTTGGCAGCCCTGGTGACTGAATATATTCTTAGATCCATTTCTTAGGGTACAGAATACAAAATTTGGTTGAAGTCCAATGCATAGCATGAACGTTACATGCAGTTAAACATTGGATCTAACAGCGCGCGTAAAATCATGTTGGCAACAATGCCATGCATGTATTGGTCAGAAATAATCTGAAATAATATGATCTATTGTTGTGGCAATTTTGAATGAAATCCATTAGTAAGTATAGAAGTTACATGAATTTAAAGTTGGACGTCTCAGCAGGCTTATAATCATGTTGGTAGTACTGACGTATATAAGTTACTCCAAATTAATATAGAATGTCAGGTACTATACCTGTGCATAGTTTAAAACTGTCGGCTTGCATACTTTCTGATATATGGGTATTTGGATTAAAACAAATTGAGAGCATTTATTAACAGTTGGCAGCCCTGGTCGCTCTTAAGAATACTCTCAGTCATATACATAGCACATACGAAATTTGGTTGAAATCCAATTGATAGTGTAGAAGTTATATGCATTTAAAATTTGGACCTATCAGTAGGCTTATAATCATTTTGGCAATACTGCCATGTACAGCCTCCTGGAAATTAAACTGCAATATTATTATCTATACGTGTGCCAATTTTGAAATAGCTCCGATTCAAACCTTCCAAGATATCCAACATGGAGCTCAAATTTCAAATGCGATTTTTCAGCAGTTGGTAGCACTGACATCATTTTCAAATATGGCCGTGAGATATTCAGGTATAGGTCTTTAGTCCTACCAAATTTTGTTTCGTTTGCTGCAGCCGTTTAGGAGTTGATAGGGGGGGGACACACACACAGCCAGCCAGACAGACAGACAGACAGACAGACAGAAGGACAGACAGACAGACATTTGCCTGATCTCATAAGTCTACTTTTTCCTCATTTTTGCAAAATGTGAAAAGTAGGCTAAAAATTTAATCTATTTCCCAGAGACTGATATTTACACAAATATATGGACACAAAATATAATGGATCATTGTTAAATATCAGTTTAGGACATAAATTGTTGCTGTTGGTTGTTATTTTTTGCAATATTAAGAAATTAGTGCAAATCTAAAACACAAACATTGTGTTCAGATGGAATGGATTTGTAATACATAAAAATTGCAATAAATCTGAAGCACAGGGAAAGACATACATCATAAGAAAGTCATTGTTGGTTCGTCCCTTAGTTTAGGGGCTGCGACAACGCGGTCAGGTAGTCCCGTGTACTTTGGGTGTGACGCCCTTTCCAAAAAACTCAATATTTATCAACATAAGTTTTATACGGAAAGAACGCTTGCACAAGCCTCCTTTCAAAGGAAACAGGTGGTTCTATCGAAAAGGAAAACAAAACGCTAAAAAACTGAAAATGTCAAAAAATGTCCATTTCACCCTTTCAAAAAACACCGATTCAATTGTGATGGCTGTGTTAGTGTGTGTTGTCTGTTTGTAATTCAAGTGATTACGATACTGCAGACGATAATTTCCTAACATCCACGACACTTAGCTGTGAACTTCGCTACTACTAGATGCCATCGCAACCAGCGCTCTGTGACGAATGTTGGAACTTAAGAACATTAATCAAAGCTAACCTACAAATTTGTCTTCACACAAGTTTAGTTAGTGGAAGGTTCATTTACATGCCATAAATCTATGACATGGGCCCTCCGGCCTTACTTGGCCTCCGAAGGAAGGCATACTGAGGGATTTTAACGCTCTTAAAAATCCGATGACTTCGGCCGGGTTTAAAACCTGTGATCGTGCGCACAGCAGCTCAGCATGCTACCGAAGCCGCTATACAACACAAAATACATATAAAAACAGATTTGCTTGCTATATGCAGGAATTGTAGTATTGCTAATTTATTGCTAGGGTGAATAAGTAAAACTAACAGACCCGTGCGAGAACACTTTCCCCAATAGGTTTGTAAAGAGACACTTAAGGAGAATGGTTGCTATGTTTTTATTTCAACCAAATGATTATAGAACACTATTTACGTTTCAGGCAGCCAAAATGCGAACTGAACAGCAATGATGTCATGTATTTTCCTACAGCAACAGTATTTCCTAATCGCACACTTTTTACAAAAAATGATATTTTTGACATTAGAATGCAATTCGTGACTGCTAATGTCATTTGTGTGCTGAGTCCATTGATTGACAGCTTAGCTGTAACACTCACCGGTTATTCGATATTTAAGAAATTATACGATTTGAGTACTCATTCCTTTAAATTACTGTTTCTGAAATCCATACAAAATGATAAAGGAAAGACCTCAGAATGTTAAAATGACATGAAACAAGCGTCACAGCGGCCAAAATGTGAAGTCGACAGCAAGTATGGAGCGTATCTTCCTGTAGCAACAGTATCTGCAAATCGCACACTTCGTACAATTTTTTTAAGTCATTTTTTAAAGAAATTATAGATATTTATGAAAGTAGAGTGCAGTTCGTCACTGCTAATGTCTATTCTCTTTCATTTGAATGCTCATTTGTCACGATCGGTCGCAGCAGGAGGGATCTATACTACTCTAGATAGATAGATAATGCCTTTAATGGTGGCGAAGTTAGGGCTCAAGACCCTCTCTTACACTTAACCACTAGATGAGTATACATATACATGACTTATAATTACAAATACAAATTGCACAAATAATATTAATAGCTATAAGAATAGTGATAATATGAATAATGGTAGAATCATTGATTTCAAAAATACACAAAGTAAAGTACCCTTAAATGACGTAACTACAGTAATCCGATCATTCATCTCATTCATCCATTCGTTCATTCAACATTTATCCCGGAAGTCAGCGGGCTCCAGCCAGCAAATACTCGCAGCAAGCCACTTTAAACTTGCGATGAGAGGGATTGTCTCTAATGTTCGCAGGTAGCAAATTCCATGACCTGGACGCAGAGATTATGAACGAGCGGTTGTAAACAGCAGTACGGTTTATAGGTATGGCAAGAGAGGGGCCAGATCTCGTATTGTGGTCATGATAGGACGAGAGGTAAGAAAACGGTGAAACAAGATATTTATATTATATATATATGTATATTATATATATGATACTTGGAAGTAGCCTAAGTTTAAAATTAGAGTAAAAAGTGGAGGCACTGATACAATATAGACTAATGATGCTGTTGATGATTAGTCATTACTGACTTATGAGCAAGATTAATCATGCAGTGTATTTTGAATGGATGAAGAAGTTTCTTTGTATGTCAAAATGGAGAGTAGGCTAAATGAGAAAGTGAGAATTGGAAAGATTGAATGTATGTAATATGACATAAGAATATAAGCATAAGTGTTGAGTTCAACTTTCATTTACTTAGTGATTCTGTAGTTTCAACTCTGAGATTTGCTGATGACAGCGTCATCTTAGCCGAAACGCCTGAGGATTTGAATGAGTTTTTGAATGGTATGGATTCTGTCTTGAGGAAAGAATACATAATGAATATTAATAAATGTAAAACAAAAATATTGGAATGCAGCGGACATAAATCAGAAACCTCTATGGACATCAAATTGGCAGGTGAAAAGCTGAAGGAAGTAGGAGACTTCTGTTACTTAGGAAGCAAGATAACCAGTGATGGACGAAGCTAAGAGGACATAAAATGTAGGTTGGCTCAGGCAAGAAAAGCGTTTATACAAAAAAGGAATCTGTTGACTTCGAATATAGATTTAGGTATTAGGAAGTCATTTTTGGAAGCCTTTGTCTGGAGCGTGGCGCTCTATGGAAGTGAAACTTGGACTATTGGTGCAGCAAAAAAGAGGAGAGTTGAAGCGTTTAAAATGTGGTGTTACAGGAGACTGATGAAGATCGGATGGGTAGATAGGTTTACAAACGAAGATGTATTAAGACGAGTGGGAGAGGAGAGATGTATCTGGCGACTGCTAATGAAGAGAAGAGATAGGTTGGTAGGACACATACTAAGACACCCAGGAATAGCAAGCTTACTTATGGAAGTAAGGGCCGAGGACAAGAACTCTAGGGGTAGACCAAGGTTAGAGTATGTTAAACAGATTGCCTCGGATGTAGGGTGTGGTAGCTATTTAGAGATGAAACGATTAGCTCAGGACAGGGATGAATGGAGGGCTGCTTCAAACCAGTCAAAAGACTGAAGACTCAAACAACAACTGCTGGCAACGCTGCTTGATGCTGGACGGGGTTGCTCCTCTGACAGAGCGAGGCAGATTGTTCAACAGTCGTGCAGTAGCAACAACGAAGCTGTTGGTATAGCGTACTGTGCGGTGTGTGGGACCGTGTTCCAAGACTATTCTCGTACGAGAGGCGGTAAAACTGAGAATGCAGGTAAGCTGGAGTGGAAGTTGAGGTTATTTGTTGAAGAAGGCATAAGGAATGGAGGTTTAGACGTAACATGTTAAGTTGCTCATAAGCGGGGGTGACATGGTCATAATACCGTAAAATAGCATATGTAGCGTACACAGGCATTTTGTGCATGTTCTAGTTTGTTTTTAAGAGTAACAGTCAGATCGTATATTGTATACCACATCGCAGTAAGCAAAATGAGGCAATCTAGGTTTATCAGTTAGCTCTTGATACACCCTGCGCGGTCTAGTGCTATGGTTGTGGACCAAGCACTAATCCAATGTGTGAAGCGCATCGGACTTCTTTGGAGGGGTTGAGGAGGGGGGGGGGGGGTAAGGGCACTAATAGCTCGTATACAGGGTGTTTGAATAAGAACTCCCTAGTTTTAATGTGGCCTGGAATCTGTACAAAGTTTGTGGTGTGTGATTCATCACACATGTAACAGTTGAAATTTGTAGGGGCGCAACTTGAGTCTTTTACGTACAACATCGTACATAGTGCCTTTAGGCACTCCTAATTGTAGATTACGTCTGACCAATGACTTCTTCGGGCTCCGAACACACGAAACACGGATCTGTTCAACAACATTTTCAGAAGTTCTCGGTCTACCTGCTGATTTCGCTTTTAAAACACTACCGGTTTCCTTGAAAGACTTCAGCCAATGACGGATAGATTTTGCTGTAGGAGGTTCACCACCATTCTGACATCTATAATATGTTTTGCACTCTTATAACTGACTCGGTTTTCACAAGCCAAATAGCACACTGCGCTTTCTGTTGCGGGGTACACATTGCTACTGAGTTGCTCTGCACTGCACTGGAACAGAGGAAACAAACACTAGGGCCGTCTCAAGGTCAAGTAGACCTACCAACTGCAGGGGAGCCAAACTTAGAGAGTTGATGAATCACACACCACAAACTAGAATAGTGTATGTCACTTTGTACAGATTCTAGGACACATTAAAACTAAGGAGTTCTTTTTCAAACACCCCGTACTGAAATTTCCCTAGGTTTTGATTCAGAGTTTCTATATTAGTGAAACTATGTCCAGTGTGGTACACGAGTATTTTCCGTGTTTCATTGTAATTCTAACATGTGTGGTTGGTAACTGAGGCCATAGAGATAAGCTACACTCAGCGAAGGCAAACAACCCATCCAACTTAAGAGGGCTCAAACACCGCGGGTGGGTGTTTTCACACACAGTTAACAATTGAATCATAGCTTCACTAATATGTGACATAGAATTATGAGAGCCTACAAAGTTATAATCAATACATAGGGCTTTTATTTCATGTATAAAGGCGAACAGTCTATAAAGTATTGCGTGATTTATTGGTAGGACAATATTTGAGATTTTTTAAACGTGATAAATCACAAAAACCTCGATTAATTAAGAAATTGAATTATTATTTTTTCTGTAAAGAGAACACATGAATACCGAGGATGAACATCATTCATGAAATTATATTAAACAAGTAGTTCCGTGACGAACTAAAGAGCCTACTTTTCTTAAAATGTAGGTGTCTTCCAGATTGCGATCCCCTGGGGTTTTTCCTTACCTTTCACTTCCAGCAATCATTCTCAATGAGGAGCTGTTGACCATGTTTGACGGAAAAAAAATTCTTTTGTCAGATGATGGCAGGACAGAATATTAATTTTTGCCAGTTCTTTAGCCAAGGAAATGTTACGAGAGAAAACAGTATTTTTCGTTGATGGTACATTTTAAAGTGTAAGCAACCAGTTCGCCCAATAAATTGTACACGTTTCACTGGCAAACACCTCCTCCTCTTGAACTTAAAGAAAGTCACATTGGGATTTAAATACATTCACAACAGTTTCTTAAAAATTGGTGGATAGAAATAGATTCTGATTTTATGGGGTGTGCTGAGCTCAACACTCAACTGTATTCTTTGGTTAGGTAGTGAAATATCAGGCCTTGTTATCCGCAAAACGTACGGAAGGTATGAGTCAGTCGGAAAGAACCAAGAACCAAGAACCAAGGACCGGTCTCCGAAGAAAAGTGATCGCAATCTGGAATGACCGCAATCATGAGACAACCAAAATTTAAGATTCATGCCAATCTATATAGACCTGTCTAGAATAATGACGATATCAAGTTCGTAATACTAACATTTCTAAGTACTGCAGTTTGAAATACACCTGAAATAGTGTAGCCTAATAGAGTAACTTACTACAGTTGGCAGCCCTGGTGACTTTGAAGATTTTCTTAGTTCCATATCTTAAGGTATAGAATGCACATACAAAATGTGGTTGAAGTCTAATAGATAGTATGGACGTTACATGCTGTTTGATATTGGATTTATCAGTGCGCGTAAAATCATGTTGGGAACAATGTCATGTATGTGATGCTCAGAATTAATCTGAAATATTACGAACTATTATAGTGCCAATTATGGATAAAATCCATTTGATGCTATAGAATTTACATGTAATTAAAATTGAATCTATCAGAAAGCTTGGAATGATGTTGGCAGCACTGAGGTATATTTGTTACTCCAAAATAATTTAGAATGCCAGGTACTATACGTGTGTAGAGTTAAGAGCTGTTGGCTTGCATACTTTCTGATATATTGATATTAGGATTAAACAAATAGAGAGAGCATTTATTAACAGTTGGTAGCCCTGATGGTTCTTTTACGAATACGCATAGTCATAACGGCTATGGTACACAAAGCACATAATAAATTTCGTTGAAATCCAATTGTTAGTATAGAAGTTATATGCATTTGAAAACTGAACTTATCAGCAGGCTTAGAATCGTGTTGGCAGCACCGATGTATATAAGTCACTCCAAACTAAAGTAGAATGTCAGGTGCTATACGTGTGCAAAGTTTAGAGCTGCTAGCTTGTATACTTTATGAAATATTGATATTAGGGTTAAAACATAGAGAGAGCATTTATTAACAGTTGGCAGCCCTGCTGGCTCTTTAGAACACGCACAGTCATATCTGTTGTAGTACACATAGTACATACGAAATTTGGTTGAAATTCAATCGATAGTATAGTAGTTACATGTATTTAGAAATTTGACCTATCGGCAGGCAACACTGGCATATAAGGACTTCTGAAAATTAATCTGGAATGTTATTATCTATATGTGTGTCAATTTTGTAATAGTTCGCATGCATAACTTCTGAGATATCCAACATAGAGTTCAAACTTCAATTGCGATTTTTCAGCAGTTGATAGCACTGACGTCAATTTCAAATATGGTCGTGAGGTATTCAGGTATCGATCTTTACATTTATCAAATTTGGTTTCGATAGCTGCAGCCATTTAGGAGTTGATACGGTGATGGAGGGAGGGGGGGGAACAGACAGATAGAAAGTCAGACAGAAGGACAGACAGACACACATTTTCTCGGATCGATCTCATAAGTCTACTTTTTCCTCATTTTTGCAAAAAGAGAAAAGTTGGCTAAAAATAATTAAGATATAGCCTACCTGGAAAATTTAACAAAAAATATTTTTGAAAGACACATTAAATATCTTTTAAAAACATACTACCGACAATATAACATTATTGGTGGTTCATCCTCGGTATTCATGTGTTTTCTTTATATGAAAATAAGATCATTCCATTGAGACTGTTGCCAATATTTTGGAACATATCGTTCCACTGTAGTGGCTTATTTCTCATTAAATCAGAGTGTAACACCGGTTCCTCGCCCCACCACGATAATGCGCCATACATTATTCATCGCGCACGCACCACACATTTATTACATAAATTTTGATGGCTCAATTTTCCAGTAACCACTCCTCTGTATGGAAAGAGGTCGAGGGGAATCTAGGTGCTGCTGGTTTTGTAAGCAGAACGTACAGTGTATGTTTTAAAGTTAGCTCTACGTCCATCCAGGGCTGTAACACAGGCAAATATACTTAACCATTTATTTTGGACCTCTAGAGAGCCTCTGGAACTAGTTCCTAGTTGAAGAAGACCTCACACGACAGTCTCTTTAGGACTTCAGGTACTCTTCTTGCTAACAGGTTAGCTTATCTACGGCCAGGCTGCAGGACCTAGTTTGCCATTTCCACCCTGTACATTAGGCCTTGGGGCGACAACTATAAACTTGAAAAATTGAACTCTATGTTAATAATCTTGATGGAACTTCTCTAGGGATATTTGCTT
This sequence comes from Meconema thalassinum, assembly GCA_946902985.2. Taxonomy (NCBI): domain Eukaryota; kingdom Metazoa; phylum Arthropoda; class Insecta; order Orthoptera; family Tettigoniidae; genus Meconema; species Meconema thalassinum. The sequence goes on from OX336394.1 coordinate 18,902,527, forward strand.
GCATAAAAGCTATTCTAAGACCAAGATCGCGGGTTCAAACCCGGCCAAAGTCGTCGGATTTTTTTAAGAACGTTAAAAATCCCTCAGTATGCCTTCCTTCGGAGGGGAAGTAAAGCCAGCGGTCCCATGGCAAAGATTATGGCATGTTAAAGAACCTTCCACTAATTACACCTGTGTGAAGCTAAATTATATATAGGTTAAACATTTGAGCAACGTACTCAGGTTCCTACGTTCGTCGTCAAGAGCCGACTGCTGTGGCATCTGGTAACTAAGTTCTGAACTAGTTGGTCGTTGACGGTGGCGTTTGGCGGAAAAAGTAGGAACTACTTTGAAAAATTGATTGTCTGCAGTCCTTACTTGAATTAAAACAGATAACACACACTAATACAGTCATCACAATTAACACCGGTTATCAGACAGATGCTACACACACTCCCAAAGTACACGGGGCTACATGACCAAGCTACTCTAATTCAAAGCAACATTATGTTACCGTAGAAATAGCTTACCGTACTATTTCAAAAATCAGTAGTCTGAGCAGCCTGAGGACTTTCCACCATTCACTTTCCCGCCTTCATTGGCTCTTTTCTCATCTTTTCAGATACCCTCTTTCTTCGAGGGGTCAGCCATCATTTCCTTTTCATTATATCTCTTGCCTTCTCCTCAAGGCCCTCAAGGAGGCAGGGTGCGTGTAGCCCCACCAATTCTGGTGCACCCTGGATTGTGCTACACCCTCAGGGGCTCACGGCTGGTGAGTTGAGGATTTGGCAACCCCGAAGGATTCCTGAGCTGGGTCAAGGTTTCTCCCTTTTTCCATTTCCTTTAGGGCCATCCCTCTCCCCGCTGCCTTTCCCGGCTCTCCTTTCTACCAAGTCCCTTAATTCTCATTCTTCGAGGGTATTTTCTTTCCTCGTGTCTTTTATTTACATTATTCTCCTTTCTGTTTCACATTCCCTCTTCTAGTTTGTAAGAGAGTAGTTAGTATTAGTTGTAAGTTTCCTTTGATCATCTCTCATTTTCACTATCACCCAAACCATTAGGGGCCGATAACCTAGATGTTAGGCCCCTTTGAACAACAAGTATCATCATCAACCTGCCACGATTGAGCGCTGTGCACAGTAAAATCGGACTGTTTTTGTAAATTGAGGAAAGGCAATGCCTTCTCTTCAGGTCAAGTTGTAGTTGTTAATGCTCTGCTGGATGGAGGAAGATTATTAGTAAAAATAAGTGCTTGATTCGAATCATTTGAACAGATCTCAAGGCCTATATCATAGAAATTAAATGGGCTTGCATCTTTATGCTCGTGGCTGGATTCGAACCAGCAGCAGAGAACAATCTCAGTTTTAACATCAACCCTCACTGCTGACCCACAGCGGCTGGAAAGAAACAAATGAAACACAGAAAAGAAACAAGAAGTTCCGTGAAGAACTGTACAGCCTACTTTTCATGCCAATGATTATTCTCCAGTATATGAACCTATCCAGAATAATGACGAAATTAAGTTGGTAATATCAAAATATCTAATTAGTTCAAAATATACCTGGTATAATGTAGCCTAATAGAGCACTACAGTTGGCAGCCCTGGTGACTGAAAATATTCCTAGTTCAATCTCTTAAGGTACAGAATACAAAATTTGGTTGAAGTCCAATGGACGTTACATGCAGTTAGACACTGGATCTATCAGCAAGCGTAAAAGCATGTTGCCAACAATACCATGCGTGTGCTGGTCAGAAATAATCTGAAATATTATGATATCTTGTTGTGCCAATTTTGAATGAAATCCATTTGTTAGTATTGTGCCCTTTTAGCAAGAAATATGCCAATCACAGTATACCAGCGTAGCTCAATTCGGAAATTTCGGGGCAGCGGTAAGTTCCCCCACTCTGTGACTCACATATTTTGGATTAATTAGAGGATACACTTGCAAAAATAACAACAAAATCAACTCCTATTTTAAACACATTTAATTAATAAAATTAATGGCGCAACAAACACTTTAACAATTTAATTACTGACCCATAATCATCTACTTGTTCCAAATGAACAAGGAATCACAAATATAATAAAACAGATATTGTATTTAAAACTATGGTTTCCACATAAACCAACAATTCCTACTTAGTCTTACTTCCATAAAGCATCACTGTAAGTTTTATATAACTCCGAGCTCTTTTGGCTCCATGCTTTACATAATAATGGTGTCATTCTTGTACACCTCAAATACTATCCTTTATATTTTCTTAATTCTCAAAAAAAAAAAATGTATAATTACATTTAAAATTTATGTTAATTAGCTAACTCAATATTTTGGGCATGTCCACACATTCAGTTGTTATCATCTCTCTTTATTTTCACAAATATATTAAGGTAATCAGGAAATCAATTGTGTACTCCAGAGCATGAAGATACTTGACACAGTCAAAAAACTATAGTTACTCCCGAAACTTAGTTGCCTTCAATTAACTCGTGGAATCCTACGTCCATCCAACACTACAATAGGGATTGTTATTTATCTCTTATGTCTTATAAGACCATTATCATATAAGAAACTACGATCTGAACAGGCAAACGAAAATATCAATCTACAAGGACCTAGGTTCAATGCCCGGGTCGTTAACAACTTTAAACACTCCTGGTGTATTCATTTCTCTTTACAACATCTTACGAGACGGTTTCCTGCCCACTCTCGCTCTAAGAGAGCTAGACCCTTCTACTCGGGCGCGATTTATGACACGGAGGGTGACGGCGACTCCCTGTCTAACCCACGTTAGTAGCTTATTTCCAAGGCTTTCAAAACAAACCTTCACATTATATTCAGTTCTGGGGAGAGACCGGGCTTTTACTGTACCGTACTCATTCAAACAACTATTCTTTGGTTCATAGACCACTTTCGTAACCTTGGCATTTATTAATTATGAGAGGGTCCTCATTGATTGGGAAGATTAATACACATCCGACGACGAAGAATAAAGGGGCTTTTATCATAAGAAGATTCTGCGTTCGAATCTCTACACATGCCTCGGGAACCATTCCCTTACAGAGGACTTATACAAAATGCGATTTAAAGTCGGCCGTGGCCCATATGACATACGCTCAATAATACCATATATTAGCTCCCTTTCAAATACATACACAATGCCTCGTGATACTACGTCACAAATAGAGGACTTATACAATTATCAATTCACTGCAATCAACTACCCTCCATAAGTAATCTACCAAGTATTTTAACCTCTACGCGTTCCTAGCGTGACATTTTAATATTATTTGCGCTCTTTTGCGCTCTACATTATTTTAAGCCGAAATGTCTTCCCAAGAACTGATAAATCTCATTAGTAACAATTCATATTATTTTTAATTCTGATATTAATCTTTCCGTTGCCGATAAATCGCTCCCTTTTAAAATATTCCCTTGAACATCATATCTTACACATACATTAAGGCTTTAACGTTCTTATGTTCACATCAAATTATTTGATCTTTATTTAATATTTCCATATTTAATTATTATTATTATCTTTATTCTTTACACAAGCTCAAAAGCTATTTCTTTCATGTCTCAACTTTATTTTATTTAAATATCTTTCATGACAATTATTGATATTTCGCTTGCTCTTATGACATTCGTTAAATACATTAACATTTTATTCACTTATTTCCTCTACGGGATTTATTCTTTACATAATTATTGATAATTTCTCAAATTTCTATTATTGTTCAGACCGCGTTCTTGTTTATTCAGTATTTATTTATTAAAACACATCCCTTTTACTCAAAAACTCCGGTGGATTTGTACACAGTCAATTCCTGACACCAAAATAGAATGAAATTCAGTACTCACATGTTTTTAAGATCGTCCCATGATCTTTATTCTTGTGCGGTGCTTCATTTAGGGCCCACTTTGAACTTTTTACTCCATATTAAAGGAATTCATCTTATGTATAAACACTTCTTGACATATATTTAAGACACTGAACATTGACGACATTTTTATACACTGATGTGTCCCTTTTGAACACATAATAAACACTAAAAATATTAATTTAACACATAATCTTGATAAATTTACACTTCACAATTCTTGATCACTAGGCCGTATTTCTGAGCCTATCACACGTGACCTTCTTAATTTCCCGTTTCCAAGGGTGAAATTTATTCGATGTCGGCTTCCTATCCTGCAGAATACGAAAGTCTCGAAACATCTACTATTCCCTGGAATCCAAATTCTTCTACTCCTATCCTGGATAACCGGCTATTTATCTAGCTTGAACGGCTTCTTTGTAGATCTGTTTATCGATCCTAGCGAAAGTCTATTCGGATCGAGGTCTCCTCAATGACCTATAGATTTAGTTTATAGCAGCTAGTACTTCTCGAGTCTAGTACTTTTAGAATAGTTCGCCTGCTTTCTGGAGATAATGTTTATAGTCTCCTATCTTCTTTATTTGATCGATTCTAGCACTCCTACGTTTCTGATGTACGTTCCGAACCTTATTCTGTTCTTCCCTTTTTGGGTTCTTTAATTTAAATAACAGTTTATCTTTCTGGTACGGTACTTCCGTACGTTATGATCTATTCGTCCGTCTATTTAACGACCTATCGCCTTTAAATCCGACGTTCGCGACCTGCTCTGCCTATATCTTACGAACTTTCACTATAACTTGTATACAGTCGGGCCTAAATCCTGTAGCTAGGATTTTCCTACTCTTTCAATACGGCGATACTTTAAATTTCTTCTTGACCACTCCTTATGGAGGCAAGCAAGTCATTAATACTGCGACGCCTATGGCTATCGGATATTACTTCTGCGGTGTAACACAGCGTTTCTCCTCTCAAAGAGTACTGGTGACTGTCTTCGATGTGACGCAGAGTTATGCCCCTCACGGGCTGTCGGAACTGCGTGCGTAATAACACCCTCACGGGTTGTCAGAATAACTGCATTCGGTGTTTGATGTAGCCTAGTGACGTGCCCTCAGGCCGTTTGAAACTGCATGTGCTGATGATCCAGCGTTACGTCCCCCTGGACGGACTTGTACTGCGTGATGCGTGATTATGCCCCTCACGGGCTGTCGGAACTGCATGATTGGCTTGGTGAAGCCCGAAGCTTTATACTATTTCACTACAAAAAAATAAGACTCTAGCCTTTTCTGTGGCCAACTTCTAAAATAATGGTGCCACAAATATAAAAATTATACCTTCCGAAAGCTCGTCTTCTCAATGTCAAATACTCTCATTGCACCTAAGAATCGATCGTGCAATTCGGAGATATTAATTAATTTCTCGTCCTCAATTGTGTGGGTGTTGCATTTCTTTTGCTTTCTCCCCTCCACACAGGCATTGGTAATTCCCCAATGACGTCGTCTTGCGTTAGCAGTTTTCTCCTGCGCAATTATTAAATGGTTTCTCTTTACTGAAAAATCTCTCATTCAAAATGATTCACTGTACTGTACTTGTTTACTCATTATTATACTTGTAAATGGGTTAAATTTAATTATTCCTCTTCTGGCGCATAAGCGGTGTTGTCATTTTCCAGCAACGTCAGCTTGAATTCCGATTCAGGCCTCCTTGTCTAATCCTGGGAAATTTCCACTCGGTTATTAATACTCGTGACTCGCTCCCTTCTGAATGTCAAGAGGGATGATATCATCCTCTCGAACACCTGGTCCTCGTTAGTTGCACAACCTTATACTGGCCTCCTAGCTTGATCTTTCTTGAAGTTACATTAGAAACTATACGCTCCTTTGATTTCTTCCTCAAATGCATGGATTCGACCATCCATGGACCTGATGGCACATGGGTTCATCTCTCCCCTCCTTAGGTAAATAAATTTTCGAAAATTTTTGAGGAAATTTATTTCAATTAATCATATCTGTCTTTATTCGTCGAAGCCATCATAACGATCTCCGTACCTTCCGTTGTTTTTACTTCTTTAAAGTCGTATCCGGTAATTGTGTAGGTCGGGTATGCTCTGTCCCTACCCTTTCTTTCTTTCTTTATTTGTCTGGACTTTAAGTCCCCAGAACCTCATTCTTCCTTACGGGTTTGGTCTATCCCTACCCGTTTCCTTATTTCATCATTTTCTTTTCTTAAATTGGAATTTTCTTTTTCAATAAATTCAATTATTTCTTTAATTTCCCAATATAATTTCTCCAATTCGCATTCGCACTCGAATGCTTGAGCTCTATTTTCTATTTCTTCCTTATTCTTGTTTATGTCAAAAGCGGATTCATCTCTACATGTCTCCATAACCAGGGCTTGTTCATTCTCTTCATCAAAATCTTCGGGAGGGTAATATAATTTCAAATTTGCTGAATTCATGGTCACTTCGTGATCCGTTTCACAGTGCCGAATTTTATATGCGTTATTCCTCAAATCTCTGATTATTTGATATGGTCCGTGGTACATTTTCTGGAACTTCTTGTATACACGGTTCCCTGGATCCGAAATGGCTGGTCTTTTTACTAACACCATTTCTCCTGCTAATAATGGTCGATGATACCTCTTATGCCTATTTCTTCTCTGCCTCCTGTCGGATTGAGCTTTTAGATGCTCAAAGGCTCTTCTAATGCGTACATCTCTTCCAGGCTGAGCGTCTGCTGACCTAGGAATTACCAGACTCCAAGGTCTTTCTGGTTGCTCATTCCGATGTAACGTTATGGGTATCTCTCCTGTGGATTCATGGATTGTATTATTTATACAAAATTCGATAATATCCAAGATATCTATCCACTTCCAATTTTCTTCGGCACAGTATATTCTACAATACTTGGCCGTCTCTCTCATCACTCTTTCTACAGGGTTTGCCTCAGGATGGCGAATACTTGACAAAATCTGACGTATTCCAAGTCTTTCTAATTCTCGTCTGAACTCTACACTGGTGAAACAACTGCCGTGATCCGACAACAAATTCTCAGGTTTCCCCAGAATCGGTATCACTTTTTCTTTAAGTCGTTTTAACACCTGTTTGGTACTAGTCTTCTGTATGGGAGCAAGGACAACCATTTTAGTGAAGACATCCATAGCCACCATTATGTGTCGGTTTCCTCTTCTTGCCTTTGGCAAAGGTCCAAAATTATCAATAGATATGATTTGGCCAGGCCTTTCAGGCAACAATGGTATAGGCTTCTGTCTCATCAGAAATGCATTAGGTTTGATCCTTTGACATAGATCACACGTCTTTAACGTGTCCCTTACAGTTTCTCTCAGTCTCGGCCATACAAATGCTTCTTTCAGCATCGAGACTGTTTTGTCGACTCCCATATGTCCGAACGATCTATGGGCTAACCATACTATTTTCCTCTGCAAAATTGCAGGTACAACAATCCTTAATTTTGTATGGTCAGAGTCTACAAACTTATATAACAACCCATTATAAAACGTGTAGTCTTGAGCTATCTTATCAGCTTCCGTGTACGCTGGTGCTCCTCTTATCAAGCTTCCCTCAAGGAAAGATATGAGCATGTTCATCCATGGATCCTCCCGTTGTCTTTGACTAATGCTTCTTAACTCATTAAGAGTACGCTGATCCCTGTCTTCCAAATCTATAGCCATTACTTCCTCTTCTATGGACTCTGGCTGTCTACTTAAGTTGTCTGGAACTATATTTTCTTTTCCTGGGCAGTAGTCTATCTTGACATCAAATTGTTGAATGTATAAAGCCCAACGCATCAACCTTTGACTGGATAAATCAGTCTTCATCAAAAAGGTTAAGGCTTTATGATCCGTCCTTAGAATGACCTGAAACCCATATACGATCTTCCGCCAATGTTGCAACGCGTGCAATATCGCTAACAGCTCGATCTCGCTGATCGTATAATTTTTCTCGTGTGGTTTCAGTCTCCTACTTGTGAAAGCTAGATAGTTTTTCTTCTCAGTGTTTTCCGGGTTCTCCTGATATAGCATTGCCCCTATTCCAATCTGGGATGCGTCTGTTTGAATGATAAATCTCTGATTAAAATCAGGATATCCTAGCTTCACGTAATTTAAGAGCATTTCCTTGGCCTCTACAAATGCTTTTTCGGCTTCCTCCGTCCATTTCCACTTGCCCCCCTTCTTCAGAAGGTCCTGTAGTGGTGCAACAGTTTTTGTGTATGATGGACAATGTCCTCAGAAGAACCCAATCAATCCCAAAAACTGGCGAACGTTCTTCACCTTCAAAGGCCTTGGAAAATCCCTTATCGATTCCAATTTGCATGGATTTGGTTTAACACCATCCTTATCAATCACATGCCCTAAAAATGTCACTTGCCTTTGACAAAAATTCGACTTCTTTAAATTTATTTTAAAATTTGCCCTTCTTAAGTCTTCCAATAATTTCTTCAAATTTTCTAAATGTTCCTCAATGTTCTCCGAGGTAAGCAAAATGTCGTCCACGTACCGGATAGTGCAATCTTTCACTTCCTCTGACAGGTTTCGATCAAGCGCTCTTATTAATGCAGATCCTGCGGTATTCAGTCCAAACGGACATCTTCTAAAGCAGTATGTTTGTTGGTCGAACTGAAATCCAGTCAACAAGCTGGTTTTCTCTTCCAGTTCGAGATGATGATACGAAGAAGTCATGTCAATATTTGTAAAAATCTTCTTGCCTTTGAACTTCCTCAGTATTTCTTTTATGGGTGGTGCCGAATCATTTTCTGGTATGATTTTTGCATTTAAATTTCTGGCATCTAAACACACCCTTACTGAGCCATCCGGTTTACTCACAATCACTAATGGACTAACATATGGTGTCGCCATCTTTTCTATAACACCTGCATTCATCATCTCCTGCAGTGTTTTCTTAGTTTGTGGGTAATGTTTTTCCGCAACCGGGTATGGTTTTTGTTTGAACGGTGCCCAATCATTGACTTGGAACGCGTATTTAAAATTTTCAATCTTCCCTGGCTTGGAATCAAATACGTCCCTATAATCCAATAATAATTTCTTTAACTGTTCCTTAATTTCGAGGCTGACTTTAGCTTCCTCCACTTTTCCTGACAGGTTGGTCTCGAACTCATTTTCCAAATTATCTTCGAGTTCTATGTTGAGGACTTCAAATATCTTTTCTATGTCCTTATAATCTTCCTCACTCACTTCTTCCATATGCCATACCTGTTCTTCTATTTTCGCATCCTGTTCCTGTAGGTTAATATTTTGCTCGTCCACATCCTCTCTTTGAACTCTAATGCAGTTTTGCGCTAGGTCTATAATGACCTTGTTCTCACGGATAAAATCAATACCTAATATGACATTATACGGTAATTGATTTACCAGCAAAAAGCACTGCGAAATTTCAGCGTTACCCATGATCAGATCAATGTATATCTGAAATTTACATGTCAAAGATTTTTCAGGGATAATTCCCTTAATCTTTACACTTGATGTGGGAATCTTTAGTACTCGGCCCCTTGTTTCCAATTCATTTAAAAGGGTTTGTGTAATTAAACTTATTGTGGATCCGGTATCAATCAATGCTCTGACCAGTAATCCTTCTATCCTAAGCATAATTATAGGTAATTCTCTTTTAACAGGTGGGATTCCTTCCACATCCTCGTTAATTAGTTCATCTGGTCTGGCTATCCAATTTACAATTTCTACCTCCTCCCAGCTCCTGGTATGTTTCCACTTTTGACAATTTAAATTTGGAGTTTTTTTTTTCCTGAGGGCTCCCTTTTCCCTCATTCTTTAACTGAGCTTGTAATTCCAAGCTTTGAGCTCCGTCTAGTCGGTCGGGTGATTTCCGGTTCTTAATTGCCTCACTCCAACGGACTTTTTGCCTATCAGGTTCATCTGGTCTTTCGTTCATATAACGAAGACTTTCCTGATATCTTTCTTCTATTTCGGCCCGATATTCATCATCCCTATCGTCTGGCCTTACATTTCTTCTGGGATAATTCTCCCATTTCTTTCTGTTATCTGGCCTTTGATGGTTATTGTTATAGGGTCCGCTCTCTTGTTGCCTATAACCCGTAGTCCTAGGATTTCTTCCTCGATATCCTCCTCTGTAGTATGGCTGTATCCTTCTAGGCTCCTGGTGCCCATACTCTCGACCTATTCCTTGGGTATCCGTGCTGGTGGACTGATTCCTGGTCGCTGGTTTTTCTCCAGTTTCCTGACTGCTGGCCATGTGTACTTGCTCAGTCTGTCTTTGATGCCGAGGAGTTACGTGCGAAGTCGTCATATCTAACTGACGTAATACACTTTCCACTTCCACAGCACTTCTGGCTTTGGATGAGATTAGCAGCCTCTGAATCTCATACGGAAGCTGTCTCGCAATGGCGGCACACAGGTCGTTTTCTGCCGGAGCAATATCCAGTTCGCGGAATTTACACAGCTGAGCGGTGAAAAATTCCGAGTATTTAGTAGGTGCATTGGTGCTGTACTTCCTAGAGTACAAATCTAGCCTTAAATTCTCTTGGACGTCTGCTGCCCAATATCGTTTTAAAAATGCTTCCCTAAAGCCTTCCACCGTATCAAAGGTGTATCTGAAGCTTCTGAACCAGGTGAGACAATCACCTGCCAACAGCTTTTCAATAGCTCTCAGTCTCCGATCCTGAGGAACCTTCATTTCGTTTAGATACTCTGCCACTTCTTTTAGCCAGTATTTTGGAGTAATAGACATGTTATTACCCGTAAACTTTACTGGTCTGTCCTCATTGGATTTAATAATGTTTATTATCTGGCCATTTGTCTGATTCATGTACGGGGTTGACATCGCCATCGGATATCCTGGGTTCTTATAAGGGCTCTCCCCTCCTAAGTCCCTCTCCGTATCTGTGCCTCGTTCACGAGAATCTACCCATCCTGTCTTTGGAAACTCCTCCTGATTCTCAAATTCTAACTTCCTTTCCCTTCGGGCACTTTCTTCATTAGCCATGAGTTGGATTTCCATTTGACTATTCTTATGTTCAGTCCTCTCTAATCGGGATCTTAATTCATTCTGAATCCTTTCTTGATTCCTTTTAATATCTTCCTCTACCTTTTTGGATTGGAATTTCTCATCCCTGTAACTATCCCTGAATTCATTTAGTTGTTCTTCTACCTCTTTCTTAAAGATCATGACCTTTTGGTCTATCTTCTCTGGTTTCACGTCACCTCTGGTATCTAGGTCTTCTCGTATCTTTTCTATTTTCTTCTCCATCTCTCTTTGTTCTTTGACCATATCCCCTTTAATTCCTTCAAGTTTTTTCTCCGTTTTCTCTTGACTCTTATTTAATATCATCAAGTCATTTTGGATCTGGCCTACTTCCTTATGAGTTTTTCCTATTTCGACCTTTAATGTTCCGATGGTTCCCTGAACATCATTAATTCCCTGACTTATTTCATCTATCTTATGGTTACTTTCCTTACTTTCGTCCTCTCGTTGTTTTCTTTCACTCTGGAGATGCCCCTCGTATATACCTAATCTTTGATCTATTTTCGTCTCGTATGTTTTCAGATTCTCATCTACCTGCCCGGTAAAACGATCAATCTGATCTTTCATCTCCTGAACATCCTTTAGATTTTGATTTTTCATCTCAGTTACTTCAGTCTGAACTGCACTGATTTTGTTCTCGAGGGTCCCTACTTTCTCCTCAACCCCTTCAAATCTATCTCCTAGCTTATTCACGCTTTGTTTTATTTCATCCCGGGATGCCTCACAAATATCGCTGTTAGATTTTATCTGAGCTTCTAATTTTTCCTGCACACCTGGATCTGGGTTACAAGTTTCTTTTCACAATCATCACCCTTTGTTTCTATGTTCATTAATTTAGTTTCTATAGAACCAAATTTATTTTCCATGGTACCAATTTTACCCTCAATACTTTTAAAATGATTTTGACATTTATTTTGGGAATCTATCATATTTGTGTTCATAGTATCTAATTGGGCTTGCAATCCGGAATGGAATCCTTTATTTTCCTCTTTAATCTCACTTGCGATTTCCCCTTTTAACTCAGTTAACTTGTCCCCAAACGTAGTGTCAAAACCTTGGAACTTGTTATTTATTTTATCTATCTCAGCCTTCACTTCATTGTTCATTGTTACACAATTAGTTTCGATAGCTTCTAATCTGGTTCCCATGGTATCCGTTTTAACTTCGATATCTACTAATTTAGTTCCCATATTAGCACTATCAGTTTTTATTGACTCTAAACATTCATTTATGGATTCGAACACTTCTTTATTTTCAGTCTGTTGGCTATCCAACTTATTCAAACTCTCATTTAGGGATTTGAACTCTTCTTTATGTTCAGTCTGTTGGCTATCCAACTTATTCAAACACTCATTTATGGATTCGAACACTTTGTTATTTTCATCCTTTTGGAGACCCAATGTATTGTCTATTGTTCCCAATTTATTGTTCATGGCCTCCAAAAGCCTTTGCACTTCCTCACTAAATGCCATCTTATGAGAATACAGTGGGCCACTAATGCCACCACACTAGTACATGCTTGAGAGATGATACTCTGAATCAATGTGTCCCAATTTCTTTAAAAATTTTACTTTGGTACGGGTATTCACTTACAACGTACCCTTTTACTACTTTTATTCAATTTCATAAACCTTTATGGAAGTATTTAAAATTCAAAATTTCGAAAAACCATTTTTTTCAAAAATGAAAATTTTTGATTTTTCGAGAAAACTCGGGTTTTCCCTAGGAAAACTCAGCCCTGCATACTGGGCGCCATGAAATGTTTGCTAGGGGGTTGATAATATAATACAGGGCTGCTCGGTATGAGTTTCTAAGGACCCATGCGGTCAGTTAATTTTATGTTGTAGCTACTCCTATCATTACTTTAATTTACATGAAATGACCGTCTTAAGTGTTCCTCTAGTTATTAATCCAGCACATTACTTATAAGACCCCCATGTGCCCTTTTAGCAAGAAATATGCCAATCACAGTATACCAGCGTAGCTCAATTCGGAAATTTCGGGGCAGCGGTAAGTTCCCCCACTCTGTGACTCACATATTTTGGATTAATTAGAGGATACACTTGCAAAAATAACAACAAAATCAACTCCTATTTTAAACACATTTAATTAATAAAATTAATGGCGCTACAAACACTTTAACAATTTAATTACTGACCCATAATCATCTACTTGTTCCAAATGAACAAGGAATCACAAATATAATAAAACAGATATTGTATTTAAAACTATGGTTTCCACATAAACCAACAATTCCTACTTAGTCTTACTTCCATAAAGCATCACTGTAAGTTTTATATAACTCCGAGCTCTTTTGGCTCCATGCTTTACATAATAATGGTGTCATTCTTGTACACCTCAAATACTATCCTTTATATTTTCTTAATTCTCAAAAAAAAATGTATAATTACATTAAAAATTTATGTTAATTAGCTAACTCAATATTTTGGGCATGTCCACACATTCAGTTGTTATCATCTCTCTTTATTTTCACAAATATATTAAGGTAATCAGGAAATCAATTGTGTACTCCAGAGCATGAAGATACTTGACACAGTCAAAAAACTATAGTTACTCCCGAAACTTAGTTGCCTTCAATTAACTCGTGGAATCCTACGTCCATCCAACACTACAATAGGGATTGTTATTTATCTCTTATGTCTTATAAGACCATTATCATATAAGAAACTACGATCTGAACAGGCAAACGAAAATATCAATCTACAAGGACCTAGGTTCAATGCCCGGGTCGTTAACAACTTTAAACACTCCTGGTGTATTCATTTCTCTTTACAACATCTTACGAGACGGTTTCCTGCCCACTCTCGCTCTAAGAGAGCTAGACCCTTCTACTCGGGCGCGATTTATGACACGGAGGGTGACGGCGACTCCCTGTCTAACCCACGTTAGTAGCTTATTTCCAAGGCTTTCAAAACAAACCTTCACATTATATTCAGTTCTGGGGAGAGACCGGGCTTTTACTGTACCGTACTCATTCAAACAACTATTCTTTGGTTCATAGACCACTTTCGTAACCTTGGCATTTATTAATTATGAGAGGGTCCTCATTGATTGGGAAGATTAATACACATCCGACGACGAAGAATAAAGGGGCTTTTATCATAAGAAGATTCTGCGTTCGAATCTCTACACATGCCTCGGGAACCATTCCCTTACAGAGGACTTATACAAAATGCGATTTAAAGTCGGCCGTGGCCCATATGACATACGCTCAATAATACCATATATTAGCTCCCTTTCAAATACATACACAATGCCTCGTGATACTACGTCACAAATAGAGGACTTATACAATTATCAATTCACTGCAATCAACTACCCTCCATAAGTAATCTACCAAGTATTTTAACCTCTACGCGTTCCTAGCGTGACATTTTAATATTATTTGCGCTCTTTTGCGCTCTACATTATTTTAAGCCGAAATGTCTTCTCAAGAACTGATAAATCTCATTAGTAACAATTCATATTATTTTTAATTCTGATATTAATCTTTCCGTTGCCGATAAATCGCTCCCTTTTAAAATATTCCCTTGAACATCATATCTTACACATACATTAAGGCTTTAACGTTCTTATGTTCACATCAAATTATTTGATCTTTATTTAATATTTCCATATTTAATTATTATTATTATCTTTATTCTTTACACAAGCTCAAAAGCTATTTCTTTCATGTCTCAACTTTATTTTATTTAAATATCTTTCATGACAATTATTGATATTTCGCTTGCTCTTATGACATTCGTTAAATACATTAACATTTTATTCACTTATTTCCTCTACGGGATTTATTCTTTACATAATTATTGATAATTTCTCAAATTTCTATTATTGTTCAGACCGCGTTCTTGTTTATTCAGTATTTATTTATTAAAACACATCCCTTTTACTCAAAAACTCCGGTAGATTTGTACACAGTCAATTCCTGACACCAAAATAGAATGAAATTCAGTACTCACATGTTTTTAAGATCGTCCCATGATCTTTATTCTTGTGCGGTGCTTCATTTTGGGCCCACTTTGAACTTTTTACTCCATATTAAAGGAATTCATCTTATGTATAAACACTTCTTGACATATATTTAAGACACTGAACATTGACGACATTTTTATACACTGATGTGTCCCTTTTGAACACATAATAAACAGTAAAAATATTAATTTAACACATAATCTTGATAAATTTACACTTCACAATTCTTGATCACTAGGCCGTATTTCTGAGCCTATCACACGTGACCTTCTTAATTTCCCGTTTCCAAGGGTGAAATTTATTCGATGTCGGCTTCCTATCCTGCAGAATACGAAAGTCTCGAAACATCTACTATTCCCTGGAATCCAAATTCTTCTACTCCTATCCTGGATAACCGGCTATTTATCTAGCTTGAACGGCTTCTTTGTAGATCTGTTTATCGATCCTAGCGAAAGTCTATTCGGATCGAGGTCTCCTCAATGACCTATAGATTTAGTTTATAGCAGCTAGTACTTCTCGAGTCTAGTACTTTTAGAATAGTTCGCCTGCTTTCTGGAGATAATGTTTATAGTCTCCTATCTTCTTTATTTGATCGATTCTAGCACTCCTACGTTTCTGATGTACGTTCCGAACCTTATTTTGTTCTTCCCTTTTTGAGTTCTTTAATTTAAATAACAGTTTATCTTTCTGGTACGGTACTTCCGTACGTTATGATCTATTCGTCCGTCTATTTAACGACCTATCGCCTTTAAATCCGACGTTCGCGGCCTGCTCTGCCTATATCTTACGAACTTTCACTATAACTTGTATACAGTCGGGCCTAAATCCTGTAGCTAGGATTTTCCTACTCTTTCAATACGGCGATACTTTAAATTTCTTCTTGACCACTCCTTATGGAGGCAAGCAAGTCATTAATACTGCGACGCCTATGGCTATCGGATATTACTTCTGCGGTGTAACACAGCGTTTCTCCTCTCAAAGAGTACTGGTGACTGTCTTCGATGTGACGCAGAGTTATGCCCCTCACGGGCTGTCGGAACTGCGTGCGTAATAACACCCTCACGGGTTGTCAGAATAACTGCATTCGGTGTTTGATGTAGCCTAGTGACGTGCCCTCAGGCCGTTTGAAACTGCATGTGCTGATGATCCAGCGTTACGTCCCCCTGGACGGACTTGTACTGCGTGATGCGTGATTATGCCCCTCACGGGCTGTCGGAACTGCATGATTGGCTTGGTGAAGCCCGAAGCTTTATACTATTTCACTACAAAAAATAAGACTCTAGCCTTTTCTGTGGCCAACTTCTAAAATAATGGTGCCACAAATATAAAAATTATACCTTCCGAAAGCTCGTCTTCTCAATGTCAAATACTCTCATTGCACCTAAGAATCGATCGTGCAATTCGGAGATATTAATTAATTTCTCGTCCTCAATTGTGTGGGTGTTGCATTTCTATTGCTTTCTCCCCTCCACACAGGCATTGGTAATTCCCCAATGACGTCGTCTTGCGTTAGCAGTTTTCTCCTGCGCAATTATTAAATGGTTTCTCTTTACTGAAAAATCTCTCATTCAAAATGATTCACTGTACTGTACTTGTTTACTCATTATTATACTTGTAAATGGGTTAAATTTAATTATTCCTCTTCTGGCGCATAAGCGGTGTTGTCATTTTCCAGCAACGTCAGCTTGAATTCCGATTCAGGCCTCCTTGTCTAATCCTGGGAAATTTCCACTCGGTTATTAATACTCGTGACTCGCTCCCTTCTGAATGTCAAGAGGGATGATATCATCCTCTCGAACACCTGGTCCTCGTTAGTTGCACAACCTTATACTGGCCTCCTAGCTTGATCTTTCTTGAAGTTACATTAGAAACTATACGCTCCTTTGATTTCTTCCTCAAATGCATGGATTCGACCATCCATGGACCTGATGGCACATGGGTTCAGTATAGAAGTTACATGTATTTTAAAATTGGACATATCAGCAGGCATGGAATCATGTTGGTAGAACTGACGTATATAAGTTACTCCAAATTAATCTAAAATGTCACAATATACGTGTGCATAGTTTAAAGCTGTTGGCTTGCATACTTCTGATATATTGATATTAGGGTAAAAAAATAGACAGCATTTATTAACAGTTGGCAGCCCTGATTGCTCTTAACAATACTTATAGTCATATCTGTTATGGTACACATAGCGCATACGATATTTGGTTGAAATCCAACTGATAGTATAGAAGTTACATGTATTTAAAAATTGGTACTATCAGCAGGCTTAGAATCATGTTGGTAGAACTGACGTATATAAGTTACTCCAAATTAATCTAAAATGCCACAATATACGTGTGCATAGTTTAAAGCTGTTGGCTTGCATACTTTCTGATATATTGGTATTTGGTTAAAAAAAATAGAGAGAGCAATTATTAACAGTTGGCAGCCCTGGTGGCTCGTAGGAATACGATCCGTCATATCTGTTTATGTACACATATTACGTACAAAATTTAGTTGAAATCCAGTTGATAGTGTAGAAGTTATATGCATTTAAACATTGGACCTATCAGAAGGCTTAAAATTATTTTGGCAACACTCTTATGGTTGGCCTCCTGGAAATTAAACAGAAATATTATTATCTACTTGTGTGCCAATTTTGGAATAGCTCCGATGCATACCTTGCAAGATATCCAACATGGAGCTCAAATTTCTAGTGCGTTTTTTCAGCAGTTGGTAGCACTGACATCATTTTCAAATATGGACGTGAGCTATTCCGGTGCACATCTTTACTATACTAAATTTGGTTTTGATTGTTGCAGCCGTTTAGGAGTTGATAGGGGGGGACACACACACAGCCAGACAGACAGAAGGACAGACAGACAGACAGACAGACACACATTTTCCCGGATCGATCTCATAAGTCTACTTTTTTCTCATTTTTGCAAAATGTGAAACGTAGGCTAAAAAGAAAAACAATGGTATGGACTCCGTCTTGAGGAAAGAATTCATGATGAAAATCAATAAATGTAAAACAAAAATATTGGAATGCAGCCGCAATAAATCAGAAACCTCTATGGACATCGAATTGGGAGGTGAAAAGCTAAAGGAAGTAGGAGACGTCTGTTACTTAGGAAGCAAAATAACGAGTGATGGACGAAGCAAAGAGGATATAAAAGTAGGTTGGCTCAGGCAAGGAAAACATTTCTACAAAAAAGGAATCTGTTGACATAGAATATAGATTTATTTATTAGGAAGTCATTTTTGAAAGCCTTTGTCTGGAGCGTGGCGCTCTATGGAAGTGAAACTTGGACTATTGGTGTAGCAGAAAAGAGGAGAATTGAAGCGTTTGAAATGTGGTGTTACAGGAGAATGATGAAGATCATTTGGGTAGACAGAGTTACAAATGAAAAGGTGGAGGTCAATCACCACTTCCAGTATCTCAACAAAACATCACATAGACCACAACTAACAAATACTGACGAGTTGCATTATCTCAACTAATACTGCACTAAATAAGTGTATATATCTTATATATAAAAGTGAAAGTCTGTATGTGGGTATGTATGTGGGTGGGTCTGTTCCGTATACAAATCTACACCGTTACACCAATCTCAACCGAATTTTGCATACACATAGTTTAGGACCCAGAAGGAACCGCTGGCTACATGAATTTTCGATAGTCTTTCTCATTCTTCTGATTTCGACCCTTTTGCACTCCAGCACATGCTAATCAAATCATAAAATATACTCATGAAGGAATGGCAAGGCAGATAGTTTCCATGGCAACATAGCTCAAGTCGAGACACGGCCGACTGGATGCCATTTGCGCTCTGCACTACCGGTATAGAAAATGAGGATCTTTACTTGAAATCACGTTAGTTACTCAACTGCTCACAAAGCACTGTCCACCGAGTTTAGCATAACAAAGACTTGACACTACTATATATTTGTCAAATACCACTCACTCACTCAATCATTCATCACGAAATCTCAGAAACCACCCAACGGATTGGAATGAAATTTGGTATGCAGCTTCCCCAAGGGCCGCAAATGCCCACTAAGAGAGGATTGTTGGATATTCTGGTTCTAAAGGGGTGTTAAGAGGGTAGACCTGCATTTCATTGAACTTCAATATCTCCCGATTGGTTTAATTGGGGGATGTGATACTCGGCACATAAACTCATCATTAAAAATAAGAAGACACGAGTCGGAGGGTTTTTCGATGTGGTGTATATTATGAGGTGAAAGGGGTGAAAAGTGGGGATTGAAAGATTCCTAACGGAGCGTGTATCTCTTAAACGACATAGGCGAGGAGTTTGAAACTCAGCGGGAAAAAATCAGCATAAAAATAAGTAAATATGTGTTTGACCGTTTTATCATAAATCCAATTTAAGGGTCCCATGGGGAGGGGTGAAATTCTGGAGGGGGGTGGGGGAACAGGAAAGAAAGTGTCCTAACTGATTGACTGACTGACTCACTCATCAAACTCAGGGGGAAAAACTGCTTTAAAGTAAGTAAATAGCTGTTCGACAGTTTTTTTCATAAATCAAATTTAAGGGTTTCATGGGGAGGGGTGAAATTCTGAAAAAAGAAAATTGAAAGAAAATGTCCTGACTCACTCCCTCACTCACTCACTCACGCACTCATCATCGCCCAGCCATAATTATTGAAGTTAGAAACATGACAGTTTGGGGATATGTTCATTGTATTTCAAAACAGTCTAAGGGAGGATTTTCGGATATTCAGCTTCTAAAGGGGTCTTAATGGGGTTAAACCTGCATATCATTGAATAACAATATCTCCCGATTGGTTTCATTGGGGGATGTGATACACGGCATATAAACTCATCATTAAAAAGTAAGACACGTGTCTGAGGGATTTTCGATGTGGTGTATATTATGAGGTGAAAGGGGTGAAAAGTAGGGATTGAAAGATTCTTAACGGAGCGTGTATGTCTTAAACGACATAGGCGAGGAGTTTGAAACTCAGCGGAAAAAAATCAGCATAAAAATAAGTAAATATGTGTTTGACCGTTTTTTCATAAATCCAATTTAAGAGGCCCATTGGGAGGGGTGAAATTCTGTGGGGGGGGGGGACAGGAAAGAAAATGTCCTAACTGATTGACTGACTGACTCACTCATCAAACTCAGGGGGGAAAACTGCTTTAAAAATAAGTTAATAGGTGTACACGCGTTTTTTCATCAATCCAATTTAAGGGGCCCATGGGGAGGGGTGAAATTCTGGTAAAAATAATTGAAAGAAAATGTCCTGTCTGACTCACTCACTCATCACGCCCAGCGAAAACTATTTAAGTTGGAAAAATGAAATTTTGGGAATATGTTCGCTGTATGTCGAAAACGTCAACTAAGGAATGACTTTTGTTTATTCGGGTTTTAAAGAGATGTTAAGGGGGTAAACGTGCATTTCAATGAATAACGATATATCATGAGTTGTTTCTTAGGGGATGCGATATTCGGTATATAAACTAATCATTAAAAATAATCAGACATATGTCTAAGGGTTTATCGATGTGGTGTATATTATGAGGTGATAGGGGTGAAAATTGGGGGTTGAGGGATTCTTGACGGAGCGTGTATCTCTTAAAGGACATAGGCGAGAAGTTTGAAATTCGGCGGAAAAAGAACAGCTTAAAATACAAGTAAATAGGTGTTCGACTGTTTTTTTTTCATAAATCCAATTTAAGGGGCCCTTGGAGAGAGGTGAAATTCTGGGGGGGAAACAGGAAAGCAAGTGTCCTAACTGATTGACTCACTTACTCACTCATCAAACTCAGGGGAAAAACAGCTTTAAATAAGTAAATAGGTGTTCGACCGTTTGTTTCATAAATCCAATTTAAGGGGTTCATGGGGAGGGGTGAAATTATCAAAAATAAATGAAAGGAAATGTCCTGACTGACTCACTCACTCATCATAGCCCAGCCAAAATTATTAAAGTTAGAAACATGAAATTTTGGGGATATGTTCGTTGTATGTCGAAAACGTCCACTAAGGAAAGAGTTTTGAATATTCAGGTTCTAAATAGGTGTTAAGGGGGGTAAACGTGCATTTCATTGAATAACAATATCTCACGAGTGGTTTCATTTGGGGATGTGATACTTGGCATATATAGGCCTACTAATCATTAAAAATAAGCTGACACATGTCTAATGGTTTTTCGATGTAGTGTATATTATGAGGTGAAAGGGATGAATAGTGGGGGTTGAAAGATTCCTAACGGACCCTGTATCTCTTAAACGACATAGGCGAGGAGTTTGAAACTCGGAGGAAATCAATCAGCTTAAAAATAAATAAATAAATAAATAAATAAATAAATAAATAAATAAATAAATAAATAAATAAATAAATAAATAAATAAATAAATAAATAAATAAATAAATAAATAAATAAATAAATAAATAAATAAATAAATAAATAAATAAATAAAATAAATATGTGTTCGACCATTTTTTCATAAATCCAATTTAAGGGGCCTATGGGTAGGGGTGAAATTCTGGAAGAAAAACGTCCCCTAAGGAAGGATTTTTGGATGTTCACTCTCATCGACCAACCCAAACGATTAAAGTTAGAAGAATGATATTTTGGGGATATGTTTGTTGTGTGTCGAAAACGTCTACCCAGGAGGGATTTTTGGATATTCAGGTTCTAAAGAGGTGTTAATGGGGTTAAACCTGCATTTCATTGAATAACAATATGACACGACTATGACGCGAGCGAAGCGAGGCTAAAAATGAGATTATGTGCGTCTATGTATTACTCAATCATGCAAGTACCACTGGTCCGATTTACATGAATTTTACATGGAAGTAGCTGATTTACCTGCTTAACATATAGGTTACTTTTGATTTCAATACTTTGTACTATTTAAAGATGGCGACCATTTTAGTGACTTCACTACACCCTTTGGTTTAAAACTTTCATATTTCCATTTCAAATACAAAGAGAACGCTAAGAAATAGCAAACTTTTGATGGTATGTACGAGGTTAAAAATTACATTTTCTATCCGAAAGGTATCTCCAACCGTTAGCGAGTAAAACCTAAATTTGTGCTATAAAACACGGTCAACGCCGAGCCTTGTAGTTGGACAAAGTGTTCCATCCTTAATCTCCCTCTGCGCAGCACCTCGCCTATCCCCTGTTTAACTGTCACCTTCATATTTTAATTTATTTATGACGCGTAGCGAAGCACGGGTACGTCAGCTAGTTGTAAATATTTTCTCCCATACTTTCAGACATAGATCTTGTAGCCTAAGTGTAATGGATCTGATGATGATCGCTTGACGATCGAAACTGGTCATCCTAGTGTATTTATTAATCTCATGTAATTTCCTTCAGGATTAGGGAATAACCCATCTCATTTGGGTACAATGGTGTTGACCGACTGAAAAGCACCAAACTTTTGTTTACTAAGGCAACACTGAAAATGGCTTCATACACCATGAAAATGTAAATTCACAGCTTGCTTCCAGTCGACCGACCGGACCAAGGAATGGAATGAATGAAGCCCCCATCTAGCGGCGAGGATATGAACTGTGTCAGCTGCCGAAGCCTGTCGCACTCCCCTGGGGCAGTGATTAAATGAAAGACAGATGAAATGAAATGATAGTGGAGAGTGTTGCTGGAATGAAATTTGTGACAGGGAAAACCGGAGTATCCGGAGAAAAACCTGTCTGCCTCCGCTTTGTCCAGCACAAATCTCACTTGGAGTGACCGGGATTTGAACCATGGACCCAGCGTGCTGCCACCTAAGCCACGGAGGCTAGTACTTCAAATACCATAACGAACTCTAACTGTAGAGGGCAGATGTCTACAAGACGCTGTTACATCACATCACAAATAGTACTACATGATGTCCAACAGATAGCAGAGCATGCCAGAGATTGACTCGGCACTCGATAGCAAGTGGTAAATATGAACGTTCTCGTGCACCGTATATAGCCGGGCGTAGCACTCAACGGGTTAAAAGGATTTTCCATGTGATATTCTAAATAGCTTTCGGTACACAACCTATGTTGTGATAATGTATAGAGCAACAATAGTCTATCAAACTCAATACTGTATGAGTTGTAGTCATTTCAGACAAGAATCATAAAAAATAATGTTTTAAGAAGCAGAATGGTCTTACTATGGAACTGTGTTAATCAAAGCTTTCATTGCTCCTCAAGATAACTCACGTCAACACACCTCCAGCTCTGGATAATATGTTACTGTGTACTGGTTTAACAACCTACTGAGAGACAGGTTCAATAGAACACAGTAAAATATGTTCTTATGCGTATAATTCATAATTTATGAAGCTTGCCACGTTAGGTGAGTGGTTATCGTGACGGACTACCAACCCCAAGCATGTCATACGTTGTTGGCATGTTAAAGAACCCATTTGAAAACGGAAAAGAAGATTGTAGTGACAGTGAATCTTGAGGTTATGAGCCACGGGACCTCCGTTTTATGTGGAATCCGAACCAAAGGACATGGCATTTCACTTCAAAAATCTCACATGCATTGACCGAGAATCGAACCCATTCCACCTTGGTGAGAGGCCAACAGCTGGACCACTGCCTCACCACGCCCCCAAACCCATTTGAAATCGGTAGGCCGTGTTCATAATGGTAAAATTAATGTCGGGAAAAGAGTTATCACTACCACCTCGACCAATGGAGGTACCCGCTAGAGATATTCGCTCTCAGTTACGCCTACAAGTTCTGGCTTTTTGGGAGAGTCAGTGGCTAGCTGACCCACTGCCCAGTAAACTGAGAGCGATCAAGGGAACTACTCGCGTGTGGCGGAGCTCCTTCCGGGCCCGG
This sequence comes from Meconema thalassinum, assembly GCA_946902985.2. Classification (NCBI taxonomy): domain Eukaryota; kingdom Metazoa; phylum Arthropoda; class Insecta; order Orthoptera; family Tettigoniidae; genus Meconema; species Meconema thalassinum. The sequence goes on from OX336394.1 coordinate 18,926,224, forward strand.
AGAGAGTCCGTCATTTTGTGTAGGCTAAGGATAGGTCATACAAGATCCACCCACTCGTACCTAATGAGAAGGGAAGACCCCCCACTTTGTACCTGTGGAGCCGTTTTCACCGTGGCCCACATTTTCACCGAGTGTGTGGATCTTGCTGACTTACGAAGAAACCTTGGTTTGCAGACGACACTCAAACTTATATTAGCCGATGACGCGGTGGCTGCTGATCGCGTTATCCGCTTTATAAGTGAGAGTGGGTTAGGTCCAGCAATCTAAATTCTCCAGTGAACATTGACTCAACGACTTGTTCGTTTTTGAATTATGATTTTTTGGTTTATAATTATTCGTTTTATATTTTTATTTGTTTTATTTTGTTTTTAGGGTTGTTTTTGAATTCTGAATTATGTTTTTCCGTAATTTTGTTTCTATTATAATAATTAGTTGTATTTAATTTTTTGTTTTGTTAATATTTTCGGTCTTTTTAAATTTAGGACTCCACCTCTAAATTTTAAATTCCATTCCAAATTTGTATTCATCAATCTGTGTTAAGAGGGGCAGATAACCTCGTAGTTCCGCCCCTTAAAACAACAACAACATTTTCCGCCAACACAAATTTCCTCCTTTCTCTACTAGAAAGCGCTATAGCGTCAAGCTCCTTGACTTTCATAGCGCTCGAAGGAACGACAAAATTCGACATGCAAGCTGCCCTCTGGGCGTCAAATAACAAAGCTTGCACCCAGCACCCGAGACCATACGATATTATTATTATTATTATTATTATTATTTATATATATTTTTTTAACTGTCGACTTGAGCCTCTATGGACTGCGTGTTAACAACCACTCTCATTTCATTGTCTGCGTCTTGTTCGTTTGCCGGCTTTGACATATTGTCAGTATCTCTTGAGCCCATCTATCAGCTTGTTCTTCAGCTCCTCTGTTAAAGGGCCTCTCCGTCTTCTGGGTTCTGCCTCCACCATAAAACCCTGATAGCTTTTCACCACCCTTCTGAAACTATTCCTGTCTTTGATTTTATCCTCCGTAACGCCCACCGGTCTCATATCATGCTCACACTCTTGGAACCATTTCAACTTGGAGATCTTCGGTTTAAGAACATTCCGTATTTTCTTTGTTAGCCGCTCATTGTTCATACGGAAGATGTGTCCATAAAACAGCAATCTTCGTTTTCTAATTGTTGTTGTTATCGGTTCCATCTTGCTGTATACTTCTTTATTTGATATCAGTCGAACCTGTCCGTTAACCCATCTGTTGCCCAAGATCTTCCGTAGTAGTCTGCGTTCTCTTTCAAGTAGCTGATTGACTTGTCCTGTTCGATTCATACACAGGGTCTCCGAAGCATATAAACCTTCTGGTTTGAAAACAGTCCTGTAATGTCTTAGTTTGGCTCGTATACTCGGCATCTTCTTATTGTAGATGTTTTTAGTCAGTTGGAACGCTCGCTCTAGTTTCAGCATTCGGATATTGGTCGCTTCTTGTTCTAGCCCATTCTCTTGGATTACTTCACCCAGGCATTTGAACTTCTTGACTCTTCGAATCTTTCCATAGTCGGTAAACAACCATTCTGGACCTTCACGGATGTTAGTCATATATTTCGTTTTCTCAAATGAAATTTGTAGTCCTACTTTCTCTGCTGTTTCTTTAAGATGGTTATCTTCCTGATTGCTGAACTGGTGTTGTTTGCAAATATGGCTACGTCGTATGCGAACGCCAGACAGTCAACATTCACTCCTTTGTGTTTGGGGCCTAACCGAAACTGATCTTCATCTCCTTCAGTGATTTTCTCCATTCTCGAATTACCTTTTCTAAGATGCAATTGAAAAGAAGTGGATAAAGTCCATCTCCTTGTCTGACCCCAGTTTTTATCTCGAAGGGCTCTGAGATTCCATTCTTGAATTTTACCTTAGATATTGTGTTGGTGAGAGTCTGTTTAATCAAATTTCTGGATGAATCATCCACCCCAAACTATTATTATTATAATTTAGATCGCTGAAATAGGAAATTGTGGTTGATGCTCTTGGTGTTTTGCCGTTTAAAACAATCTCAATCAACGCCATTACATTGAGGAATTTAAGTGCTAGAATGTATAGCTTTGGTTATCGGTGATTAAGACACCCATCATAACATGGCGACATCTTCCTTTAACGAGACACGGGAGTTTATTTTGAGAATTCAAATGCACGTTCTATGAAAAGTGCGAAAAGTAAGCAATTTAGTGCCATTAGATAATGATTCACCTCCTTGATCGCTTGAAGAGGATACGAGACAATTAAAATAAAATACAAACTTTTGAACTGATGACATCTAGAATTTCTTTAAACAATTGAACATGAAATGTCTCTGTTTAAAGATTCGTTGTGGGAACTTTCATTGCTCTCGGGTGATTATACAGGCCAGAGAAGTCATTTGAAATAATTGGAAATCATTTGGTCCCCTTGTTGGTTGGTTGGTTCCTTAGCTTAGAGGCTGCAACGACGCGGTCATGTAGCCCCGTGTACTTTGGGTGTGTGTAGAATCTGTCTGATAACCGGTGTTAATTGTGATGACTGTATTAGTGTGTGTTATCTGTTTTTAATTCAAGTAAGGACTGCCGACGATACTTTCAAGTAGTTCCTACTTTCGCTACCAAATGCTACCGTCCACGACACCTAGCTGTGAACTTGGCAACTACTAGATGGCATTACAACCAGCGCCTGGTGATGAACGTTGGAACTTAAGAGCATTAGTCAAACGTAACCTACAATATTTGCTTCATAGAAGTTAAGTTAGTGGACGGTTATTTTACATGACATACATCTATGACAATGTCCCGCCGGCTTTACTTCCCTTGCGAAAGAAGGCATACTAGGGGATTTTTAACGATTTTAAACATTCGACGACTTCGGCCAGGTTTGAACCCGCGATCTTGGGCATAGAAGCTCAGCATGCTACCGACTACGCCACCGGTCCTCTTGTTGTTTTCGAGTTTCTGAGGATGCTTACTTATTAGTCCTCTATTACCATACTAAAATTTCAGTTTGATTGCGCAAATAGTTTCGGAGATATTGTGAACTGGTGAAATATATCGCATGGACACCATGTTGAATTGTTATAGGCTAACTATATGCCAGGAAATGAATATTATACTGGAGGTTTATTATACCAACCTACATTTCTATCGCTCGTTTAGGACACGAGAAATAAAAGCCTGATTTGAAAATTGCACACATCCGCCTTTTTTAAGCTCTTACATATAGGCCTGTCGTGCAAGTTACACAGCGCTCGGATGATGAAATCGCTAGAAAAATCAATTTAAATATTTAAATTTTGTGTTGTCGCCATGTTGGTTTTGTGCTCATCAGGTTATTGAAAGTCCCATAGGTGAACTTATTTTAATGGCTCCTATAAGGTGCGTTCGAAAAGTAACGAGCCGGAGGCATAATTACAGAATCCAGTACCTGTTTGTTAGAAGTATTGGCCCTGGCTGTTGAGGCACTTGTACCTCTGTGACACGAGGCGGTGAATGGCTGTCTCATAAAATTCAATGGGCTGCGATGTGAACCAGTTCCACACGTACAGCTAGACGTAGACGTCCGAGGTGAATCGTTGGCCCCGCAGAGCCCTTTTCAGGGGACCAAACATGGCGTAATCTCATGGAGAGAGGTCTGGACTGTATGGAGGGTGGTCGAGAACCTCCCATTTGAATTTCTGCAGGAGTGCCGCGACTGTGTTGGCCGTATGAGGTCGTGCATTGTCGTGGAGCAGAATGACCCCACGGGTGAGATTGCCTGGTCGTATTGTTTTGATCGCTTGGCGAAGGGTGGTCAAGGTTTGCGAGTAACGCTGGGCATTCACTGTTGTCCCGTGCTGCATGAAGTGTATCAGAAGGGGGCATCTTGCTCAAACAAGAAGGTCAGCATTACCTTTCCTGCACTCGTGTGGATGGCCTTGCCTTTTATGGGAGGTGCTGACCCTGGATGCTTCCATTGGAGGCTTTGTCGTTTGGATTCTGGTTCGAAGTGATGACACCATGACTCATCTCCAGCCACCACTCGTGCCAGGAACCCATTCCCTTCCCTCGCATAGCGCTGCAGATGACCAAGACAGTGGGCCATTCGACATGCTTCCTGGTGTGGTTGAAGACTGTGGGGCATCCATTGGGCACACACTTTCCGCAAGTGCAGTCGTTCCTTCATGATGGTGTGCACACTTCCGAAGCTCAATCCGACCACGGCGGCTATGGCGTTCTCTGTCACTCGGTGGTCCTGGGTAATGAGTGCATCAACCAGCCTGACGTTGTCATCGGTAATGCATAGGGGTGCCCCAGACCGGGCATCATCGGCTAACGACACCCGTCCTTCCCTGAAGCGCTTGTGCCACGCCTTGACCCTTGCAAGGGACATGCAGTGTTCGCCGTACACTTGTGACATTCGGCGATGAATGTCCGTTCCCCCTACTCCTTCCGCTGTCAGAAACCGAACAACACCTCTTTGCTCTTCGTTTGACGCCTCCATGTCACTGTTTGCAATGCGAATGGCAGCGTTGGACGATTGATGCATGCTGCTGCTCGCTTTGTATCGTCACATGACGTGCACGCGTGCCCTCTAGTGACGGGCTGTGACCTTCCACGCTCTGGTCAGAACCACACCTCGTTACACACGCCACGATTACCCGAAGTCGTCACCGGTTTGCGCATTCCAGCCTCCGCCTCGTTACTTTTTGAACGCACCTTATATGAACATACAAAATTTCAGTTTTATTGCTGTAATAGATTGGCAGATATTGAGAACCGGTGAATAATTTCGGATGATCGCCTTGTTAGATTGTTCTCTTAAGTAGTTAATAAAATTATGTACCAGTAGATGAATGTAATAGCGTTGGTTCATTAAACTAACTTTCTCTTCATCGCATGATTAAGACACTAAAATAATATAGTAACTTAATTTTAAACTTTAGCACCTTTGGCATCGTGAATTTATGAAAAAAAAGTGAATTAAATTAGTTGCCAGTAGATAAAAAATATGCATAAACATTGACTGTACCGAGTTTCACCGCGCTCAGATGATTTAATCGTGAGAAAATTCAATTTAAACACTTAAGCTCCTTTGGCCACCACACTGTTTTTATTCTGGTTGGTCGGTTCCTCAGTTTGGGGGCTGCGACAACGTGGTCATGTAGCCTCGTGTCCTTTGGGTGTGTGTAGAATCTGTCTGATAACCGGTGTTAATTGTGTTTTTAGTTCAAGTAAGGACTGCAGACATTCAATTTTCAAGTAGTTCCTACTTTTGCTACCAAGCGCCACCATCAACGACCAACTAGTTCTGAGCTTTGTTACTAGATGCCACCGGCTCCTGGTGACGAATGTTGGAACCAAAGAGCGTTAGTCAAATATAACCTATAATTTAGCTTTACACAAGTGTAATTAGTGCAAGGTTCTTTATGATGCCGGCTTTTCTTCCCCTCCGAAGGAAGGCATACTGAGGGATTTTTAGCGCTCTTACAAAATCCGACGACTTCGGCTGGGTTTGAACCCGCGACCTTGGGCATAGAAGCTCACACCGCAGCCGCTATAAACACGTGGAAGGAGAAAGCGCACCAATGGATTCTCGAACCATAGGCTAGGCTATTGTCGCGGTTAGCAGTGGCGTGACAAGTGGCCTTGTTTTCCATCATTCCAGCCAATTAATTTAGAAAAATATGCTATTTATAAGTATTACAAGCATCTGCGCTGCGTTCTAACTCAAGCAGCAGTTAAGATAATGTTATCACAACATTTGTGCTGTAGTGGGCCAGCCTGCCTGATAGACGCATTCTGTGAATATCATCCACCACATCCAGCCACAAGTCAAATAAATAAAAATTAATTAAATAAATAAATAAATAAATAAATAAATAAATAAATAATAAATAAGTAAATAAATATCTAAATAAATACATAAATAAATAAATATATGTCTAAATAAATAAACATATAAATAAATATATTGAACCCTTATCATTGTGTCCAATAATAATGTTTCATATTAATAAAAACGATGGAAATACTAAATACATGATATGCTGGATATTTGAGTAATATTGATGTAGCTAGAAATCTGGACTTGGTAAGACATGCTACGTGCTGGCTGGAAATGACCAATAGTTTCACAACCAATGTTATTCTTGGATTTCTGAGAAAATCAGATATGACGCTGTGGCGTACGTGACCATCGAAGGCCAAAATGCTGCGTACAAGGCAAGGAGTGAGAGAGAGGAGAATAGTCGTGACGTCAAAATAAGGGCGGGATTTGTAAGGTCAGAGCTCCAACGCCAACTTATCTGACCAATAAGAAAACATGACGCCAGAACATAGCGTCAGTGTGTTTTGCGCGGCAATCGGATATAAAAAGATCTAGCGATCGGTTTGCATGTTCGACGGCAGATTCGCGACCTGTGAGAAAATACAAGAATTTTGAGAGGTCACACATAATTATAGGCCCATTACTTAAAATATTGAGGAGCTGTTTTTCTCCCACCATTGAAACTTTAGGCTTTCTGTATATATACAAATGTCTGAGATGAATCGGGGCACTCCTAATTATTCTTCGACAGTCATTTTAAGACGTCCTTAAGACGATATGGTTTTAAAATTATAGTTGTGTGTCGGCAACGAAGTTGGAAATTTTCATAAATTGTGAGATGGCAATTAGCCATAGAATAGGGAAAGTCGACGATTCTGCATAGGACGATCTGAGGAAATAAAATACTTAGAACGCAGATAGAACAGTTTAAAAACTTTGATTTAATTGTGTTTTAACAGCAGCAAAATGTCAACCATGGAGAGAAGACAGCAAGCTTCATCCTCCATTACCATCAGTGTTATGGGCTAACGGCCTAACGATGGGAATTGACGAGGCGGGAGGCCTCTGGAAAGCAGTTTAAGTGATGAGTATTAAAAAATTGATTTATTGATTTTGGACGAGGGGAATCGCGAGAGATGTGTGGAACTTTGTATAGATTTTATTTGTGTGGTTTAATTTAAATTTCAGGGTTTGATTTCTTAACTGACATGCGTGTAGTAAATTTTGGCATTGCGTGACAATTATGTTGTACAGTAAATTTTGTAATATAAATGTTTTCCTTATGTATACGTAATTCTTATTGCGAAACGGCCGCATCGATTAACGTATCTATAAAAAGTGTAGCCATGAATGAGAACCTAGGAACGACAATGATAAATGGACTGATTTAATGTTATGTTAAACTAATTACTACGTGGGGGGAATATTTGCATTTGTTGCTTTGATAACTCGGGCTAGGACTGATCCTGTTATTTATTCTTTATTGTCATTTGGACATGTTGTATGTCATTATCTGAGAGGTGTGCTGATTAATGCTACGACGAGATCTTCGAGAAATGTGCCACGTGTTTTTGGGTGTAAGTGATGATGATGAGGAGAGGTAAAGCCTGTCCATGACTGCGATATCATTCCGGCAAACTAGTTATCCGTGGGGATAAGTTTGACCTGGGAATGTATTCTTAAAAATCCCTGAGAGGATGTTTTGAGATAATGTGTTATTTATTTGTACGCGTTTAACAGGTGGCGATTAGCAAAGGTGCTGTACGCTGGCTATGGGCCAGAATCTATATTTAGCATGGCACTAATTACTACTTGGGGGAAGAAATCAGCCACTCTCTCGGTGATGCGATAACAGGCCCGGTTGTCTCCAGCTCGTTATGACGTTATGTTTGCTTTAAAGCCTTATGAGTTAAGGTTATTTTATTTGGTTTAATTTGGGAAGTTGCCATGTTGTCGATCCAAGTTTCTTTTATCATTACTACGACTTATTTGTTCATTGTTTTAAAACGCCAAACTTTCCGGCGTGAAAATTAAAAGTTGTATTTTGTTGTTGTTGGCTCTTATTTTCAAGGCCATTGTATTCATATAAATATAATTTGGCAACCGGCCAAACCTGTTCATGTCATGTTATGCCTTCCTAGTGTTTAAGGTATAAGTCGGTAATTCCGCAGCCCTTATTTTAAATAATACACACGTGTATTTGGTTGTGGTAATCTAAGGTTAGAGCATGTCAGTAGTGTATTTAAATATGTAATTGTTGTTCCCACATTTCCGTAATTCGTCCTTCGCAGTACGGAGTCCGTTCCCGAACCAACTGTTTTGGTCGGAAACGAGCGCCCGTCAAAATGCTCATTACTTGAACTAGTCTTAAAACCCGTGTCGCTCATAAATATTAAATTTTTGTACTATTTATTTGTTTGTTATATTTGGATCTTGTGATCCGTTTTCTTTTGTTACTTTGATTTAAGTGACATTGCAGTCACAATGCTTGTTGACAGCTGTCATGCCATGTCGTCATGGTACGTCAGGCTGGTCAGTGTTAGATCTGTTCACGCGAGTGAACAATAAAAGGGTGGTTATAGTTTACCTTTTTATGTTTGATTCAGTTAATAAATTTCATTTTGTTAGTAGATCCTGTTGTTTTTCTTGGCTTTATAATAATAATAAGTTAACCTTATGAACCCTGGAAGTTATGTTGATAGCAAAACCTCTAAATCACATTCACAAGAATCCATTACGACCCCGAAATTTTGAATCTTGTCTACATGCTATTTTCCAAAGGGTTTATAAGAGTTACTTTGGCTTCCGAACGTGTGGCATTTGTGTTTTAGAGTAAAAAAATAGATCACCGGCATGTGATAAGTTTATTAACGTAAGTTAGGCGAAGATAGTACCGCCAAATGTTTGAAAATATAAAGTCATGGAGTTTGCAATAAAGTAAATGTGGAACAAGTTAAGTGTTTGAACTTTGATTAAAATTAGAACAAACTGTTCCAGGCGCCCAATAAAATTAAATTAGCTTTGTGTAGAAAAGCCAAACTCAAAGAATTGTTTGACAGGAAGGTTAGACCTTAAAAACTAATTAATACTCTATTAATTGGTTAAAATTTGTAAGTGAAGTAAGGTCAGGAAGATTATAACTGAATCAAAGGGTTAAAATTAAATGGAATAATAAGTAAATTATACTCAGTGATGCTATAGTTTGTGGGAGTAATTTAAAGTAAATGAACTGAGTATGTAAAGGGTTAATGTGTGTATATTTAATATGTGTGAGCGCGCGTATCCAGGGCTCCGCCCTTATGTCATTTCCCTATGTCTCAAATATATTATTGTTGTGATGGCAACTCTGGGAGAAATTCGCGAAGTGATTGAACTAGCATCCGCTCGTACGCGAGAACAACTTAGTGAGATGAGAAAGGACATAACCAATGAAATACAGACACAGTTAGCGGCAAATAGTGAAGAAACACAGACACAGTTAGCGGCAAATAGTGAAGAAATGCAGACACAGTTAGCGGCGAATAGTGTAGAAATGCAGACACAGTTAGCGGCGAATAGTGAAGAAACGCAGACACAGTTAGCTGCTATAAATAAACAATCGGAAGAAATACAGACACAGTTAAACACAAAACTATCCGAAGTTAACGAGAATATAAATCAGAAAATCGCTACACAAAACATTCTGGTTAGTGAACAATTACATAGGCAGTCTGAGAAAAACAATGAAATGTTAAACGCACAAGACGAAAGGAACACTCAAAATCTAGCTGCGCTAACGGTAGAAATCAAAGAGCACACAAAAGAACAGCTAATCCAATTAGCAAAGGACGTTAGCACTAACAATACCAAACAATTAGGAATAATAAAAGGTATCGAAGATTCGTTTAAAAAGGAAATAAAAGGAATGGATGAGACTGTTATGACTAGCACAAATCGAGCAAGCGTGTTTGACCAGCTCATCTGAAATCAAAGAAGCACACACAAACTTAGAAAAAAGGTTTGAGAATATCGAACGAGGGACACAGGGTATGCAAGATCAGATAATTACAGTAGATAACAATATCACGGGCTTAGTGACGGAACTCAACAAATTAGAAATACAATCAATTAAGAAATGGAAAAAGTTAGAAATTGACCAGGAAGAAATTAAACAAACATTAGAACAGAACAACATTTCTCTGGGAGAAAGGATAGATAAACTTGAAGATAATCAGGAGGCTAATCAACAGGATGTCGAAAAACGCTTTGTTAAATTGAAGGATACTATTAGGAAAGATTGGACCAAGATGAGCGCTGATTCGAAAGATGAACGGCTCGCAGTAAGCAAGAAGCTAGGGGAAAATAACGCGAAAATACAGGCGTTAGAAGAAAATATGAAGTTAAGGTTTCAAATTCAAGAGGACCGCATGATAAAATCGGAGTTGCAGTCACTTGGACATAATACGATGTTTGCGACACTAATGGAAAAGGGGAAAGGGGAGAATGCGGAAAGAGAGCACACAATAGACAGCCACGAGCTTGGGCAAAGTCCAAGAACGGTAGACACGCAAGCATTCCAGAATTATGAGGGTCGTAGCTCGACACCTCAAAACACACAACTTCCCACGCAAGTTATACAAGTCATCCGTGGAAACGAATTTAAACCGAATAAGTTTTTACCAGAGAGCGGAGGGACACCTAAAGCTTTCTTAAGGGAACTGACAGAATATTTTTCGGACCAAAATGTTAGCTCAACGCGACAATTAAGAATGGTTGAAAAATTTTTGGCGGGCTCAGCACTTACCTGGTATCTTGGATTTAAGAACACATTTAAATCAATGGAAGGTTTCCACAAGGCCTTCCTAAGCAAATACTGGAGTGGGTCGTATCAACAAAGCTTGCGAATGGACTTATACTCGCGTAAATACCATTCCACGCATCAGACGAAATATGCAGATTTTTTCGCCATGCAACTTGTCAAATTGCAAGATCTTGATAATCCCCCCAGCGAAATGGAGCTAATAACTACTATAGGAAAACAGATGCCTATTAGCGTTCAGCAATTCTTGGTGGCGGCAAATATTACGACCGTGGTCCAGGCAGAAGAGGTATTAAGGAAGATAGATGAAACCACTAATTACATCAACCCGAGAGAGAAGAGACAGATAGAGTTAGTTAATGCAGTCGAAGTAGTCAAGACACCGAACAAAAACACGAGGTCGCAAGCTACAAACACTGGGGATAACCAAAGACGGCAGAGCACCGAAGAATATGAGCCGGGATCTCAACCGAGATACGAAAATAGGGACAGAAACCATAACAATCAGGAAGGAACTAACCGCTACCGGAACACAAACAATCAGCAGTGGCGAGATAATAGGAGATACCAAACGTCATACAATAGGAATAATAATAACGCACCTTACAATCGAGGATGGCGTGGAGGACACTATAATCAACAATATAGGCCCAGAGACAATAGGCGTTACAACCAGCAACATAACGCACAAGATAACCAGCGTTTTAACGAGCAATCGGATCCAAGGGATGATCAGAGAAATTGGAACGAGAGACACCCTGACCCGCAACAGTACCTGGAGGAACCACGTAACATGGAAGGAAATAATGATAAATGGGAAAGAGCGATAGATCGGCGGAAGAATCCCGACAACCACGAGGAGGAAAACGGAACACATCAAATGTTGGAGGCCATGCATGTAGAAACCCAGAGATATTTGGAGGAGCTGCATGGAGAAGAAGAAAATAGAGCAGCCGACAATAGGAAACAGAAGAATAGCAGGAGAGATTCGCAGACCGTGTCAGGCAAGGGTCTCGAAATATGGTAAAAAAAAGTTATTGTACGGGAATAGGAGAAGAAGAAGGGAGAAGGAAGAAGATGGCAACGCGGGGGAGAAGAAGGAGATGACATCACGGTAAAATGGAGAAGAGACAGGAGCGGCTTAAGGAAGTTCAACTAGGGGTTACGAACTTAGGTAACAACGCCTACAGAGTCCGAGAGGTGAGCACAGGAAACATGGCAGTGTATAATATCTCAGATTGAAAATTGTATCATCAGAGAGAGCCATACGAACCGAGAAATAATGTTACTGCAGCAAATTAAACATTCGCGTGATAACATACAACAAAAGATACGGGGGTACTCTAGTGGTTAAAGCGCTCAAAAGACAGCTCTGACGTGTTTACAAGTTCAGGCGGAAGTCGTTAATGAATATGTTGATGTTTTGAAAGAGTGAGAGGGGAGACGAGTAGCAAGGAAAGAGGCCGGAGGGCATAAGTATACAGGAATTTCCTAATGAGTTTGGAACGAGACGGCTACTGAAACAGACAGAGGCGGACAGTCATTATATTTTGAGGGTGACCAGCAACTTCAAATTTGAGCCAGAAAAGTAGGGGATGTGAAATTCGACTTCATTTGAGTTCGAATTTCATCAACTAGGGGTCGGATGAACCCTTATCATTGTGTCCAATAATAATGTTTCATATTAATAAAAACGATGGAAATACTAAATACATGATATGCTGGATATTTGAGTAATATTGATGTAGCTAGAAATCTGGACTTGGTAAGACATGCTACGTGCTGGCTGGAAATGACCAATAGTTTCACAACCAATGTTATTCTTGGATTTCTGAGAAAATCAGATATGACGCTGTGGCGTACGTGACCATCGAAGGCCAAAATGCTGCGTACAAGGCAAGGAGTGAGAGAGAGGAGAATAGTCGTGACGTCAAAATAAGGGCGGGATTTGTAAGGTCAGAGCTCCAACGCCAACTTATCTGACCAATAAGAAAACATGACGCCAGAACATAGCGTCAGTGTGTTTTGCGCGGCAATCGGATATAAAAAGATCTAGCGATCGGTTTGCATGTTCGACGGCAGATTCGCGACCTGTGAGAAAATACAAGAATTTTGAGAGGTCACACATAATTATAGGCCCATTACTTAAAATATTGAGGAGCTGTTTTTCTCCCACCATTGAAACTTTAGGCTTTCTGTATATATACAAATGTCTGAGATGAATCGGGGCACTCCTAATTATTCTTCGACAGTCATTTTAAGACGTCCTTAAGACGATATGGTTTTAAAATTATAGTTGTGTGTCGGCAACGAAGTTGGAAATTTTCATAAATTGTGAGATGGCAATTAGCCATAGAATAGGGAAAGTCGACGATTCTGCATAGGACGATCTGAGGAAATAAAATACTTAGAACGCAGATAGAACAGTTTAAAAACTTTGATTTAATTGTGTTTTAACAGCAGCAAAATGTCAACCATGGAGAGAAGACAGCAAGCTTCATCCTCCATTACCATCAGTGTTATGGGCTAACGGCCTAACGATGGGAATTGACGAGGCGGGAGGCCTCTGGAAAGCAGTTTAAGTGATGAGTATTAAAAAATTGATTTATTGATTTTGGACGAGGGGAATCGCGAGAGATGTGTGGAACTTTGTATAGATTTTATTTGTGTGGTTTAATTTAAATTTCAGGGTTTGATTTCTTAACTGACATGCGTGTAGTAAATTTTGGCATTGCGTGACAATTATGTTGTACAGTAAATTTTGTAATATAAATGTTTTCCTTATGTATACGTAATTCTTATTGCGAAACGGCCGCATCGATTAACGTATCTATAAAAAGTGTAGCCATGAATGAGAACCTAGGAACGACAATGATAAATGGACTGATTTAATGTTATGTTAAACTAATTACTACGTGGGGGGAATATTTGCATTTGTTGCTTTGATAACTCGGGCTAGGACTGATCCTGTTATTTATTCTTTATTGTCATTTGGACATGTTGTATGTCATTATCTGAGAGGTGTGCTGATTAATGCTACGACGAGATCTTCGAGAAATGTGCCACGTGTTTTTGGGTGTAAGTGATGATGATGAGGAGAGGTAAAGCCTGTCCATGACTGCGATATCATTCCGGCAAACTAGTTATCCGTGGGGATAAGTTTGACCTGGGAATGTATTCTTAAAAATCCCTGAGAGGATGTTTTGAGATAATGTGTTATTTATTTGTACGCGTTTAACAGGTGGCGATTAGCAAAGGTGCTGTACGCTGGCTATGGGCCAGAATCTATATTTAGCATGGCACTAATTACTACTTGGGGGAAGAAATCAGCCACTCTCTCGGTGATGCGATAACAGGCCCGGTTGTCTCCAGCTCGTTATGACGTTATGTTTGCTTTAAAGCCTTATGAGTTAAGGTTATTTTATTTGGTTTAATTTGGGAAGTTGCCATGTTGTCGATCCAAGTTTCTTTTATCATTACTACGACTTATTTGTTCATTGTTTTAAAACGCCAAACTTTCCGGCGTGAAAATTAAAAGTTGTATTTTGTTGTTGTTGGCTCTTATTTTCAAGGCCATTGTATTCATATAAATATAATTTGGCAACCGGCCAAACCTGTTCATGTCATGTTATGCCTTCCTAGTGTTTAAGGTATAAGTCGGTAATTCCGCAGCCCTTATTTTAAATAATACACACGTGTATTTGGTTGTGGTAATCTAAGGTTAGAGCATGTCAGTAGTGTATTTAAATATGTAATTGTTGTTCCCACATTTCCGTAATTCGTCCTTCGCAGTACGGAGTCCGTTCCCGAACCAACTGTTTTGGTCGGAAACGAGCGCCCGTCAAAATGCTCATTACTTGAACTAGTCTTAAAACCCGTGTCGCTCATAAATATTAAATTTTTGTACTATTTATTTGTTTGTTATATTTGGATCTTGTGATCCGTTTTCTTTTGTTACTTTGATTTAAGTGACATTGCAGTCACAATGCTTGTTGACAGCTGTCATGCCATGTCGTCATGGTACGTCAGGCTGGTCAGTGTTAGATCTGTTCACGCGAGTGAACAATAAAAGGGTGGTTATAGTTTACCTTTTTATGTTTGATTCAGTTAATAAATTTCATTTTGTTAGTAGATCCTGTTGTTTTTCTTGGCTTTATAATAATAATAAGTTAACCTTATGAACCCTGGAAGTTATGTTGATAGCAAAACCTCTAAATCACATTCACAAGAATCCATTACGACCCCGAAATTTTGAATCTTGTCTACATGCTATTTTCCAAAGGGTTTAATATATATATATATATATAAATGTATAAATAAATATATAAATACATAAATAATTAAATATATGAATTAATATATAAATGAATAAATAAATATATAAATAAATATATATATATAAAGAAATAATAAATAAGTAAATAAATATATAAATGAATATCTAAATAAATACATAAATAAATAAATATATGTCTAAATAAATAAATAAATATATAAATATATATATATATAAATATATAAATAAATAAATATATAAATAAATAAATATATAAATACATAAATAATTAAACATATGAATTAATATATAAATGAATAAATAAATAAATATATAAATAAATATATATATAAATATATAAATAAATAAATAAATATATAAATACATAAATAATTAAATATATGAATTAATATATAAATGAATAAATAAATATATAAATATATAAATTAATTAATTAATTAATTTATTTATTTATTTATAAATTAATAATATCTTACACTAAAACCCAATTCATCTCTAATATAAAAGAAGCTCCAGCTCATCTTCAAACCACCCACGGCCAGATCTTAAAAGTTCGAAAGTTTAAATACCTTGCGGAGTGGATCGAACCAAATAATTCTCATAAGTTCGCCATCTCAACACGAGTCAATAAATTCGAAACAGCCTTCCGCCTCACTCACCAATTGTACAGTAGGAAGTCCATCTCTAGGAATGCAAAGGGACACTGCCAAACTGTGATTAGACTGGAAGCACTGTATGCAGCGGAATCCCTAACAAACCGCGCAGCTGGCCCGATCGAGAGACTTGAAATTAAGGAAAGAAAGATCTTTAGGAAAATTCTTGGTCCTAAGTTCAAAGATGGAGGTTACTAGCTCTGGAGTAATTCAGAAATATACTCCCACACTGAAAATATCTCAAGTGTAATCCGGAAACGCAGAATAACATTCTATGCCCACCTCCTCAGAATGCCCGTCAGTAGATTCTCCAACCGACTATTATCATACTTCCGAGGTTTAAATGTGATGCCTCTTTGGCTGGTGGAAGTGGATAAGGACTTCTTAAAGCTTGAAATTTCTGAATCAGATATCTTGCTCAGAACACCATTGAAACAAAAGCTCCGCCAGGTTCATCAAGAGGAAGTAAAACTCGGCAAGAGATATGTTCACTCGGATGAATGGAAGAAATCCTATTCCGAAAGGGTGAAGGCGTAGAAGGGCTAACAAGAAGAAAAACAGTTGAGATCTCGCGGTCCCTAGTGGCCAAAACGGTAAAAGTAAGTAAGTAATAATAAATTAATTTGGAATAATTAAATGGCCCCCTTCATAGGCTATCCATGGTTGGATGTTTTACAGTGTACCAGAGGAATGGCTCAACAATAGCCCATAGCGCACACATAATACCTTAATTTTAATTCTAAATCTATTCCGGCAAGGTCTCATTTCTTCCCGTTCTTCTCAAATTTGATCAGCAGCAATTTCGTATGTAAAATCGTCATAGCTTGCGGCATTCCATATTTCTACAGCGATATTGCTTAAGAAATCGCTGACAAAATACCTGTAGTTTTGTAATGGAAAACACACAAGCTATTAACATTTCCATGGCAAACAATGTAGGCTGTGTTGAGTAAATCATCTTAAGAACGTGGTGAAATTATCAATTCCACTTTGCATACGAGCTTCGTGAATAAAGATGAAAGATAATGTCTATAAGGAATTGTATATAAAGAGTTTACCCTCACCTGCTGACTGTTGATCCGTTCACGAATATTGTTTGGGTTCTTCAAGTTGCTAACATTGATAAACACTTTGCCCTGCCGTTATTAGCGGATATACTGATAGGCTATCTATAAAAAGAGTTTACACTCACCTGCTGATTTTTGATCCGTTCACGAATTATTGTGTTTGATTTCTTCAAGTTGCTAACATTGATAAACTTTTTTCCTTGCTGTTATTAGCGGATATAATGATTGGAAATTGAATAACCAAATAAGCTAATCGGAGCTGAACAGGGAGACTATTATAGCCTTCCGGATAACTTAGGAATATATTAATATTAATATCTGTCCACGTGCAGCGAGCGATACCTTAGTCGTTGAGGGGAATAATTCTGGTATTTCTTGTGAAGTATTACGTTAAGAAATTATTGTTCCAGTAAATTTACAAATATATAGTCGTTCCTTGGTGATGCGGTTCAGAAGAAAATGTCGTGGTGTATCCCAACTTCTAACGAGGAACACAAAACTGAGTTTATACAACACAATTGTTCGGCCCATTCTCATTCTGCGGTGCAGAAACGTGGAGTAACCTATTAACGAGAGTAAAGAAAATCTATTTTCTAATGAAATCTACCTAATAATCCCTCAACTAGCTACACACACAAATGCAGACCGCACGGAAAGAACGAGGTAATTCCATTACTTTCGCAAATGAGTTTATGGCGCATTCTGGTGGACAGCCATCGTCACTACAGGTCAGTTGAATTTAATCTATACTAATATAATAACGCTGAAGAGTTTGTGTGTTTGTTTGTGTGTTTGTGTGTTTAAACGCGCTAATCTCTGGAACTACCAGTCGGATTCGAAAATTCGTTTGTATATGATAGCCAGATTCAAGAGGAATAGTTTAGGCTATGTATCATTAAGCTACACCTCTCAGGTAACCTTAAAGATTGCTTTTTGTTCAGTAAGTCGGAAGAACAAGCGCTCCAGAACGGCTTCAATAATACCGAAGTCTATTGTTGCCATGTAATGCTGGCAGCATCACGTCGCCCCTACTAATGTTCTGCTGTAGAATTGCGAGCTGCTTATAACTTACAGTCACGGGGAGTAATTAGTGCAAAAAGATTTCTTATGCCCCTTAAAACAGTTATCATCATGACAATATATCTCTGTATAAGGGCGATGGTGTTGGTGCAGTATACTGAGGTTATCAGCTGCAGTAAGCGTTGGTGCTTTCCGATCCTTATCCTTGAGCGCTCCAGTTCTGTAAAACAAATAAATCCTCCGGGCACTACTGCTAGTTTCAAATAAAGTGGAATGTCACCGAGATACAGAGGTTTTTATTTTTAGTGGAAACGGAAAGAAAGTCCCAAATCCTCTCACTATTTCATAATTTAACTTCAGTTGGTATTTGTTTTACAAGTAGCCTACTTCCGTTATAAGAAATAAATTTTGCAAAATAACTATATTGCTGCCCGCAACTGGGGTGGTTTAAGTATTTCCTTTTAGTGTTGGAAGTTTAAATTGGCTCCCTTGAAAAAAATACAGGATGTGACTTACGCCGTTTTTCCCGTGAAGTCTTCAAATGCAATTATATCTCATTTGAATAATAATAATAATAATAATAATAATAATAATGTTAAGCCTCCGTGGCTTAGGCGGAAACACGCCGGCCTCTCACCGCTGGATCCGTGGTTCAAATCCCGGTCACTCCTTGTGAGATCTGTGCTGGACAAAACGGAGGCAGACAGGTTTTTCTCCGGGTACTCCGGTTTTCCCTGTCAAAATTTCATTCCAGCAACACTCTCCACTATCATTTCATTTCATCTGTCATTCATTTAATCATTGCCCCAGAGGAGTGCGTCAGGCCTCGGCAGCCGGCACAGTTAATATCCTCGCCGCTAGATGGGGGCTTCATTCATTCCATTCCTGACCCGGTCGGAGACTGGAAGCAGGCTGTGGATTTTCAATAATAATGTTATTGGGAACAGAACTATGACCATGTTACAAGATGCTTCTCTAGTTATTGTCCCCCCAGGGGCTCACATCTAGTGGGACGTGGGTTGGCGACCACGGGACCCCAGCTGAGTCCGGCATTGCTTCCACTCACTTGTGCCAGGCTCCTCTCCGTCTTCTTTCCTGTCGACCTCACTTGGTCAGCTCTTGTTCTCTTCCGACCCCGACGGTATTAGGGTATCCGAGGTCTAGGGAGTCTCTTCATTTGCCGCCTTAATTGGCCCCTCTCTCATCTTTCCTAATACCCTGCTTCTGCGAGGGGTCTGCCTTCTGCTCAAGGCCCTCAAGGAGGCAGGGTGTATGTAGCCCCACCACTTCGGGTGCACCGTGGATATTGCTACACCCTCAGGGGTGGTGAGTTCAGGAGTTGGCGACCCCGAGGGATTTCTGAGCTGCGTTCGGTTTTCTCCCTTATTTCCATTACATCTGGGACGGACCCTCTCCTCTTTCACTTTCCTATCTGCCTTTCATGGCTTTGCTTCCTCCCAAGTCCCTCAATCCGCGCATTCTTCGAGGGTTGAGGGCATTTATTTTCCTCCTGTCCTTTATTTGCCTTATTCTCCTTTAGTTTTCCATTTCTTCTTCTAGTATGTAAGTTAGTAGTTAGTTTTAGTTAGGCCTATAGTTTACTTTTCATTATCATCTTTCACGATCACCCAAACCATTAGGGGCCGATAACCTAGATGTTAGGCCCCTTAAAACAACAATTATCATCATCATCATCATCTAGTTATTGTCGAATAAGCCGCTAGTCATTTGTGCTTGTACAGGACCAACACAAAGTCACTTGATAGGGTTAGCAATTATTAACCTCAACCATGCTTACTAGGCACTCACCAATTCTTTTGTTGTTGGTCATTGGCTGTCGCTTTGTACCCAAACACAAAATGACGATCTCCATGATTCCAAGGAGGTTTCTAAGGTCTGATTGGTTGGTTGGTTCCTTAGTTTAGGGGCTCCGACAACGCGGTCATGTAGTCCCGTGTACTTTGGGTGTGTGAGAATCTGTCTGATAACCGGTGTGTTATCTGTTTTTAATTCAAGTAAGGACTGCATACATTCTATTTTCAAGTAGTTCCAACTTTTGCTAACTAACGCCACCGTCAACGACCAACTAGTTCTGAACTTTGTTACTAGATGCCACCGCAGTCGGCTCCTGGCGACGAACGTCGGAACCTAAGACCGTTAGGAAAACTTACTTACTTACTTAATTCCTGCCGCTCCTTCCGGAGCATAGGGCCTTGGCGAAATTTCTCCACGCAGTACGGTTCCTGGCCATTCTCTTCACTTGACTCCAGTTCTTGTCCACCTCTGCAATTTCATTTTCGATCGTCCTCTTCCAGGTCTTCTTAGGTCGACCTCGCTTCCTGGCGCCTTGAGGATTCCAGTCTAGCGCCGCCCTCTCAATAGCTCCGTCCGGCTTCCTTAGTGTGTGACCAATCCAGCGCCATTTCCTCTCCTTGATCTGGATGCTAATCGGTTGTTGATTGGTGATGGTCCAAAGATCTTCATTTGAGATTATGTCCGGCCACTTCACATTCATGATGCGACGCAGACATCTGTTAATGAACACCTGTAGCTGGTTGTTGATCGGTTTTGTGACTTTCCATGTTTCACAGCCGTAGAGAAGAATCGTCTTTACGTTGCTATTGAAAAGGCGGAGCTTGGTCTTCCTGGAAATGATTCTATTTCTCCAGATGGGGTAGAGCTGGACAAAGGCACCATTTGCCTTCCTGATACGGGTTCGAACATCTTCCTCTGCTCCCCCATCATTTGTGACTATACTTCCAAGGTAGAGGAAGGACTCAACTCGCTCAATGTCCTTTCCGTTGACTGTCAAACTAGTCGTGATGTCAGAATTTATCCTCATCTCTTTGGTCTTGTTGGTGTTGATCATCAGTCCTGCATGTTCTGCTTCTCTCTGCAACCTCCCCAGCTTATCTTCTATGTCTCGGTACCGTTGTGCCATAAGACAAATGTCGTCTGCGAAATCCAGATCTTCAAGCCTGTCATTTATACCCCATTGAATACCCCTCCTCCGTCCTCCCATTACCTTCTTCATCACACTATCCAGGACCAACAGGAACAGAGTGGGGGAAAGGACACACCCCTGTCTCACTCCGGAACTGACCTTTATCTTTTCTGTTAATTTGCCTTCGTGAAGAACCTGGCACTCATACCCTTCGTACATCTCTTCCATGATTCTGATGATCTTTGTTGGAATTTTATATTCCTCGAGGGTCTTCCACACGATTCTTTGATTTACGGAGTCGAAGGCTTTCTCGAAGTCAACATATGTGAGGTAAAGGGTATTCCGCCACTCCACACTCTGCTCCAGGATGATTCGGAGGGTGTTGATGAGATCCACACAGCTGCGATGTTGTCGAAATCCAGCCTGTTCCTTCCGAAGCCTTTTTTTTTTTCGCAGTCTTTTATACAATTCAGACCGTTAGGAAAAAATAACCTATAATTTAGCTTCATACAAGTGTAATTAGTGGAATGTTCTTTTACATGCCATAAATCAATGACATGGCACCGACAGCTTATCTTCCCCTCCGAAGGAAGGCATACTGAGGGAATTTTAACACTCTTAAAAATTCCGACGACTTCGGCCGAGTTAGAACCCGCGACCTTGGGCATAGTAGCTCAGCATGCTACCTACTACGCCACCGAAGTCATCGGTGTTAATTGTGATGGCTGTATTAGCTTGCGGACTTGGCTACTAGATGCCATCGCAGTCAACACCTGGCGGCAAACGTTGCAACTAATATAGCGTTATCAATTATTACCTACAAAGTTTGGCTACACACAAGTGTAGTTAGTGGAAGGTTCTTTTTCATGTCATAAATCTATGACATGGGACCGCCGGCTTTACTTCCCCTCCGAAGGAAGGCATACTGAGGGATTTTTAACGCTCTTAAAAAGAATCCAAAGACTTCAGCCCGGTTAGAACCCGCGACCTTGGGCATAGAAGGTAAGTTTCTAAGGCCTGCACGGTCCTTAGTTTCAGTAGCGATGGAACTACGAGCCCGCCTTGTAAAGCACCGTGTGGTCTGTTTATTTCTGGGGAGGATAATGTTGAAAATTGCCTGGTATTGTGTTTTGTTAAGCAATTACCAGGGACCGGAAGGTACTTAGAAGTAATACTCGTCCGTTATTACACGAATTACACTTCACACTGCAACCCCCAAGTAACTAGAGACTTAACCGCTATTTTCCAACTCATTTCCTGTAATTTACGTCTTGATCCACTTCAATGAACACTCGCCTGATGCGATAGCTTATTATGGATTCCGATTCCCACAGTAACCCAAACAGTGTAATTTATGCAGGTGTTGCCACAATATGATTCTTACCTCACCCCACTGGAGAACCGGCTGGGTAGCGGTTACCAGCTGCCATCCCTGAGGACCTGGGTTCATTCCTTCAGTCTCGTGAGGCAAAATTGTGAATGGGTGGGTACAATTCCCACCGTAACAGGCGGTAATATTTGAATACTAGGCCGGGAAACAATAGGAAATAATAATAATAATAATACAGACGTATTCTGGGAGGAGCTAGAATATATCCTCTCAAAGGTACCTGACAAACATACCATCACTCTCCTAGGGGATTTCAATGCCCAGCTTGGCAAAGAACGAAAATAACAGAAGATTATTGGAAACTACCCAGCTCACAGGAGAACTAATCGTAATGGAGAGAGGCTTGTGGAGTTATGTAGAGCATTCAATCTGGTCCTAAAGTCAACGGCGTTCAAACACCTACCCAGAAAACAGAAGACCTGCATTTCTCCAAACTCCAACCTTGGTGAAATTCCAAATTGATCATGTCGCCATTGCACGGAAAGCGCAACGAGAGATCCAGAACGTGAAGGTTCTGACAAGTGGCAACTTAGACTCGCAAATCAAAGTTAGACTAATTCCAAGAAATAATAAGAAGATTACTCCAAGAAAAACTGATAAGTTTGACAGAGACAAGCTAAGGAGCAACCAAGAATTCACCCACAAGTTGGAAACTTTAAATCCAGAGAATTGGGAACTATTACAAGAGGCTATAGTCAGAACTGCAAAGGAGACTGTCCCACTCACAAAATCAAGAAAGCATCCTTGGTGGGATCATAAATGTGATACAGCAGTTCAGCTAAGACAGGTTGCGTGTCAGAAATGGAATTGCCACAAAAATGAAGATAACAGGGTCAACTTCCTAAACGCGGGAAAATCTGCATCAAAAACCATCCGTGGCGTGAAACGTATGTTTAATAAGGAACAGTTGGTATAGATTGAGCAAGACTTCCAGAAAAATAACACACGTAACTTCTATAAAACCTTCAAGCACAGTCTGAACAAATACAACCCCCCAAATCTACAGTTTAAAGATTCCAACGGAAAATTGGCTCACAATGATAAAGATAATTGTCAGATTCTAGCAAGTTATTTTGAAAACCTCCTCAACTGTGAGGCTCCTGAGACCCCTTTCGTATATGAAATAAATCCAAACATGCACCCCGATTCGTCCCCACCTACAAAGGCTGAAATCAGGAAGATAAACCAAGAGCTGAAGGACAACATGGCACCGGGTGAAGATTTGATAATTTCTGAACTGTGGAAACATGCAGGGGAAAAGGCAATCGACAAGCTTGTTGCAATTATTCAAGAGATCTGGGAGAGCGAAAAACTTCCAAGTGGATGGACCTCTGCCGTAATTCATCCACTACATAAGAAAGGGGAGAAAACCGATGTGAACAATTACCGCGGCATCTCTCTTCTATCAATAACTTACAAGATCCTCTCAATAGCTCTACAGAATAGGGCGGAACAGCAAATCGATCCACAACTGGGGGAATACCAAGGGGGTTTCAGAAAGGGACGGTCATGTGCTGAGCAGATTATGAATCTGAAGTCCATCCTTTCATATCTGAAACTCAGGAACAGGGAATTCGTGGTGACCTTTGTTGATTTTAGAAAAGCGTACGACTCAATTGATCGAACCACCCTATTGCAAATCCTTGAAGAGTTTGGCTTAGATAACAAGACACAATCAATTATCCAGCAAACCCTGACCAACACCACCTCCAAAGTGAAGTTCAAAGGAGAGATGTCTGATGCCTTTAAAATCAGGACTGGAGTTTTTTTTTTTTTTAGCGTATGGCTTTTAGTGCCGGGAGTGTCCGAGGACATGTTCGGCTCGCCAGAGTCTGTAACTGCTTCGAGACGGACACCCAATGGGTGAGCTACAAGTACCGTTGGGGAGGGAAGGAGGGAAGTTGGAATGTAAGGACGAGGAGTTGGAAGGTAGCGGCTGTTAGGGACCAACCCCGGCATTTGCCTGGAAGGAAGATGGGAAACCACAGAAGACCATCTTCAAGGTTGCCGGCGGGGGGGGATTCGAACCTCCTCGCCTCCCGGATGTGAGCGACTGCCATCAGTCATGCCGTAACCACCACGGCTAACTCACCCGGTAGGACTGGAGTGAGGCAAGGAGACGGACTCTCACCTCTACTCTTCAACTGTGTTTTAGAAAAGGTCATCCGAGAATGGCGGAAGGAAATGAAAAATTCAAGGGTAGAAAATGGGGTAAGGCTAGGGCACAAGTATATGAATCTTACAATCGACTGTCTAGCCTTTGCAGATGATCTAGTGATCTTTTCAGATTCTATTGATACGGCAGAAGAACAACTTAGCCAACTGAAAAATCAAGCACTGAAGGCTGGGCTTCAAATCTCCTTTGAGAAAACACAATTCATGACAAACATAAAATCAGCGCCCAGGGAACTAGAGGTCGGACTAGGAAAAGTTCTGAAGGCAGAAGAGTTTAAATACCTCGGTGAATGGATAGAGCCTAACCTATCAGAGAAAGAAGCCTTCGTGTCACGCATTAATAAAATGGAAATGGCATACAACCTGACTAAAGACATCTACAATAAGAGATCGACATCCTTAAACGCCAAAATTAGACATTACTGCACTATTATTCGACCAGAGGCTCTGAATGCGGCAGAGAATCTAACAATGAACAAGAAAGGTCTAATGGAAAAACTAGAGGCGAAAGAAAGGAAGATTTTGAGGAAAATCCTGGGTCCTATCAAAGAAAACAGCGAGTACAGAAGGCGTCACAACCACGAATTACACAAGCACGTGGAGAAGATCAGTGACACGATTCAAAAAAGAAGGATTGTCTTTTACAGCCACGTGACACGAATGAACCCAGGCAGGATATCAAAACGGATATTAACGTACTTTCAGGATAAGAAAATCACGGAAGTTGAGAAAGATCTACGTGAAATGGAAATTTACCCTAAAGATATCCAGGAGCGTGTTCCACTTCAGGAAAAACTACGTACGCACAAAGGTTTCCAGGAAAAGCCGAAGCTGAAGACAGGGAAGGTGTGGTCCCAAGAGAGAAAAGAACAACACCGGAGACGAATGCGGGAACACTGGTAGGTAGTTAGAGCTCGGAAGAAGAGACAGTTGAACTGACGTGGTCCCTAGTTGGCCGAATCGAAGAAAGAAGAAGAAGAAGGATAATAATACGGTAATTTTTTAATATCGTATGGCCTCGGGTGCCGGGTGCAAGCTGTGTTATTTGACACCCAGAGGTTAGCTTGCAAGTCGAATTTTGTTGTTCCTGGAAGGACTATGAAAGTCAAGGAGGTTAGATATCTAAGCTCCTTGAACACTATAGCGCTTTCTAGTAGAGGAATGAGGAACTTTGTGTCGGCGGAAAATCCCGAGATAAATTTTACAATTATGAACACGGCCTTCTGAATTCAAATATGTTATTTAACATCCCAACAACGTATGACATGCGTGTCGTAATTTTTGCTGCCTTTCAAAAATCACTTACCATGGCCAGGAGCGAACCTGCAACCTTGGGGTTGGTAGTCCGACAGGATAACCACTCACCCACCATGGCAAGCTAATAATTCGGTAATAATAATAGTAATAATAATAATAAAAATAATAATAATAATAATAATAATAAATAGAAACAATCATTACCCGTCGCTGCTTCGCCCGCGAATATTCTAGTTGTAAAGAGTACACTTAGCAAAATCTCAATCATGAATGCTATGACTGATTTATCCTTGGTATGAATAATCAGACTTTATCAATTCAGCTACTGGTGCAGTGGTTAGGGGTTTGTCATTCCTTCATAGGTATATCAGAGTGAAGTTAGTTTTTTGGGAATATCACAGACACTGTTAATTTAAGGGCCTTTAAATGTAGTTTTCGGAGACCCTTTATAGTTGGGTGAAAAAAGACTTTCGTACCACACTCACACGTGAAAATTGCGTGAAAAAATCTAGAGTGCCCCTTGACCCCCTTAAGCGCATTATACTGTATGTATTGATGAATTTGACAGCTTAATTTGGTTCCGTGATAACCTTATAACCGTCTGGAAACTTTCACAGTAATGTAATAATTGGAATTGCATTGCGTCTTACAGAAATAGATGGACCTGTGAGATTCTGTTACCATGGTTACCGTGTTGCATTCTTTCATTATTCCATTGTAAATATACATGTTTTAAGGTATTTATTTATTTGTGAGGCATTTAAAGAGTAAGTGAGTGAACCTGTAGGTACCCCATATATGTAGGTTGGTGTTAATGGACCTTATTTTCGGTACAAAACTGGAATGAGACCTTAACAGAATAATATAGGGAGGGATAACGAAGTAAAATGCATTATCGTGTAGAAAGCCATTGTTTAGTCTAGCCTTAGCAGTCGGTCAACACGGTAGTACCCATTGTAATGGCTGGTTTTCTAATCCTGAAAAATAATTACCAGAGATTAATAAATAATCTCATAGAATGCAAATGTATTTGTCATTGATGGCACAAATCTCATGTATAATAATGAAGACATACAGAATCACTAAGCTCCAGAAGGCCTACAGGTTAACGTGGGCCCATTACAACAAGAATACATTTCGACATTGAAGTACTGAAAGAATATGGTATCGACAGAAAAACAAGGGCACTTATGCAACAGACGCTCAAAGACACCACCTCCAAGATCAAGTTCATGGGGGAGACGGGCTCTCACCAATCTTATTCAACATGGTATTAGACAATGGGAGGGACAATTTAAAGGAATACAGCTAGGAAGAACACGGGAAACTAAAAGAATCATAATATCTGGCATTTGCGGATGACGTAGCCATACTCAGTAATAACATCCAGAAGGCAATGGAAGCACTGGAACGCTTGCATGAAATAGCTGCCAAAACAGGTCTACCCGAGAAGACCCAATACATGGAACTACAGACCAACGATGTGCAAACCATAGCCTACATCCGATATATGGATCCATAAAAATAGTCAAAATTTCAAATATTTAGGGGAATGTATACAAATAGGAGGATCAAACAAGGCGTCTAACATAGAACGAACAGAATGCATACACACTCACATGGTCACATTATAATAAGAAAAGTGTATCAAGACAGAACAAACTTAGACACTACAAAACAGTCGTACTACCAGAAGCGTTATATGTGTCAGAAACGACAACAATTGGAGCATCAGGCATCAGGCAACATAGAAACTGAAGAAATAGAACGCCAAATTCTCAGAAAAATATTTGTAGCAATACACACAGATGGCATATGGATGAAAAGTACACAGACAGACTCGCCGATATGATCACGAAACGCAGACTAACCTTTTACGGGAACATACAGAGGATGAACAACAACAGACTTACAAAGAAGATCATTGATGTGGTAAACAGCTCAAGCAGGAAAACTAATTGGTATCATAAATAGAGGAAGACTTAAGGCAGGTGGGGATCGACAGGCAAATGATTGGAGACAGAGGAGAATTCAGAAACAAAGTTAAAAATACAAAATGTAAAGTAAATGAAAAGAAGAAGACAAGAACATTGTGCACAGAACAACGGAAACAGGAACAGTCAAAGGGTGAAGAGATTTTGGGAAGAGAAGAGGAAGAAGGGCGAGAAGTGGAAATTGTGTCATCGTGAGATATTTAAGTTCAAACACTGTCCATAAGGGCAAAACTGATATAATAATAATAATAATAATAATAATAATAATAATAATAATAATAATAATAATAAAGAATCCACGTCTACTTAGACGTTATAGCATCAATTATATTCGGAATGAAGACCATCGTTATTATAAACGCTTGTAGTCTTCATATCAGCTCCCTTGTAATCTTACTGAAAGCAACGGTATTAAGGAAGCGATAAAAGCTCTGAAAGTGGAAACATTCATAAATCTATTATCATTAAAATGTATGCATCACAAAGTTTTGACTGCTGCTGTCCTCACAATGAAGCAATAAATTTGTCTCGAACGGAAGGAAACATGGAAAGCAATGAACAAGAAACGAGGTCCAGCCTTGTTTATTCAACGCTTCCGAGTGCGATCTTATCGAGATTAGGGTGAATATATTTAATAAGTTGGGGGCCACTTATCTCATTATGCCATAACTTCTTCCTTTATCTGTCTCATAACTCTTCCTGTTTACTTGCTTTGGTGACATCGCCCCGCGCCATGTAATGGTGTTTACGCCGGCTGACTTAGACTGCACAGCAGGGCTGCCAGCCAGTGGGGTCCGAGACTTTCAAATGTTGGGGGTTGCAATCTTCAATGGCTAACATTTATACTGTGAACTGTGAATATTCCCAACAAGTACAACTAAAAGTGACTATAGATATTGTCTTTTGAATTGAGTTGAAGTGGTGGGCGGAACTTCTTTAAGGAGTGGGAGTCTTCACACACAGTTAACAATTAAATCATAGCTTCACAAATACGTAACATAGAATTATGAGAACGTACAAACTTATAGTCAATACATAGGGATATAATGTATATAATGTATTGCGAGATTTATTGGTAGAACAATATTTGTGATTTTTTAAACGTCTTAAATCACAAAAAATACGATTTAACATGAAATACCAGTCTGAATGGAATGATTTTTTCATATAAAGAAAACACATGAATACTCTACTAAGGATGAACCACCATTAATGTTATATTGTCAATGGCATGTTTAAAAAATATTTAATTTGTCTTTCAAAAATAGTATTTTGTTAAATTTTCCAAATAGGCTATATCTTCATTATTTTTAGCCTATTTTCAATTTTGAAAAAATAGGCTTATGAGATCACCTTTTGTCCGTGTATGTGTGCGTGTGTGTGCGTGTGTGTGTGTGTGTGTGTGAGGTGTGTGTGTGTGTGTGTGTGTGTGTGTGTGTGTGTGTCCCTAATAAAATCTAAACGGCTGGAGCGATTTCAATGAAACTCGGTAAGTTCATAGCACTATTCCCGGCGACCTCGACCGTGCCCTTCAAATTTTGTTACGTCTCACCAATCCAACATGACGGCTGTGCGAAATATTTCACTAGCATTCAATATCTCCGAAACTATTACCGATATCGCCCTGAAATTGTGTACGGTGATAAATGGCACTACTAGAAGTTCACCTATGAGACTTTCAAAAATCTGGTGACTACAAAACAAACATGGCGGTCAAGCGAAATTGAGACTTTTAAATAGACATTTCTCGCGATTTAACTATACAAACGTAATTAAACTTGGTACAGCAAATGTTTATACACATTGTAATGCGCTGGAGTCTAATTTAGTTCAATTGTTTGCATAACCTCAAAATGGCGACTGTGCGAAATACTTCACTGACATTCTATATCTCCGAAACTATTACAGATATCATAATGCAATTTTGTACGGTGATAAAGGGTACTGATACAACTTTACCTATGCATATTTCATAAACCTGTAAAGTACAAAACGAACATGGCGACCAAGCGAATTTGAAATATTTTAATAGACTTTTCTCGTGATTTAACTCTCTGAGCGCAGTGAAATGTGGTACAGTAAATGATTTTGCAGATTGTAATGCACTGCCATCTAATTTAATTCAATTGTTTACATAACCTCATGATGGCGGCTGTGCGAAATTTTAAAATTAAGTTTTCATTCTTGTGTCGTAATCATGCGATCGAAGTGAAAGTTTGAATAATGAAGCTAGGCAATAATTGTCCTTGAATGGTACATAACTCTATGGCCTATACATATAACAATCCTAAATGGCGAGCTTCCGAAATATTTAGACGGTTCTCAATATCTCTGAATCTTTTACAGCAACCAAACTTAATTTTTGTATGTTCATAGAGACTATGAACATATGTTCACCTATAGGACTTTCAGTAACCTGGTGAGCACAAATCCAACATGGCGGCGACGCGAAGTATAAATATTTAAATGGACGTTTCTCGCGAATTAATTATCCGAGTGCCGTGAAACGTTGCACGTTAAATGCTTATACAAATGTTGATCCACTGGCATGTAATTTATTTCAATTGTTTGCATAATCACAAGATGGCTGGTGTGCGTACTTTTAAAATCTCGTTTTTACTTCTTGTGTTCTAATCATGCGATTGAAGTTTGAATACCACACGTACACAATAATCTTAATGTAATAGTACAAAAATAAGAATCCATCCTGGCGACCATATGAAATATTTAGACGGTTCTCAATATCTACGAATCTGTTACAGCAATTAAACTGAAATTTTGTATGTTGATAGAGACAATTAACATGAGCAGGATATATGAAAATAGGCTGTATAGTTCTTCACGGAACTACTTGTTTATTATAATTTCATGAATGAGGTTCATCCTCCGTATTCATGTGTTTTCTTTATAGGAAAAAAATCATTTCATTCAGACTGGTATTTCTTTTAAAATCGTGTTATTTGCGATTCCTGACGTTCAAAAAAATCACAAAAAATAATTCCTACCAATCAATGACGCAATACATTTTATACTGTTCTCCTTTACATAAATAATAAAAGCTTTATGTGTTTGCTGTACTATAAATTTGTAAGCTCTCGTAATTCTGTTACATATTAATGAAGCTATGATTTAATTGATAACTGTGTGCACTCGCCGTGTAGGAGTACCCTTAATGTTAGGCAACGTCTACAGTATACATAGTAAAATGAAGTCATTGACTTCTGCGCGTTTAGAACAACTGGGTGGATCAACGCACAATGCGGTATGATTGTCCATCACAGGCCATAATATATATTTATATAACTTTTCACCGCACCTCTCATAAAAAAAGGACTATGGGAGAAAAACACTCAAAATACAAGCCATAAATGCATTGTTCTGTAGAAAAATATATTTCCGAGTAGTTATGCACTTGTACAGTGCAGTATAAATAAAACAAGTAGTTCCGTGAAGAACTAGATTCATATATCCTACTTACGTTAATTGCCTCTATCAACATACAAAATTTCAGTTTGATTGCTGTAACAGATTCGTAGATATTGAGAACTGTCTAAATATTTCGGATGTTCACCACGTTGGATTTTCATATATGTAGGCCATAGAGTTATGTACTATTAGATGACGATTATTTTCGTAGGTTCATTATTCAAACGTTCACTTCGATCGCATGATTAGGACACAAGAAATAAAAACTTAATTTTAAAATTGCGCACAGCCGCCATCTTGAAGTTATGTAAACAATTGAACTAAATTAGATGCCAGTGCATCACAATATTTATAAACATTTACTGTTCCAAATTTCATTGTGTTCGTATGGTTACATCGCGAGAAAAGTCTATTCAAATGTTTCACCTTCGCTTAGCCGCCATGTTCGTTTTGTAGTTAACAGGTTTTTGAAAGTCACATAGGTAAACGTCTAGTAAGGCCCTTTATCACCGTACAAAATTTCAGGGTGTTATCATTAATAGTTACGGAGATTAGGTATAATGCCGGTGAAATATTTCACACAGCCGCCATGTTGGATTGGTGAAAATGGTAAAATTTGAAGAGCACGGTCGGATCGGACAAAGTTGTACTATTACCTTACCGAGTTTCATTGAAATCGCTCGAGCTGTCTAGATTTTATTAGGGGGCGACACACACACACATAAAAAAGGTGATCTAATTAGCCTATTTTTTTTTTTCATAAATGAAAATTGGCTGTTTATGAATTTTTAAAACACGTTATATTGACCTGGTGAACTGTATCTAGCCCTTTATCAACACGAGTTTTGGATTGAGTTACGGTGTCCATGGAGTATGGTACACGCGAAATGTGATAGGCCTACTGTGTCACTGGGTGGTTTGTCTTATCATTGTAATGTGTTTTGGAATAATTTAGCCCCCTTATGATAGATAATACAGTCGTTATGTCTTAGCTGTTATCTATCGTTTAGAGGTAAAATATTGGTGACAGCCGAAGAGGTGTGGTAACGCTGAGAACTGGTCATTCAATTACTGCAACTTTTAGCATTCAACCTCGTGGCATAGTGACTATATACAGGGGTGTGCTAATTATTAGCCTAGACGCCAGGTTCCCAATAGTACATTATGCAACGAGCCTATAATGGCAATTATTAGGACACGAGTATGATTATAAAACGAGCGAAGCGAGTTTTATAATTTCCAAATATCGCATATGACCTTTTATGTTCGACGATAATTATAACTATTTTATATTCGAACATAAATATTCATAAATATCTGTCGAGATTTCGCCAGTTTTATGTACTGAACACAGCGCATGGCCTCCTCAAATACCCCACTATGACACTAGCCACGCAGTGCAATTTAAAATAGGAGGCCGTGGAAGTCAGCGCAGGTGCGATGCTATCCTTACCTAATTGGCCACACACCTGTTTCTTTAAATCTGATTGGTGGGAGAAAGTGTTTCATAATGAAAAATAGTGTTATAATGACCCTCATTATGATACAGTTTTCTGGCATAGCCTATAATATTTACATTTCGACATGGTCGAACATAAAATTACATTTATACTTTTCACGGCTTAATCCACTAAATAAGTTTTCAAAGCGGTGAAATTACTTCCAATGTTTAACGAAAAGCCTCAATTATATTTTCTTTTAAGAAACTCAAAGTAAAATGATTTCATCAGAATTTCAACTAACAGAAGAGCTTTGCTAGGTTAGTGGTCTGTCTGTCCACCTGCTATAAGATGCTGATGGCTGAATCTTTCAGTCAAATGTCAACGAATTTTCTTTTGGGAGTGTTGATACTTCAGAAAACTAAATAATATGCTTCTATCTTCTTGACCTAAGATGCTTGATGAAATTTAATTCTTTTAACAAAAACAAATAAAAGTAAAACTTAAAATATGAAATATGTTGGAAAAAAATATTTAACAAAAATTATTAATGTTATGAAATTACAATTAAAAGTAAATAAGTTTATAAAATTAGAATTTAAAAAAATTAAGGTCATAAACATTACACAAATTTACAATAATTATTAAAATATATAGAAATAAAGATTAAAAAGGTAACACAAAATAAAACTAATAAATTAGGATAAAATGTTAAATAAATACAAATAAAATATATTAATATTAGTTCTGCCCTATACTGGGTTAAACACAAGTAAAGTATTATTTCAAATCTTTGCTCGTAATTACAATAGTTTGTTTTCTTAAAAGAAACCATTACTGAAGAAGGCTATGATTGTAGTTCCGTTCAATTTCAAGTAGTTCCACCTTGCACTACCATATGTCACTGACACTTAGTGGTGAACGTTGGAACTATGATAGAGCGTTTCAACGAAATCTGACCTAGAAATTTAGCTTCACACAAGTTAAGTGTGTGTAAGGATCTTTAACATGCCATAAATCTATGACATGGGACCGCCGGCTTTACTTCCCCTCCGAAGGAAGGCATACTGAAGGATTTTAATGCTCTTAAAAATCCGACGACTTCGGCCTGATTTGAACCCGCTATCTTGGGCACAGCAGTTCAGCATGCTACCAACTACGCCACCAAAGTCGCTACACAAAGGGAAATAACGTCGGAAAGTTTGACAATGTCATTATTTGTCATTGTTGTGGCTGAGAAGCGAACATTCACACGCTGTCAGACGTCTTCAAGAAATGTGTGAGGGCACCATAATTATTCTCTGAAGGTTGATCAGAGAAAAGCCCGTCTCCGAGGTGTCGTGCCATTTCGTCCAGGTGTCATTTCGTCCAAATACCACGAACAGAGGCAGGTGGGTTGACTCTCTGCCGGCCCACTAGTGCTATTTCGTCCAAACACCTATGATTGACAGTTTGACAGGTCTACAATAACTGTTTCATTTCATTGCGTTTCTTGTTAAAAATAAGTAATTTTGTGATGTTTGTAATAATGGACGTTACTCGCTCCGCTCGCTTGACACCAGTCAACTATAGTTTACAATGAAATGCTTATAATGTAAACAACATAGTGAGAATAGAAAGAAATGGGGATTAAAATCGCTCTCTGAGCTTCGGTGAATCTTAATTATCTAAATGTTGTGCCGTCGTTCGCTGCAAGGCATGAGGTACAGTTATATACAACAAACAAATATTTTGGAAATTTCCTGAGATTTTCGTAAAAGCACGCCTGTATACGAGTTATGTTACATCATGTGTCCGGCCTTGCAGAACTTGATATATGCAGTAAATCTGGCATCAGCGCGCTCCATTTAATGCGTACTGTCTTTTAAGGTAGAGACGCACTATAGAGTCTGGGGCGTAAATATTGTCACTAATAAAAATATAAACCTACCTGTGAAATGGATTTATCAGCTTCTTCGCGGGCTGTCTTCTTTCCCTCTGCCATAGCCTTATGAACATCTTGTGCAGCCACATCAGGAACACACGTATTGTGGATCTCTTCTTTAATAATTTCACGGTTTATAGTAAACACTTTTCCACTACATGATCGGTTAACACAACACCACACAACTTCACCGCACTTCTTCTGATTCTTAACCGTATACCGATACCCGTTAAGTAATAAACTAGGTTGGCCCCTTGTAATGGTTGAAAACTCCATAATTAACAAGGATGTTAATTCATAGAGATCATTCGAACGAATTAAGCCTCTGTTCATAAACAGAGGTAGGGAGGGGAGGAATGGAATTCCACAGCAGGGATGGCTGGGAAATCCCACACTGCACTGCCTCAACCCTTGTCAACATTTCGTCTGGACGAGATGGCACTCATTAAATTGTGTAATAATTTTTAAAACCGAGCTGGACGAAATGGCACGTTTTTCAAGGAAATTTGTTGCTGGACGAAATAGCACCTGGACGAAATAGCACTGAACCGTCTACGACAGCTAGTCGGTGATTCCCTTTAAACTATAATTTTGGGTTTGGACAGCAACATTTTAAGTGATAGTCCTGGTTTATATTGTTCATTATTTTATTTATCGTTTGGCTAGCAACTCGGTGAATTACAACATTATATATATATAAATAAGTGTATCATAAGCTTGCCACGGTGGGTGAGTGGTTAACGTGTCGGTCTACTAACCCCAAGCTTGTAGGTTCGCTCCTGGCCGTGGTAAGTGATTTTTGAAAGACGGCAAAAAAATACGACACGCATGTCATACGATGTTGGGATGTCAAATAATCCATTTGAATTCAGTAGGCCGTGTTCATAATGGCAAAATTAATCTTGGAATTCTCCGCCAACACAAAGGAGCTTAGATGTCTAACCTCCTTGACTTTCATAGTGCTACAAGGAACAACGAAAATTTGACATGCAAGCTACCCTCTGGGTGTCAAATAACAAAGCTTGCACCCGGCACTCAAAGCCATACGATATTATTATTAGTAGTAGTTGTACAATATATGTATATGTACAATATATAGACCTACATCACAAGAACATTGGTTGCGTTTGCATTCATAACGAGATATCCAGTTGTTGAAGCCAGTCCAGAAAGGGAGGTGCAGCAGAAAAACATCTTGTGGTGATCCAGCATATTTCAACAATATGCGCTACGGTTAGAAGAGGAGCTCTGCAGTCAAAGGCAGGAGAATCATGAAGTGCCCAGTTATGAAGCATGGCGTTATATCTGGCGTGACCTGTTCTTAGGCGATTTAACTTTACCCACTGGTTTCTCTTCAGGTTAAATCCCTGAAGTCTAATAGTAGGATCTAGAATACCTTAATGTTTCACAGGAGCAGACTTCCAGTTTTGGCGCCATTGTTCCGTGGAATTAATGTCAGGTAAGTTTTGCCATATTGGGTTCCTTGATCTAAGACGAGTGGAGGGAAGATCATTAAGAACTTCATGAATTGGGAGATCCTGTGGGTGATTTTGTTGATGTAGCTTTCTCCACTCACGTATTGTTGCTTCCTGGTGAATCTTGTCAAAGAGAAGAGGCTAATGGTACACACAAACCCAAAAGAGTGGTAGTACTCAGAATTAACTACACCCCACTAGTTTTCCTTCTAAACAGATTCAGTGATTTATTGAGAGCCCAGAGGTTCATTGACCTTGATGAACCGCACAGAAAACAAACGTAATGAAAGCTGCTGTAATTTATTTTTGAAGCCCGCAGAGTGCACGGCCTGAACGTGCAGTTTATCATTCACGCGTCGTGAAGTTCCAAACAATAGTCTTAGTGCCGAGTTCACCAGAAAATACTGAGTAACCTACAATCTTACAACACGATACACAGTAAAAAATTAAATTCTGTTGGTTTAAATGGCTCTAATTCCATCACTGGGATGTAATTCTAATGAGAAGGTACAGCCCGAGTCATGTAACTTTTAACAATAAAGGTCTGTAAGTTCACTCTTTAATAACACAACATCACACTTATATTTGGCGTAATTATGTGCCAATTAAATAACTGTAATATGCCATCCAAACGAAGTTAGCGATGTTGTTTCATTTAAATTATTAAAGAATGTTTTGATAGAAAAAGAGGTGTATGCTTAGGAGGTAAAAGATTTGAGTGTATTCGTTTTGCAGATGATATGATGGTTATGGGTGAGAGTGAAAGGCAAGTAACACAAATGTTGAAAGACCTAGGTAAAATTTGTAAAATATATGGGATGAGATTAAATGAGGAAAAAAAATGTATGGTCATAGGTGGAAAAGGTGAAAAAATACAATAAAATTAGAAGATGAAGTTGAACAAGTAGATCGTTTTAAATACCTAGGAAGTTGGGTTACACAAGAAATGTTATGCACTAAAGAAATATAAACAAGGATTGCAATAGCAAAAGAAGCCTTCAGTTAGAAAGGAATATTATTTTGTGGAGCAATGAAAGTAAGCTTAAGGAAGAGATTAGTGAAATGTTCTGTTTGGAGTGTAGCAATGTGTGGAGCGGAAACTTGGACGCTTAGGAAAGAAGAATAGAGGCTTTTGAAATGTGGCTGTGGAGGAGAATATGTTGGAAGGACAAAGTGAGAAATGAGGAAGTATTAGAGAAAGCAGGAGAAGACAGAATGATGCTAAAGAAGATAAGGAAAAGAACAAGTAGTTCCGTGAAGAACTGAAGAGCCTACTTTTCTTAAATTTTAAGATTCATGCCAATCTATATAGACCTATCTAGAATAATGACGAAATCAAGTTGGTAATACTAACATTTATAAGAACTTCAGTTTGAAATACACCTGAAATAGTGAAGCCTAATAGAGTAACTTACTACAGTTGGCAGCCCTGGCGACTCTGAATATATTCTTAGTTCCATCTCTTAGCGTATAGAATGCGCATACAACATTTAGTTGAAGTCTATTGGATAGTATGGACGTTACATGCTGTTCGATATTGGATTTATCAGTGCGCGTAAAATTATGTTGGGAACAATGTCATGTATGTGATGCTCAGAATTAAACGGAAATATTACGATCTAATATAGTGCCAATTTTGGACAAAATCCACTTATTAGTATAGAAGATACATGAAATTAAAATTTGAAACTATCAGGAAGCTTAGAATCATGTTGGCAGCACTGAGGTATATTAGTTACTCCAAATTAATCTAGAATGTCAGGTACTATACGTGTGCAAAGTTTAGAGCTGATGGCTTGCATAGTTTTTGATATATTGATATTAGGATTGAACAATTAGAGAGAGCATTTATTAACAGTTCGCAGCCCTGCTGGTTCTTACGAATACATACAGTCATAACTGTTTAGGTTCACAAGGCACATACGAAATTTGGTTGAAATCCATTTGTTAGTTTAGACGTTATATGCATTTAAAGACTGGACTTATCAACAGGCATAGAATCGTGTTGGCAGCACTGATGTATATAAGTTACGCCAAACTAAGGTAGAATTTCAGGTACTATAAGTGTGCAAAGTTTAGAGCCGTTGGCTTGCATACTTTCTGATAGATTGATATTAATGTTGAAACATAGAGAGAGCATTTACAGTATCAACAGTTGGCAGCCCTGGCGGCTCATTAGAATACGTACAGTCATATCTGTTGTAGTATACATAGTACATACGGAATTTGGTTGAAATTCAATTGATAGTATAAAAGTTACATGCATTTATATTATGGACCTATCGGCAGACTTAGAATCATGTTGGCAACACTGGCATGTATGAACTTCTGAAAATTAATCTCTAATGTCATCGTCTATATGTGTGCCAATTTTGGAGGGCTTCGCTTCCATAACTTCTGAGATATCCAACATAGAGCTAAAATTTCAATTGTGATTTTTCAGCAGTTGGTAGCACTGACGTCAATTTCAAATATGGTCGTGAGATATTCAGGTGTAGATCTTTATTTTTACCAACTTTGGTTTGGATAGCTTCAGCCGTTTAGGAGTTGATTAGGGGGGGGGGGGACACACACAGACAGACACACATTTTCCCGGATCGATCTAATAAGTCTACTTTTTCCTCATTTTTGCAAAATGAGAAAAGTAGGCTAAAAATGAATAGGATTGGACACTGCATAAGAGGAGATGGTTTGGTGAAAAGTGCATTAGAAGGGACAGCCCAAGGGAAAATCCGAAGAGGTAGAAGAAGGTTTCAGATGCTGGATTCCATCAAGATTGATAAGTCGTATGTGCTGATGAAGACCGGAGAAGGTGGAGAGGATACCTGCCATCAGGCAGATAAACTGTGATGATGATGGACATCGTGATCATATAGCCACTACACTTGAGTGGATGTAGAATGTTTTGTCTGATAACCTGTGCCATTGTAGAGTCTCAAGTAATGTGTGTATTTGTAATTCAGATGAGGATTGGAAATGGGTGACCGTGGCCTTAATTTAGGAACAATCCAGGTATTTTCGTGGAGTGGAAGTGGGGGAACCACAGAAAGCCACACCCAGGATGGGTGAAGTGGGAATCAACCCACCCCTTCTCAGTTCTGCCTCACAAGGTGGAGGAGTGTACCCCATTCCAGCCCTCAGACCAGAATACATTTCTTGGCAGAGCCGGGCAATCGCTGTAAACAACGGGAAGTTGAGCAATGGAGTGGCGTGTTATAGCGAGTGTGCTAGGGATAAATGTCTCCTAGAACGAGCCGATACTCTTCGTGTCATATTCTTTGGGAAACAGTTGCTGCGTTTGTGTATGTTGGGTAGTTAAGTGTTCTAAGCGCTAAGAGTAGATACTCTTCGTGTCATATTCTTAGTGAATCATTTGCTGAGTTTGTGGGTAGTTAAGTGTGCTAGACGCTAAGAGTAGATACACTTCGTGTCATGTTCTTAGGGAAACAGTTGCGGTGCTTGTGTATGTTGGATAGTTAAGTGAAGCAGCGAAGTGTGCTGGATGCTAAGCAGTTTCGAGTCGATACTCCTGTGTGTAAGACAAGCTAATTTAATTGGCTCGTAACACAAGCGACGCCGTGTCATACTTGGAGGAGAGTTGGCTTCTTAATTAATTAATAACGTCGTCATGTCGCCTCTAACTCGGAGACTAAGTGGAACGATCCTGTGAGGAGGCTTCAGCGCTGAGCAACACATCAGACCCCACGCTAGTTTGTAGGC
This sequence comes from Meconema thalassinum, assembly GCA_946902985.2. Lineage (NCBI taxonomy): Eukaryota > Metazoa > Arthropoda > Insecta > Orthoptera > Tettigoniidae > Meconema > Meconema thalassinum. The sequence continues at coordinate 18,965,630 of OX336394.1, forward strand.
CATGGTTTTATGTCTTCATGTAGAAAAAACTTATTGTTTCCGAAATATTTTCTCGTAATTTCCTCACAAAGTATTCATCCGTGATAGACGTGCCAAGTTTCTCTCATAAATGGCACTGTAGGCGTATGTCCTTTTTCTGAAATCACCACGGTTGACAGAATAGTTCCTTGTGTTTGATGCGGGAAGGTTTGCAGTGATTTTATTTCAGTGGCGGCCGGGAATAAGGTTGCAGTGTTGCACAACGACCAGATTTCTTTAAGATAAATAATTAATACCGTAATAATAGTTTTAGTAATAAAAGCTGTACGTTTCCTCTTATATGATTGTATAGGAATTCATAATTTTGTTCTTTAATAATTCGGAAATCTAATAGTAAGTTACTGTGAACTGTCTGAGAAAGCGAAGCGCGCCAAATGTCTAGGAGTGCTCGTCCGTTTGGTCGTTGCCAGCCCCAAGCACCGACCAGATCTCAATAGTGAAGGGTATGGCAGAGTAAGTCCTATCTCAACAGTTAACTCGGCCTGCCGATTGCAACAAGGGACCCGAGGAGCGGAAGGAAACATCCGAGATGCGCCGTCAATTGCCGAATGTAATTTGTGCGTACCTGTGACACTCGCCCTCGTGTATAACTTATGTTGTTTTGTTCTCGTGAAGGTTTTCATGTAGACTAACTTATAATCCATTTAGTCCGATAACAATGTGATGCTCTCTGACATCAAGCAGTCGTTTACCCTACCACCTACCCTCTCCCCTCCACCCATCTCCCTCCCCCCCCCCCCCCTATCTATCAGCGCGAGTAAAATCATGTTGGCAACAATGGCATGCATGTGATGGTCAGAAATAATGATGTGCCAATTTTGGATGAAATCCATTTGTTAGTATAGAAGTTACATGTATTTTAAAATTGGACCTATCAGCAGGCTTAAAATCATGTTGGCAGCACTGTCGTATATTAGTTACTCCAAATTAATCTAGAATGTCAGGTACTGTACGTGTGCAAAGTTTAGAGCGGTTGGCTTGCATACCTTGTGATATATTGATATTGGTGTAAAAAAAATGGAGACAGCATTTATCTGTTATGCTACACATAGCCATACAAAATTTGGTTTAAATCCAATTGATACTATGGAAGTCACATGTATTTAAAAAGTGGTCCTATCAACAGGCTTAGAATCATGTTGGTAGTACTGACGTATGTTAGTTACTCGAAATTAATCTAAAATGTCAGGTATTATACCTGTGCATAGTTTAAAGCTGTCGGCTTGCATACTTTCTGATATATTGGTATTTGGATAAAAGAATAGAGAGAACATTTATTGTCAGTTGGCAGCCCTGGTGGCTCTTAAGAAAACGCTCAGTCATAACTATTTATATACACATAGTACATAGGCCTACGAAATGTGGTTAAAATTCAATTGTCAGTGTAGAAGTTATATGCATTTAAAAATTGGCTTCCTGGAAATTAAACTGAAATATTATTGTCTATACGTGTGCTAAGTTTGGAATTGCTCCAATGCATACCTTCCAAAATATGCAACATGGAGCTCAAATTTCAAGTGCGGTTTTTCATCAGTTGGTAGCACTGACATCATTTTCAATATTGGCTTGAGATATTCTGGTATATATCTTGACTCATACCAAATTTGGTTTCGATTGCTGCAGCCGTTTAGGAGTTGATAGCGACAGACAGACACACACACATTTTGCCGGATCGATCTCATAAGTCTACAGACTGTGTTATTCTCCAATGTCCATTAACTTAATATTGCTTATGTATGCACGTCCTGATTACAGAATTCTTCGTTCTGAGATAAGTATTTTATCTATTTCAGCTGTATTAGTAGTTTTGAAAATAGTTTCACTACCATAAGTCACCTCTGGCTGTGTAATGTCTTAACCTTTCTGCAATAATAAACTAATTGTGATTCATGGGAAAATCAAGCGGCTTGTGAAATTTAAGTATCTTGGTGAATGGGTAGACTATGCAATGTCCTAAAACGAGGCTTTTGCGTCACGATGGAATAAAATTGAAATGGCTTACCATCTAACTAAGAATGTGTACAACAAAAGATCTATATCCCTGAATGCAAAACTCAAGCACTATTGCACGGTCACCCGACCAGAAGCTTTGTATGCAGCGGAATGTCTCGCCATGAATAAGAAAGGCATAATGGAAAAATTGGAGACCAAGGAAAGGAAGCTTTTGAGGAAAATCCTGGGTCCAGTCAAAGAACATGGCGAGTTCCGAAGACACCACAACCAAGAGTTGTACACACACGTAGATAAAATAACTGACGTGATGAGGAAAAGGAGGATTTCTTATGGACATATAACCCGAATGAGATCAACATGAGAAAAAAACAAAGGGAGCCTGGTTCAGAGAAGTAGAGAAAGATCGGTTGGAGATTGGGATAACATGTCAAGATATCCAGGAGCGTGGCCCACTTAGGGAAACACTTCAAGAACATCGGAGTTTTCAACCTAAGCCGAAACTAAACCCGGTAAGGCGTGGACGACAGAGAGAAAGGTGCAACATCGATTGCGAATGAAAGAGAACTGGGCCAACATTAAAATGCAGAAGAAACAGTTGACATGACGTGGTCCTTAGTTGACCGTAACGAACGAAGAAGAAGAATAATGTCCATTGAACTGAACCGCTATTTTGGGTTTTGAAGGCCTGCTCCACTCAGACCGATGCGTTGAAGTGAGAAACCTCGGAATACCACTTTAACGATGTTTGAAAATCGATTCTACGTCTCTTTTCCGTCGTCCTGGTAAGGTCAAACCCATTTCGTTCCATTCCACAAACAAGTACTTATATTCAACCTTGGAAGACTCAAAACCGAACTGAATCATCTGGGTGAAGAACTACTACCCGCGACGGATATGAAATGTCACTGAACGCTCAAGCTCTTTGGCTGATATTATATTCAACTTTGTTGTGATAGAAGAACGCGCACACCGGCTGGGGAATGATGCGTCAGCCAGGATACTTACTACTCATGATTTATGGGTCTGTAAAGTTTTTTAATCTACTCACATAGTGCGCCAGGAAATTGCCTCGAATAAAATCAATTTAACTTGGCGAGAAAACCCATAACACTTAGGTCTAGCTGAAAATGTACGGAAGAAGGTATTCTCACTTTAGCATCCAAGTTAACTTTAAGAACCGTACTAAACCTGCGACCATTTCCCAAGTCTCAAGATGGAGTCCAATAGAGTTTCACTTTACATTTTAGTCATAATAAAAGAGAAGGCATCTCTCCACAAAATGGTAGCTCTTTCCTAACATTCTCTTAGAGCGAAACGAAATTGAACTACCAGTGCATACAGACGCTTCTTCTTTTTTTTCTTTTTACATTATTCAATCTTGTTAGGTTTTTATGGCGTCGTTCCATAAAAGTGTTTTGGCTTATGCAGAGGAAAATAAGATACTAGCGATATCGCGTACAAGCGAAATTAAAACAAATGTCGATATATCCCCGCTATATGACAGTGGGAATGGCTCGCGTTCCGAAGAGAGAGGATCAGCGTTTATTTATATATGGAAATTGAAATTGGAAAAAAATATATGACTCAATTTCGTTTGTCGATAAAAAAAAAAAGAGGGAAGGAGATATTGCTCTCAAAAGAATCGCTGTATCACATTTTTACAATCAGAATGGAAATCAAGGGGACGGCTTGACCGGGACGTCATCTAGTGGATATTAAACAATAATTCAAACATTATTTTAGCTCAGTATTGCCTCTAATAAATTATTTTCTGATGTAACTTTTACGGTATAACTTGCCAATAAATTAAGGGGGATGGAACAATGAATTCTCACCCCAAAAATTACGGGGAGGGGAAGTTCTGATCAGGATTTCTGTCCAGTCACCTTCATGTGAGCCCCATGGTGTTACACACCGCAGTTACCGGTCCCCAATATTATTATTATTATTATTATTGTTGTTATTATTATTGTTTCGATGCCCTCCTCAGTACCACGTCACCGAAAGAATCCTGTATACTGGTGGACAAGAGAGAGAGCAGAATTAAGGAAGAACTGCCCCAGGCTTCGCCGTCTTGCCCAGGGAGCAAGAAATCAGGAAGATGCTAATGAAATATCAGCGGAGCATAAAGCAGCAAAGAAGCTACTTCGGAAAGCCATAACTACGAGCAAGGTTCAGAGTTGTAGAAAGCTTCAGGAAGATATAGACACTGATCCATGGGGTTTGGGTTACAAAATTGTAGCACAGAGACTTGGAAGTCGCAGAACATCGTGCATCATGGAGGATGATTATGAACACCATTGTTCAAACCCTTTTCCCAACACCTTCTTCCGGTGGGTCTCTTCAAGAGCCCATTGAGGTGGAGACAATATTGTTGCGGTGATGCTGAAAAATGAAGAACATTGGAAGCTTGTAGCAAGTTTTGTTGAAAATATCCTTCGAACAAAGAAGACAGATCTGGATCGCCACTGAAGATAATTCACTAAGGAGGAGAGCCCTACGGGCAAAGATAAAATGGCTCTAGCCTGAAGTAATGTGATAAACGGTTCTAGGTTAGTGTTCAGGAGTAACGGGGGGAGTTTTAGTCGGTAGTCTGCTACTTAGGAACCCAACACTATGTGCGTAAATGCATTCTTTCCCTAATATATATATATATATATTGAGACCGTCGTTGGAGCTGCCAGGATAGTCAACAACCGCAATGACTTCCCTAACATCTCATCCGTCGGACATGATTGCCGTGAGGATCAGGTGAACTTCCTAATAGGCTAAAGCGGCACGAGAATCTGTAGTCCACAGGGATCGTGGTACATGGTGACGATGGTCATAGACTGCCTAAGGAAAGGTTCACCTTAAAAACTAGACTGAAAAAATAAACATCCAGACTTATGTAAAACACCGTGGAAATTTATTGTTAAAATTCACAAGCCCCTAGCCTAGTTCGGAGGGTTACAATCGGCTAATCCGCAAGCTAATAAACAAACAAAAATAAAGAGCAGGTCCCTACCTGAGAAGTTACGGAAAACCCTCGCGAAAGATCTATCTCACAATAACAAAGCAACAACAGCAACACTAGGAAAATGGTACGACGCAAATCCCTAGGTCAAGTTACAAGATCAAGCAAATATCAGAATTTACATTTAACAGGGTAGCAAAACAAATCTAAGTTAGGATGATACCATCTCCACATTTACATTTAACGTTAATTCATCTAGCTAAGTCCTATCAATTAATAACAAAATTTACGGCGATGACGTCCGTAATAGAAAACAATTACATTCAAAGCTAAGTGAACAGCCATGTAAAAAAAACATTTAATTATTCTTAGTAACTAGGTCCTAACAGCACACAATAGGGTAACATGTAGGATTCATACACTTGTACATCATAAATAATTAATAAGAGACAACAGTTGTATTAAAATGCCTGCCTGCACCTTGGTTTACTCTTTGTAAGCCATAGTCATCTAATGTGTGTAGTTACGGTGACGATTGCGTAGTAAAGACTACGTCTAACATCGCATGGCCTGCGCTCCACAAGCTACGAACTCAAGGTTCGAGCAAGCTTCAGGTCGCTTCAAAAGTGTCAGCTGTCCTAGTCATTTCCTCAAAGGAAATACCTTCATTAGCACGGCCATGTCAGCAGGTTCCAAATGCAAAAGAACAAAGTTAGATAGAAAGAATTCGTTAGTTAGCTTTTGTTTTACCAAAATTATGCGTTTTATTATTAAGATGTCGGTTTAGGTTTATCGTTGGTTTATGGCGAATAATACTGACAATAGCCTGGGCACGGAGTGTCTCCACTGAGATCAATCTCCACCAAAAGCCTCGACTCAAAATTCGGAATATAATCAACGAGCAATAACAACTCGGACACACAATAACACAAGTTACGAGCGGCGCAAAGCTCGCGTTCAATAACTCTGGGATGGGCCTGCACACAACAGTCACCCTCCATAATATCTGGTCAACGGGAACAATCCCGGACAAGGTACACACAAATACCTTCATACAATAAATATCTCCTTTAACAGGGCAGCCTACAACGTACTATAGAAAACCTGACATAACTGTACACGTCAAACGACGGTACACGCAAAAGTGCGTTTAACTAACAAAATACAATCTATAAAAACATGTGATCAGATACAAGGTTGGACACTGGGTTCCATGAGCTAAGTAGCAATGAAAGGAAGAGCGAATACAACAAGCATTCTGTCCTTCGTCAAAGTAATTCTGTCTCATAATACAAGCGTGCTCTCGAGGGCACTGGGTCACAAACCAGTTTGTGTCGCCGCTGGCTACAACATTCCTGCGCGGTCTGACACAACACACACTAACTATCAAGGCCGGCGATTTAAACAAAAATAAAAACAGTACAACTGGCCTCTCAATAAAAACTTTACCATAGGTTATAAACCTCGAAGAATACGTGTATAAAAATCACGCTATAAATCTGAATACAATAATATAATTCCGTCTTTCAAACCAAAGACATCTAAATGGTAGCAATGTCACATTGCTGGAGCTCTTTGCTCTCAAAGATATAATACTTCAGTATTTGCTTGTACAACATCAAATAAATACGTGTCTTCACATGACACTAACAAAATAATAATTGTGACGCAGATTCCACACTCTGGATCTGCTTAATGATACGTTGGGAACTAGGTTCGATGCTAGACAACGAAACATCCCTTTCACTTATAAGGTCCACACTTCACCAGATGGCTTCTGAGCAACATCTCAAATGAAATATAATGCAGTACAAAACTGGTAATTACAGTCGATTACCTAACTGATACGACTGCTCTAACGAAGTCAGGGGTGTAACAAAGTCTGGCTGCAAAGAATGCAGTTAAAGAAATATAACCATGGCATCTGATTGCCATAACTAAAGTCAGCAAAGACTTGGAAAATCACCCCAAGTAGGGTTAAACAAAGTAGCTTCAAATGACTACGGTCACGTTTAGCAAAAGATAGGCATTGACGTTCTATGACGTCCATCAAGCTGCACCAGGGTTGACCAAAATGTCTGACCCAAGGGTGTCTCACTCTAACTGAAATAAATGACATCTAATTAGACTAGTTACATTCCCTACCTATAAAAATGGCTGACACTGAGTTCGGTTGGTTCACAAACTACATTACACCTACTAAACCACCAGAAACTAGAACGAGAAAGGGTGTACAAAAACTCACGAAATGGAGAAGCTCTCACTCAGCCCTCTGTTCAACGACAAGGGTTGTACAAATTCATCTCTGGCTCTCCGGAACGGCATTATCCTCATCAGGACTCCCATTTGGACTCCTCCAAAGACCAGGGTTCGATCTGTCCCTGTCGATAACTTCGTGGATGTACTGGACTTGCCTGGGAATGGCATCCTGGGTTCCTTCCTCCTCGTTCGCTGTTCTGGAAGCTCCACCATCATGCTGGTTCCAATAGATACATCACCCTCATACCATGATGGTATTAGCCCATGATGTTATTCTCAAACATGGTGTAGAATAATTTGATCACGTGGGTGGTAAAATAAATCGTGTAGTAGTTCATTCTTTCACTTCAAAAATCACAATGTTCGTTGAAAATGTTACAGGCTTTAATTGCAATTGATAACACAGCCTTTACTTCACAGATATTGAATAATACGTGATCAAGCACTGTTCTATGGTTCTTCACGTGTACTGACGCCACTTTTACATCACGTAGCATCCGTGATATGTGCGTCGTTTTGTAATTGAAAAATTCACTGTGGCAATTCAAATATGTTATACTTTCATAATCACAATTATATAAAGTAATTATAACACGTCTACCTCTATATTTTTCACCAGGCTCTCGGCCCTCCACAAACACGTGGGTATAAAAATATGGTGTTACGGTAGTGTTAGAATTTTCACTATACTTGCCAATTATTTCACAATATGCTTCTTGTTGTTCACTGTGCATAAATAACAGTGATTTGCAGTATATTCGTGCACGATGGCACCTGATAATAACGTCCACGCTAAACAGCGGATATTTTCTACGTCTTACAAGACGGATGTAACTTCACGCCTACACGGGGCGGATTCTCCAGACGTAGTGCAAAGCACAGGGTTACTCGAGGAAGTAGGTCGTCAAACTGAAGTCGTTGAGCGACTACTTACATTCCTGTTTGCGTATCTGCAAGGATATTACCTTACCTTAAGCGAAAATAACATTCTCCAAATTGTTTTAATAATGCAGCATGACGAAATGGAATATTCTGAGTCTCGTGGAAAGATAAAATTAATTAATAAGACCTCAGATAAATAATTAGCAGACTTCACCAAAGTCAAAAGTGCGATTCATCGCTACTTCAAAGAGTATAGCATGAGCTCTCAGCTCCACGTGGCTTTCTGGGTGTGTTCAAAGGTACTACATCCCATCATAAATGTGCTGTTATAAAAATATCACATGAACCTTAGCTCAGCGGGTTCAATATATATAGTATTATTATTATTAATTTTATTATTATATCATTTTTGCCCTTGAACTTAAATGTCTCATGACGATACAATTGTCACTTCTCTCCCTTCTTCCTCTTCTCTTCCCAAAATCTCTTCATCCTTTGACTGTTTTCCTGTTTCCTTTGTTCTGTCCTCAATGTTCTTGTCTTCATCTTTTCATTTACTTTACATTTTGTATTCTTAATGTTGTGAGTGTTAGGGGCCGATAACCTCGATGTTAGGCCCCTTAAAACAACAATTATCATCATCATCTTAATGTTGTTTCTGAATTCTCCTCTGTCTCCTATCATTCGCCAGTCGATCCCCACCTGCCTTAAGTCTTCCTCTATTTCACGATACCAATTAGTTTCCTGCTTGAGCTGTTTACTACATCAAAGATCCCCTTTGTAAGTCTGTTGTTGTTCATTCTCTGTGTGTGCCCGTAAACAGTTAGTCTGCGTTTTATGATCATATCGGGGAGTTTGTCTGTGTACTTTTCATCCATATGCCTTCTCTGTGTATAGCTCCAAATATTTCTCTGAGAATTTTGCGTTCTATTTTTCAGTTTCTACAAAGCCTGGTGCTCCAATTGTTATCATTTCTGATGCTTCTAGTGGTACGACTGTTTTGTTGTGTCTAAGTTGGGCCTGTCCTGATACGCGTTTCTTATTATAAAGTGACCACGTGAGTTTGTAAGCCTTCTGAAGTTTTACCGTTCGTTCTATGTTAGACACCTTGTTTGATCCTCCTATGTGTATACATTCCCCTAAATATTTAAAAATGTTGACTCTTTTTATGGATCCATATATCGTAAGAATGCTTTGCACATCGTTGGTCTGTCGTTCCATGTATTGGGTCTTCTCGGGTAGACCTGTTTTGGCAGCTATTTCATGCAAGCGTTCCAGTGCTTCCATTGCCTCCTGGCTACGGCATCCGCAAATGATTGTTTTAGTTTCCCGTGTTATCCCTCCCTATATTATTCTGCTAAGGTCCCATTCCAGTTTTGTACCGAAAATAAGGTCCCATTAACACCAACCTACACATATGGGGTACCTACAGGTTAGCATAACCCAATGCGTAAGCGAAACGCACTCACGTACTCTTTAAATGCCTCACAATTAAATAAATACCTTAAAAAACATTTATATTTACAATGACATAATGATAGAATGCAACATGGTAACCATGGTAACAGAATCTCACAGGTCCATCTATTTCTGTAAGACGCAATGCAATTCCAATTATTACATTACTGTGAAAGTTTCCAGACGGTTATAAGGTTATCACGGAACCAAATTAAGCTGTAAAATTCATCAATACATACAGTATAATGCGCTTAAGGGGGTCAAGGAGAACTCTAGAATTTTTTCACGCAATTTTCACGTGTGAGTGTGGTACGAAAGGTCTTTTTCACCCGACTATTAAGGGTCTTCGAAAACCACATTTAAAGGCCCTTAAATTAACAGTGTCTGTGATATTCCCAGAAAACGAACTTTGCTCTAATATACCTATGAAGGAATGACAAACCCCTAACCACTGCACCAGTAGCTGAATTGATAAAGTCTGATTATTCATACCAAGGATAAATCAGTCATAGCATTCATGATTGAGATTTTCCTAAGTGTACTCTTTACAACTAGAATATTCGCGGGCGAAGCCGCGACGGGTAATGCTCGTTATTATTATATCGTTATGCCCATCTGTGACTGAACTTCTTTAGATGATGTTTTCTCTTCTCTCTTCATCTGAGCACTGAACATTTCCCCCGTTCTTCAGTCCATGGCTTATTGGTCCTGGTATTCATTCTCTCAGCAAAATGAGCCAGGTTGGTGTCCTAGGCGAAGTCCCACACAAAACACGGCACAACCCTAGAAATATTGCTGAATTTTAAAATAATCGTTGTTGATTATTAATGTATTTGCTTTTTGGTTGATTGGTTCTTAAGTTTAGGGGCTGCGGCAACGCGGTCATGTAGCCCCGTGTACTTTGGGTGTGTGTAGAATCTGATAACCGGTGTTAATTGTGATGACTGTATTAGTGTGTGTATCTGTTATAATTCAAGTAAGGTCTGCAGATGATCAATTTTCAAGTAGTCCCTACTTTTGCCGCCAAACGCCACTGTCAACGACTACTAGTTCAGAACTTAGCTACCAGACGTCACCGCAGTCAGCTCTTGGCAACAAACGTAGGAACCTAAGAGTGTTGTTTACCTTCTTACCCTATACAATTTAGATTCACACAGGTGTAATTAGTGGAAGGTTCTTTAACATGACATAAATTTATGACATCGGACCGCCGGCTTTACTTCCCCTCCGAAGGAAGGCATACTGAGGGATTTGTAACGCTCTTAAAAATCCGACGACTTCGGCCGGATTTGAACCCGCGATCTTGGGCATAGAATATTTGCTGTTTGAGTCTTCAGTATTTTGACTAGTTTGATGCAGTTCTCCATTCCTCCCTGTCCTGAACTAACCGTTCTATTTATTTATTTATTTATTTATTTATTTGTCGTATGGCTTTTAGTGCCGGGAGTGTCCGAGGACATGTTCGGCTCACCTGAGTCTGTAGCTGCCTCCAGCGGACACCTTTATTAGGGTGAGCTACAATTTCCGTTCAATTTCAAATAGTTCCAACTGTCGCTACCAGATATCAATGATACCTAGTGGTGAACGTTGGAACTTTGATAGAGCGTTCTGACGAAATCTAACCTAACAATTTAGCTTTACACAAGTTTAGTCTGTGGAAGGATCTTTTACACAGGCTACCGTTCCATCTCTACATGGCTACCACAGCCTACATCCGAGGCAATCTGTTTAATAATATTCTAAACTTGGTCTACCTCTACAGTTCTTGTCCTCGACCCTTCCTTCCATAACTAAGCTTGATATTCCTGGGTGTCTTAGTATGTGTCCTACCAACCTATCTCTTCTGTTGATTAACAGAGACATATCTCCTCGACCACTCGTCTTAATACCTCTTCATTCGTAACCCCATCTGATCTTCATCATTCCCTCGTAACACCACATTTCAAACGCTTCACTTGTCCTCTTTTCTGCTGCTCCACCAGTCCAAGTTTCATTTCCATAAAGCGCCAAGCTCCAGACAAATGTTTTCAAAAATGACTTCCTGATACCTAAATCTATATTCAATGTCAACAGATTCCTTTTCTGTAGAAATGCTTTCCTTGCTTGTGCCCACCTACATTTTAAATCCTCTTTGCTTCGTCCATCACTGGTTACTTTGCTTCCTAAGTAACAGAAGTCCTTTACTTCCCTTTGCTTCTCACCTGGCAATTCGACGTTCTTTCGGCTGCATTCCAATACTTTTGTTTTACATTTATACATTTGCATCATGAATACTTTCCTCAAGACAGAATCCATATCATTGAAACTCATTCAAATCCTCTGGTGTGTCGGTTAAGATGGCGATGCCATCAGCAAATCTCGGAGTTGAAATTATTTCTCCTTGAATCTTTACTCCTACATTGAATATATCTCCGATTTCCTTTATTGCTTGTTCGATGTACTGATTGAAAAGTATTTATTTATCTATTTATGTTCGACGATGTCGAAATGTAAATATTATAAGGTGCGTTCAAAAAGTAACGAGCCGGAGGCTCTAATGCGCAAACCAGTGACGACACAAAGCGAGAAGCAGCATGCATCAATCGTCCAACGCTGCCAGTCGCATTGCAAACAGTGACATGGAGGCGTCAAACGAAGAGCAAAGACGTGTTGTTCGGTTTCTGACAGCGGAAGGAGTAGGGGGAACGGACATTCATCGCCGAATGTCACAAGTGTACGGCGAACACTGCACGTCCCATGCAAGGGTCAAGGCGTGGCACAAGCGCTTCAGGGAAGGACGGGTGTCGTTAGTCGATGTTGCCCGGTCTGGGGCACCCCCCTGCATTACCGATGACAACGTCCAGCTGGTTGATGCACTCATTACCCAGGACCGCCGAGTGACAGTGAATGCCATAGCCGCCGTGGTCGGATTGAGCGTTGGAAGTGTGCACACCGTCATAAAGGAACGACTGCACTTGCGCAAAGTGTGTGCCCAATGGGTGCCCCACAGTCTTCAACCACACCAGGAAGCATGTCGAATGGCCTACTGTCTTGGTCTTGGTTGGACGATTGATGCATGCTGCTGCTCGCTTTGTATCGTCACGTGTCGTGTACGCGTGCCCTCTAGCGACGGCTGTGACCTTCTCCGCTCTGGTCGGAACTACACCTCGTTACACACGCCACGATTAGCCGATGACGTCACCGGTTTTGCGCATTCCAGCTTCCGGCTCGTTACTTTTTGAACGCACCTTATGTATGTCAGAAAACTGTATCATAATGAGGGTCATTAAAGTACTACTTCTCAATATGATACAGATTCTCGAACCAATCAGAGCTCATTCACTGACCAATTAGGTAACGATAGCTTCGCACATGCGCTCAAAATCCAACATGTCAGACATGAATTACATGATTTGAAAGTCGACAATGTACTGTATATCGGATCAACCATTGTAGTTACAATGCCAAAAACAAAATCAGCACGAACCTTTACGGGAACAAGAAAATATTATGACATATGCAAGAAATTTATGAATCTACGTCCAGAAGATTGCAACACACCATCCTTCTATATAAATTGCCGACATGAAAAGTGCACCGTCCCATATGTTCGCGTAAATAAACTGGCGAATATGAGAAATGAAATAGCACTGTACCTTAAGATCCCCAACCCCAATTTTTACACAGGGCATTGGTTTCGTAAGACTTCGGTGCAGAACGACAGGCTGAAAACATATGACATTGCCAAGCAGACAGAGCGCATGTGTGGGTCAGAGAACTTGTAAAGCACAGATAGCTAACCCAGCGCTTGCACTCCGATCACTAAATTCAAGTGACTGGATCTCAACAGATATTTATGAATATTTATGTTAGAACATATAATAAAGTTATAATTATCGTCGAACATAAACAGTCGTATGCAACTCGCCTATAATGGTAATTAAGACACTCGTATGGAAGGGCTCGTTGCATAATGTAGGCCTACTACAATAATAATAATATCGTATGGCCTCGGGCACCGGGTGCAAGCTTTGTTATTTGACACCCAGAGGGCAGCTTGCATGTCGAATTTTGTTGTTCATCGTAGGGCTATGAAAGTCCCCGAGACTAATGTTTAGCCTACTTTTCACATTTGGCAAAAATGAGGAAAAAGTAGACTTATGAGATCGATCCGGGAAAATGTGTGTGTGTCTGTCTGTTTGTCGGTTCTTCTGTCTGTCTGGCTGTGTGTGTGTGTCCCCCCTATCAACTCCTAAACGGCTGCAGCAATCGAAACCAAATTTAGTATGATTAAAGATGTATACAGGAATATCTCAAGCCCATATTTGAAAATGATGTCAGTGCTACCAACTGCTGAAAAAACGCACTAGAAATTTGAGCTCCATGTTGGATATCATGGAAGGTATGCATGGGAGCTATTCCAAAATTGACACACATATAGATAATACTATTTCAGTTTAATTTCCAAGAGGCCATACATGGCAGTGTTGCCAAAACAATTTTAAGCCTTCTGATAGGTCCAATTTTTAAATGCATATAACTTCTACACTATCAATTGGATTTCAACCAAATTTTGTATGTAATATGTTTTCATAAACAGATATAACTGAGTGTATTCTTAAGAACCACCAGGGCTGCCAACTGTTAATAATTGCTCTCTCTCTCTTTTCTTCATTCAAATACCAATATATCTGAAAGTATGCAAGCCGGCAGCTTTAAACTATGCACACGTATAGCACCTGACATTTTAGATTAATTTGGAGTAACTTATATAGGCCTATTTCAGTTCTACCAACATGATTCTAAGCCTGCTGATAGGACCAATTTTTAAATACATGTAACTTCTATACTATCAGTGGATTTCAACCAAATTTCGTATGTGTTATCTGTAACATAACAGATATGACTATAAGTATTCTTAAGAGCAATCAGGGCTGCCAACTGTTAATAAATGCTGTCTATATTTTTTTACCCTTATATCAATATATCAGAAAGTATGCAAGCCAACAGCTCTATACTTTGCACACGTACAGTACCTGGCACTCTAGATTAATTTGGAGCAATTAATATAAGTCAGTGCTGCCAACATGATTCTATGCCTGCTGATAGGTCCAATTTTAAAATACATGTAACTTCTATACTAACAAAATGGATTTCATCCAAATATGGCACAAGAAGATATCATAATATTTCCGATTATTTCTAACCAGCACACGCATGACATTGTTGCCAACATGCTTTTACGCGTGCTGATAGATCCAATGTCTAACTGCATGTAACGTCCATTGGACTTCAACCAAATTTTGTATTCTGTACCTTAAGAGATGGAACTAAGAATTTATTTAGTCACCAGGGCTGCCAACTGTAGTGCTTTATTGAGCTACATTATACCAGGAATATTTTGAACTAATTAGACATTTCGATATTATTCTAGATAGGTTCATATACTGTAGAATAATCATTGGCATGAAAAGTAGGCTCTTTAGTTCGTCACGGAACTTCTTGTCCCATTATGATCACGGCCTACTGAATTCAAATGGGTTCTTTAACATGCCAACAACGTATGACATGCTTGTCGTGATTTTTTCCGCCTTTCAAAAATTTACTTGCCATGGCCAGGAGCGAACCTGCAAGCTAGGGGTTGGTAGTTCGACACGATAACCACTCACCCACCGTGGCATGAATAATGTACTGTTACCTAGGCTCAAATTTGAAACTGATCATAATTATCTCTAGGAATTGCATTTCTCATCTACTCCTAGTAAAATGATGGAGCAAGGGAGGAGTTGCCAGAAGCACTCTCAATGGTTGGGTTGGTGGACATGAGTCACTAGGGGGAAAGTTGGTGTTAACACCTGCAGAGTAGGTTAACCTGTAATTAAGTCATAACTGTCGAGCTATTTTGTGTAATCATCAAGACTTATGTCTCATGTCGCACATTATTAATCCGAGACTCAACATTACGGCTGAGGATGCTTCCCCTTTCTCTGTAGTTAAGGAGACTTTTGGCTTTTTTGTTTTTCTGATTTGCGGAGTATCATGGTCATCAACCTCGAAGCGGCTTCTTTTCCGTAGTTGGTAGCATACTGAACTGCTATGCCCAAGATCGCGGGTTCAAACCCGCCCAAATTCGTTGGATTTTTTAAGGGCGTTAAAATCCCTCAGTAACTTATGCCGTCCTTCGCAGGGGAAGTAGATAGATTTTTTTCACTATCGTTTTACCCTCCAGGGTTGGCTTTTCCCACGGACTAAGCTAGGGATCCCACCTCTACCACCACTGAGGGCAGTGTCCTGGAGCTTGAGACTCTGAGTCAGGGATACAACTGGGGTGTGTGACCAGCACTACGCCCTGGCGGCCTCACCAGCAAAGCGAACAGGGGGCCTGATGAAGGGATGGGAAGAGTGGGAGGGAGAGGCAAGGAAGTGGGAAGGAGGCGGCTGTGGCCTTACAGTAGGAACCATCCCGGCATTTACCCGAAAACGAAGTGGGAAACCACGGAAAACCACTTCGAGGATGGCTGAGGTGGGAATCGAACCCCCTCTACTCATTTGGGCCACCCGAGGCTGAGTAAACCCCGTTCCAGTCCTCATACCATTTTTCAAATTTCGTGGCAGATCCGGGAATCGAACCCAGGACCTACGGGATGGCAGCTAACCATGCTGACCGCTACGCTACGGAGGCGACTGTCATAAATTTATGGCATAGAAAAGAACCTTCCATTAATTGAACTTGTGTGAAGCTAAATTGTAGGTTAGATATTGTTGAAGTGTTCTATTATCAGTGACATCTGGTAGCGAAAGTTGGAACTATGAAATTCAACGGAACTTGTAGCTCACCCCACGGGTGTCCGCATAGAAGCAGCTACTAACTCCGGCGAGCCGAATATGTCCTCTTGACACTCCGACACTAAAAACATTACGCTAAATAAATAATAATAATAATAATAATAGTAATAATAAACTCATCCACACGCGACGGTACTTGTAGCTCACCCCACGGGTGTCCGCATAGAAGCAGCTACAATCTCTTGCGAGCCGAACATGTCTTCGGACACTCCCGACACCAGCAGCCATACGCTAAATAAATAATCAATCCCGTGGACTTGGGCATGTAAGAAATGATTGCTTACCTGTGTCGGGATGGGTCGAGCTGCGCTAATGGGTTGGGAGTTGTTCTCAACTACTGCACTCTCGACATTGCAACATACTGCTGGCCATGACTGGAAACTTGATGAGGCAAATTGAGACCTATAGGTTCCATAGTTTCCCAGACAACAGAGTGTGAGTGCAATATTAAGTTACTTGAGCTCTACAAGTACCTCCAAAATGGTTTGTGGGAGCTAATTTGTGGTTTGTAGTTTGTTTGCTTGTATCTACCAAACGGAACTTATTTTCAGCACGTACAACGCACACTGACCGGCAAATAAAACCGATCACTTGAAAAATTCAACATTACTTTCATTCAAATCATAAATATGAACGCTCTAGGTCTAGTAAATAACTTACTGTTTATAACATGGAAGTAAGGTTAATTGTTTTCCTGGATGTATTATCATTGTTCATGTCATTGTTTACCGGGTGAGTTAGCCGTGGTCGTTACGGCGTGGCTGCAGGCAGTCTCTCACATCCGGGAGGCGAGGAGGTTCGAATCCTCCCGCTGGCAACCTTGAAGATGGTTTTCTGTGGTTTCCCATCTTCCTTCCAGGCAAATGCCGGGGTTGGTCCTTAACTATAGGCCACAGCCGCTACCTTCCAATTCCTCGTCCTTACATTGACACTTTCCTCCCCAGACAATACTCTACACGCGACGGTACATGTAGCTCACCCAATGGGTGTCCTCATAGAAGCAGCTACAATCTCTGGCGAGCCGAACATGCCCTCGGACACTCCCAGCATTAAAAGTCATACGCTAAAAAAATGTCATTGTTTCACTTAACAATAGCGACATGATGCTGTTTCCCGCGGAAAGATGTGCGCGCCACCATTTTCGTTCAGAGCCACTGCCCTGGCAACATCTTCAGGCCTCAAGCAGGGCAGTATTTCTAAATAGGCTAAATAGGCTGCAGCCAAGAGCGGCAAATTTTCAGGGGCGGCAGTTTGGCAATTTATTCAAAAGTTAAAATGAAATATTTCAGACGTTAATATTATTTTCCGTACGAATTTAAGAATACAAGTTACTTAAAAATATATTTTAGTCCTTATACAGTTCTTCCTGCCCTAGAAGAGTTAAGAACTATCTGCGAACTAGTATTTCTGAAATACGGTTAAACTCACTTTCATTACTTTCTATTGAGGTAAATACAACAAAAACACTTTCATATGAGGACATTATTAACGAGTTTGCCATTAAGAAATCTCGTAAGTAAGCTATGTAAATTTGAACACGGAGATTACGTGGGGTGAGTTGTTTTAGAGAAGTTTGAATATGTTTCAACAAATAAACCAGTAATTGACTACATTTTGAGTAATTTCATTTCACCATGTGGGACAACTTAATTCAAATTGAACACAGTTCTTCAATTTTTGCATTAAAATATAAAAATATGTGTAAAACAGTGATCAATGATCTCCAAGAACAAATTAATTAATTAAGTTCGAACACCATTTCATTTTTTAACGAATCTTAAAAGAAGTAAGTAAAAAAAACTAGTAGTTACCGTAACTAATTTTATTTTAACATCTATTATGTAAGCCATTAAATTTGTAGTTTTATCTAAACTAAATGAACTTTATGTTCAAAAAAGATGAAAACGCCAATGTTGTGTAAAACAAATGTATTAAGCAAATATGAACCATTGAGGGGGCGGCAAATGGACTTTAGCCTATAGGCGGTATACTCTTAACCGGCCCTGGCCTCAAGCGCGTATTCGTTTCTGAATTGCACAAGACCAACTGAGGATGTGGCTGTATTGAACTTTTTCTATACCAACAAGTGACAAAAGAAAAAAAGAATAAAACATTGCATTGTTGACGATAGCGATGGCGCGGGAAACAGCATCATGTCAAAGAATCGCTATTGTTAAGTGAAACAATCACATAGGAATGATAATACATCCAGGAAAACAATTAACCTTACTTCCATGCTATAACTACAGTATGTACTGTATGTACACAGGGCGAAAAAAGTGTGTCTGTCTGTGTGTGTGTATGTGTGTGTGTGAGTCTGTGTGTGTGTGTGTATGTGTGTGTGTGTGTCTGTGTGTGTGTGAGTGTGTGTACTCTGAATGTCTGTCCCCCCCTATCAATTCGAACACGGTGAATGCGAATATTTATGATTTGAATGAAAGTAGTGTTGAATTTTTCAAGTGATCGTTTTTTTTCTTTTTGCTGGTCAGTGTATTATAGACATCCTGTATCCATTGCTCCAGAATGTCGTGCGTGCCCACAGACTTATTTGACTTACATTACGGACTTGTAATTAGAATTAACCGGGTGTTAATTTTTGTTGCCACGCGATTCGTTTTCCGGGTTGTTAATCAGTGTACCATAATTACTACATTTGTAATTAGAGTTGTAATTGTTTTCAGATAGTTGAGGTTGATTGACCGAGACGCAACTTGCCTCCAAGTTCACAAGTTGAAAGTAATTAAATCTCTCCGTGTTTTATTTTAGAAACACCTGATGGGAACAGAATATTCCCAAGTTCTAGAAAAATCGCTGGTCAGTTAAGACTGGCGAATCCTGTATTTCGTTCAACTCCTAATTCCAGTCGGTCAGTATGTTAGCGCAGCCCAATTGCCTGGTGTTGCATTTCTAGATAAGACTGAAATGAACAATCCCATTTTAGCCTACTTTCGATTTTTGCAAAAAATGAAAGTAGACTTATGAGATCAACACAGGGCGAAAAAAGTGTGTCTGTCTGTGTGTGCGTATGTGTGTGTGTGAGTCTGTGTGTGTGTGTGTGTATGTGTGTGTGTGTGTGTGAGTCTCTGTGTTTGTGTGTGTGTGTGTCTGTGTGTGTGTGAGTGTGTGTACTCTGAATGTCTGTCCCCCCCTATCAATTCGAACACGGTGAATGCGAATTGAACAAAATTTGGTACAAAGGTAGCACTAGCAAAGGACACCTCAGTGTCATGTTTTATATCGCCGCCATCTTTACTAAAACTGAATGGCGGCCACTCAAACGTTCAAAACGTAAAAACAATTAACGACTAACCAAATCATCCGATCTCTACCAAATTTGGTAACAACATACCTTCGTATAGGATGCGTCTTGTGACCAAACTACAAGGTCGTCCGCCATGCCATTTCAGGATGGCGGCCGTGCGAATTATGCAAACTTTATAATCCATATCATGGGACCCACCAGTTCCGATTATCGAGCCGAGAATCTTTTTAACTGTTCTAAAGGAAGAGGCACGTTCGAAATTAAAAGTTTATTTTGTAATACTATATTGCAGACGTGATTTTAAAAAGCTGAGCTGATTCAGTAATAAGAAAAGATGGCAGTGGATATCTTGTGCCTGACTTATATTTCACTAATTTGAGTATTGAATGCAATATAGCGTACTGATACAAAATAAATAAACTTTGTATGAAATGCTTTATATATAAATAATATACTCCAGTGATGAAATCGTTTAGTATAAATCATTATTTGCTAACAAGTTCTATGTAAGTCATTTTATATAGAACGATATTCGTTGACACAATTAGCTCAGTGGTAGAGCGTTAGCCTATCGCTCAAATGCCAATGGTTCAAACCCGATCAGAGCTAGAATTTTTGCTTGAAATGTTATATGTTTATTGTTTTATAATGACTCAGATGTTTTAAAATTAAGCGTTATATTGTGCATATTGTGGTGTAAAGTATATATTTAATTAAAACATAATTCGCCAGCAGATTTACTCGAGACATCTAGCTGCCAAAAAGGTAGCTGCACGCCGACATACTTATTAACTTCCAGATTTTATTGAAAAGTTTCTTCTTCTGGCCGCTAGAATGCACTCGCTCTGTTAGGATTATATTGTTCGATATTTCACCACTAGAAGTCACGACTAGTCTACGTGGGGCTCCATTGATTAATATACCATTGGCATTCTATGCGCATCGAATTTGAAGAATGACAAGATGATACTACGATACATTTTTACTTTTTATTTTAAAGGGTTTGTAACAGCCTATTTTGCGTTACTTGAAAATGTTATTTGAAGTAAAGAACAAAACGATTTCACATAGTAACTGAGTTCAAGCCGTTGGTGTTAGTTCAGGTATTAATTACTACTTTTATTTCAGGCAAATAGCAATCGAAAATATCCACATAGTTTGTATACACACGTCTCTGTAGGGTCATGGAAAGATTTGTTAATTCAATTAGGGTTTTCGATTCCCGGTCAATGCATGTGAGATTTTTGAAGTGAAATGCCATGTCCTGTGGTTCGGATTCCACGTAAAAAGGAGGTCCCGTGGCTCATAATCACAAGATTCACGGCCACGTAAAACTACAATCTTCCTTCCTTTTTTTTTCAATTAGGGTTGTGAAAGCCCTGCACAACCAGACGTGTAAAGACATACGGTACCTCAACTCAAAGTTGGATGTTGCCCACGGCAGGTCGTATATGTAATAATAATAATAATAATAATAATAATAATAATAATAATAATAATAATAATAATAATAATAATAATAATAATAATAATATATATATATTTTTTTTTTTAGGGGAAGAAATGCATTTACGCACAGAGTGTCGGGCTCCTGCTGCTGAGTAGCAGACTACCGACTAAAACTCCCCCTTTACTTCTGAACACTAGCCTGGAACCGTTTAGCACATTAAAACAATAATAATAATAATAATAATAATAATAATAATAATGTTATTGGTTTTACATCCCTTTTAACTACTGCTGCTTTTAGAGACACCGGGGTGCCGGAATTTTGGCCCGAAGGGGATCTTTAACGTGCCAGTAAATGTACTGACACGGCTCCCTCGCATTTGTGCACCCTCAAATGCTAGCTGACTGCGACAGGATACGAACCTGCAACCTAGGGCCCAGCAAGCGAGAACGTTACCGCCGAGCCACGCAGCCAGTCCGGTCGATTATGTCTCCAGATCCATAACATTCTTGAGATACTTCTTATCTTTCTTTCTTTCTTTCTTTCTTCAATGATGGTAGCAGTTTTTATCTAGATTGTGGCGTTTGGTAGAGGTAAATCGTTTCTATGGCCTTCAACAAAGAATAGTTCTATTATACTCTTTGATAATAACAACGAGTTATAACTATACTCATACATTTAAGAGAAAGTAGGCTATATGTTCTTTACTGAACATCTTGTTTAAAATTCAAATGATCTATATAGATCAAAAACAAATACAATATTCATTATCTCATTATTGTCATTTCTCTCCAATAAACAATTAATTATAGTAGGCTCTCATTTCTTGACGATCCGGTTCTATAGTTCATAATATCACCACTACTACAAATCCAAAGCCGCAGCAGCCATCTTGCACGTCATAGTACAGCATCTTTAATTCCGCGTTTCACCATGATATCAGCGCCAGACGCCATCTTGCATGTTACCTATTAAAGTCTATTGCGCATCCATTATAATACCTTCCCCATAGTTTCTTTACTCCATGCTAACAAATCAGGGTGCAGATAATAAGTACAACTATGAATTATCTTAGGAATGTTGCTTACAGATGTCCTTCATGTGTCCTAAACACCTGGCATGAGGGGGGTCATGTTTGAAGGGAATATTAGGTTTATCCTTCCGGAAATATGGAACTACACCTTGTTGGAACTCTTGGTGAATGCAATAGTTTTTGGATATGACTGTTGGCACAGGCCAGAGCAAAATGTAACGTTTCAGAGATGTCCTAGCTTACTGTCGACCAAAGTATTATGTGTACTCGAGTTTGAAGGTTGTTTGTGAAGTAACCAATAGTCCTACATGAAATCCAATACCATCAACTTTTTCGTCATTCTATTCTACGTTAGTTCATGTAGGTTTGGATTTTTAAATTTATATTTTAATATTTTTTTATCGCAGTTGGAACACAAAAAGTGCACGTTTTTAAGCGTGTTTCAACCATGCGTCACATTTAAGAATTATTATCTCAAAAGCCCGTCATCAGATCAAATCCAAATTTTAACACAATATACATTGGAATGTTGTATAACTGGTTTATTAATTTCACAATTGTGTGTGTCCAAGAAACAATGTTGTTATCATTGTTGTAAGGTAACTTTTTCCCGGCTCGGGGTGGTTGGAAAATGTAGTTCTTGGTTGCGTTGTAATCGTTATACATCAAAAAGTTATGCTGTATGACTGTGAAATACGTAAATTAATTCACTTATTTTATATCGGTTTGTATTTGTAGGCGGAAATAACACATGTTTCACCTGCTAGCCGCTCCGGCAAAAGCTGTACAGCGTTGCTGAGATGGAGCCCATTACTTCCGAGCGAGACGCGCCATGATGCGTGTGGGGACCTTTACGGCAACGCTGTACAGCTTTTGCCGGAGCGGCTAGCAGGTGAAACATGTGTTATTTCCCCGTAGAAATACAAACCGATATAAAATAAGTGAATAAATTTACGTATTTCACAGTCATACAGCATAACTTTTCGATGTATAAGGATTACAATGCAACCAAGAACTACATTTTCCAACCACCCCGAGCCGAGAAAAAGTTGCCTTACAAAAATGATGACTTTGTTTCTTGGACACACAAAATTTTAAAATTAATAAACCAGTTATAGAACATTCCAATGTATTTTGTGTTAAAATTTGGATTCGATCTGATGACGGGTTTTTGAGATAATAATTCGTAAATGTGACGCATGGTTGAAACACGCTTAAAAACGTGCACTTTTTTGTTTTCCAACTGCGATAAAAATATTAAAATATAAATTAAAAATTCCAAACCTACCTGAACCAGCGTAAAATAGAACGACGAAAATAATGATGTTATTGGATTTCATGTAGGTCTAGTGGTTACTTCACAAACAACCTTCAAACTCGAGTGCACATAATACTTTGGTCGACAGTAGTTCACGCACTTGACTGCAGACTGCGCCTCTGACCACACTTCGGCATGGTCTTGGTTTGTTCCGTTTCGTATCGTTTCTGTTTCAGTTTGTTTTTGTCTTGTGTTCTTTTTTGAATCTTATTGTGATGTTTTGTTCTATGCTGTGTTGTGTTATATTTTGTTGATGTGTAACATCTTTCCACTCAGTATCAATACATTTTTTGTGGGGGTGATTGTTAAAAATGAAACGGAAATAGACGGGACGGAAACAATAAGCGCGCCCGGTGGCGGAGATTGGTACCACGACGTATGTGGCTATGTGGAATGTATATCGCATACGGTTTCCTTCAAGGTTTGGAGGCCCCATTACAGATATTCCTACAATAAATCATCCTTAAGTTGTCGTTCGTTGGTGTGAAAATATTCATTATATCATATTTGCTGAAAACAATTGTGATTAATTAAATCTTCATACTTTTGCTGTATTCTTATTTAATGTAAGCATTCGAGGTACTGTCGGCCATGTGGCATGTTGCACATCATATTCTTAAATTCTTGTTGTGTTGTTTTGCGTTTTGTTGTGTTTTAATTATTGTTGTGTTGTGTTTTTTATTCTTGTTGTGTTATGTTGTTTTGTATTGTGTTGTGTTGTGTTTTGATTGTTGTTGTGTTGTGTTTTGTTTTGATTCTTGTTGTGTTTTGTTTAGTTGCGCGATATTAAGTTGTATTTAAGGTGGACATCCTGCCATCACCCCCAAGTATTTGAGTGTGTAGAACTTAATCCTGGTTTGAGGGCTGGAACGGGGCACACTCAGCCATCGTGGAAGTGGTTTTCAGTGGTTTCGCCACTTCTATTCCGGGCAAATACCGGGATGGTACCTAATTTAAGGCCATGACTGCCTCCTTCGCAATCCTCGCCTGAATTACATTGATACAGGTTATCAGACACACACCCAAGTACACGAGGTACATGAACAAGAAGGGAATAGTCCCAAGTCACGGGGGACTATTCAATTGAGACGTCTCGCCTCTCTCCCAGTGATTGTTTTCCTAACAATTACCTGCACGCTAAACCGCCTCGGGACAGACAAACCTGTTCCTTATTGGCCTCGACCGGTTTAAATTCCGGTAATCATTTAAAAATTATAGACGTCTTAAGATGATGTGGGCTATTTAATTAGCATTCTTATTAATAATTACACATTTAAATCGTTGACTTAACCAGCCATGATAAGTGTCCCAAGTTTTGAGGATAAATTAATAGACAGGTTTCATTGGGGCCTGTGCGTGAGGGCTGTATCAAGGTGGCACCTCGCACCACAACTACGCAACAAGAGAGGTTTCCTGGCTGGAAACAGTTCCGCCCCGGCGTCGACCGTGAGCAGTAGCAGACTCTAGTAGTCTATTCAAAATTATCTTTGTCGTAATAAAAGTTCCTTCCCTTATATAAATCAAATAGCAAGCCTTCAGACGTCCACTTTAAATTCCATATCCTGTTTTCATGCTATTTTACATGTTCTCTTAAGTGTTTTTCCCATTTTTATTCCACAGCCAACTTAATAATCTACCTTACACCATAAATATTGTTTCCAATGTTAAACGATGCCACTTAAGGAGACACAGAACGAAAAATCATGATTTTTTTTATTTTAAAAAATTTCTGTATCTGTGATCATTTCCCTATCCAATGGTGTATGAATGATGATAACCCTCCTCTTGGAAGTATTTATAATATTTTTTTCGCAAGATTATGCATAAGCTTCATGCTCCCGCAAGACAGGTTATTTGACATTAAGACTGATAAAAGCTGTATTCGTTATATACTGCATATGCCAGAAGTAACCTTGTGACCACGTCAATTATATGAAAATGAAAATCCACAGCCTGCTTCCAGTCTCCGACCGGGTCAGGAATGGAATGAATGAAGCCCCCATCGAGCGGCGAGGATATGAACTGTGCCGGCTGCCGAGGCCTGACGCACTCCTCTGGGGCAATGATTAAATGAATGACAGATGAAATGAAATGATAGTGGAGAGTGTTGCTGGAATGAAATTTTGACAGGGAAAACCGGAGTACCCGGAGAAAAACCTGTCTGCCTCCGTTTTGTCCAGCACAGATCTCACATGGAGTGACCGGGATTTGAACCACGGATCCAGCGGTGAGAGGCCGGCGTGCTGCCGCCTAAGCCACGGAGGCTCGACCACGTCAATTATAAACAAGGCAAACAAATGACAGTCAACAATCAAATCCATGACAATGCCTCCACAAAGAAATTCCACAACAATATATTTCCTTCCTCTATTTAAATTTACCCCTCTCCTGTCAAAAGCTGTGTTTGTGCTAATAAGGACCCTTCATTTTGGTGTATATGACGATGTGGCATCATTTAACCAGGGAAACATCACACAATGTCAAGTACTACCAAGACTGGGGTTGAGACGCCATGCTGCGACTCGACTTAGAAAGACTCAGATCTGCGAAATAGCTGTCAAAACTTTGCATCAGAAGGCCAGGCAATTCCGGAGAGCTAGTAAGAGCAGGCAGGAAGACGAAACGGAGGAAGGCATCGATAATCCAAGCTATGGAGCACGCATGCACTAGTGCAGTGACTTTAATGGCCATTTCTCGATAGTTTGTTTAATAGATGAAGAACATTTTCACAGGTAGTGTGAGATACAGAGAATTCAAACTTTCCAATGTTGTTGTGTCCATGCTCAAAGAACTATAATTGCTGTAGGTCAGATATCAGGTATTTTATTAGATTTTGACGTGGCAAAAAAATTCCAAAATTTGTAACTTCAAAATAATAAATCCAAAATGCTAAGATCTGTCACTACAGAACTACTGTTAGACCACAGTTTCTGTATGCCGCAGAGACCCTCTTGATGAACAGAAAAGGCACCATGGATGACCTGGAGAAAGCCGAAAGACGTTTCCTCAGAAACATCCATGGCCCGAGATTGCTCCCAGATGGAACCTACCGTTTGAAATCTAATTCTGACCTGCATCTACAGTTAGAATCAGCCAATACCAGTATGCGACGTAGGAGGCTAAAGTTCTACGGGCACCTACAACGAATGAACAGCAACAGGCTTACCAAGAAGATCTTCTCCTTGGTTAAAAGCTACAAGACAGGCTTAATGAAATACTAAAGGACTTGGATTCGGCTGGAATTGCTGACCTTGATGTAGAAGATCGTTCTAAATGTTGTGCTATGGTAGAGTCTTGGACCCCACCACCTAGAGTCCCTAAATCTCGGAAGCTCCTTTCGCAGGAGAGAAAGGAGAAATTATCATCAGGGATCAAGAGATATTGGGAACGGAAAAAAGCATCGAAAAAGAACTAGTCATAAGCGCTCCGTAGTGGGAGAATGGAGAATTTGCCCAAGATAGAAAGAAGAATTTTAAGAAGGATTTTTGGTCCTAGGAAAACACAGGAAGTTTATAGACTGAGATCCAATGCAGAAATTTATAGTAAAATCGACAACCTAAACAAACAATTTTTTTTATAAAATCTGGAACTATAAAGGGCAAGGAGGCTATGCAAAACAAATGAAAGAAGAACTTCAAAAATTCAAAATTACTGAAGAAGATTGTCTAAATCGAATAGAGTACAGAAAAAAAAATTGGTCTCAAAATTCTTGTTGGGTAAGAAGAAGAATCTCAACAGAGGAGAATGCACTCCTGAAAGAAGATCTGCGCAGTCGACCAGGATGAAAGACTTCTGGAAGAGAAAGAAGGAAACTAGACCTATAAAGAAGTGATATTTGCGTGGTACTTGCTGGCCTGTCCGCGGTGTATATAATAAATTCAAAATCAAAAAGTATTTCATAAAACTCACAACCTGTTAATTCTGTGCCAAACCAAGATAAGTCGGCACATGCTGTGTAATTTTCAAATTTAAATCTCTTATAGGTTTTGAGAAAAATGTACCTTTGTGAAGCATGATTTAACACTATCTGCATAGGGTGTTCCGTGAAAGCCAATATACCATCTTTTTGGAAGCCTTCATAGGGACGTTATATTTGCTTCAGCTTTGAGTTCTCGCAGTAAAGAGGCGCAGGTGCGCTTCATGAAAGGGAGGTAGCGCGCATTTCGCTACTCCTTTGGGGGCCCGGGCGGGGACACCAAGAGCCCGCTGATGAGCCAGCTTGATGGCCTAGACAAAACCCCACACAAGACACGGCACAAACCTAGAGAAATTGCTGAGATTTAATTAACTGGCCGTGAAAGCCAATACGCCATCTTTTAAATGGTTTTGCTCGACCTCCTGTAGTGATAGATGATTGTTTCTGCATATACACACCATTCTCGAAAAATATTATGGTGGAAACCGGGTCAAAATTCAGTAGTTATCGAAATAAGCCCAGGCAGACAGACAGTCATCTTATACTACGTATAGATTTGCCATCCACGACTCTGTGAAGTGGTGAGATTTTCTAGAACAATGCCGAATTTCATGGATGTCAACAGAATAATACGGCTATACCCGAACGAATTCCATTCTCTGCCTATGGTTCGTGAAAGTCATAGAGACCATGTTTGAGACAAGGTCCCTCTCATTTTGAGAGAAAATGTACTGACGGAAATTGAGCCTTCACGAGGTTAGAAATATTAAGATGACAAGTCCACGTGCGAACCCCTGATGGGGGAAAGGTCAGAAGGAACATGCATTGCCCTGCGGCTAAGGGGGTCGCCAATTTCCAACTTCCTGGCCGTTTACAGGCGGGGAACCTCAGATAAGGCTTTGTGTGGTATCGGTATCGGCAAGGAAATGAGAATTATTAAACCCGCATATCCAATGTATGAGTTACTATTTTCAAGCACGATCATAACGGAGACTTAATAACGTTATTTACCTTATTACGGAAACAGGTGGTATCCATGCATATCACAATGTCGCGCTTAGCATAGGAAGGCAATACAACATCGTAGCTACCAGAATAGCCACAGGCGGTGAAGCTTGTTATTACATTTCGGATTTTAAGGATACTGTGTACTCTTGAGCAGATGAACTGTGTACATTATCAGGCATCATTATACAAAGAGGAGTTGGGGGGAGAGGGTAAGGTGGGAATGTTGAAATGGAGGAAAAGAGAAGAGAAATGATGATGAACAGCATGATGAAGGTTGATAATAGGAAATGAATTTTCAAATGTTTATTTATTGATTTATATATTTATTGATTAATTTTTGATGAAAGAAAGAAGAAGAGAGCATAGATAAGGAGGAAACTGATGAACAGCGTGATGCTGATACTAACCCGGTGTTGATAAAATGAGAAGAACGAGAGCGGTGATTTTTTTAAATATTATTAGTCAAAAGAGAGAGAAATTAGAAATATGAAAGATAGAGAGATGACATGATAATGGTTATACTTCAAATTTAGTTTTCTATGAGCCTGAATCGTATACTTAAAGAAAAATCAAAACCGAATATTTAAGACCAGTTGTCCTTTCTTGTACGAGTGACCACGGCGCTGACCCAAAACGTCCATAACATATGCGAAGATGGAAGGTAAGTTACTGATAGATGAAAGAAAGAAAGTTTGTTTAACTGAACACAATTACAAAAATATGTTTATAGTAGTCTAATTATATATTCTAAATCAAAGAACCAGACACTGATGCCCAATACAAATGAAAGCTGCCAAAACTTATAATATTGTTGACAAATGCGAAAATGGTTGGCGTAATCCACGCACTCAAGCACTCTCGTACAAAGAATCAAAAGAAATTGTCTTATTAACAAGGAATGTAATCTATGAATATTAAACTTTATAAAAAGTACAACCCTCAGATATTTTAACTCGATCTGCCACAACCAAATGTCGCACTTCTTGCTACGGCAGAACTTATTGAAAGTAAATATAATACCAAACTAGAGCCACGCAATGATTGATTGACGTTGTGAACCTTCGTTCTTCTCTGCTGGTGTCAGTCCGGGAATGAGTATTGAAGTGATTCAATCGATAATCCATTACCAAGGTGCGAAATTTGATTTTACAGGACGAGTCGATTCTATTTTGTAAACATGGAATGAGGTAATCGTACAGGATGCTACGTTCCCTCTCTCGGCGTACGATGGTATTTCCAATGAGTAATTCACTTGGAAAAAAATGAATACTAATTTCGTAAGATAACTTGATATTAGGGAGTAGTTTACCAGCAAAAGAGAAATTCGAAGTAGAATTATTCAGGCAAAGAACGCCTTTTATAGAAAGAAGAATCTCTTCACATCCAGAAGTATAAACCTAAAAATAAGGAAAAGACAGTTGAAGACGTACGTGTGGAGTGTGGCTTTGTATGGTAGTGAGACCTGGACAATAGGGAAGTCAGAAGAGAAAACGTTGATGGCATTTGGGGCTTGCTGCTCGAGAAGAATGCTTAAGACCAGTTGGATACAACATAATATGACAAATGAAAAGGTATTCAGAAGAGCAGGAGAAATTAGAAGTTTTATGAAGAGTCTGAAAACAAGACGAGCGAATATGTTGGGACATATTCTCAGACATAATAGCCTGTTAGCAAGAGTCTTCGAGAGGATGTTAGAAGGGGAAAACACAAGAGGATGACCACCACTTGCATACATCACACAGTTAATGACATACACGAACACAAAATCATATCACGATTTGAAGAGGATGGCGGAGAATAGAGAAGATTGGCAAGTTTCTGCAAATAAAAAATAAAAAACCAGCCCCAGGGCTGTTAACTTAAGAGAGAGAGAGAGGTCTACCCCTACTGTTCTTGTCCTCGACCCTTCCTTCCATAACTAAGTCGCCAGAAATATCTCACCTCGCCCACTCTTCAATTGTAACCCTATCTACCCATCTGATCTTCATCATTGTCCTGTAACACCACATTTCAAACGCTTCGATTCTCCTGCTGCTCCAACAGTCCAAGTTTCACTTCCATTGAGCGACACGTTACAGACAAAGGCTTTACAAAATGGCTTCCTAATACCTAAATCTATATTCGATGTCAATAGATTGTTTTTCTGTAGAAATGCTGTCCTTGCCTGAGACAACCTACTTTTATATCCTCTTTGCTTCGTACATCACTGGTTGTTCTTCTTCCTAAGTAACAGAAGTCTCCTACGTCCTTTCGCTTTTCACCCACCAATTTCACGTCCATAGGGGTTTCTGATTTCTTTCGGCTGCAAATTAACACATATAAATGATATTGTGTACATCGTTGCGCATATGATGTGCACGTTGTGCTCCTGAATTCCTAGGGATTGTAGAGAGGGCCCAAGGGAGGTTCCTTGTGGAACTCATGTCCGGTAATAGCACTGGCTTCCACTAAAAGTTGGTTGGTTGGTTCCTTAGTTTAGGGGCTGCGACAACGCGGTCATGTAGCCCCGTGTACTTTGGGTGTGTGTAGAATCTGTCTGATAACCGGTGTTAATTGTGATGACTGTATTAGTGTGTGTATCTGTTTTTTAATTCAATTAGAGACTGCAACTTTGAATTTTCAAATAGTTCCTACTTTTGCCGCCAAACGCCACCGACAACGACTACTAGGCCTAGTTCAGAACTAGCTACTAGACGCCACCGCAGTCGGCTCTTGGCAACGAACGTAGCAACCTAAGAGCGTTGTTTACATTCTTAACCTATCCAATTTAGTTTCACACAGGTGTAATTAGTGGAAAGATCTTTAACATGCCATAAATCTATGACATGGGACCGCCGGCTTTACTTCCCCTCCGAAGGAAGGCATACTGAGGGATTTTTAACGCTCTTAAAAATACGACGGCTTCGGCCGGGTTTGAACCCGCTATCTTGGGCATAGAAGCTCAGCATGCTACCAACTACGCCACCGAAGCCGCTCCACTAAAAGTACAACAGCCGGATCTGGGAGTTAAAAACTGTTGCATCTGTTCAGTTTATAGAAATTAAAACTCAGCAATTCTTCTAGGTTTGTGTCGTGTCTTGTGTGGGGTTTCGCATAGGACACACAGCTGGCTCATCAGCGGGCTATTGATGTTAAGTTGATACAAGTAGTTCCGTGAAGAACTAAAGCCTATTTTCATATATCCTACTTATGTTAATTGCCTCTATCAACATACAAAATTTCAGTTTGATTGCTGTAATAGATTCGTAGATATTGAGAACCGACTAAATATTGCGGATGGTCGCCATGTTGGATTTTTATATATGTAGGTCTTAGAGTTATGTACTGTTACATGAAGATTATTTTGTAAGTGTAGTATTCAAACTTCAATCGCATGATTAGGACACAAGAAGTAAAAACGGGATTTTACAATTTCGCACAGCTGCCACTTTGTAGTTTTGGAAACAATTGAAAAAATTAGATGCCAGTGGATTAACATTTGTATAAAGATTTACTGCACCAACTGTCACTGCACTCGGATGGTTAAATTGCAAAAAACGACCTCGTGGATATTTATACTTCGCGTCGCCGCCATGTTCGATTTTTGATCACCAGGTTATTGAAAGTTCTATAGGGGAACTTATGTTCATAGCCCCTAAGAACGATAAAAAATCAGTTTGATTGCTGTAATAGATTCGTAGATATTGAGATCCATCTAAATATTTCGGATGGTCACCATGTTGGATTCTTATACGTATAGGCCATAGAGTCATGTACCTTTAAAGGATCATTATTGCATGATTACGACACAAGAAATGAAAACTTAATTTTAAAATTCGCACAGCCTCCATCTTGAGGTTATGTAAACAATTGATCTAAATTAAATACCTGTGCATTACAATGTGTATAAACATTTCCTGTACAAAGTTGCATAGCGTTTGAATCAATAAATCGCGAGAAAGGTCTATTTAAAATGTTCAACTTCGCTTGGCCGCCATATTCGTTTTGTAGTTATCAGGTTTTCAAAAGTCACATAGATGAACTTCTAGCAGTTCCCTTTATCACCGTAAAATATTCCAGGGTGATATCGGTAATAGTTTCTGAGATATTGAATGCTGGTGAAATATTTGGTACTGGCGCCATATTGGTTTGGTGAGATGTAACAAAATTTGAAGGGCACGGTCGGGGTCGTCCGGAATAGTGCTATGAACTTACCGAGTTTCATTGAAATCGCTCCAGCCGTTTATAAGATATTAGGGGGGGGGGGGACACCATCACACACAGACATACACACGGACAAAAGGTGATCTCATAAGCCTATTTTTTTTTTCATAAATGAAAATAGGCTAAAAATGAGCGTGAAGGAGACGTTGTGTTGTGAAAGAAGCTAATGGTATCACTCACAGGATCAACTCCCGCCGTCTAGATCTGCTAATAATTGCGTCATTCCTGGAACTACTGTCGACCAAAGTATTATGTGTACTCGAGTTTGAAGGTTGTTTGTGAAGTAACCAATAGACCTACATAAAATCCAATAACATCATCATTTTCGTCGTTCTATTTTACGTTAGCTCATGTAGGTTTGGAATTTTTAATATATATTTTAATATTTTTTGTCGCAGTTGGAGCACAAAAAGTGCACGTTTTAAGCGTGTTTCAAACATGCGTCACATTTAAGAATTATTATCTCGAAAACCCGTCATCAGATCGAATCCAAATTTTAACACAATATACATAGGAATGTTGTATAACATGTTTATTAATTTCAAAATGTTGCGTGTCCAAGAAAAAAAGTTGTTAAAATTTTTGTAAGGTAACTTTTTCTCGGCTCGGGGTGGTTGGAAAATGTAGTTCTTGATCGCGATGTAATCCTTATAATATCAGAAAGTTATGCTGTATGACTGCGAAATACGTACATTAACTCACTTATTTCATATCGGTTTGTATTTGTAGGCGGAAATAACACATCGTTGACCAGCTACCCGCTCCGAGAATAGCTGTACAGCGTTGCCGAAATGGAGCCCATCACGCATCATGGCGTGCCTCACCCATTTTGGATTTGATCTGATGAAGGGTTTTTGAGATAATAATTCCTAAATGTGACGCATGGTTGAAAAACGCTTAAAAACGTGCACTTTTTGTGCTCCAACTGCGACAAAAAATATTAAAATATAAATTAAAAATTCGAAATCTACATGAGCTAACGTAAAATAGAACGACGAAAATGATGATGTTATTGGATTTTATGTAGGTCTATTGGTTACTTCACAAACAACCTTCAAACTCGAGTACACATAATACTTTGGTCGACAGTAGTGTAATGTCTGCACCAACAACTGATGATGATTACACTCCTGAGATTGTGGTTCCGCTAATCCTCCAAAAGAGCAGTGGTCCCACCCGAACCACATGTTGAACCCGTCCACACTGTTAATTATCAAGTTCCTGAGTTACCGTAGTTCTAGGGTTAGATTTATTTATCGTATGGCTTTTAGTGCCGGGAGTGTCTGAGGACATGTTCGGCTCGCCAGAAGCTGTAGCTACTTCAAGCGGACACCCA
Organism: Meconema thalassinum; assembly: GCA_946902985.2. Classification (NCBI taxonomy): domain Eukaryota; kingdom Metazoa; phylum Arthropoda; class Insecta; order Orthoptera; family Tettigoniidae; genus Meconema; species Meconema thalassinum. Next base: position 18,999,528 of record OX336394.1, read on the forward strand.
TAGATTGAGCTACAAGTTCCGTTCAATTTCAAGTAGTTCCAACTTTCGCCACCAGATGTCACTAACACCTAGTGATGAACGTTGGAACTTTGATAGGGCGTTCCAAAGAAATCTAACCCAGAAATTTAGCTTCACACAAGTTTAGTCTGTGGAAGGATCTTTTACATGCAGCAAATCTATGACATGGGACCGCCGGCTTTACTTCCCCTCCGAAGGAAGGCATACTGAATGATTTTAACGCTCTTAAAACATCCGACGACTTCGGCCGGGTTTGAACCCGCGATCATGGGAACAGCAGTTCAGCATGCTACCAACTACGCCACCGAAGCCGCTCTAGGTTTAGAAAAACAGCTGATAGACTTAACCTCAAATTGGCTCTAGCTTGGACGGGGGAGTTGTTGCATCTGTTAATTTTATTTTTAGCCTACTTTTCACATTTTGCAAAAATGAGGAAAAAGTAGTCTTATGATATCGATCCGGGAAAATGTGTGTCTGTCTGTCTGTCTGTCCTTCTGTCTGTCTGTCTGTCTGTCTGTGGGTGTCCCCCCCCCCTATCAACTCCTAAACGGCTGGAGCAATCGAAATAAAATTTTGAAGGAGTAAAGATCTATACCTGAATATCTCATGGCCATATTTGAAAATGATGTCAGTGCTACCATCTGCTGAAAAATCGCAATTGAAATTTGAGCTCCATGTTGGATATCTTGGAAGGTATGAATGGGAGCTATTTCAAAATCGACACACATATAGATAATAATATTGCAGTTTAATTTCCAGAAGGCCATACATGGCAGTGTTGCCAAAATGATTATAAGCCTACTGATAGGTCCAATATTTAAATGCATATAACTTCTACACTATCAATTGGAATTCAACCAAATTTCGTATGTTGTATGTGTACATAACCAGATATGACAGAACGTATTCTTATGAACCACCAGTGCTGCCAACTTTTAAAAAATGCTCTTAATTTCTTTTATCCAAATACCAATATATATGAGAAAGTATGCAAGCCGACAGCTTTAAACTATGCACACGTATAGTACATGACATTCTATATTAATTTGGAGTAACTTATATACGTCAGTGCTACCAACATGATTCTAAGCCTGCTGAGAGGTCCAACTTTAAATACATGTAACTTCCATACTATCATTTGGATTTCAACCAAATTTCGTATGTGCTATGTGTACCACAACAGCTATGACTATGCGTATTCTTAAGAGCAACCAGGGCTGCCAACTGTTAATAAATGCTGTCTCTATTTTTGTTACCCTAATATCAATATATCAGAAAGAATGCAAGCCAATAGCTCTAAACTTTGCACACGTATAGTACCTGACATTCTAGATTACTTTGGAGTAACTAATATACGTCAGTGCTGCCAACATGATTCTAAGCCTGCTGATAGGTCCAATTTTAAAATGCATGTAACTTCTATACTAACTAATGGATTTCATTCAAAATTGGCACAACAATAGATCATATTATTTCAGATTACTTCTGACCAATACATGCATCACACTGTTCCCAACATGATTTTACGCGCGCTGTTAGATCCAATGTTTAACTGCATGTAACGTCCATGCTATTCATTGGACTCCAACCAAATTTTGTATTCTGTACCTTAAGAAACGGAACTAAGAATATATTCAGTCACCAGGGCTGCCAACTGTAGTGTTCTATTAGGCTACATTATGCCATGTATACAGTATTTCGAACTAATTAGAAATATCGATATTACCAACCTAATTTCGTCATTATTCTTGATAGATCCATATCGATTAATCATTGGCATGAATCTTAAATTTTAAGAAAAGTAGGCTCTTTAGTTCGTCACGGAACTTCTTGTTTTATTTTTTTAGCGTATGGCTTTTTTAGTGCCGGGAGTGTCTGACGATATGTTCGGCTCACCAATTTGTAGCTACTTCTAAGCGGACACCCATGGGGTGAGCTATACGTACCGTCGCGTGTGGATAGTTGTCTGGGGAGGAAAGTTTGAATGTAAGGACGAGGAGTTGGAAGGCAGCGGCTGTTGCCTATAGTTAGGGACCAACCCTGGCATTTGCCTGGAAGGAAGATGGGAAATCACAGAAGACCATCTTCAAGGTTGCCGGCGGGGGGATTCGAACCTCCTCGCCTCCCGTCTACGGCTAACTCACCCGGTATCTGTTAAGTATATAGAAGTTAAGTTGGTAGCTACCATTTAGTTAATATTCTCTTGTTTATGTTGCTGCTTCATTGTGTTGAGACCGTTATATTGTACCAATGCTGGTAAAGAATAAAAGTGCTGTATTCCAGTAAAAATGGGTGTGTGTGTTATTGGGTAATACATGCGAGATGCATTTAAAACAAAAACTTCACTCGTACGAAGTCTCAACTAAATTGAAGGAAGCGTCCAGATTCAATGACAGAGGACAATCGAATGCGGAACATTTTGACCACGACGGAGGCTAACACTAATAATTGACGGAGCATATAATGTGCCTGAAGTATTCAGTGGCAGGTGGGCTGAGTTGAGCCTTGTCAGCTACTAAACAAACTACAACACTCTGTTTTGGAATGTTGCACCAGGTGAGGAATATTTCAAACAACGGAAGTAATAAAAGCTAATGTTGCAGCTAATTTAATAATTACTATTTGTGAAAACCATTCCTGCGGGCCTTTGCTGGAGGAGGAACTGAACCCTCATCCTCATGCCCCCATGACCTTCGCACTGCGCACGAAAGGCCTACAGATCATGAAAAAGTCACTGATCAGCAGGATTTGTCGGTTCCTGCTTGTTGTTGTTGTTGTTGTTGTTGTTGTTGTTGTTGATTCCTTTAGGGGCTTTGTGACATCGTGGTCATGTATCCCTGAGCACTTGGGTGTGTGTAGAATTTGTCTGATTGCCTGTATCACTGTGATGTTGAAAACATGACTTGGAATTTAAGATTTCAGAAAACATAAAGAAATCAGACATCATTTTTTTTTATCCTTGAAAATTACAAAACTTTGAATCAAATAAATATTTAGATAATTTAGCCTCTTTAGTGTCTGTAGAATCTCAACCACCATCCGACTGATATTTCCTCACGGTCGTCTTTAGAATCTCTACCACCATCCAACTGATCTTTCCTCAAGCTGGTCTTTAAAATCTGTACAACCATCCGACTGATCTTTCCTCACGGTTGTCTTTAGAATCTCTACAACCATTCGACTGATCTTTCCTCAAGGTTGTCTTTAGAATCTGTACAACCATCGGACTGATCTTTCGCCAAGGTTGAGTTGCTCATGTAAAGGAACTTTCTCGAGACAGACGTTTGACATCGTTGATAATGGAATTAATGAATGTGGTCATCAGTTCTTTACTCTCTTCATGTCCATGTATTGTTTGAACGAAACCATACGAGAATCATCCCTCTTCGTCTTCTGTTGGGGAGGTTTGTGTTTCTTTGAAGTAATCACATTTGTAGTTGTTAATCGTTCAATGATTACAATGTTTTCATATTGTTGCTGACTCGTTCCAGGTTCGTCCTGAATCTTGCTACATTCATTACTCCACTTTAGAATATTTTGTGTATTAACCAAACGCCTCGTACGTGTTGGCACACACTAAACTGACCAGTCATGGACACCAAGCCTTAGACCACATCCTTTATGGCCTAAATCTACCACTACGAGTGCTAATGTCGATCCATACCAGGTCAAATCAAAATCGAAATGTCTAGTTCCGTTATGAGAAATTCTAAAATCTGCTTCCAACAAATTGAAGATTACGAAACAAAGAATAAATTAAAACAGTCAAACTTTAATTTCATTTAAATCTGTGGAACAAGCTCCATTTTAAACACAAGCGTTTTTGCGGTTTTTCTTTTCATAATATCATTCAAGCCAGAAGTAATTTTCAAAATTGTGTTTTGACAAGTAGTTCCGTGAAGAACTAAATAACCTATTTTCATATAACTTATCCTACTTTTGTTAATTGCCTCTATCAACTTACTAAATTTAAGTTTGTTTGCTGTAATAGATTTGTAGATATTGAGAACCGTCTAATTATTTAGGATGGTTCCCATGTTGGGTTTCTCTATTTGTAGGCCATAGAGTTGTGTACTATTAGATGACGATTATTGCGTAGGTTCATTATTCAAACGTTGACTTCAATCGCATGGTCAGAACACAAGAAATAAAAACTTAATTTTGAAATTTTGCTCTGCAGCCATGTTGAGGTTATGTAAACAATTGAATTTAATTAGACGTCAGTGCATTTATATGTGTACATTTGCTGTACCATGTTTCACAGTGCTCGGATGGTTATTTAAATGTTTCATTTCGTTTCGTAGTTAACGGGTTTTTGAAAGTCACATAGGTGAACTTCTAGTAGTGCCTTGTATTGCCGTACAAAATTTCAAGGTGATATCAGTAATAATTTAGGAGATATAAAATGCCGGTGAAATATTTCGCACAGTTGGATTGAGGAGACGTAATAAAATTTGGAGAGCACAGTCGGGGTCGGACAAAATAGTACTATGACCTTACCGAATTTCAGTCAAATCGCACGAGTCGTTAAGAAATTATTAGGGGAACACACTCATACAGACACACGCACACACATTCGCACAGACGGACAATAGGTGACCTCATAAGCCTATATTTAGCCTACTTTCGATTTTTGCTAAAAATGAAAGTAGACTTATGAGATCACCACAGGGCCGAAAATTGTGTGTGTGTGTGTGTGTGTGTGTGTGTGTGTGTGTGTGTGTGTGTGTGTGTGTGTGTGTGTGTGTGAGAGAGAGAGTGTGTGTGTGGACTCGGAAAGTCTGTCCCCCCCCCCTATCAATTCGAACACGGTGAATCCGAATTGAACGAAATTTGGTACAGAGGTAGCACTAGCATAGGGCACCTCAGTGTCAGGTTTTATATCGCCGCCATCTTGGCGTAAACGTAATGGCGGCCACCCAAATGTTCAAAGCTTAAATCAAATAACGACCAACCTATTCATCTGATTTCTACCAAATTTTGTAACGTTATACCTTTATGTATGAAGAATCTTTTGACCAAACTACGAGGTCATCTGCCCAATAATTTGCGGATGGCGGCCATGTTTGTGTGCAAATTGATTCCCCCTATCTTTTCAAACACGGTGAAAAGGAATTGGAACGAAATTTGGTACAGAGGTAGCACTAGCAAACGGCATCTCAGTGTCATGTTTTAAATCGCCGCCATCTTGACGTAAACGTAATGGCGGCCCCCAAATGTTCAAAGCTTAATTCACATTACGACCAACCTATTCATCTGATCTCTACCAAATTTTGTTACCTTATACCTTTGTGTACGAAGAATCTTTTGACCAAACTACGAGGTAATTTGCCCCATAATTTGCGGATGGCGGTCATGTTTGTCTGCAAATCGATTCACCCTATCTTTTCAAACGCGGTGAATCCGAATTGAACGAAATTTAGTACAGAGGTAGCACTATCAAAGGGCACCTCAGTGTCATGTTCTATATCACCGCCATCTTGACGTAAACGTAATGGCGGCCACCCAAATGTTCAAAGTTTAAATCAAATTACGACCAACCTATTCATCTGATTTCTACCAAATTTTGTAACATTATACCTTTATGTATGGAAAATCATTTGACCAAACTACGAGGTCATCTGCCCAATAATTTGCGGATGGCGACCATATTTGTGGACAAATCGATCCCCCTTATCATTTCAAACACGGTGAAACGAAATTGAACGAAATTTGGTATAGAGGTAGCACTAGCAAAGGGCACCTCAGTGTCATGTTTTAAATCGCCGCATTCCTGACGTAAACGTAATGGCGGCAACCCAAATGATCAAAGCTTAAATCAAATTACGACCAACCTATTCATCTGATCTCTACCAAATTTTGCAACATTAGACCTTTATGTACGAAGAATCTTTTGACCAAACTACGAGGCCATCTGCCCAATAATTTGCGGATGGCGGCCATGGTTGTGTGCAAATCGATTCCCCCTATCTTTTCTTACATGGTGAAACCGAATTGAACGAAATTTGGTACAAAGGTAGCACTAGCAAAGGGCACCTAAGTGTCATGTTTTAAATCGCCGCCATCCTGACGTAAACGTAATGGCGGCAACCCAAATGTTCAAAGCTTAATTCAATTACGACCAACCTATTCGTCTGATCTCTACCAAATTTTGTAACTTTATATCTTTATGTATGATGAATATTTTGACCAAACTACGAGGTCATCTGCTCAATAATTTGCGGATGGCGGCCATGTTTGTGTGCAAATCGACTCCCCCTATCTTTTCAAACACGGTGAATCCAAATTGAACAAAATTTAGTACAGAGGTACCACTAGCAAAGCGAACGTCAGTTTTTTTTATATCGCCACCCTCTTGGCGTAAACGTAATGGCGGCCACCCAAATGTTCAAAGCTTAAATCAAATTACGACCAACCTATTCATCGGATTTCTACCGAATTTTGTAACGTTATACCTTTATGTATGAAGAATCTTTTGACCAAATTACGAGGTCATCTGCCCAATAATTTGCGGATGGCGGCCATGTTTGTGTGCAAATCGATTCCCCCTATCTTTTCAAACACGGTGAATCCAAATTGAACGAAATTTAGTACAGAGATACCACTAGCAAAGCGAACGTCAGTTTCATGTTTTTTATCGCCGCCATCTTGGCGTAAACGTAATGGCGGCCACCCAAATGTTCAAAGCTTAAATCAAATTACGACCAACCTATTCATCGGATTTCTACCAAATTTTGTAATATTATACCTTTATGTATGGAAAATCATTTGACCAAACTACGAGGTCATCTGCCCAATAATTTGCGGATGGCGGCCATATTTGTGTAAAAATCGATTCCCCTTATCTTTTCAAACACGGTGAAACGGAATTGAACGAAATTTGGTACAGAGGTAGCACTAGCAAAGGGCACCTCAGTGTCATGTTTTAAATCGCCGCCATCCTGACGTAAACGTAATGGCAGCCACCCAAATGTTCAAAGCTTAAATCAAATTACGACCAACCTATTCATCTGATCCCTACCAAATTTTGTAACTTTATATCTTTATGTATGATGAATATTTTGACCAAACTACGAGGTCATCTGCTCAATAATTTGCGGATGGCGGCCATGTTTGTGTGCAAATCGATTCCCCCTATCTTTTCAAACACGGTGAATTCAAATTGAACGAAATTTAGTACAGAGGTACCACTAGCAAAGCGAACGTCAGTTTCATGTCTTATATCACCGCCATCTTGGCGTAAACGTAATGGCGGCCACCCAAATGTTCAAAGCTTAAATCAAATTACGACCAACCTATTCATCGGATTTCTACCAAATTTTGTAACGTTATACCTTTATGTATGATGAATCTTTTGACCAAACTACGAGGTCATCTGCCCAATAATTTGCGGATGGCGGCCATGTTTGTGTGCAAATTGATTCCCCCTATCTTTTCAAACACGGTGAAAAGGGATTGGAACGAAATTTGGTACAGAGGTAGCACTAGCAAAGGGCACCTCAGTGTCATGTTTTAAATTGCCGCCATCTTGACGTAAACGTAATGGCGGCCCCCAAATTTTCAAAGCTTAATTCAAATTACGACCAACCTATTCATCTGATCTCTACCAAATTTTGTTACCTTATATCTTTGTGTACGAAGAATCTTTTGACCAAACTACGAGGTAATTTGCCCCATAATTTGCGGATGGCGGCCATGTTTGTCTGCAAATCGATTCACCCTATCTTTTCAAACACGGTGAATCCGAATTGAACGAAATTTAGTACAGAGGTAGCACTATCAAAGGGCACCTCAGTGTCATGTTCTATATCGCCGCCATCTTGACGCAAACGTAATGGCGGCCACCCAAATGTTCAAAGTTTAAATCAAATTACGACCAACCTATTCATCTGATTTCTACCAAATTTTGTAACATTATACCTTTATGTATGGAAAATCATTTGACCAAACTACGAGGTCATCTGCCCAATAATTTGCGGATGGCGGCCATATTTGTGTGCAAATCGATTCCCCTTATCTTTTCAAACACGGTGAAACGGAATTGAACGAAATTCGGTACAGAGGTAGCACTAGCAAAGGGCACCTCAGTGTCATGCTTTAAATCGCCGCCATCTTGACGTAAACGTAATGGCGGCTACCCAAATGTGCAAAGCTTAATTCAAATTACGACTAACCTATTCATCTGATCTCTACCAAATTTTGTAACTTTATACCTTTGTGTATGAAGAATCTTTTGACCAAACTATGAGGTGATCTGCCCAATAATTTGCGGATGGCGGCCATGTTTGTCTGCAAATCGATTCCCCCTATCTTTTCAAACACGGTAAATCCGAATTGAACGAAATTTAGTACAAAGGTAGCACAACAAGCTACTACAACTAACATTCAATTATACTTCTTGAAAAGGACAAAGAGTTATAACAATAACCATGCATTTAGGAGAAAGTAGGCTATATGTACTTTACTAAACATCTTGTTTTTTAATAAATGAAAATAGGCTGAAAATGATACAGCTTTCCATAACACGCATTTTGGCACTTTTTCGGGTCTTCTAGCTTCTCAACTTTTGTCACACTTGTCAAAATAGCTACTTTACGGTATTACTAAAGTGGACCCTGAGTACAACAATAAAGAACCATCGATAGTCACGAAACCAAATGACAGTCTGAACGAACAATTGACAAATAATGATAATAATAATAATAATAATAATCATAATAATAATAATAAGCGTGGCATGTTTCTGTGACGTCATAACAAGTGGTTAATGTATCTGACGAAAGCTTATTTCGTAATCCAAGTCAACAAGTAGGCCTACAGTTTATGGGATAGTGGTGTCTATATTAATCACCTGTCATAACGGCTTCGGTGGCGTAGTTGGTAGCATGCTGAACTGCTGTGCCCAAGATGACGGGTTCAAACCCGAAGTGATCGGATTTTTAAGAGCGTATGCCTTCGGAGGGGAAGTAAAGCCGGCGGTCCATGTCATAGATTTACGGCATGTAAAAGATCCTTTCACAAACTAAACTTGTGTGAAGCTAAATTGTTAGGTTCGATTTCGTCGGAACGCTCTATCAAAGTTCCAACGTTCACCTCTAGGTATCAAGTTGGAACTACTTGAAATTGAACGGAACTTGTAGCTCATCCGCTGGAAGCAGCTACAGACTCAGGTGAGCCGAACATGTCGTTGGACACTCCCGGCACGAAAAGCCATGCGATAAATAAATAATAAGGACAGTTTATGCTTTCAAAGATGGTGATTGTTGAATCTTTCAGCCAAATTTCGGAGAATTTTTATGCCGAAGTGCTGGTATTTATAAAAATCAAATAGTATATACGTATCTACTTGACGTTATGTGTTGGATTTTTTTAATAGAACAAAAAACATTAAAAATTATACTGTCTAAATAAAATAAATAAAAATTATGAAAATAACAAAAGAAATTTAATAATTAAAATAATAAACATAACTATTAAAGAATTATGAAAATAATCAATTCGAAATTAGTTAATTAATTAATTAATTAATTCAATAAAATATCTATGAGAAAAAAATGAAAATTAAATATAAATAGATAAACATTAACATTCGAGAAACAAAAAATAGCATTATTTATAATTATAATAATTCAAATAAGATAAAATGTAGAAACACATGAAAGTAAACAAGAAGTTCCGTGAAGAACTATACAGCCTACTTTTCATGCCAATGATTATTCTACAGAATATGAACCTATATAGAATAATGACGAAATTAAGTTGGTAATATCGAAATATCTAATTAGTTCAAAATATACCTGGTATAATGTAGCCTAATAGAGCACTACAGTTGGCAGCCCTGGTGACTGAATATATTCTTAGTTCCATCTCTTAAGGTACAGAATACAAAATTTGGTTGAAGTCCAATGGACGTTACATGCAGTTAGACACTGGATCTATCAGCACGCGTAAAAGCATGTTGCCAACAATACCATGCGTGTGCTGGTCTGAAATAATCTGAAATATTATGATATCTTGTTGTGCCAACTTTGGATGAAATCCATTTGTTACTATAGAAGTTACATGTACTTTAAAATTGGACATATCAGCAGGCATAGAATCATGTTGACAGCACTGGCTTGTATTAATTACTCCAAATTAATCTAGAATGTCAGGTGCTATACGTGTGCAAAGTATAGAGCTGTTGGCTTGCATACTTTCTGATATATTGATATTAGGGTTTAAAAAAATATAGACAGCATTTATTAACAGTTGGCAGCCCTGATTGCTCTTAACAATACTTACAGTCATTCTGTTATGGTACACATAGCACATACGAAATTTGGTTGTAATCCAACTGATAGTATAGAAGTTACATGTATTTAAAAATTGGTACTATCAGCAGGCTTATAATCATGTTGGTAGAACTGACGTATATAAGTTACTCAAAATTAATCTAAAATGTCAGAATATACGTGTGCATAGTTTAAAGCTGTTGGCTTGCATGCTTTCTGATATATTGGTATTTGGATTTTAAAAAAATAGAGAGAGGAATTATTAACAGTTGGCAGCCCTGGTGACTCTTAAGAATACGCTCAATCATATCTGTTTATGTACAGATTTCACATACAAAATTTGGTTGAAATCCAATTAAAAGTGTAGAAGTTATATGCATTTAAACATTGGACCTATCAGAAGGCTTAAAATTATTTTGGCAACACTGTCATTGTTGTTGGCCTCCTGGAAATTAAACTGAAATAGTATTATCTGCATTTGTACCCATTTTGGAATAGCTCCCATGCATACCTTGCGAGATATACAACATGGAGCTCAAATTTCTAGTTCGTTTTTTCAGCAGTTGGTAGCACTGACATCATTTTCAAATATGGACGTGAGATATTCCGGTGCACATCTTTACTCGTACTAAATTTGGTTTTGATTGCTGCAGCCGTTTAGGAGTTGATAGGGGGGGGACACACACACAGCCAGCCAGCCAGACAGACAGACAGACAGACAGACATTTTCCCGGATCGATCTCATAAGTCTACTTTTTCCTCATTTTTGCAAAATGTGAAAAGTAGGCTAAAAATCCCTATAAGGGGTTAAAATCTGGAGGGAGAGTGATGTCCTTCATCCAGCTGGGCGGGTCCTGGGTCCTCATTCAATGTTAGGATAAGCTGTTGCTATGAGAGTGAATAATAATATCGTATGGCCTCGGGTGCAAGGTTTGTTATTTGACACCCAGAGGGCAGTTTGCATGTCGAATTTTGTTGTTCCTTGAAGCACTATGAAAGTCAAGGAGGTTAGATATCTAAGCTCCTTGACACTATAGCGCTTTCTAGTAGAGAAATGAGGAACTTTCGTGTTGGCGGATAAACCCGAGATTAAGTTTGACATTATGAACACGGCCTACTGAATTCAACTGGGTCCTTTAACATAACAACATCGTATGACATGCGTATCGTAATTTTTGCCGCCTTTCAAAGATCACTTACCATGGCCAGGAGGGAACCTGCAAGCTTGGGGTGAAAGGAACACAGCATTATAGGCTCAAGTTGTATGCACGGATCCACCACTTTGTTGTGTAATGGCTAGCATTCTTGGCTGTACCCCTTATGGCTAGGTTCGATTCTCGACTAGGTTGTCAGATTTTCATTTCATACCGGTAATTCCCGAGGCTCGGGGACTGGGTATTTATGAGGTTTTCATCGACGGTTTGATCCTCATCACGTCACACCATTTACCCTAATAATAATAATAATAATAATAGTAATAATCATAATAATTGCTGTACGCAGCAGAATGCCTGGCAAGGAATAGAAAGGGTTTGGTTGAGAAATTGGAAGCCAAGGAAAGGAAGATCCTGAGGGCCATTGAGAGACGATGGTGAATACAGTAGACGGCATAACAATGAGCTGTACCATCATGTAGAAAGGATATCTCAAGTAATTCGGAAGAAAAGAATATATTTCTATGGCCACTTAACTCGTATGAAACCCTAGAGAATCGCCAATCGGATGTTTACCTTTTTTTTTTTAACAATAACAAAAACCAAGGGCCCCTGGTTTTGTGAGGTAGACAAGGATTTGCAAGAAGTAGGGATCACCCACGCAGACATTATGGAACGTGATCTTTTGAAGGAAAAGCTTGGAGCACACCACCAATTCCAAGAAAAAGAGAAATTAAAAACCGGCAAGAAGTGGTCTGATGAAAGAAGGGCGTTTCACAGGCAGCGAATGCGTGAACACTGGGCTAAGATTAAGGTCCAAAGACGGAAGCAGTTGAAATGACGTGGTCCATAGCTGGCCTAAACGAAGAAAGAAGAATATTATAATAATGATAATAATAGTCTAATAATAATAATATAATAACAATAGTCTAATAACAATAAAAATAATAGTATAATAATAATAGTCTAATAATAATAATAATAATAATCATAGTCTAATAATAATAATAATAATAATATTAGGGAGCACATGCAAGTTAGCATGCACTGGGCACATCTGTCTGCGCACGGACAAGCCCCAAGATAAACCGGCAATGACATATCATTATTGTCGCTAGGCAGCGGTTACCTCGCAGTCAAGATAGCGACCACTAATGAGGTGGCAAGAAAAATTACTTGTTATCGTTACTCTAGACGAGTTCATAAACATTTCTCAACTGGGTATCAAAGTCTTATTTTACAACCCACCAATGTAAAGTAAATCCACTCTGCCTATGAGTAAAGCCCTGTGCGAATAATGATTGGAGATATTTTGCGGGTAGTTTTTAGAATACAATCCGAACTAGTATTTTGTATGTCAATGGAATCCTCATTCCGTGTTCACCACTTCCATGTTTCGAACTAAGCGACAAAACCAGCGCCATATCATTATTAGGACCCGGATGTTTATGACATCATATTTTTAGCCTATTTTCAATTTTGAAAAAGTAGGCTTATGAGATCACCTTTTGTCCGTGTGTGTGTGCGTGCGTGAGTGTGTGTGCCCCCTAATAAAATCTAAACGGCTGGAGCGATTTCAATGAAACTCGGTAATGTCATAGCACTATTCAGGGCGACCCCGACCGTGCCCTTCAAATTTTGTTACGACTCACCAATCTAACATGGCGGCTGTGCGAAATATTTCACCACCATTCAATATCTCCGAAACTATTCCCGATATCACCCTGGAATTTATTACGGTGATAAAGGAAACTACTAGAAGTTCACCTATGTAACTTATGAAAAACTGGTATCTACAAAACCAACATGGGGGCCACGCGAATTTGCGACTTTTAAATAGACGTTTCTCGCGATTTAACCTACCAAACGCAATAAAACTTGGTACAGGATATGTTTATAGACATTCTAATGCACCGACACCTAACTTGCTTCAATTGTTTTCATAACCACAAGATGGCGGATGTGCGACATATTTCACCGGCATTCTATATCTCAGAAACTATTAGCGGTATCACCCTGAAATTTTGTACGGAGATAGAGGGCACTACTGGAAGTTTATCTATAGGACTTTCAAAAACCGGTTAACTACAAAACGAACATGGCGGCCAAGCGAATTTGAAAATTTTAAATAGACCTTTCTCGCGATATAATGTTGCAAACGCAATGAAATCTGGTACAGGAAATGTTTATACACATTATAATGCACTGGTATCTAATTTAGTTCAATTGTTTATATAACCTCAAGATGGCGGCTGTGCGAATTTCGAAAATTACGTTTTTATTTCTTGTGTCGAAATCATGCGATCGAAGTGAAAGTTTGAATAATAAACCTACGCAATAATTTTCCTTTAATGGTACATGACTCTATGGCCTATACATTTAACAATCCAACATGGCGACCATCCGAAATATTTAGACGGCTCTGAATGTCAACGAATCTATTATAGCAATCAAACTGATTTTTTTTTGTTCTCAGGGGCTATGAACTTATGTTCGCCTATAGGACTTTAAATAACCTGGTGATCACAAATCCGACATGGCGGCGACGCGAAGTATAAATATTCACATGAACGTTTCTCGCAATTTAACCATCTGAGTGCAGTGAAACTTGTTACAGTAAATCCTTATACGAATGTTAATCCACTGGCATCTAATTTATTTCAATTGTTTCCATAACCACAAGATGGCAGCTGTGCGAAATTTTAAAATCTCGTTTTTACTTCTTGTGTCCTAATCATGCGATTGAAGTTTGAATGCTACACGTACACAATAATCTTCATATAACAGTACATAACTTTAGGACCTACCTACAGTATATAAAATCCAACATCCGAAATATTTAGTCGGTTCTCAATATCTACGAATCTATTACAGCAATCAAACTGAAATTTTGTATGTTGATAGTGGCAGTTAACATAAGTAGGATATATGAAAATAGGCTGTATAGTTCTTCACGGAACTACTTGTTCCGTTATGTGTTTTTTTCATGGCAAATGTAAGATGATGATTTAAGCTAATCCCATTCAAATTATGTCCTTAAGCATAATTAACACTCTGAACAGGAAAGGGTTGCAATTCTGGCTGTAAAACATTAATTTTAAACATAGCACTTGACATACAAAGCCTAGGGAACGACTTTTTCCTCAAATGTCTAAAGATGTTGCTTTAGTATTTTATCCTAATCTAATAAAAAATACTACAGTGAATCTTGGATAATTCGAAATTCAAGGACAATAAAGAAATCGAATTAAACAATAATTCGAATTTTACAAAATGTTTCAAAAATTACTCAAACTTTAAGATTTAACAAAAAAAACTATATTTTTAGATACTATTAGTTTAGTATATACAACATTAATTGACACAGTAAATAACATTTGTTGTCAAAAAAGTCCGAGATAGTAGATTGCTTTCTTGATTTAATTTTCTCACGAGTAATATATGAATCTACGTAATTTAGTGACTGAAAAATAGAATCACATACGTGGTGTTGATTTTCAAAAAATAATCTGAGTTGTTGGACAATATTGAATGTTTCTGCCGCATTCGGAAACGGTCGTTCCTGATCCTCCAAAGAAACACCGTCCTCTTCTTGAGATGCGTCACCTATAACTTGGTTGGCGTCACTGATCACCTCGGTGATAATGTTCACGTCACTCGCTGCAACATCTTTATCAACATTAACAAATTCTTCATGCGAGATAGGAACAGTCAACATTTCCCCCCAACTGGGATCTTGGCTGCATTCCAGCACTGCCTCGACAATATTGTTAGGTAATACAGTATATGAGTTATGAAATACAATACTGCCCTCTACCGTTGACGTAATGAGTTCGAATTAACCCCAAATATATTCGAAATATTCACGATCTTTTAACATTGTTTCCATATAAAATGCTACGGTCCAAGCAAAATATTCGAATTAAAGACGATTTCGAAAGTTCCACTGTATTATAATGCCAGTAGATTCGGATAACAAACGTGGGAATGCGGATATACAACCTACAACTATTCAAATTGAGCTGATATTAATATTCAAGACTTACATTTTTTCCTAATAATTCATAAAACATTCCTGTTCTAAAGCTGAAGTCGAAAAATCTGCTGTTGCAAAACGATCGCCACAATATAAATTGGAAACATTTTATGGATATTTTCTGACAAAAGAAATTGCGGCTTAATTTTGCGCCCCTGGGCCGGGGCCTATTGGTAAATCCAGCCCTGATACCTAATGCTACCGTCCACGACACCTAGCTTGCAGACTTGGCTACTAGATGCCATCACAGTCAGCACCTGGTGGCAAACATTGGAACTAATATAACATTATCAATTCTAACCTACACATTTTGGCTTCACACATTATGTAGTTAGTGGAAGGTTTTTTTCATGCCATAAATCTATGACATAGGACCGCCGGCTTTACTTCCCCTCCGAAGGAAGGCATACTGGCGGATTTTCAACGCTCTTAAAAAAACCGACGACTTCGGCCGGTTTTGAACCCGTGACCTTGGGCATAGACGCTTAGCATACTACCAACTACGCCACCGAAGCCGCTATATTTGTCCTCATTACACCACCACAATTTTCTCAATATTTCGTGAATTTTCCTCAACACTTTCTCGGGGTTTGATGTGATTCAGGAAACGTTCGAGCCCACACAAATTATAGGTCATCACTTTGGAAAAAAAAGTTTAATCTATGGTTGAAGAATACACCGTTCTTCTGCTATACCACTATTTCAAACCCCTTCAGCTCACCTCCTCAAAATATTTAGAATATTTTAGACTTCTCTACTGACCTTGTTGGCCTATCAGCTTCACTGGCTGCCCAAGGTCACGGGTTCAAACCCGGCCGAAGTCGTCAGATTTTTAGGAGCGTTAAAAATCCCTCAATTTGCCTTCCTCCGGAATGGGAGGAATGCCGGCGGTCCCATATCATAGATTTAAGGCGTGTTAAAGAACCTTCCACTAATTACATTTGTGTGAAGCTAAATTATAGGCTATATTTGACTAACGCTCTTGGGTTCCAAGGTTCGTCGCCAGGAGCCGACTGCGGTGGCATCTAGTAACAAAGTTCAGAACTAGTTGGTCGTTGACGGTGGCGTTTGGTAGCAAGTACTTGAAAATCGAGCGTGTTTAGTCCTTACTTGAATTAAAAACAGATAACACACACTAATACAGCCAACACAATTAACATCGGTTATCAGACAGATTCTACACACACCCAAAGTACACGGGGCTTCATGACCGCGTTGTCGCAGCCCCTAAACTGAGGAATCAACCATCCAGCTTCACTGGTACCAAGTTTCATGTTTCTAGAATGTCTAGAAATGACTCAAAAATTCATATGTATTTTCAGAATTTAGCTACATCGCTCCACCTCGGCCGTGATTTTACCACGGCCTACTGGATTGAGCTGCACTATCGTATATAGTGTTGGAGCAGAGCCAGTCGGCATGGAGCCTGTTTGGTGTGTGTAGACGGGGATGATTAGTGCTGATACCTGCTGACTACAAGAAGAAATATGTATCCATGCGTTCTAACTGACGGTTTATTTCCCCATGAATTTTAGACCCATAAATTCTCATTTATTTAAGAAATTACTTGGAACCAGGGGTTGAAAACTCGCCTCTGAGACAAAGATAATCAAGCAATGCAAACAACTGCTGCTACGTTTATCGCTGAGTTTCAGATCCGGCGATAGTGTTTCAATGGCGGATGGTGGAACGAGATATTTGTGGAAACATTTTAATTTAAATGTTAATAAGTGGATGAGGCATTGCGTGTAAATGTTTGCAAGACCTATTTGTGTCTGAAGGAAGCACGCGAATGTTCTCAGCATGGGCAATGTCTTATCTCCCTCCCGTGTTACCTCCCGCAAGCCCAACACGTCCATCTTAACCGCTCAGAGGTCACCGCCTGCTTTGGTGACATTCCGTGCCGGTAATAAAGGATATGGCTCGTAGGATGCAAATTATATTGTATTTCCGGTGCAGTGGGGGTACAAACGACCGGTAATTTCTGACATATTATTATGGCAAAGGCTCTCTGACCTGTGACAGCTTTAGTATGCGTTGGCTCGTGTTAAGTTGCAATTTCGTTACGACTAGGTGTTAATACGATTCCCTGGAGACTGTTTACATGAGTAATAATCTACTACAACCGGAAATTCGTTAACTACCGTAGCTAAATTTTGCTCCACAATAAGACTATCACTGCATTCATCCGACAAATATGGTAGCTACTAGTAATTTTACAAATGCTCTCTTCCACAACACAAGAAATAAGTAAATAGATGTAGTAAACAGCTCAAGTAGGAAAACTAATTGGTATAATAATAATAATAATAATAATAATAATAATTCATTCAATTTCGCTAACCGGCCAACTAGGGACCACGATAAGCCTCATTTTACATTCAGGCATTTGCTCATTTTTCGCTTGATCCACATTGTCTTCATGAGCTCCCTGTTTTGCACGACGTTCCTCTGTCCATTTCGCACCAGTTGTCCGGTTTTCGTCCCGGAAAGTCCCAAACATCTTGATGGCTGCTTTGTAAAGATTTCGGTCTTGTGCATCTTCTGCTCGTATCCCCATTTCTTTCAGATCTTTCTGGACGTTAACATACCATGGTATTGTCGTTTTTGATTTTGAGTCGAATGTACTGAAGATACGTTTCGTCCATCGGGAGTCAGCAAACTCTGCGTTTTCGCATTGTGTCTGTGATCTTCTCTATCTTAGAGTATATTACAGTACTTGCCTGGATATTTGATGTAGATGCCATTTTTGTAGTCCGGGTCAAGTATGATCTTTCTTTCTTTCTTTCTTTCTTTCTTTCTTTCTTTCTTTTCTCTCTAAATTCGCGAGCAAACATTTCTAGGATAGGATAAGGCATTCAGATAATAATAATTATAATAATAATATTATAATATCGTATGGCCTTGGTGCGGGGTGCAAGCTTTGTTATTTGACACCCAAAGGGTAGCTCGCATGTCAAATTTCGTTGTTCCATGAAGCACTATGCAAGTCAAGGAGGTTAGATATCTAAGCTCCTTTCTAGTAGAGAAATGAGGAACTTTGTTTTGGCGGAAACTCCCGAGATTAATTTTGTCATTATGAAAACTGCCTACTGAATTCAAATGGGTTCTTTGATATGCGAACATCGTATGACATGGTGTCGTAATTTTTACCGCCTTTGAAAAATCGCTTACCACGGCCAGGAGCGAACCTGCAAGCTTGGGGTTAGTAGACCGACACGTTAACCACTCAGCCACCGTGGCAAGCGTTGATATCATGAAATAGAGGAGGACTTAAGGCAGGCAAATGATTGGAGACAGAGGAGAATTCAGAAACAAAGTTAAGAATACAAAGTGTAAAGTAACTGAAAAGATGAAGACAAGAACATTGTGGAGAGAACAACGGATGACGAGATTTTGGGAAGAGAAGAGGAAGAAGGGAGAGAAGTGAAAATTGTGTCATCATGAGATATTTAAGTTCAAACACTGTGCATAAGGGCAAAATAGTACATTATGCAATGAGCCTATAATGGCTATGCTACGCTCGGTTTATAATTTCCATACGAGTGTCTTAATTACCATTATAGGCGAGTTGCATACGGCTGTTTATGTTCGACGATAATTATAACTAGTTTATGTTCGAACAGAAATATTCAAAAATATCTGTCGAGATTTCACTAGTTTTATGTACTGAACAGAGCGCATGGGTTGCAGAGAATACCATGGCCTCCTGGAATACCTCACTATGACACTCGCTACGCAGTGAAATTTAAAATAGGGGGCCATGGAAGTGAGCGCAGGTGCGATGCTATCCTCACCTAATTGGTCAAACAACTGTTTCTTGAGCTCTGATTGGTGGGAGAAACTGTATCATAATAAAAACGTGTACTATAATGAGCCTCATTATAGCCTAGTACAGTTTTCTGACATATAATATTAACATTTCGCCAGGGTCGAACATTAATGATATAATAATAATAATAATAATAATAATAATAATAATAATAATAATAATAATAATAAATACTCCTAGCGTCCAGTGTGCAGGAAGCTAACCATCAACTATCCTCTCTGAATTACATAGCAGCTAAATTAGGCAACATCAGAGATGCGCCCGAGTCAATCCCACTGGGGGACAGAGTAGTACGAACGACTAACTTCTTCAAATACCAAGGGGACTGGATATCCTTAAACATCAATGAAGTCCTGGCCATGAACGACAGATGCACCAAACTGGAGAGAGCCTACCACCTATGAAAGAATATGTTCAAATCCAAATCGCTCTCAACGAATCCCAAACTCAGACATTACAGTACTGTAGTGAGACCGTCAGCACTGTATATAGTAGCCTCACTTTCCTCGTTAACGACCGGCTCGTCTTTGAATTCTAGCTGGACGGATGTTTACATTCCATAGCTGCGGGGTGCCGAGGCATTCACGGCTTAAGGCCGGTTAGCAGGTAGACAGGACTGGCGGCAACACCTTGTCTGCACCCTCGTGGACAGATGGCGGAAGCATCTTATTGGTCAAGAACCGTCATGTACTTGTCAGCCATAAAAAATGGCTATTGTCGGCTCGTGCTAATGCTTAACGTTTGAGTCGCCGGTCGCTAACCAGGAAAGTGAGGCTACTATACCTCAGAATGCCTAAATATCGTCAGAAAAGGACAACTCCGGAAATTGGAGCTGAAGGACCGGAAGATTCTGCGAAACATCATGGACCCTATTAAATAGGAAGGCAAGTATAAAATCAGGCACAACAATGAACTTTATGAACAAGTGGAGAGCATTACAACAGCTGATGGTCATCTTGTGAGAATGGATAATCAGAGGCTCACCTCCAGAATTTTGAACACTGTCTGTAGACTCTAGAGGGAAAGCAGCTAACGCCAAGTGGACGAAACTAGTCAGGAAAATCCTTGAACAGTTAGATATTGACCCCAGTAACATTAACGACAGGAATAAATACAGAACTTTGATCAGAACATCAGACTCTCTCCAGTCGCTAAGAGGAAAATGTGTAGGTGTGAAATGGACTCAGGAGCGGAAGGACATTCCCAGTGCCAGAATGAAGGAATACTGGGCTATGATGAAAGCTGCCCGAGATAAGAACCACGTGGTCCACAGCCGGCCCAAATGAAACTTGAAAAAAAATAAGGATAAATAGGCTAAATAAATAAATAAATAAATAAATACATAAATAAACAAGAAGTTCCGTGACGAACTAAAGAGCCTACTTTTCTTAAAATTTAAGATTCATGCCAATGATTAATCTATATGGATCTATCTAGAATAATGACGAAATTAAGTTGGTAATATCGAAATTTCAAATTAGTTCGAAATACTGTATACCTGGCATAATGTAGCCTAATAGAGAACTACAGTTGGCAGCCCTGGTGACTGAATATATTCTTAGTTCCATCTCTTAAGGTACAGAATACAAAATTTGTTTGAAGTCCAATGGATAGCATGGACGTTACATGCAGTTAAACATTGGATCTAACAGCGCGCGTAAAATCATGTTGGCAACAATGACATACATGTATTGGTCAGAAAAAATCTGAAATAATATGATCTATTGTTGTGTCAATTTTGAATTAAATCCATTAGTTAGTATAGAAGTTACATGCAATTTAAAATTGAACCTATCAGCTGGCTTAGAATCATGTTGGCAGCACTGGCGTAGGCCTATATTAGTTACTCCAAATTAATATAGAATGCTAGGTACTATGCGTGTGCAAAGTTTAGAGCTATTGGCTTGCATACTTTCTGATATATTGATATTAGGGTAACAAAAATAGAGACAGTATTTATTAACAGTTGGCAGCCCTGGTTACTCTTAAGAATCGGCATAGACATATCTTTTATAGTACACATAGCACATACGAAATTTGCTTGAAATCCAAATGATAGTATAGAAGTTACATGTATTTAAAGTTGGACCTCTCAGCAGTCTTAGAATCATGTTGGTAGCACTGACGTATATAAATTACACCAAATTAATATAGAATGTCTGGTACTATACGTGTGCATATTTTAAAGCTGTCGGCTTGCATACTTTCTGATATATTGGTATTTGGATAAAATAAATTGAGAACATTTATTAACAGTTGGCAGCCCTGGTGCATCTTAAGAACACGTTCAGTCATATCTGTTTATGTACACATAGCACATACGAAATTTGGTTGAAATCCAATTGATAGTGTAGAAGTTATATGCATTTACAATTTGGACCTATCAGCAGGCTTATAATCATTTTGGCAACACTGCGATGTATGGCCTCCTGGAAATTAAACTATACTATTATTATCTATACGTGTGCCAATTTTGAAATAGCTCCCATTCATACCTTCCAAGATATCCAACATGGAGCTCAAATTTCAATTGCGATTTTTCTGCAGTTGGTAGCACTGACATCATTTTCAAGTATGGTCGTGAGATATTCAGGCATAGATGTTTACTCCAACCAAATTTTGTTTCGATTGCTGCAGCCGTTTAGGAGTTGATAGGGGGGGGGGGGGCACACACACAGCCAGCCAGCCAGACAGACAGGACAGACAGACAGACAGACAGACACACATTTGCCCGATCTCATAAGTCTACTTTTTCCTCATTTTTGCAAAATGTGAAAAGTAGGCCAAAAATAAGTCTCCCAAGTATTCATTCTGGATCTTTGATCGCCTCTCCGTGGCGTAACTCGTAACTATGATTTGCTTCTAAAGGAGCATGAATGGAGTCAAAAACACATTGGGGGTGAGGGTTCGCGTAAAATGCTCAACTACGCCACCGAGACCGCTTTTCATCACTTTAACACAGGATATTACAAATATATTTTTGATTTTTCATGATATTAAAAAAAAAGTATTTTTAAGAGCAATTCCATGTTGTAAATTGAAACAAGAGTACATTTGAAAAATCAGCAGTGTTCGAATGTAACACACACAAGGGGGAATTATATCTAGGCTATGTAATAATTTCAGCTTTGCATGTTGAAAATTTCTGGAAAGGAAGTAAAATAACTAGGAAATGGCCTACATTTTAGCGAGAAGCTGGACTATTATTGTTATAGCACCATAGGATTCCTCTTCTTCCATTTGAAGCAATATCACAAATTTTGGAGTTCTCCCGAGCCACTTTGCCAGTCTTTGCTTCCTTAACAGTTTATTAAAAGTACCTGTTGTTTAGTAGAGAGAAAATAAAAATTCAAGAGAGAAATCCAGAGAAAGATAAAATTCTAAATCACTAGGTTTATTAATAGATTAAGTATGAGGAAAGTTGCTTTAGGAATGAGCTGTGATATGTTCCGTTAGGAAGTTACGGTCCGTAGCTTAACATGATGAAAAAAAGAACGTAATTTGGAACATTTTCTGCATTCCGGAGTATCTTAAGGGGAGCCTAAGCTGTCCTCGTTAATTTTCAACTCTTTATTGACCACTTTGTCTGGAATTAATTGCATTTTCCGGGCTGTTCCTTCATGCTCTCTCGCTGTACTTTAACACAGAAATTATGAAAATAAGAACATTTTTTATTTTTTCGTAGAATTTTTAAGAATGGCGTACTTTCAACAGTGCTTTCATGAACATTTCTATCAGCCAACAATAAACTATAGTAAATTTTGAAAAATTACTGTCTTAAAATATAACACGTGTAAGGAGGAATTACTTCTAAAACGTTCAGCTTTGCGTGTTGATACGTTGAGCAAACAAAGATATTTTTATATTAATAAGCAATTTTAGTAAGAAACTGCAATCAAAGGTTTTTCCGCTAGCTGAGCAAACGGTGACCGTTTTGGTTTGTTGGTTCCAACACCACAGCACCCATTTCGCTTTCTTAAAAAACATTTTTATGTGTATTGTCTGAGAGAGAAAACTGAGAATCTAGAGAGAAATCTAGTGAAAAATAGAGAGAATATAAAAATCTACATTGTGGGTTTACTAATACGGTGCAAGTTTGTGGGAAAGTAGTCTTAAAATGAGCCATGAAGAAAATAAATTTAAGTTACTCTTAGAAAGCGAAGGGTCCGGATCTTAATGTGAAAATGATATTTTGAGAGTCGCCTCCGTAGCGTAGCGGTCAGCATGGTTAGCTGCCGCCCCGGAGGTCCTGTGTTCGATTCCCGGCTCTGCCACGAAATTTGAAAAGTGGTATGAGGACTGGAACGGGGTCTACTCAGCCTCGGGTGGTCCAAATGAGTAGAGGGGGTTCGATTCCCACCTCAGCCATCCTCGAAGTGGTTTTCCGTGGTTTCCCACTTCGTCTTCGGGAAAATGCCGGGATGGTACCTACTGCAAGGCCACGGCCGCCTCCTTCCCTCTTCCTAGCCTCTCCATCCCAATCTTCCATCCCTTCCCATCCCTCATGAGGCCCCTGTTCGCTTTGCAGGTGAGGCCGCCTGGGCGAAGTGCTGATCACACCTCCCCCGTTGTATCCATCCCGACCAGATGTTCCAAGCTCCAGGACACTGCCCATAGAGGCGGTAGTGGTGAGTTCCCTCGATGAGTCCGTGGGAACCACCAACCTAGAGGGTAAATTGACTAAAAATTAAATTAAATTTTTTTTTGAGACTTTCGTAGATTTTCTGCATTTTGGAGCCCCTAAGAGCAGATCTGTCACACTTTATATGCGTCAGGTCTTGGGCTGTGTTAAGCAAATCAATGTAACATTATTTATTGTGTGTCATTCTTGAAAACTTCAATAATAAGAAACGTAAACTTATTTCAATGTATTTTCAATATTTTTTCCAATATTAAAATATAAGATGTTACTCCGGGAACAATCCACTGTCTCGTGACAAATGGCAGTAAAGCGCTCTATTTTAATAGCCTATATATTATTATGGTTTGTGAAATCAATTTTATTTCAATGTGCTCCAAACATGTAGGGGGGCCATTACTGGGTATTTGAAAATCGAACTGTACAAGATGGTTGGTTGTTTCCTCAGTTTAGGGGCTGCGACAACGCGGTCGTGTAGCCCCGTGTACTTTGGGTGTGTGTAGAATCTGTCTGATAACCGGTGTTAATTGTGATGACTGCATTAGTGTGTGTTATCTGTGATTCAATTCAAGTAAAGACTGCAGACATTGAATTTTTTTTCAAGTAGTTGCTACTTTTGCCGCCAAACGCCAGCGTCAGCAACTACTAGTTCAGAACTTGGCTACTAGATGGCATCGCAGTCAGCACCTGGCGGCGAACGTTGGAACTAATAGAGCGTTATCAATTCTAACCTACAAATTTTGGCTTCACTCAAGTGTAGTTAGTGGATGGTTCTTTTTCATGCCATAAATCTATGACATGGGCCCACCGGCTTTATATCTCCCCTCCGAAGGAAGGCGTACTGAGTCATTTTTTAAGCTCTTAAAAAATCCGACGACTTCGGCCGAGTTTGAACTCGCATAGAAGCTCAGCATGCTACCAACTACGCCACCGAACTGTAGAAGAAAATAGCCGTGTTGGCAAAGAAATAATGTACTATAAATTATCCTACAGTGCAGGGGCGTACACAGTAAACAGTGGGCTCAGGGTGTGGATGGAACAGGGGGGGGTATGTTACTAGTTTTACGTCCCTTTTAGCGACTGCAACTTTTAGAGACGCCATGTTGCCAGAATTTTTCCCCGAAAGGGTTCTTTGACCACCTCGTGGCGTAGTGGCTAGCATTCTTGGCTGTCCGGGCTCAATTCACGGTTCTGCCAAGAAATTTTAATTCTGGTCTGCGAGCTGGAACGGGGTACAGTAAGCCTCGTGAGGCTAAACTGAGAAGAGGAAGGCTTTCCGTGGCTTCCCAATTCTACTCCAGGCAAATGCCGGGATGCTTCCTAATTTAAGGCCACTGCCGCCTCCTTCACAATCCTCATCTAAATTAAAAATACACACACTAATACAGTCACCACAGTAGTTTGCTACGGAGGGTGAGTGGTTATCGTGTCGGACTACCAACTCCAAGCTTGCAGGTTCGCTCCTGGCCGTGGTAAATGATTTTTGAAGGGCGACAAAAATCACGACACGCTTGTCATACGATGTTGGCATGTTAATGCACCCATTTGAATTCAGAAGACCGTGTTCATAATGGCAAAATTAATCTCGGGATTTTCCGCCAACACAAAGTTCCTCCATTCTCTACTAGAAAGCGCTCTAGTGTGAAGGAGCTTACAGTAGATATCTAACCTCCTTGACTTCCATAGCGTTCAGAGGAACGACGAAATTCGACATGCAAGCTGCCCTATGGGTGTCAATTAACAAAGCTTATGGGCAGATGACCTCGTAGTTCCTCCCCTTAAAACAACAATAACTAACTAACTAACTAACTAACTAACAAAGCTTGCACCCGGCACCAAGGCCATACGATATTATTATTATTATTGTTAGTCATCACAGTAACATGGGTTGTCAGTCAATTACCACACACACACCCTAGTATACGGGGATAGTGAGCACGATGTCGCAAAACCCGTAAATTAATCAAACACAACAACGAAATTTATTCCCATTTCACAGTCAGCTGTTGTAAGGCGTGCAGGCTAGATACGTCGTATTTCATAAGACCAATTAAAGAGGCCTTTGCTAGGCATAAGTTTGACCTTCAACCAGACTAACTGTTGAAGGGCTTCGGTGGCGTAGTGGGTAGCATGCTGAGCTTCTATGCCCAAGATCGCGGGTTCAAACCCGGCCGAAGTCCTCGGATTTTTTAAGAGCGTTAAAAATCCCTCAGTATGCCTTCCTTCGGAGGGGAAGTAAAGCCGGCGGTCCCATGTCATAGTCTGCAGAGATGTTTTCAACATTAAACGTTTTCTATAAGACGGTTTTAAACGTTTAATAGGGACATTGCAGAAACGTTTCTGATCGTGAGCCCTAGTTTATTGCGATATCAGTGCAAGGAACGAGCAACAATGCTTGTCTTAAATAACGGCTGAAGTGACTCCATGATTTCCACAATATGGTTTTATTTCATTACGGTTGGATTATCAATGTCCAAGTATTTCACACACCCCATTATTCTATAATTACCTAGCAAATATGCATTAACCATTTTGAACAGCGGACGGAGATAACCAACAAACAGATTCGAGCAGGTCTATGTTCTAGAGCAAACTGTCCCATGATGTGCAAACTTTGTCGAAGTGACTGATAACTCAGGTGCAATGTTATCGTGTCATTTACGGCTGGAATATCAATGCCTAACGGACCTTAGCAACCTTGAGTAAATCAAATTGAGATATTTGAAGAGAGCTCTTGGAGTAGCAAGAACGACCCAGTCCAGACTGGTATATGAACTGGCAAGGGAACCGTTCTACATAGAGGTCCTGAAACTCAAGCTGCTCCTACTTCACACCAAGCAAGTATCTCAATTAGGCTAATAGAGCTAAGGAAACAAAACACAAAAGATATACCCGAAGACTTTTACGTTACAGACGCCAAGATTGACAGAAGATGGGCAAAAGCGAATTACGTGTTGGTCTGTGAATCAAGAGGTCCTGTTTATAAGGAATTTAAGGTTATGAGCGGTGTCGCGTCTATTAATCTAGTTGATCCATATCGTATTCTTTATTTAGGCTAGTGCTGGAGGAAGCTACAAATCATCTAATAAAATGAGTTCCATATTATAAACTACAATATCTGTAAAACACTCCCTTTTACAATAGATTAATATTTGTGCCAATAACACTATAAAATACCGGCGTATCAACAAATATCACGTGAAGTTTCTTTTATGCCAGATGTTACACATCATATGCGACTACTGTAAGGCTCGTAAGTTTTTTATTATTTTTTTTGCGATCTTTCATTTATTTAAATTAATGACTTTTTGTAAGGATATCAATTTTCTTTTTGCTTTTCGTTAAGATATTTTCTAAAATATTTTCACGCTGACGAAGTTACCATTGATGTGACGAAACATGTTCGTGTTAATTTAATTATTAAACTACTCTCTAGTGTTAGACAAGGTGGCTTTATAGTTTGAGATTAATTTGAGATGACTACCAGCACTTCAATTTCACTGTAAATGCCGTCATAAACACGGAGTAGAAAGCGACTTAAACTCGGAATATGGAGACTCTATTTATAGTCACGTCACCATCGCGATTCACGTGTTAATGCTATAGTTGTGGAGTTAATAGGAGAGGTGGGTCCTAGAGGTGAGTTATAAGCGCCGTGCCTTGTGACAATATTTCATCAGTGTGTAGTGATCAGTACTTCTGCTGTTGGATAACACTAAAATATAATCACCAGCTAATTTATTGAATGATCTCACGCGACTCTCACTCGCAACATGGCGTGGTTCAATGGCGTCGATAATGTGGCGACAATACGCGCTATGGCGTGAAACTGAAGAAATTGAAAACTCCCTGGTTGGTTGGTTCGTCAGTTTAGGGGCTGCGACAACGCGGTCATGTGGCGCCGTGTACTTTGGGTGTGTGTAGAATCTGTCTGATAACCGGTGTTAATTGTGATGACTGTATTAGTGTGTGTTATCTGTTGCATAATTCAATTAAGGACTGCAGACTTTGAATTTTTCAAGTAGTCCCTCATTTTGCCGCCACACGCCACCATCAACGACTACTAGTTCAGAACTTCGCTACTAGATGGCACCGCAGTCGGCTCCTGGAGACGAACGTAGGAACCTGAGCGTTGTTTACATTATTAACCTAATTTAGCTTCACACAGGTGGAAAGTTCTTTAACATGCCATAAATCTATGACATGGGACAGTCGGCTTTACTTCCCCTACGAAAGAAGGCATACTGAGGGATTTTTAACGCTCTTAAAAAATTCGACGACTCCGGCCGTGTTTGAACCCGCGATCTTGGGCATAGAAGCTCAGCATGCTACCAACTACGCCACAAACTCCCTACGAAGGCTATCCAGTCTGCCCTCCGTAAGAAATATAATAAAACTAGCAGTAGTGACCGGCTTCGCCCGGTGGAATTATTTCTTTGGTTTACGGATGATAATGATACTACTACACTTGATACTTACAATCTGTCGTTGTTTGAGTCTTCAGTCTTTTAACTGGTTTAATGTAGCTCTCCTTGTCTTCCTGTCTTGAGCTAATCGTTTCATCTCTACATAGCTACAGCACCCTACATCCGTGGCAATCTGTTAAACATATTTTAACCTTGGTGTACCCCTACAGTTCATGTACTCGACCCTTCCTTCCATAACTAAGCTTGCTATTCCTGGGTGTCTTAGTATGTGTCCTACCAACTTATCTCTTCTCTTCATTAGCAGTCGCCAGAAATATCTCTCATCTCCCACTCGTCTTAATACCTCTTCGTTTGTAACCCTATCTACCCATTTGATCTTCATTATTCTCCTGTAACGCCACATTTCAAACGCTTCAATTTTCCAATAGTCCAAGTTTCACTTCCATAGAGCACCAGGCTCCAGACAAAGGCTTTCAAAATTGACTTCCTAATACCTTAACCTATTATCGATGTCAACAGATTAGCCCAGGCATATTAAGTTTTAACCTAAAAAAAATAATGTAAAGCTGAAATTTAGCATAGATGTTCCCTAGTACCCTAGTAACAAATCCTGAAAAGTCCCCATCTCTGCGGCGTCCGCGTCATAGTTTTTGGAGAGTTCAAAAGGGCTTAAATGGTGCCTAAGTGCCAAAAACAGCATTTTTGCTTTCTGCGTTCAAAATATTGATCCAAAATCAGTTCTAATGAGCTCTGATAGTAATAAGAGAAGGACTGAGTTATATATAACGCTGTTATTGGTCGTAATTATTGCCATACATTTAAACAGATGAGTAATCAAACATTTTTAGCTCAACTTTTCTCACGAAAATTTAGCTAATTTGTCATTAGCCGGGACTTATCGTGTAAACAGATGCTGATAGCGACTAAAGACGCGAAGTAAAAGTTGTAAAGCACTCTTGTAGCTTTAAAACGATGCATTGCCCATGTTCATCCGACAAACAGCAGCAGAGATATAGATACAAATATAAAAGTGGAAGTGTGGCAGTCGCTTTCCGAACGAACGCCCATTTACGCTGGTGGGCTCCATCTATTCACCTTTGCTGACACCATTTTGTATCTTTGCTCAAGAACTTTTAGGATGGTATTCCTTTGTATCCAGGTAAACTAGCAGAAACAGTTTGCATGCAACAAAACGAGTTTAATGCAGTTAGGAGTTAAATGTACATTCATAATATGCATAATGCAAATAATAACAAAACAAAGCTTAAAAAGCTTTCTTTAGACAAAGAACACTTGCAAAACAAAGCTTACATCGGAATCAATCATCCTCCTCATCATCCTAGACATCAAATGTGACGTTGCCACACTCTTTTCCACTGCAGTGCCCACACATTAAAGAGCATTCTAAACCGGAATTTACACACTCACACCAGCTGCCACAAGAGCTCTTGCAGTTGCAGGACACCAAATTGAGGAGATGATCTGGAGCAGCTAGAAGATGAGTTGTCACTGGTACTAAAGCTGAGTGTTGGATTTTCCATCCCCATTGGGTCGGGCCCAAAGAAAATCCTAACCATTCCTCAACTTGCAAATATACCCGCAGTGAATGTTGTTTGCATGCAGCCGAAGTCGGCGGAAGTGAAGCCACCTGAAATGACGCTGTGACCGTTTGTTTGGCAATTTTCGGGCTGTATTTCACTACCCGAAGTTCGTCGAGGCTTTTGCACTCCGATTTGGCGCTATCGTAGAGACAAATGGCGAACTTCTCTCCAGCTGATATTATGGCCTTTTCATATGGAGCCGTAGAGACGAATACCTTCATTTCCTCGGGTAAAGATGCGGAATCCTTCAATATTTTCAAGGCTTGCTGTTTGATGTACTCTACCCACAGCTTTCATGTGCGAGACGTTCTTTGAGACGTTGAAAGCAAGGTTATGATAGCAAGTCGTTGGCGGTGCCTTCTTGGAATGCGGTAAAAAGCGCCTGTATTTCGTCCTTGTCATCCTTCAGCCCGTCGTTCATGTTGAGTAACATTGTCCCGACAGCCTGTTTTGTCTGAAAATGCGCTCTGAGGGCCCTAGAACATGCACAGTTTCGCGTTATTGATAAAATTGAATGCATAACGTAATCATTTTTAAGAGCGAGCTAATTGCAAGCCTACATAGAATATGCGTGTCCAGACATCATGCGAGTCACTGACGATTTAGCGTATATTTCCGCCCAGATCTCCTCCAAACTGCTTCCATTCATCACGTAGCCGATTGCCCCAAGAAACGACATTAGAAGGTGAAATCCGCCTAGACGAACAACCACGTTTTTGAGTTCCTCTGAAGTGTCCGATGCGACTATCTCTGCAGCTTTCGCGTATAGGGGCTGGTCAAAGGTTACGAAACAAGTGCTTTGTTTCAGTTCCGCGTACTCTCTTGCGGCAAACTTCAACGCGGAATATATAGTTGATGGATTGCTCAGTTCCAAGTTAATGAACGGCAGGGCATCAACTGACGTTGTCTGGGAAGCGACAGAGTTTGGGGCTTCCACATTTAACTCCTTAATTTTGACGTCCTTTGAACCAGGAGAAGAGGGCTTCCGATACCACGAAATGTTGAACTTTCCCATCGCTGCAATCACACCAGCATTAGGAACTTCTCGTGTACGTGGGAGTAGAGATATTTCGCTGTCAGGCGCTGGACCTGTGCACTTGATGCCTCCCATGCAGTGAAATGTGTTTCGCCCGTCCAATGTCCTTATGTTAAAGTCAGCGTTGCCAAAGAAAAACTGCGTGAACGCTCCAGCATTCGGGATTGGACGTTCTTCACGAAGCGCTGAAACTTCGCACCTGTGAACTTCCGCCACATTTACTGAAATTCCAAGACTGTTTAGAACAATGGTTCTGAACCCGTAGACGTCTGCGGACCACTCAGCGTGAAATTGAATCATGTACGGACCACCCCTCCTCCCCCCCCCCCCCAATACACCTTATCAGTTGTAACCCTTCCTCAATAAAACTTATTTTAAAGATATTTCAATTCAAAATAGTCAATATTCATCGTCGGACGATTCTCGTTCAACGCCCATCGTTTTCGAAATCCCCATTTATTGGCCACTTTTTTTATACGTGCTGGTGGACCCTTTCCTTTCGCGGACCACCGGTTAAGAACCACTGGTTTAGAAGCTGAATTAATTGTTTCGAGTATTGTTGGCCTGCTCCGACAGGCCGAGCGCTGTCACCTAGAAACGCTATCGGGTGCCTTTTCAACAGCGCTTATGCTTTGGGACCGTAACTCGGTAACTGTTTCCCGCATAGACATGTGTAATGTAGCAATGTAAAGCTAAAAGTATGCTTTATAACTTTCATACTGGGTCTTTAGTCAATATCAGCAGTTGTTTAAAAAATAATGACCTGCTAATGACAAACTAACCAAGTTTTCGTGTAAAAATTGTGCTAGAAATGTTAAATTAGTCTTTTTTCCCTTCATCAATAGCAATAATTAGGCCTGATAAGTCCGTTATCCTACTAGTTCATTTGTATTAATTGCTGAAGCTCGCGAGAACTAAATTTGGATCAATATTTTGAACGCAGGAGCAAAAATGCAGTTTTTTGCACTTAGGCTCCATTTAAGCCCTTTTGAATCCTCCAAAAACTATGACGCGGACACCGCAGAGATGGGGACTTTTCAGGATTTGTTTCTAGGGTACTAGGGAACATCTATGCCAAATTTCAGCTTTACATTATATTTTTGAGGTTGGCCGTGTTTTTTGCATATAATGCCTGGGCTAGATTCCCTTTTTGTAAAAATGCTTTCCTTCCCAGAGCCAATCTACTTTATATATCCTCTTTGCTTCCGAAGTAACAGAAATATCCAACTTCCTTTAGCTTTTCACCTGCCAATTACAAACTAACAGGAAAAATTATTTTTAAAATAAAACTTTTTGTGGTGGTGGTGGTGGTGGTGGTGGTGGTGGTGGTGGTGGTGGTAGTGATAAGTAGTACAGTATAATGGACGTAACATCCAGATCATTTTCCCCAAATGATAATGATAATAATGACCAGGGAAACGGCTATTTACTAACTACAACACTGACACATGTAATTTACAAACGAGTTTAAAACAAGAAGTTCCGTGACGAACTAAAGAGCTACTTTTCTTAAAATTTAAGATTCGTGCCAATCTATATAGACCTATCTAGAAAAATAGCGAAATTAAGATGGTAATATTGAAATTTCTAATTAGTTCGAAATATACCTGTAGCCTAATAGAGCACTACAGTTGGCAGCCCTGGTGACTGAATATATTGTTAGTTCCATCTCTTAAGATACAGAATACAATATTTGGCTGAAGTCCAATGGATACGTTACATGCAGTTAGACATTGGATCTATCAGCGCGCGTAAAATCATGTTGGCAACAATGTCATGCATGTGTTGGTCAGAAATAATCTGAAATATTATGATCTCTTGTTGTGCCATTTTTGGATGAAATCCATTTGTTAGTTTAGAAGTTACATGTATTTTAAAATTGGACCTATCAGTAGGCTTAGAGTCATGTTGGCAGCACTGACGTATATTAGTTTCTCATAATTAATCTAGAATGTTAGGTACTATATTTGTGCAAAGTTTAAAGCTGTTGGCTTACATACTTTCTGATATATTAATATTTGGGTAAAAAAATAGAGACATCATTTATTAACAGTTGGCAGCCCTGGTTGCTCTTAAGAATAAGCATAGTCATATCTGTTATGGTACACATAGCACATAGGAAATTTGGTTGAAATCCAATTGATATTATAGAAGTTACATGTATTTAAAAATTGGTCCTATCAGGAGTCTTAGAATCATGTTGGTAGCACTGATGTACATATGTTACTCCAAATTAATCTAGAATGCCAGGTACTATACGTGTGCATAGTTTAAAGCTGTCGGCCTGTATACTTCCTGATATATTGGTATTTTCATAAAAGAATAGAGAGAAGATTTATTGACAGTTGGCA
Organism: Meconema thalassinum; assembly: GCA_946902985.2. NCBI lineage: Eukaryota > Metazoa > Arthropoda > Insecta > Orthoptera > Tettigoniidae > Meconema > Meconema thalassinum. The sequence continues at coordinate 19,032,896 of OX336394.1, forward strand.
GCCCTGGTGGCTCTTACGAATATGCTCAGTCATATCTGTTTATGTACACATATTACATACAAAATTTGGTTGAAATCCAATTATAGTGTAGAAGTTATATGCATTTAAAATTCGACCTATCAGCAGGCTTAGAATCATTTTGGCAACACTGCCATGCATGGCCTCCTGGAAATTAAACTGTACTATTATTATCCATACGTGTGCCAATTTTGAAATAGCTCCCATTCATACCTTCCAAGATATCCAACATGGAGCTCAAATTTAAATTGTGATTTTTCAGCAGTTGGTAGCACTGACATCATTTTCAAATATGACCGTGAGATATTCAGGTATAGATCTTTACTCCTACCAAATTTTGTTTCGATTGCTGCAGCCGTTTAGGAGTTGATAGGGGGGGGGGGACACACACACACAGCCAGACAGACAGAAAGAAGGACAGACAGACAGACAGACACACATTTGCCCGATCTCATAAGTCTACTTTTTCCTCATTTTTGCAAAATGTGAAAAGTAGGCTAAACATATTAGAAAGAGGAGTAATGAAATAAAAGACACTGCCCAGGGTCGATATCTCATTGGCTGTTAGTAAATTAGAGGGCAATAGTGTCGTCTTTTGCCGCATAGTGCCGTAGGAAAATAATCAGATAACTTCGGAAAACTTCGGCTGTCCCGAGCTCCTGAGGGTGCAATAGTTTCATTTATCGCCACATAGCGCTGTAGGATAGTGATCGGAGTACATGAAAGCACATTTGAAAGCACTGATAACCTCAATGTACTGCGCCAACACCATCGCACTTATACAGAGACCTAAGATTTTTATTTGATGATGATGAAAACTGTTTTAAGGGGCCTAAGAAATCTATTTGCACTTATTAATCTCCGTGACTGCAATTTATAAGCAGCAAGATGAAACTATTTTGGCAATTCTGCACCTGAACACTCGTAGGGGTGGCGTGACGCAGCCCGCATTGCCAGCCAACAATAGACTAATTAAAATATTCTTACAGTTACATTACTACGGACATAAATAGTTCTAGGGCCTTAAAACGTGGTTTTTCTTCCACTGTTCCTGGCATATTGTTTCTTCCATTGTCTGCAGATATAACTCTGAACAATTCACTGATGGTCAGTTCACCTGAAATGTGTGATCTAGCAGGTAATGATCGGGTGAACCTGTTTAATCTAGCAGGCAGTGGGTGGGTGAACTCTGTGATCTAGCAGGCAGTGATTGGGTGAACTGTGTGATCTAGTAGGCAATGATCGGGTTAACCTGTTTAATCTAGCAGACAGTGGGTGGGTGATGTGGGTGATGTGTGATGTAGCAGGCAGTGATTGGGTGAACTGTGTGATCTAGCAGGCAATGATCGGGTGAACCTGTTTAATCTAGCAGGCAGTGGCTGGGTGTACTGTGTGATGTAACAGGCAGTGATTGGGTGAACTGTGTGATCTAGTAGGCAATGATCGGGTGAACCTGTTTAATCTAGCAGGCAGTGGCTGGGTGAACTGTGTGATGTAGCAGGCAGTGATTGGGTGAACTGTGTGATGTAGCAGGCAGTGATTGGGTGAACTGTGTGATGTAGCAGGCAGTGATTGGGTGAACTATGTAATCTAGCAGGCAGTGATTGGGTGAACTGTGTAATCTAGCAGGCAGTGATCGTGTGCGCTGTGCATTTTAGCAGGCAAAGGGCGTGCACATGAAAGTAGACTACATCCGGCGGCAAAATTCTGCAAATATTTAGCCTTAAAAATATCAAGTTTGTCAAAGCCTTGTGTGATCTTGCAGGCAATGAATACGCCTTATTTACCTGGTTTCGATGTTGGGTATTTGTGACGTCTTCATCAGTAACATTCATTAGGTTATTCAACCTCACCACGACGGGCAGACGCTCCAAACACCGACCTAAGGGGAATGTTAAGACACCTTGCGACATAACTTTCAGTTAGCCTAGCCATGACTTTAAGTAACGCATCAAAATAAGTGAATGTATTTCATTTTAAAGTATTAAAAAAACCGGTTGCTTAAAGGCATTTCAATGAAATAAAAGCTCTTGATGCCTGGGGAGATTAAAAGAAATCAGAAAGCAAACACTTTTTGTTTGTCCGTGGAATAATGCGGACTAAATAAAGACGATAACCATCACAGGAAACCCGGGACACTTTATAAATGAAGCGATTGGATTGGATAAGGGAAAGTAGTGTGTAATTCCTTTTGTGAAAGATGTGAATAATCTGAAATGAGTAAATTTATGTGTTGTGCGTGAGTACACATGTTAGGGATAGTATCGCGGGACAAATGAAATATAGTCTATAAATAGACGGGCGAACATTTTTACTGCGGGCAATAGAACCGTCTTCGGCACTAACCACTCTCTTAAAAAGATGCAATCCCTGGCGGCAATTAACGCTTGCACCTAACAGGTCTCTCGGACACCACTGGCGGTAACAGAACAATAAAGCGGAGAGGTTTTCGCCGACACGGCACGCCATTCCAGTGTATCATATCGGCAAAAACACACACATACCAGCGGTCGCCGACAAGCTGCTTTCGGTGCAAACACCTGCTTACCTACGTGCGATATTAACACACGTAGGCCTACAGCTGTTTATGGAGCGACTTGTTAAGAACAGAACAAGTATTTTTGAAGATATTTTTAGCCTACTTTTCTCATTTTGCAACAAGTAGTTCCGTGAAGAACTATACAGCCTATTTTCATATATCCTACTTATGTTAATTCCCTCTATCTACATACATAGGCCATAGAGTCATGTACCATTAAAGGAAATTTATTGCGTAGGTTCATTATTCAAACTCTCACATCGATCGCATTATTACGACACAAGAAATAAAAACTTAATTTTAAAATTCGCTAAGCCGCCATCTGAAGGTTATGTAAACAATTGAACTAAATTAGATACCAGTGTATTACAATGTGTATAAACATTTCCCGTACCAGATTTCATTGCGGTTGGAACATTAAATCGCGAGAAAGGTCTATTTAAAATTTTCAAATTCGCTTGGCCGCCATGTTCGTTTTGTAGTTAACCGGTTTTTGAAAGTCTCATAAATGAATTTCCAGTAGTGCCTTTTCTCTCCGTACAAAATTTCAGGGTGATACCTCTAATAGTTTCAGATATATAGAATGCCGGTGAAATATTTCGCACATCCGCCATCTTGTGGTTATGTAAACAATTGAACCAAGTTAGATGTCTGTGCATTACAATGTGTATAAACATATAATGTACCAAGTTTTATTGCGTTTGGTTGGTTAAATCGCGAGAAACGTCTATTTAAAAGTCGCGAATTCGCGTGGCCGCCATGTTGGTTTTGTAGTTATCAGTTTTTCAAAAGTCACATAGGTGAACTTCTAGGTGATCCCTTTATCACCGTAAAACATTCCAGGGTGATATCGGTAATAGTTTCGGAAATATTGAATGCTGGTGAAATATTTCGCACAGCCGCCATGTTGGATTGGTGAGACGTAACAAAATTTGAAGGGCACTGTCGGGGTCAACCGTAATAGTGCTATGAACTTACCGAGTTTCATTGCAATCGCTCCAGCCGTTTAGAAGTTATTAGGGCACACACACACAAACACACTCCTCTCTCACACACACACACACACACACACACGCACGCACGCACGCACACACGCACACGCACACACACACGGACAAAAGGTGATCTCATAATCCTTTTTTTTTTTTCAAAATTGAAAATAGGCTAAAAATGAGGAAAAAGTTGAGTTATGAGATCGATCCGGGAAAATGTGTGTCTGTCTGTCCTTCTGTCTGTCTGTCTGTCTGTCTGTCTATCTGTCTGTGTGTGTGTGTGTGTGTCCCCTCCCTATCAACTCATAAACGGCTGCAGCTATCGAAAACAAATTTGGTATGAGTATATATACATGAATATCTCAAGGCCATATTTGAAATTGACGTCAGTCCTACGAACTGCTGAAAAGTCGCAATTTAAATTTGAGCTCTGTGTTGCATATCTCAGAGGTTATGTATGCGAACTATTCCAAAATTGGCACACATAGGATTTAGCCAACAACATTTCAGATTAATTTTCAGAAGTCCATACATGCCAGTGTTGCCAACATGATCCTAAGCCTGCCGATATATCCAATTTCTAAGTGCATGTAACTTCTATACTATCGATTGGATTTCAACCTAATTTTGTAGGTACTATGTGTACTACAACAGATATGACTCAGCGTATTCTCAAGAGCAACCAGGTTTGCCAACTATTAATAAATGCTCTCTCTGTGTTTTACCCCTAATATCAAAATATCAGAAAGTATGCAAGCCAACAGCTCTAAACTTTGCACACGTATAGTAGGCCTGCCTGACATTCTAGATTAATTTGGAATAACTAATATACGTCGGTGCTGCCAACATGATTCTAAAAAAGGAAGATTGTAGTTTTACGTGACCGTGAATCTAGTGATTATGAGCCACGGGACCTCCTTTTTACGTGGAATCCGAACCACAGGACATGGCATTTCACTTCGAAAATCTCACATGCATTGACCGGGAATCGAACCCGGACCGCCTTGGTGAGAGGCATACAGCTAGACCGCTGAGCCACCACGCCCCCAACATGATTCTAAGCTTTCTGATAGTTTCAATTTGTAATTATATGTAACTTCTTTACTAAGAAATAGATTTTATTCAAAATTTAAAATTCAAATTTCGTAATATTTCAGATTAATTCTGAGCATCACATACATGATATTGATCCCAACATAATTTTAGGCGCACTGATAAATCAAATATCAGACAGCATGTAGCGTTCATGCTATCCATCATTATACTTCAACCATACATTATTTTACGTGCATGTTATACCTTAAGTGATGGATCTAAGAATATATTCAGAGTCACCAGGGCTGCCAACTATAGTAAGTTACTCTTTAGGCTACACTATTTCAGATGTATTTCAAAATGCAGTACTTAGAAATGTTAGTATTACCAACTTGATTTCGTCATTATTCTAGATAAGTCTATATAAATTGGCATGAATCTTAAATTTTAAGTAACGTAGGCTCTGTAGTTCGTCACGGAACTACTTGTTTAATATACCTTCATGAATGAGGCTCATCCTCCATATTCATGTATTTTCTTTACAGGAAAAAAATTATTGAATAATGTAATACTGTGGAATTTGGATAATTCGAACCTCAAGGGACCAGTAAAAAAATCGAATTATCCAAAAATTCGAATAAAGAAATTTCCTTGAAAAGGGTAGAGAAAATATATTGTATTACGTTTACATAATGATTTACGTTCGACAAAGCAGATTAACAGACAACGATACTGTGTAATGACTGTATCGTGAATAACCCCAAAAGTTTCAAATGATAAAATTAAACCAAACTGTACTATTAACCTATTTAACGACAGTAGTAATCCAGAAATCTAGTTAAGTCTTACAGAAATTTACTGTTTTTGAAAAAAGTTTGAGATTCTTACCTGTTTCCTACAATTAAATCTCTCAGCCATCACAAAAGAATCTAACATATTTAAGGAACGGAAAGCAGAATCACTTACGTAATTTCTACTTTCAAAAAATCGCGTAAGTTCTGTGATGTAGTTTGTTGCTTGGGCTGTACTCGGAACAGTTCTTAAGGGAACTGACCCAACTGTTTGGCTTCCGATCGGCTTTTTACACTAAAAGCTTCGAATTATCCAAAATGAAATTCGAATTAACCACGATTTCTTTGTAGCATTGATTGTATATAAAATGCTAGGGACCAAGAGAAAATTCGAATTAAAGAAGATTTCGAATGATAAAAGTTCGAATTAGCCACGTTACACTGTACCAAATTGACATATTATAGGCTATACACTAATTATCCCACCTAAGTCAACAAATTAATGAAAATTGGTCCCCAAAACGTAGGCCTACGTCTTCCTCAGCGTTAAAATACGAACAATTAAAATAATTGCGAGAAAAATAGTATTTGAAGAAAATAACAAATTTGACCTTAATTGTAAGTAATCTCTCTCTATACATAAATAAAAGTTTATCTGTTTTGTCTGAATTTCCACGGAAATTTGAGTTATTAACGCGTTTCAGACTGGTTTATGATGGTTGCGCGCAAAACAATTTTTTGTGTGTCTGTCTGTGTACAACTTTGTACACGCATCACTCGAGAACGCCTGAGTGGATCAACGCAAAATTTGGTACAGATGTCCATCAGAGGCACGAAAGTAATCATTGATGTAGCTCTTCTCCGTACCTCTCATAAAAGGGGGCCTACCCTCTTAAAATACATGCCGAAATGGGCGTTGAAAGACGAGACAAAGATCATTTTCAGCCTCTCAATGTGTGAAACAAAACTCGGGGCCCCCGAAAACCACATTTTAAGGTCCTAAAACCAACAGTTTTTGAGATATTCCCAGAAAACTATATTCATGTAATAAACTAATGAAAGAATGTAAGCCGGTAGCCATGACAACACTACCTGAGAGGTCCATATATTCCATTCCGTTTAGCCTATTACATTACTGTGTGTGATGTGATATATGAGAGGAGATCCGAAGGATTATCTTGCAACCAGCATTGTTGCTCAGTTAGCACCACCCAGGGAACACGAACGTAGAGAAATTTGGTCCACCATAAATAGAATAAGAACAAATTGTGGCAGATGCGCGGACTCTTTTCACAGGCGGGGGAAAATTCCATCTCCAAAATGTACCTGCGGTGCTGAAAGACAAACTATTCAGCATATCACACAAGATTGTCCACTAACAGCCTTCTCTGGGGATACAGTTGAGTCCCTGATGGCTACACAAAAAAGCGTCGATATAAATCTGACATTGTGACCCTTATCTGAGTCCAGCCTTGTACTGTATATAGTTATGTTTTTTAACGCTGTTTTAATTATCTTTATATTATAATATGTATTGTGATGTGTTTTGTACCATACGCTAAATAAAAATTAAATTACTGTGAAAGTTTGCAAACGGCTATAAGGTTATCACAGAACCAACTTAAACTGAATAATTCATCAATACGTATAAAATGCGCTTAAGGGTGTCAAGAGATAGGCCTACTCTAGAATTTTTTCATGTGATTTACGCGTGCGGATGTGGTACTGAAGGTCTATTATATCGCTATCCTTATATTATTAAATTATCATAATAATAATAATTATTATTATTATTATTATTACTATTATTATTATTATTAGGAAGCCTCCGTGGCTTAGGCGGCAGCACGCCGGCCTCTCACCGCTGGGTCCGTGGTTCAAATCCCGGTCACTCCATGTGAGATCTGTGCTGGACAAAACGGAGGCAGACAGGTTTTTCTCCGGGTACTCCGGTTTTCCCTGTCAACATTTCATTCCAGCAACACTCTCCACCATCATTTCATTTCATCTGTCATTCATTTAATCATTGCCCCAGAGGAGTGCGTCATACCTCGGCAGCCGGCACAGTTCATATCCTCGCCGCTAGATGGGGGCTTCATTCATTCCATTCCTGACCCGGTCGGAGACTGGAAGCAGGCTGTGGATTTTCATTTTCATTATTATTATTGTTATATTATGGTGTATAAGGACGAGACAAAGCTCATTTTCAGCCCCTTGGTATCAGAAACAAAAAACACGGCTCTAAAACCACGTTTCTGAGATATTCCCAGAAAACTAATTTTATTTAATGAACTAATAAATAGATGACGAGTACAGAAGAAGACCAAATCAGGAGCTATATAGATATACTGAGAATATCACAGATGTGGCCAGGAAGAGACGTCTGGCTTTCTATGGACATGTCTCATGGATGAACCCAACAAGACTAACCAACCGGCTTCTCAACTACTGGGAGAATAGAAGGAGCGTGACACCGTGGCTAACAGAAGGTAACAAGGACATCCAAGAACTGAAGAAAATGAAAGTGATATTAGAAGCCGATCACATCTCAGGAAGATACTTAAACAGAAGAGTTTTCAGGACAGAGCATCGTGTAAGAAAATCAGTATCATCTGAACAAAAGAGAGAGGAGAAACATAGCCAGAGAATGCGCGAATATTGGGCAAACATCAAGTCCCTCGCCAAGCTGAAAAGTTGAACGCCGCGGTCCTTAGCTGGCCCAGCTGAAAAAGAAGAAGAAGAAACTAATGAAGGAATGCAAGCCAGTAACCATGACAACAGTATCTCAAGAGGTGACATCCAACTTTCCATCTATTTCTGTAAGAAGCAATGCCACTCAATTTATTAAATTTCTGCGGAAGTTTGCAAATGGCTATAAGGTTATCATGGAACCAACCTAGACTGTAAAATTCATCAATGCGCGTAAGGGGGTCAAGGGGTACACTAGAAATTTTACATGCGACTTACACGTGCGATATGTTGTAGCCTACTGCTCGGATCCAAGCTCTGTGAACTTGCGGGATGAAGAGCAGAGGCATGGTAGGAGCAGGCGAGAATTGAGAAGCCTGTCGACAGCCCGCCGTGTTATCTGACATTCGGGTCTATTCCAATACTGCTAACATAGGTCTTTTCTGAAACCAGTGTGGCGTTGGGAATGAGTGAATGAGTCACCGACTAATGTATTTGCTTCTGTTACTACGCAAGGACCGAGAAACCGCATTACTCGTCACCACCACTACTCATAGTCTGCGATGCACATTCCTCTCAGGTCCACGTAGCTTAGACTCGAGCAGTACTGTACAGAAGGTCTATTGTATATCTTCAAACAACAACATTATTTTAAAAAATTCCTGAATTGAAATAGTGTTCTTGCAGCTTTTGGGAATTTGGGCCATTGGAGGCTAAAAATCCTGAATTTTCATGCACCACAAGCCTTTATAATTTATTAAAGGAGTCTTCCTCAGGATGGGGATTTTCCATAACGGTGAGGGTCAGTGTTTTTGTGACGTGTATTGCGTTTCGTCTACGAGGCTTTCAATTTTATTTTTACGTCAGGTGAATTTAGTTTGAGAGCACATTTTAACTAATCATATTTTTGTCGACAAACTGATTCATCGTAAAGATGATTTTGTTTGACACTGTGTGGTTGATATATCTTTATGTTTATGTACGCCTATATTCATGTTCGGGTGCTTGGAGCATCGTAAAATTAGGTATTGTAACCATGAGTCAATACACCAATCATTTATAAAACTCTTCACCATACTTCTCAAAGAAGGGTGGGTTTCAAAATACATGCTAAAATAGGCGAAAAATAAAAATTATCCTAGAAAGACGACCAAAGCATATGTTGCGCTTCTCAGTGTGTGACACAAAACTAGGAGTCTATAAAGGGTCTCGGAAACCCACATTTTAAGGCCCTTAAATTAACAGTGTCTGTGATATACCCAGAAAACTAGCTTCGTTCTGATCAACTTATGAAGGAATGACAAACCCCTAAACATTGCAACAGTAGCTCAATTGATAACGTCTGGTTATTAATACCGAAGACCGTTCGAAGTGCGGGCACTTCTGCTAGTATTTCAATATATATGAAACTAACGGACCGTGCGAGAACGCTCGCATAATGGGTTGTATGCGCCCCATGTATACAGACTACCCACCAGGCTCAAGTGCTATGCGGGCCGTACGTGACACAGTTCCCCCAGGGGCTATCGTCTTGGTTATTTGTTTAAAAGCACTTTATAAACAAATAAATATATACCCGTTGACTTTTCAAAAAATGTAAGATATTTCCTGTACTATTGAGACGATTTGGAAGATTTTGGTACAAACCACGCCTTCTAACTCCTTCTGGTTTAGGAGCTTGAGTGTTGTGAAACATACACCTTAGCGTATTATATAACAAGATACTTACAATAGGCTAACTTACTGTGTTATAACAATATTGGCGGCTTCGGTGGCGTAGTCGGTAGCATGCTGAGCTTGTATGCCCAAGATCGCGGGTTCAAACCCGGCCAAAGTCGTCGGATTTTTAAGAACGTTAAAAATCCCTCAGTATGCCTTCCTTCGGAAGGGAAGTAAAGCCGGCGGTCCCATATCATAGATTTATCGCATGTTAAAGAACCTTCCACTAATTCCACCTGTGTGAAGATAAATTAGGTTAAAAATGTAAACAACGCTCAGGTTCCTACGTTCGTCGCCAGGAGCTGACTGCGGTGGCGTCTAGTAGCCAAGTTCTGAACTAGTAGTTGTTGACGGTGCGTTTTGCGGGAATAGTTAGAACTACTTGGAAAATTCAAACTATGCAGTCCTTACTTGAAAGAAACATAAAACACACACTAATACAGTCATCACAATTAACACCGGTTATCAGACAGATTCTACACACACCCAAAGTACACGGGGCTACATGACTGCGTTGTCGCAGCCCCTAAACTAAAGAACCAACCATCAATTGTTGGGGAAAACTTAATCAGACTAATACTTAATATTGTGAAAATTATCATGTACTGTAGAGTAGTCTAGTAATATAACCTACTGATTCGATTCCCTCGTGTTTAAACTCCTCCCAATTCCAACAAACCTTGGGCACAGCTATCGAGTACGTTACCGTTGTGTCAAGTGGTCCAAGGTGCCAGCTTCAACAGTTACACATTATTCGACTTTTGGACACCACAGAAACACAGATTATCATACAAAGCCAGGTAGACAAGACGGAGCTGATGAGATAGATGCCCATTAACAGCATAACTACATCGTAGGCTATGTATTTTGTTTAAAAAGTGGACTGAAGATTCAATGACACCAGCCTACTGCAGAAAGTTAGTTGTTGTTGTTGTTGTTGTTGTTGTTGTTGTTGTTGTTGTTGTTGTTTTAAGGGGCGGAACAGCAAGGTCATCTGGCCCCTTAACACTGAAAAACTATTCAAATTTTCATAAATTCAGAATTTAGAGGTGGATGCCTAAATATGAAAAATCGTAAATATAATAAACCAAAAATTTAATAAAACTAAGATTTATTGGCCTAACAATAATAAAAATATACGGAAAAGAAAAAATCAATCATGCAAAAAGGAACAAGTTCTTTGGGTAAATACACACTTGAGAATTTAGATGGCTGACCCTAACCAACTCTAAAGTGAATGACGCGATCAGCAGCCATCACGTCATGGGCTAATATGAGATCGAGTATGTTCTGCAACCAAGGTTTCTTCGTAGATTAGCAAGCTCCACACACTCGGTAAAAACGTGGGCCGTGGTGAATACGGCTCCAGAGCTACTGCGGAGAGAGCTCAGTCGTCGGATAGGGTTCCGTGAGAAGTTAGCTGCTAATTTCAAGTAATTGAAATGAATTTAAGACAGAGGCCAGCTAATGACACAGACACCGGGCAGGTGTAGTGCTGGCCTGCGGGCACCAGACACATGATTAATGCCTTCCTTCCCCGACACTGCAAGGACTCCGGAATCTGCTAATTGACAACTTTTCATTTACCTTTTTCTATGAACTTATTAACAGGAACCAATCAGGGATATTCTCTCTCCTTACTTTGAGATATGCTTTTTGAAATTATATGAAAATGAAAATCGACAGCCTGCTTCCAGTCTCCGACCTGGTCAGGAATGGAATGAATGAAGCCCCGATCTAGCGGCGAGGATATGAAGTGTGCCGGCTGCCGAAGCCTGTCGCACTCCTCTGGGGCGATGATTAAATGAATGACAGATGAAATGAAATGATAGTGGAGAGTGTTGCTGGAATGAAATTGTGACAGGGAAAACCGGAGAACCCGGAGAAAAACCTGTCTGCCTCCGTTTTGTCCAGCACAGATCTCACATGGAGTGACCGGGATTTGATCCACGGACCCAGCGGTGAGAGGCCGGCGTGCTGCCGCCTAAGCCACGGAGGCTTTTGCTTTTTGAAATTATATGATTTTTTTAAATTTTAGAATCTTTTCAAAACCGCATATTTTTCACAGGACTTTCAAGAACATTTCCACCTGCCAAAATTAAACTAAAGTGGCTCTGAATTTTGAAAAACTCCCGCAAATTTCATGATCATTATTTCTGTGCCTATACTTTTTCTCTCAGGCATACGAATATTTACGAATATCCCGAGGAATATTTTGTGAATGTATTATGAAAACATCACTTTTAGTTTGGAAGTTACGATTTTTTGTTTAAGATAAGTGTGAAAAAGAAATTGTGTATTTTTGTCATATTTGAAGCGATCTAGACAGAACACTATGAGGATTACATCCACAATTTTGTCGTGAAGAAACACCGACACCTGAAGAATATTTATAAATGCAATAGAACACAAGAATATGTTTCCATTAAGAAATATCAGCAGTTTTATAGCCCGAAATAGAACAGCAGAAAAAGTCAACAAACACACATTCTTTGGCCTTGGCTGTGCGGGAGATCCTTCAAGCAACAGAGATCCATTATGTTTCACGTTGTAGTCCTACAGTTGCAGCACTGTTTTGGGTCAAGAACAGCTACCTCATAGGCCAAAGAATGTCTGTCTGATGATTTTTCTGCGGTTCTATATTCGGCTAATTTCTTAATGGAAACACATTCTTGTGTTCTATTGCAATTATAAATATTCTACAGGAATCTGTGTTTCTTCATAACCAAAATTGTGGATGCAATCCTCACAGTGTTCTGTTCAGATCGCTTCAAATATGAAAAAGTACACCATTTTTTTTCACACTTATCTTAAACAAAATAATTCGTTAACTTCAGAACTAACAGTGATGTTTTCATAATAAAACACAAAATGTTCCTCGGAACACGTTCTAGGTCCCTGTTAAAATTCGTATGCCTGAGACCAAAAGTATAGGGACAGGAGTAATGATCATGTAATTTACAGGTGTCCGTAAACTTTTGTTAGGACCTGTAGGAGGAATTGCAACTTAGTCTTTCAGGTTTGTATGTTGAAAATTCAGGAAAAATGGAAAATCTTATCTAGAAAACCATTTTAGCCAGAAATAAACTCGAGGATTTTTTTGTATTTTTTAGAAAATGCCAATACCATAGGATTCCTCTTGTTCTATTTGAACCACTAGCATCCATTTTGCTGTCGTTCTATGTTCTTTAAAATTATCTTTGTACTGTATCTATTGTCTACAGAGGTGTGCAAATTATTAGACCTGACCCCCCTTCCCCAAAATTGTATTTATACTTTTCATGATTTAATGCACTAAAAAATGTTTACAATGCGATTTAATCAACAGTCTTAGTTACATTTTACTGTAGAAAATCATAGTAAAATGATTTTATAGAATTTCTACCAAAGGAGGAGCTTTTGTTACTGCAAAATGCCACACCTGTGTTTTTGATTAACTTACTCTACTTTTCGTGTGAATTTAGAGCAGTGGAATTCAAAGTCTTATTACTCATGATCCACTCTTGAACTATTGAAAGATTTGTGGACCATGGTTTGAAATCACTCGCTTTTGAAGGTACATTCCAAAGTCAATAAAATAAGAGAAGACGGACCAAGATCAAGTAGGCCTACCCCTTGGATATCCAATTCTTAAAATTTCCAGAAGCAATTTCTAATGGGAAAACTTATAAGTTGATAGGGGAGGAAACATTACTCAGCAGTGTTACAAAAGATACCAGCAGTTGGGCAATAAAATGATTTTGAATAAAACATTCTGCCTAATTTATATTCCTTATTTGGTTCGAATAATTTACACACCCCTGTAATATAAATAAACAAGTAGTTCCGTGAAGAACCATACAGCCTTTCGATGTGAAACATATTTCCACCACTTTTGAAAAATGGGACGGAAGTGGATCGGAACGATCGAGCTGGCAGTGGTGGATCGAACGGAAGTGTAAGACGCAATGCCAACTCGATCGATCGATCCAGGTGGCAGTGGTAAGACCCAGTTGGCAGTGGCAAGAAAAACAATGAGCGCGCGGTGTCGGAAATTGATACCATGACGTACTCTCGGCCATGTGCAATGTATATGGCATACTGAACGGAAAATGCTCATGCGAACTCTGGTGTCAAGTGATTGAAAGAAATGACATGGTACATGTTCGAAGTCTTCGTATCAGTATTTAAATGGTAAAATGCCTTAATATCAAACATTGTAAGTAGTCGGCATTGCCGGTATTATGTTTCTACACAATGGCTATTCAAATATTAGCCCACATAGCGGTAATGCAGTCATCAATATAATATAATCGTTGTGGTTATACGAGAATTGAGCAAGCCTTCATGACCTATTACTGAATACATTCTCTTTACTCACAAGAGGGCCTATTCATAAGGCATTTGAAACTCAATTTCACGCAGGAACATTATCGAAACAAGCAAAATATAAATTAAACTTAATTACGTAATGCAGTATTATTGGAACGTGGAAATAAATCACCATCTTGTGCACAATATTTGCGTAGTCGAAATAGCCGTGGGGGTTAGTGCCTATGACTGTAAATCTAGAGACCTCGGGATCGCATTCCGGACGGGGTAGATATTTTTGCTACCAAATAAACATTTTAAACGATATTTATCATATCAATATGACTCATTTTAACAGAATCCATATGAAATTACGTGTTGGTCTGTGAATCAAGAGGACCTGTTTATAAGGAATTTAAGGTTATGAGCGGTGTCGAGTCTATTAATCTAGTTGATCCATATCGTATTCTTTATTTAGGCTAGTGCTGGTGGAAGCTACAAATCATCTAATAAAATGAGTTCCGTATTATAAACTACAATATCTGTAAAACACTCCCTTTTACAATATATTAATATTTGTGTCAATAATAGTATAAAATACCGGTGTATCAACAATTTCACGTGAGGTTTCTTCTATGTCAATTATTACACATCATATGCGACTACTGTAAGGCTCGTAATTTTTTATTCTTTTTCATATATCCTACAGCTTTTCCTGGAGCGGCTAGCTGGTGAACCATGTCTTATTTCCCCGTAGAAATACAAAACGATATAAAATAAGTGAATTAGTTTACGTATTTCACAGTTATACAGCATAACTTTTCGATGTATAAGGATTACAATGCAACCAAGAACTACATTTTCCAACCACCCCGAGCCGAGAAAAAGTAACCTTACAAAAATGATAACAACTTTGTTTCTTGGACACACACAATTTTGAAATTAATAAACCAGTTATACAACATTCCAATGTATATTGTGTTAAAATTTGGGTTCGATCTAGTGACAGGTTTTTGATATAATAATTCCTAAATGTGACGCATGGTTGAGACACGCTTAAAAACGTGCACTTTTTGTGTTCCAACTGAGATAAAAAATATTAAAATATAAATTAAAAATTCCAAACCTACATGAACTAACGTAAAATAGAACGACGAAAATGTTGATGGTATTGGATTTTATGTAGGTCTATTGGTTACTTCACAAACAAACTTCAAACTCGAGTGGACTTAATACTTTGGTCGACAGTAGATTCCACCCCAACTGGGACATGGCGGTGAACGTTGGAACTTAACAAAGCGTTAATCAAATCTAGTCTACATGCGGCTTTGGTGGCGTAGTTGGTAGCATACTGAGCTTCTATGCCCAAGGTCGCGGGTTCAAACCCGGCCGATGTCATCGGATTTTTAAGAGCGTTAAAAATCCCTCAGTATGCCTTCCTTCGGAGGAGAAGTAAAGCCGGCGGGCCCATGTCATCGATTTATGGCATGGCAAAGAACCTTCCACTAACTACACTTGTGTGAAGCTAAATTATCGGTAAGATTTGTCTAACGTTCTTAGGTTCCAACGTTGGTCACCAGGAGCCGACTGCGGTGGCATCTAGTAACCAAGTTAAGAACTAGTTGGTCGTTGACGGTGGTTCCACTTGAAAATCGAATGTCTGCAGTCTTTACTTGAATTAAAAACAAAAAGCACACAAAGCGCCTGCCATAATAAAGTTCCTTCTTTAGAACAGACTTGCTACTTGTCTCAGTAGGCTAATATATTGAGCAAAGCTGATTGAGTTATTGATGATGTCAGGAATGAGGAGAGGCTCGTCCTCGACGTGATGAACGTGAGTTTACTCCACCGGTAATAAGTAGTTTGCCAGCCGCCAGATAAAACAAATCGTTTAACAGAAAGTACAGTAATTGCTCCGAACGTTTCTTCATTTCCTACATTAAGGCATCACAATTCACGATGTGAAAGTATGAGCAGCTTAGTACAGCCTAACTCTCCGGGTTTATAATACTGCACGGTACTGTGCGTTATCCCTTATTGGTGCTGACAAGGGGAGGATACAATGCATGGGTCACCGATTCGAACCTTCGTTAGTACACGTGTAGGACACGACCAGGCGTATACCAGGTAC
Source organism: Meconema thalassinum (assembly GCA_946902985.2). NCBI lineage: Eukaryota > Metazoa > Arthropoda > Insecta > Orthoptera > Tettigoniidae > Meconema > Meconema thalassinum. The sequence goes on from OX336394.1 coordinate 19,049,099, forward strand.
AAGTAGTAAGGTGCGCTTCTCAGCCGTTTCCGAGAAATTAATTATTCGCATTTGCAGTGTGGCGTCTATGTGCGTTGTACGCTACCAAGAGTGAAGACGAGCGCGTGGTGCAGCGGTAAGAGTCCTTCATCGTAAGCGTGGGATCGCTGGATCGAATCCCACCGGTGAGCCGATGCGGTTTGTTGGTGCTTTTTTTTTTTTTTTGTAACCATTGGCAATTTTCAACCAATACGCATAGCATGAGTCACTGCTTGCGGGTTCGTGGTGGTCTGATGGTTCACAGACGTGCATAAACGGAAAAGACTGGGCCTTCAATGTATAAATGTATTCCGGTACATATAATAGAATACACCTGACTGTGTATAATACCAATGTATTTGCAATGCCGGTAATGTATGTCACAAACGTTCAGCCCCATACGATGATTTCAGAATCCCTTTTCCCGCTCACATAACACGTTATTACAATTGACTGCAAAATAATCATTGTTCACGACACAAATTGCCAGTGTTTACAACAACAACAAAACACAACTCACTGCAAAACCTCACCGGTGGGATTCGATCCAGCAATCCCGCGCTTATAAAGCAGAGCTCATACCGCTGCACCACGCGATCATTGGCTTCTTGCTAGCGTACAACGCACATAGACGTCGCTCTGTAATTGGAATTAATTAATTTCTCGGAAACGGCTGAGAAGAACACCTTACTACTTGCACCTGGTGTACGCCTGGTCGTGCCCTACACGTGTACTAAAGATGGTTCGAATCGGTGACCCATGCATCGTATCCTCCCCTTGTAAGTGTGTGGCGCGTGCTGAAACCTCGGGCTGCACGATATCAACCGATGACGGGGTGTTTGCTATTCGCGTCATCCGCTCAATGGAAGAAGGTAATCTAATTCTAAAAGTTGACCTATTACGTGACTCGGAGAATTTGCTCTTTCTTCTTTTCTTTCTCCGTCAGGCTCTTCTGAGGACCACGAAACGATTTCAATGTTTAGTCTTTTGTTGTTCTTTCTTCTTCCTCCAGTTCGCTGTGTGTCTTCTTTCTCTCTTCCGATCATTTTGAGCCTGTTTTCTTATATTGCCTTCTTTCGAGTCCTTCCATTCCCAATACCTTTTTTTTTTTTTTTGAAAATTTATCTTTCTAGTTCATCTTCTTCTCTTACATAGTTTCTTTCTAAATATTTCTTTACTTCTTGAAACCAGGCTGTTGTCGATATCTTTTTACAGAGATATTTAAAAATCTGTTTGGTAAACCTGCTATCATTCATCTATATATATACGTGATAGTATGTATGTGGGTGTGTATGTCTCCTATGAATTCATACACCACCCATCCGATTGCGCTGAAACTTGGGTGAGATGTCGATTACTCTCCAAGGAAGGTTTCTGGCTTAGTAAATCCATTTTACAATAGGCAGCGCACGAGTAGATTCAACAAATGAGCGACGACACGCAACGCGTTTCAACAAAGTCCCGTATGCATTCATATAGCCTACCATTCGTCCCATGGCTATGAAACTTGGGTTAGATGTTGTGTACACTTCAGGGAAGGTTTCTGGCTTACTAAATCCACTTTACAATAGGCAGCGCGCGAGTAGATTCAAAAAATGAGCTACGACGCACGAAGCGTTTCAACAAAGTCCCGTATGCGTTCATATACCATTCGTCCGATAGCCATGAAACTTGTGTGAGATGTTGTGTACACTCCAGGAAAGGTTTCTAACTTAGTAAATACATTTCACAGTAGATAGCGCACGAGTAGATTCAACAAATAAGTGACGACACGCAACGCGTTTCAACAAAGTCCCGTATGCATTCATATAGCCTACCATTCGTCCCATGGCTATGAAACTTGGGTTAGATGTTGTGTACACTTCAGGGAAGGTTTCTGGCTTACTAAATCCACTTTACAATAGGCAGCGCGCGAGTAGATTCAAAAAATGAGCTACGACGCACGAAGCGTTTCAACAAAGTCCCGTATGCGTTCATATACCATTCGTCCGATAGCCATGAAACTTGTGTGAGATGTTGTGTACACTCCAGGAAAGGTGTCTGGCTTAGTAAATCTACTTTACAATAGGAAGCGCACGATTAGATTCAACAAATGAGCTACGACGCGCGAAGCGTTTCAACAAAGTCCCGTATGCGTTCATATACCGTTCGTCCGATAGCGATGAAACTTTGGTGAGATGCTGTGTACACTCCAGGGAAGGTTTCTGGCTTAGTAAATCCATTTAACAATTGATAGCGCACCAGTAGATTCAACAAATGAGCGACGACGCGCGAAGCGTTTCAATAAAGTCCCGTATGCGTTCATATACCATTCGGCCGATAGCGATGAAACTTGGGTGAGATATTGAGTACATTCTAAGGAAGGATTCTGGCTTAGTATAACCACTTTACAATAGGTAGCGCACGAGTAGATTCAACAAATGAGCTACGACGCGCGAAGCGTTTCAACAAAGCTACGTGTGCGTTCATATACCATTCGTCCGATATCTATGAAACTAGGGTGAGATGTTGTGTACACTTCAGGGAAGGTTTCTGGCTTAGTAAATCCACTTTACGATAGGCAGCGCGAGAGTAGATTCAACAAATGAGCTACGACGCGCGAAGCGTTTCAACAAAGCTACGTATGCGTTCATATACCATTCGTCCGATAGCGATGAAACTAGGGTGAGATGTTGTGTACACTCCAGAGAGGATGTCTGGCTTAGTAAATCTACTTTACAATAGGCAGCGCACGAGTAGATTAGACAAGTGAGTGACGGCACGCGAATCGTTTCAACAAAGTCCCGTATAAGGTCATATACCATTCATCCGATAGCAATGAAACTTGGGTGAGATATTGAGTACACTCTAAGGAAGGATTCTGGCTTAGCAAATATACTTTACAATAGGTAGCGCACGAGTAGATTCAACATATGAGCGACGACGCGCGAAGCGTTTCAACAAAGTACCGTACGCGTTCATATAGGCCTACCATTCGTCCAATAGCGATGGAACTTGGCTGAGATGTGGTGTACAGTCCAGGGAAGGTTTTTGACTTAGAAAATCAATTGCACAATAGGTAGCGCACGAGTAGATTCAACTAATGAGCGAAGGCACGCGAATCGCTTCAACAAAGTCCCGTATGCGTTCATATAGGCCTACTATTCATCCAATTGCGATGAAACTTGGGTGAGTTGTGCACACTGCAGGGAACGTTTCTAATTTACTAAGTCCATTGTATGATGGGTTGCGCACGAGTAGTTTCAACAAATGAGTGACGGCGCACAAACCGTTTCAACAAAGTTCCATCTGCGTTAATACACCATTCATCCGATTGTGATGAAACTAGGGTGAGTTTTTGTGCACACTGCAGGGAAGGTTTCTGACTTAGGAAATATATTGTACAATAGGTAGCACGCGAGTTGATTCAACAAATGAGTGACGGCGTGTGAATCATTTAAACGAATTCCCGTAAGCGTTCATATGCCATTCATCCGATTGCGATGAAACTTTGATGATTTGTTGTGAATACGCCAGGGAAGGTTTTCGACTTAGTAAATCCATTTTACAATAGGTAGCGCACGAGTAGATGCAACAAATGAGTGACGATGCGTGAAGTGTTTCAGCAAAGTTCCATCTGCGTTCATAGGTACCATTCATCCGATTGCGATGAAACTTTGTTGAGTTGTTGCGCACGCTCCCACAATTGTTTCGAAATTAGTAAATCCATTTTACGATAGCTTAGAGGCAGTTAACGGAATTGACAAAAAATTGTGTATCCAAAAGCACTTCAAGAAACCAAATTACAATGCCAACACTTTCTTTGATTGGCATTGCAACGCATGCCGGGTACAGCTTGTTCTATATAAATGTCCGGAAAATGACAATCGCCTCTTCTTTATTGTCTCCGTTATGTTTTCAATGTTCCGATATATTTCTTCGTTACTTCTTAATTTCCAAAACTCTATAGTTCTTAATGGGCCGAGAATTTTGCGTATAATTTTACTTTCCGATACTTCTAATTTATCCTATTTATAATTTAGTATTAGACATTCACTGGCATATATAAGCATTCTGGCTTAATTAGTCTTTATTATATTTAAAATTTTGATCTTGTTAGCCTACTTTTCTCATTTTGCAAAAATGAAGGAAAAGTTGACTTATGAAACCGATTCGGGAAGATGTGTGTGTGTCTGTATGTCTGTCTGTCTGTCTGTCCTTCTGTCTGTCTGGCTGAGTGTGTGCACCCCCGCCCCTATCAACTCCTAAACGGCTGCAGCTATGGAAACCAAATTTGGTATGAGTAAAGATCTATGCCGAAATATCTCAAGGCCTTATTTGAAAATGATATCAGTGCTACCAACCGCTGAAAATTCACAATTGAAATTTGAGCTCAATGTTGGATATCCTGGAAGGTATGCTCCGAACGTTTCTTCATTTCCTACATTAAGGCATCACAATTCACGATGTGAAAGTATGAGCAGCTTAGTACTCTCCGGATTGATAATACTGCACGGTAGTTATTGCCAAAGTTGGCTCACATGTAGATAATAATATTTCAGTTTAATTTCCAGGAGGCCATACATGACAGTGCTACCAACATGATTCTAAGCCAGCTGATAAGTCTAATTTTTAAATGCATGTAACTTCTGCACTATCAATTGGACTTCAACCAATTATCATATGTACAATAACAAATATGACTATACGTATTCTTAAGAGCAACCAGGGCTGCCAACTGTTAATAAATGCTCTCCCTATTATTTTATCCTAATACCAATATATCTGAAAGTATGCAAACCAAGAGCTCGAAACCTTGCACACGTATAGTACATGACCTTCTACATTAATTTGGAGTAGGCTACCTAGTACACGTCAGTACTGCCAACATTATTCTAAGCTTGTTGTTAGGTCTAAATTTTAAATGCAAGTAACTACTATAGGCCTACTAACAAATGGATTTCTACCAAATTTTGTATGTGACTTTTGTACCATAACTCATATGAATATGCGTATTCTTAAGAGCCAGCAGGGCTGGCAACTGTAAATAAATGCTCTCTCTCTATCTTTTTATCCTAATATCTATAAAACAGAATACATGCAAGCCAACAGCTCTAAACTTTGCTCACGTATAGTACCTAACATTCTAAATTAATTTGGGGTAAGTAATGTACGTCAGTGCTGCCAACATTATTTAATCCTTCTGATAAGTCCAACTTTTAAATGCATGTAACTTCTGTACTAACAAATGAATTTCATCCAAAATTGGCACAATAATAGATCATAACATTTTAGATTAATTCATAAATTTTAAGGAAAGTAGGCTATTTAGTTCGTCACGGAACTACATATTTTTAAATAGAATTTGAGATGATTTTCCGTCGGTCAACACAATTATACCCAACTAGCAGTACTGCCCGGCTTCGCCCGGTGGATTTGTTTTATGGATGATAATGAATACTACTACTGAACTCACACATCAAACTTACAAACTAACAGGAAAACTTGTTAACAATAGCCTATAACTTTTTGTAGTGCTGATAATGAACGTAACTTCCAAGACATTTTCTCCTAATGATAACGGTAATAATCAACAGGGAAACGCGTATTTACTAACTACAGTACTGGCACACGCAATTAACTAAAAATGGAAAATAACTATTAAGTTACAAAAAGGAGTAAGTGAAATAAAAGACGCTGCCGATATATCATTGGCTGTTAGAATAGTCTTTAGCCACACAGTACCGTAGGAAAATAATCGGAGCACTTCGGCCGCATCGAACTCCTGGGCGAGCAATAGTGTCATTTTTTCGCCACATAGCACTGTAGGATAACGATCGGAGTGGGCTAGGGCATAAGTTATATCAAAGAAAATTTGAGAACACGAGCACTTATTGCATCTGATAACCTCAATGTACTGCGCCAACACAGAGGCCAAATATGTTCATGACGATAACTCTTTTAAATCTTTTCGCACGAATGACTCCCAATGATTGCAATTTGTGAGCAGCGTAAGATGTAACAATTTTCGCAATTATGCACCAGAACATGGGTAGGGGTAGCGTGATACAGCTAAAAATAGACTCATTTAAATATTCTTACAGTTACACCTCAATTCCCAGCATCTTTGGACCCCTACGACAACACCGAAATACCTCCGATGCGGTTCATAATTCGTGGTTTTCGGGACAATTGACAGTTTTTCGAATACTGTCGAGAAGTACGTCAACAAGCCGTAGGCTCCCTGTCTGAGAGGCACGGGTGAGTTAAGGTTTGCTAACGTGAATCAATCAGTCAATGAGTGAAAGTGAGGCAGTAATAGTTGTAGGCCGGGGAGGTGCTGGCTGTCACGCTAGCCAGAGTGCGTGTAGACACGCCCACTACTGAACTGGCTCAGAGCCAGCGATAAGTTCCTTCCACCTTCTTACCGCGTGGACGTGGAGGGGAGATCCAAGTTTTCAATCCACACACCTCAGGCAAATGTCAGGAGTGATACCGTAATTAAACACACACATATACACTCTATTACAATCACCACAACAACACATGTTATGAAGTAAATTCAAAACATACACACACCGTACTACAAGAGACAAACCAATAGACTACAGTATATTCAAGGCTCCCTAATAAGGGGCTATCATTTATTCACCGAAACATGTTTTCTATCGCTTGGAGTGCAGCGGTCGTGTAACATTGGTGATCGCAAGACTAATTCACAGGTCATCCAATAATGTTTCGGTTCCTCTGCCATCTGGCAGGGCTAAGCAGTTCGATATCAGGAACAAGGGAAGCTGTCCTATGTCTTAGGCTGATTTTGGAAGGTAGAATAAGGAAAGATAAGAGAACTTTCATGGCATTTGTAGAGTTAGAAAAGGCTTTTGATAACGTTGATTGGGCTAAATGGTTTGACATTTTGGCGGCCATGAGAATTATGCTTCGCTTCTCTCTTTTTTTTCTTCTTTCAATATACCCTCCATTTTCCCACGGTCTAAGCGAGGGATCCCACCTCTACCGCCACTGAGGACAGTGTCCTGGGGCTAGAGTCTATGGGTCGGGGATACAACTGGGGTGTGTGATCAGCACTCACCTGCAAAGCGAACAGGGGCCTGATGAAGGGATGGGAAGAGTGGGAGGGTTAGGCAAGGAAGTGGGAAGGGAAGGGACCATCCCGGCATTTGCCCAAACACGAAGGGACGGAAAACCATTTCAAGGATGTCTCATTTGGGCCACCCGAGGCTGAGTAGACCTCGTACCACTTTTCAAATTTCGTGGCAGAACCGGGAACCGAACCCAGGACCTCCGGGGCGGCAGCTAATCATGCTGACCGCTTCGCTACGGAGGCGGCTGTGAAATATGCAAACTTTATCATTCATAACATGGGACCCACCAGTTCCGATTATCGAACTGTTCTAAAGGACGTAGAACGTTCGGGTTTAAAAGTTCAAATTGTAATATTATAGTGCAGAAGTGGCTTTAAAAAAGATACAGTCAGTCAGAGAGACTAGACTTTATACCATTTCAAATGACGCATGCTACAAATGCTACACATGTTAGAAAGGCTCAGGAGGGCTCTTTAAACAGACTCCATTACCCATTAACTTAGGCTTCCCGCGCGGACACCTCTTTAAGGGTCACCCTGTATTAGAGTCTGGCATCTTTTACAACTCTTTAAGGGTCACCCATTATTTGAATCTGATATCTTGCAAAGCTCTTTAAGGGTCACCCTGTATTTGAACTGAATCTAACATACTGTACACCTCGTTAAGTGTCACCCTGTATTTTGCTCTGACATCCTGCACACCTCTTTAGGAGACACCCTGTATTCTTATCTGGCATCTTGTATATCTCTTTAGAGGTCACCTTGTATTCTTGTGTGACATCTTGTACACATCTTTAGGAGTCACCCTGTATTCTTGTCTGACATTTTGTACACCTCTTTAGGAGACACCCTGTATTCTTATCTGCCATCTTGTACACCTCTTTATGAGTCACCTTGTATTCTTATCTGGCATCTTGTACACCCCTTTAGGAGTCACCCTGTATTCTTATATGACGTCTTGTATAACTCTTTAGGAGTCACCCTGTATTCTTGTGTGACATCTTGTACACCTCTTTAGGAGTCACCCTGTAATCTTATCTGACGTCTTGTATATCTCTTTAGGAGTCACCCTGTATTCTTGTCTGACATCTTGTACACCTCGTTAAGGGTCACCCTGTATTCTTATCTGACATCGTGTACATCACTTTAGGAGTCACCCTGTTTTCCTGTCTGACGTCATGTAGCCTACTCGCCGTCTCCCAGGAGTAAACTCAGACTCGGTGCACATGCACTGAACAACATGATGACGTCATACACGCCGTAACCGTAACGCATAACGTTGGACCCAAGCATAACGACGAAGTCGACAAGATCATTTGAAATGATAAAACCTGAGCCGTCTCAGTTACAAGACAAGATGGCGGCTGATATTCTGTGTCCAGTTCGAGTATCGCATGCAATATAGCCTACTGATAGAAATAATATAAACTTTGTATGAAATGCTTTGTAATATAATTTTAATTATATAAAAACTATACTCCACTGAAGAAATTGTTTAGTCTAAATCATTATTTGCTAAGACGTTGTATGTAAGTCAATTGATATCAGCGAATTTCGCTTGACATGTATGGCTGTGAGGTAAAGCGTTAGCCTTTCACCCACATGGCTAGGGTTCAAATCCTATAGAGTTGGGTAATTTTGCTTGTTTTTTTTTAAATATTTATTGCTTTGTAATTACTCAGATGTTTTAAAATTAAGCGTTTTATTGTGCGTGTTACAATGGAAAATATATAGTTAATTAAAACAAAACTCGCCAGCGGATCTGCACGAGACATCTAACATCTGAACTATCATAGCCAACTGGTTGCGAACTGCGCACCGGCCCACAGATTACCTTACAGCTTTAATAGAAAAGTTTCATTTTATGGCCGCTAGAATTCACTCGCCCTATTAGGATTATCTTATCCGAAACTTTTCCACCAGATGTCGTGACTGGTCTACGTGGGACTCCATTGGTTAACATACCATTGGCATTCTATACGCATCGAATTTGAAGAATGACAATTGATAATACGATACATTTTTATTTTAAAGCATTTGTAACAGTCTGTTCCCTTCTTGAAAGCAAAAGTCTTATCCACTACTGGCTTGCTGGGCCTATCTTAGCTTCACCACAGCCCCGTTAGCAGTCACTTTTCAGGGTTCCTGTAGAACCGTCACAGCTACCGTAACGGACCCGGGGCACACGAAGTCCCCACTTTACTTCGCCCCCACAGGCAATCCCCTAGAAATCTAGACTTAGATGGTATGGACTAGTAAAACGAATGGAGGAGAAGAGGATACCCAGAGGAGGATACACGAGACGAAGTGGGAAGGAAAGAGACCGAGAGGAAGACCGAGAGACAGGTGGCAGAAGGGGGTGGAAAAAAGCGTGAAGAAGAGAGGAGGAGACTGGACAAGGGTGGTGGCTGAGAGATGGTGGGAAGACAGAAGACGTTGGGGAGGCTTGTGTTCCAAACAGACCCGGCCAGTGGCTGGAAACTGTGCAAGATGATGATGATGATTGTGTGTTATTTGGAAATGTTATTTGTACTACAGAACAAAACGATCTCATATAGTACCTGAACTCTAGCAGTTGGTGCTAGTACAGGATATTAATTAATACTTCCATTGCAGCCAAATAGCAATCGAAAATAAAGAATGAACATATTCACTAAAATTGCGGTCTGGTGATTTGAATTGCATAGGAGAAACAATTTACACTCTGAGATTTGCCGATGACATCGTCATCTTGGCCGACACGCCTGAGGATTTGAATGAGTTTTTAAATAATATGGACTCCGTCTTGAGGAAAGAATTCGTGATGAAAATTAACAAATGTAAAACAAAAATACTGGAATGCAGCCGGAATAAATCAGAAACCTCTATGGACATCAAACTGGCAGGTGAAAAACTAAAGGAAGTAGGAGACTTCTGTTACTTAGGAAGCAAAATAACCAGTGATGGACGAAGCAAAGAGGATATGAAAAGTATGTTAGCTCTGGGAAGGAAAGCATTTCTACAGAGAAGGAATCTGTTGACATCGAATATAGATATTAGGAAGTTATTTTTGAAGGCCTTTGTCTGGAGCGTGCCGCTCTATGGAAGTGAAACTTGGACTATTGGTGCAGCAGAAAAGAGGAGAATTGAAGCATTTGAAATGTGGTGTTACAGGAGAATGATGAAGATCAGATGAGTAGATAGGGTTACAAACGAAGAGGTATTAAGACTAGTGGGAGAGGAGAGATGTTTCTGGCGACTGCTAATGAAGAGAATGGATAGGTTAGAAGGACACATACTAAGACACCCAGGAATAGCAAGCTTAGTTATGGAAGGAATGGTCGAGAGCAAGAACTGTAGGGGTAGACCAAGGTTAGAATATGTTCAACAGATTGCCTCAGATGTAGGGTGTGGTAGCTATGTAGATATGAAACGATTAGCTCAGGACAGGGCTGCATGGAGGGCTACATTAAACCAGTCGAAAGACTGTAGACTCAAACAACAACAGTCTTTGATTGATTGATTGATTGATTGATTGATTGTTTTCTTCTACTACAGTGCTCTAAGTGGTAGCGTTCGCATGCTAGTCTACATGGTCGGCCTACACACGTCACTGTAGGTTCATGGAAAGATTTGTTAATGCAATTAAGGTGGTGAAAGCCATGGACAGCCAGACGTGTAAACACATGCCTCAACTCAAAGTTGGATGTTGCCCACGTCCGGTCGATCATGCCTCCAGTTCCATGAAATTCTTGAGATATGTCTTCTCTCTCTTTCTTCAATGATGGTAGTAGTTTTTCCGATGTTCTGGTGTTTGCTAGAGGTAAATAGTTTCTAAGGTGAAGCCTCCGTGGCTTAGGCGGCAGCACGCCGGCCTCTCACCGCTGGGTCCGTGGTTCCAATCCCGGTCACTCCATGTGAAATCTGTGCTGGACAAAACGGAGGCAGACAGGTTTTTCTCCGGGTACTCCGGTTTTCCCTGTCAAAATTTCATTCCAGCAACACTCTCCACTATCATTTCATTTCATCTGTCATTCATTTAATCATTGCCCCAGAGGAGTGCGTCAGGCCTCGGCAGCCGGCACAGTTCATATCCTCGCCGCTAGATGGGGGGCTTCATTCATTCCATTCCTGACCCGGTCGGAGACTGGAAGCAGACTGTGGATTTTCATTTTTCAAATAGTTTCTAAGGTCTTCAACCAAGAAATTATTCTATTATAGGCTACTCTTTGATATAGACAAAGAGTTATAACTAAGGTTTTCCTGAGCTCATTTTACCCGAAATCTGAAAAATAAGCTTGAATGACGGGTCCCTGACCACGTTTAAAGCAATTTGATGTTGTCTATAAATGCATATTTTAGCCATTTTCATTGTTTTGGTCATATTTGGTTAACATTCCAACATTTTTGTTTAAATTGAGGTGTGGTTAACACGGTACGTGTTATGTGCGTCGAGTTTCTAACACAGGATTTCCGAATAGTGTAGTAGATATATTTTTCTTTCTCTTCCCGGAACAGGCAGATAGCAGGTTTAGAAGACCTGATTCCAAGAAGGTGCTCCTCTATGGACGTCTTTTAGCATATCTTTCTGGACAAGTTAGATTGCGACTCTGTACGCATGAGGTCACTGAACATGACGATAGTGTGCTTCCGCCTTTCAATAGGATGTCACTCCAGTAGATATATTTAGCTCAGAAATTCAAAAATTCATGTCATATTTTATAGTTTTTAGGGCATATTTCCTTGCATATTTTGTACTTCTTTAGGTCCTAAACTCCCGAACCCTAGGAGAAGTAGGCTATATGTTCTTTACTGAACATCTTGTTTTTCTTTTCCACAGCCTGCTTCCAGTCGACCAACTGGGCCAGAGAATGGAAAGAGTGAAGGCCCCCATCTAGCGGGGTGGATATGAACTGTGCCGGCTGCCGAAGCCTGTCGCACTCCACTGGGGCAATGATTAAATGAATGACAGATGAAATGAAATTATAGCGGTGAGTGTTGCAGGAATAAAATTTGTGACAGGGAAAACTGGAGTATCCGGAGAAAAACCTGTCTGCCTACGCATTGTCCAGCACAAATCTCACATGGAGTGACCGGGATTTGAACCACTGACCAACCGGTGAGAGGCCGCCTAAGACATGGAGGCTCTCATTTTTCTTTTATATTTATTATTTTCTTTTCACGAACTCTTACCTCAGGACTGTGTCTACGCCATCCTGAAACTTATTTAATCCTCTGGTGAATCGGCTATGATGCACTCAAACTCCACCGTCGGCGTCGGTCGTATTTGAAATTATTTTCTAGCTTCAACTCCATGCAAATGCTTGGACTGTACCTTCCAATAGTCCAGTCAATTGGTTGGTTCCTCAGTTTAGAGGCTGCGAAAACGCCGTCATGTAGCCCCGTGTACTTTGGGTGTGTGTAGAATCTGTCTGATAACCGGTGTTAATTGTGATGGCTGTATTAGTGTGTGTTATCAGTAGGCTAATTCAGGTAAGGACTGCAGACGATTAATTTTCAAGTAGTTCCAGCTTCTGCTACCAAAGGCCACCGTCAACGACCAACTAGTTCTAAACTTTGTTACTAGATGCCACCACAGTCGCCTCCTGGCGACGAACGTTGGAACCTAGTTAGTAAAATATAACCTATAATTTATTTTCACACAAGTGTAATCAGTGGATGGTTCTTTCACATGCGATAAATCTATGACATGGGACCTCCGGCTTTACTTCCCCTCCGAAGGAAGGTATACTGAGGGATATTTAACGCTCTTAAAAATCCGACGACTTCGGCCGGGTTAGAAGCCGCGATCTTGGGCATAGAAATCAGAAGATGATACCAACTGCACCAACGAAGTACTGGTCAGTAAATTATTACTATTCCAAATATATCTCCGTCAGGGGTCAACGTGTTTATTGAGACGTTTCTAAAGCTACCCAACCCCTCATCGATGCGAACGTATTTTTATTGTACGTAGACTCACAACTTATTAGCTCCGATAATACAGCAGTAACAAGTTGGCTGTGTAAATTAAACTCCCAGCACGCTGTGGGGTGCGTGTGTAGGGGTCGGAAGATTAGGCTACACTTGATTTGTCATTAGTCACCGCCCTTTGCAGTCAGGCAGGGTTGATGTGTTTATTGGGGGCTTGCTCGCTTGCTGTCAACAACAAGGGCGCCCGCGCACGCGTACTGGGGTGCACAAACCCTCTGACTGCCTGTAAAAACAAGTGCGGAGATTTTACGTAAGTAGCTCAATAAACAGTCAAGTGGCATCTCTCTCAGTTCCTTTTATAGAGATCATCCTCTCACACAGTGGCCTTCTCTTGCATATCCCCCCAGGGGCTCACATCTAGCGAGACGTGGGTCGGCGACCACGGGGGCCTAGCTGAGTCCGGCATTGCTGCCACTTACTTGTGCCGGCCTCCTCTCCGTCTTCTTTCCTGTCGACCTCACTTGGTCAACTCTTGTTCTCTACTGACCCCGACGGTATTAGGGTATCCGAGGCCTAGGGAGTCTCTTCCTTTCCTGCCATAATTGGCGCTTGGCTCATCTTTTCTGATACCCTCCTTCTGCGAGGGATCAGCCTTCTTTTCCTTTTCCTGTTATCTCCTGCCTTGTGCTCAAGGCCCTCAAGGAGGCAGGGTGTGTGTAGCCCCACCACTTCTGGTGCACCCTAGATATTGCTATACCCACTGGTGCTCACGGCTGGTGAGTTCGGGAGTTGGCGACCCCGAGGGACTCGTGAGCTGGGTCCGGCTTTCTCCCTTTCCCCCATTACCTCTGGGGCGGACCCTCTCCTCTTTCACTTTCCTATCTGCCTTTCATGGCTCTCCTTCCTTCCAAGTCCCTCAATTCGCATTCTTCGAGGGTTGAGGGCATTTCTTTTCCTCCTGTCCTTTATTTGCCTTATTCTCCTTTTGTTTTCCATTTCTTCTTCAAGTATATAAGTTACTAGTTAGTTTTAGTTATAGTTTACATTTCATTTTCATCTTCACGATCACCCAAACAATTAGGGTCCGATAACCTAGATGTTAGGCCCCTTAAAACAACAATTATCATCATCATCATCTTGCATCTTACACCCCTTTAAGATGGCAAGGTCGTAATCTGGATTTTCTCTGATCTGGATAATGATCAATCCAGATCGACTTCATTTGTCACTAGGACGTGTTTAGACAATTCACCATGACACAACAGGTTAATCGAGTAAAACAACACGACTTCGCGTCGCCGCCATGTTGGATCTGTGATCACCAGGTTATTTAAAGTCCTATAGGTGAACTTAAGTTCATAGCCCGTATGATCATAAAAAATTCAGTTTGATTGCTATAATAGATTCGTAGATATTCAGAGCCGTTTAAATATATCGGATGGTCGCCATGTTGGATAGTTAATGTATAGGCCATAGAGTCATGTACCATTAAAGGAAAATTATTGCGTAGGTTCATTATTCATACTTTCACATCGATCGCATGATTACGACACAAGAAATAAAAACTTAATTTTTAAAATTCGCAAAGCCGCCATCTTGAGGTTATGTAAACAATTGAACTAAATTAGATACCAGTGTATTACAATGTGTATAAACATTTCCTGGACCAGATTTCATTGCAGTTGGAACATTAAATCGGGAGAAATGTCTATTTAAAATTTTCAAATTCGCTTGGCCGCCATGTTCGTTTTGGAATTAACCGGTTTTTGAAAGTCTTGTAGATGAACTTCCAGTAGTGACCTTTATCTCCGTACAAAATTTCAGGGTGATACCGCCAATAGTTTCAGAGATATACATGTAGAATGCCGGTGAAATATTTCGCACATCCGCCATCTTGTGTTTATGTGAACAATTGAACCAAATTAGATGTCAGTGCATTACAATGTGTATAAACATATATTGTACCAAGTTTTATTGCGTTTGGTTGGTTAAATCGCGAGAAACGTCTATTTAAAAGTCGCAAATTCGCGTGGCCGCCATGTTGGTTTTGTAGTTACCAGTTTTTCAAACGTCACATAGGTGAACTTCTAGTAGTTCTCTTTATCACCGTAAGAAATTCCTGGGTGATATCGGGAATAGTTTCGGAGATATTGAATGCTGGTGAAATATTTCGCACAGCCGCCATGTTGGATTGGTGAGACGCAACAAAATTTGAAGGACACGGTCGGGGTCGTCCAGAATAGTGCTATAAACTTACCTAGTTTCATTGAAATCGCTCCAGCCGTTTAGAAGTTATTAGGGGGAAAACACACACACACTCCTCACACACACACGCACGCACACACACACGGACAAAAGGTGATCTCATAAGCCTATGTTTTCAAAATTGAAAAAAGGCTAAACAATAAAGCTCGTGGGTTTACTAAAGGACGCACGGTTGAAAGGAAAGTTAAGGAAAGTAGCCTTAAAAATGATCCATGAAGAAATTAAATGTAGTCACCGTCAAAAAGCTAAGGGTCCGTAGCTCAATATGCCGTAAGGATAATATTTTGAATATTTCGAATTCTTAAGTTGGCAGTAACTGAATATTTGAACAAAACACTTCAATTTATGCTCATACCAGCCAATATTATGAATCAATTGTTAGACTGTAAAAGTCATTCTAGTGAAACTCCCGATGGCCTATAAGGTAAATAATAGTTGTTACTAAAAAGCAATACCATTCACTGTTAGCAACGTTGCAATATTAATGAATTTTTTAAAATAAAATATCAAGCAAAAGGTAAATTTATGACTCAACTCTTAAGGTTGAAGATTTGAAACTAAATACACTTACAGCTAGTTCTTCAAACATACTGTTTGAAATACCTTCTGTCATTTTACACAGGAAATACCTCCGTTCCGAATTTTGTTTGACGTTTGTCCATGTTTCCGGTGTATAAGGAGTTGGTTTTGGTGAGGAGTAGAAATCCTTCAACGGCCCATCTAAGACTAGGAAATGAGGAGAAAAATGTTGTAGACAAATTCCAGTATTTAGGTAGTATTCTTTCCTTGGACAATACCATACATCAAGAGATTAACAACAGAATACAGAAAGCTTCCAATTTCTAACAGGCAGTGCGTCAGCTACTTTGGGACGAACATTTCCACAAGTTTCCAAGATTAGTTTGTTCAAGATATACTTAATACCTAAACTAACATATGGACTGGAAGCAGCAACCCTTACTGGACCAACAAAACAGTCGTCTCCAGGCAGTAGAAATGAAGTTCCTCCGTTCTTGCCTTCAAAAGACGAAAATGAACAAAATAAGGAATGAGGATATCCGACAACTGGGATTGGAAAGGAGCCTGCTGGAGACACTAGAGATGGTATGGTCACATGAAGAGGATGGCTCCCCACAGGATACCTCGAGTGTACTTTGGCCAGAGTGTCCCCGGGAAGAGACCAAGAGGAAGACCTCGCGATGTGTGGGAGAAGCAAATTTATAAGGACCTTGAAGCTAGAGATAAGAACTGGCATCAAATACAAGAACAATAGTAATGGATGGACAGGACAAATTGGAGACGGCTCATTTATAAGGTGCGTTCAAAAAGTAACGAGCCGGAGGCTGAAATGCGCAAACCGGTGACGACATCGGCTAATCGTGGCGTGTGTAACAAGGTGTGGTTCCGACCAGAGCGTGGAAGGTCACAGCCCGTCGCTAGAGGGCACACGTGCACGCCACGTGACGATACAAAGCGAGCAGCAGCATGCATCAATCGTCCAACTCTGCCAGTCGCATTGCAAACAGTGACATGGAGTCGTCAAACGAAGAGTAATTGAATATGTTGAGAGCCCAAAATATCACCACAACCTAAGTTAACGCCACCTTAATTTCAACTGTATATCGTATTCAATAAAAACAAGTAGCCTAGTTCTGTGAAGAACTGAAGCCTAAATTACTAAATTAGATGCCAGTGCATTACAATATGTATAAACATTTACTGTACCATATTTTAATGCACTCAGATTAAATCGCGAGAAAAGTCCATTAATATGTTTCAACTTCGCTTGACCGCCATGTTGGTTTTGTGGTTACTAGGTTTTTGAAAGTCTCTCTAGTAGATCCCTTTATCACCGTACAAAATTTCAGGGTGATATAGGTAATAGTTTCGGAGATATTGAATGCTGGTGAAATATTTCGCACAGCCGCCATGTTGGATTGGTGAGAGGTAATAAAACTTGAAGTGTACGGTCGGTGTCGGCCAAGACGGTGCCATGACCTTACAGAGTTTCATTGAAATCGCTCCAACCATTTAGAAGTTATTACAGGGTGAAACACATACGCAAACACACAGACACACGGACAAAAGGTGATCTCATAAGCCTATTTTTTATATATATATATTTTTTGCGGACGACATGGCAATAGGCTCAAGTGATAAAGAAGACCTTCAAGATGTCCTAAACAGACTCATCGCATGGGCAGAAAGAAATGTACTACAAATCAACCAAAGTAAAACCAAACAAATGACCTTTAGGAGAGGAGGGAAACATGCTTCAGGAAACACAATAACACTACACAATAAACCTTTAGAAGTAGTCTCAAAATTTAAATACCTCGGAGTTACTTTACAAACAACATTATCATCCTTCAACTTCCATGTTACAGAGAGAGCCACTACTGCAATAAAAGCCATGTATCATATCCAACAACCACAGCGAATCTCAATAGCCACTGCATTAACACTGTTCAAGACTGCTATAGCACCAATACCAACCTATGGGATTAACATCATCTGGGACAAACTAACAATCACAAATCTATCAACAATTGAGAAGACCATTACCTAAAACGGATTCTAGGAGTAGGGAAGTCAGCACCATCGAGGCTAAGATATGTGTTAACAAAAGAAACCTTATTCGTTGAGGACATAAGAGCACAATTCTGGCTACCAAGTACTAAGGCCTGTTAAAAGAGAAAACTAATGCCCTATGGCCCGAATTTTACTCAACAGACGCCATGACAACATCGGCATGGAAGTAGCCAAATTATGAACTTAGACACATACTGACAAGATTTGCAACGCACGGCTTTCACCACAAGCTATGCCGGAACCTAAGATTTCATCAACCGGAAGAATCCTGCGTGTGCAAATTGTGCAATAAACATTGTGAGCGATATCATGCACAAAACTGCCCAAACAGGACAATCTCAATAATAGGACTAGGTTATGTACCATTATGCACATTGTGCGCTTTTCTTCTTAAATAAATAATAATAAGCCTATTTAAAAAAAATAGGCTAAAAAAGGTTATGCCTATAATTATCATGGAAATATTACAATACAGCAAGAGCAAAAATATATATCCTGGGCCATGCTAAATGAAAGAGAAATACAGATGTTAGGTTTCACCTAAAAACGGATGTGATCACGGCTTTTAACTACAACAGTGAATTCTTACAACTTTACGTTCATTTTTAAGCCAATAATTATAATTAGTCGTTAGTCGAACATTTCGGGAGGGCGTCCGGACGTCCTTCGGCTGCGTCACTACTGTCAGCGTACATTTTGATAATAGCGAGTGTGTATCTCCCTACTGTTCGCGGCAACGATGAGATGTGATGTAACTTATTATCATCATTAGAATCGTTCTAAAGAGCACTTGTGTTTTTATCTGCCTTCATTTTATTGTTGTTTCTTCTTCCAAAATGATATTCTAGTGCAGAAGTAATTATCTGATACGAGTATAATTGGATTTCTAACTTAGAGACTCCACTAACAGATTATTATATCGCATGCGACCCACGGAGTCACCAGGCACCGCTAAGGAGGGGAGAAATATTTTCTTCAGGCTCCTACTTTATTTTTATTGGCTTACAAATGACCGTAAAGTTGTAGCAATTCACTGTTGCATTTCTATAGAATATAATTTTATAACACACCTTCCAATAACAAGAGAGGAGAATAAAGCTCGCAGGATAAACACCTTGCACCTGTATTCCCAACACTCGTGTCTTTTATTACGTGCCATCAAGGACTTCATCCAGGTTTCCCTTCCGCGTATTCACATATCGTCGCTGAACGTACAATACCGCTTATCAGATAACGTCTTCTTTCTTAACCTCTTAACTGGGTATGACGTATTGTGCCTGTTTGGATCAGGATCCAAATGACCACATTTTGAAAAATACCGAAATCAGATATGCACGAGAAAATCTATCTCAGGGTCTATCTAGGCAAATAATTAGGTCTATCTGGCATCCCTGATTTCGGTAATTCTCAAGTAGGTAAGGAGTAAAATTATTTTTGGAAACACACACTTTCTTAAAATATCTCAATTTGTTAGCCTATTTTCAATTTTGAAAAAAATAGGCTTATAAGATCACCTTTTGTCCGTGTGTGTGTGCGTGTGTGTGTGTGTGTGTGTGTGTGTGTGTGATTCGTGTGTGTGTCCCCCCCTAATAAAATCTAAACGGCTGGAGCGATTTCAATGAAACTCGGAAAGTTCATAGCACTATTCCCGGCGACCTCGACCGTGCCCTTCAAATTTTGTTACGACTCACCAATCCAACATGGCGGCTGTGCGAAATATTTCACCAGCATTCAATATTTCCGAAACTATTACCGATATTACCCTGACATTTTCTAAGGTGATAGAGGGAACTACTATAAGTTCACTTATATGACTTTTGAAAACCTGGTATCTACAAAACCAACATGGCGGCCAAGCGAATTTGCGACTTTTAAATAGACGTTTCTCGCGATTTGACCAACCAAACGCAATGAAACTTGGTACAGTATATGTTTATATACATTGTAATGCACCGACATCTAACTTCGTTGAATTGTTTACATAATCACAAGATGGCGGATGTGCGAAATATTTCACCGGCATTCTATATCTCTGAAACTATTAGCGGTAAAACCCTGAAATTTTGTACGGAGATAAAGGGCACTACTGGAAGTCCATCTATAAGACTTTCAAAAACCGGTTAACTACAAAACGAACATGGCGGCCAAGCGAATTTGAAAATTTTAAATAGACCTTTCTCGCGATTTAATGTTCCAAGCGCTCTGAAACCTGGCACAGGAAATATTTATACACATTGTAATCCACTGGTATCTAATTTAGTTCAATTGTTTACATAACCTCAAGATGGCGGCAGTGCGAATTTTAAAATTAAGATTTTATTTATTGTGATGTAGTCATGCGATCGAAGTGAAAGTTTGAATAATGAACCTACGCAATAATTTTCCTTTAATGGTACATGACTCTATGGCCTATACATTTAACAATCCAACATGGCGACCATCCGAAATATTTAGACGATACTGAATATCTACGAATCTATTTTAGCAATCAAACTGCATTTTTTAACGTTCATAGGGGCTATGAACTTAAGTTCACCTATAGGACTTTAAATAACCTGGTGATCACAAATCCAACATGGCGGTGGCGCGAATTATAAATATTCACATGGACGTTTCTCGCAATTTAACCATCCGCGTGCAGTGAAACTTGGTAGAGTAAATCCTTATACGAATGTTAATCCACTGGCATCTAATTTATTTCATTTGTTTCCATAACCTCAAGATGGCAGCTGTGAAAAATTTTAAAATCTCCTTGTTTTTTCTTGTGTCCTAATTATGCGATTGAAGTTTGAATACTACACGTTCACAATAATCTGCATGTAACAGTATATAACTCTAAGACCTACATATATAAAATCCAACATGGCGACCATCCGAAATATTTAGTCGGTTCTCAATATCTACGAATCTATTACAGCAATCAAACTGAAATTGTGTATGTTGATAGTGGCAGTTAACATAAGTAGGATATATGAAAATAGGCTGCATAGTTCTTCACGGAACTACTTGTTGATTATTAAAATTGACTTTGACTGGCAAAAATTTCAAAACACAAACAAACCACACAATCATTTAAAAAATCAACCTTCCTATCATTCACAACTTCGCAAAAATTGATCATGAGAAATCAAAGTCCATCTGATATCAAAATTTAAAAAAAACATTTTTTTACATATTTACACTAGATAATCACTTTCATTAAAGACTCCAAGTGATTCATCCTATTTACATATCTCGTTGCACATTACGAAGATTCTTCGTTCGTTGAAGACATTCAAAAAAAATATTTATACACTTTTCATTTTTTTCCTCTTTTCAAAAAAATATATATATATTTTTTTCTTCTTTTTTTTTTGAAATATTATTCTGTTGATTCATTGCTAACTCTGTCTTATGAACCCCATATTAAGATTCGGCTTAACAAAGTCGGATGTTAATACGGTCATTATTTTTAAAAACTTTGTTTCAACAATAAACAAAATTTATGAAATTTTCATCAAATTGAAAATTAAATTATATCTCATTTATCTATCAGTCTCTTTGTTCGAAATGAACAATGTTCAAAAATAGGAATTTCATCATTTGAAATTTATTATTCATAATTGACATTTATTTGTTATTAACAACACAATTGTTGCAATTAATTCTCCGTTGGCTGAGTTTCTTGCCACAACATCTTCTCAGAAAATCTGTGCAATGTTTCACAAAAATGTAAATTATAAAATTCTATGAATTTATTATTATTATTAATAATATTTTTAATTATTTCAATAATTCTCTTAGAATTTTATTTATAACAGGGTTTCACTTTTTATCGGGTGAATATTAACTGCTCATATCAAAAGAAAATTTCTTTTTATCAATACTCAAAGCACAAAATATAAATATTTAATTATTTATCTTGTTAATCTTTGCATTTTCCAACTTTTTTTTTCTTAGGTCAGGTTCCTCAAAATCTAAACTCATACTGTTCAAATATTTAGGCATCAGGTTTGGAAAATTGAAGTTGATCCAGAAAAAAATTTATTTTTGAAACTGACAGATTTAGTGGGATTAGACTAGAAATATGGGGCGGTCTAATAATGCCTTACCCTTCTTTTACAATTCAGAACCCATATGCTCTTCATAAACATTCACATGACACACACGCATATCCCTGTGTGCGCAAGACAATGGGACTCAAAGCCCTCATGGACGACCCATCTGGCCTCCTCACCAAACTTAAGTGTTGACAATTATATTCACACACTAAACAATTATATTTGACTTCATCACTTTTATATATTTTTCTCTTTGTAATATCTGTCTTGCCACTCTGCGTTTTCCCAAATTTTATTTTTATAAGAAAAGATGTATTTATTATGGTCAACATTTCCTGGCCTTCCCGTTTACATAAATTCTGCCCTAGATTTATACATAGAAGTACCTGCCTTATTGTTTTCTTTTGATATTCGTTTATTGGTTTTTTTTCTTGGAAAATTTTACTGAGCTCAAAATTGATTATATGTCACCTTCATTTACCAACTCATTCTACCTGTTTACAAATTTCAACTTCTATTTCACAATAAACAAAAGTTATCGCATTTAAAACCTTCAATTTAAATAAATTCCTTCACAAGTTATTATTATTATTATCAATGGACAAGTGGCAAAAAAAATGTTTATTTAATAATGCTTTCCTATTACTTCATAAGGAGTATTAATGCCCTGTTTCGCTCCTAAACAATTATCTAACTCCTTGTCGCGTATTATCTATAACACTTTATTATTATTATTATTATTATTATTAATGTAGTATTATTTAATGCGGTAATCATTTAACTTTATTTAGTTTTAGTAAATGGTGCTATTACCAAATTATCTTTTACAACGTTAAATAGTGTTTCAATCAATAACATTATGAAATTATTTTATTCACATTGGATATTATTATTATTATTATTATCTTTGTTTTATTTTTATGTTTATTTATTTATTTTTATAAATTTAAATTATTTAAATAATCCAAGATGTAACTTAAATCTCTCATAAGAATTTACTAAGATTCTTCCTATCCTTTGGAAAAATTTTATATCTTTCATGTTGCAGAAAACATGAACATGACTGTAGTCTGACCGAAATAGAAAATACGGAAAAATAAATTGTCAGACTTTCATGTCGCTCCATTTGCCATCCTGGACAAATATGATAATCAAAATAAACGGTGGTGTTGATTTCTTAAAATGACTGAGTAAAAAGGATTCTCAAAATGCTCTACTAAGCTAGTTGATAGTACATGAAATAGCTCTTACTTCATTCTTGCTGTGCTGGCGATGCGTGTCCTTCAGTAAACGCTATACCCATAGCGTCTCCCATGGTCATCTGCAATCCATTTCAACTTCGTTGGTCCCACGTCACACCTATCCTTAATTCGTTTAACGGCGCATGTCGATTAAAACGATCGCTCGTTTAAAACAAACACTCCCGTATTCTTCAACACAAGGTAACATTTTGAACTGTAGCAATATTTCCAAATGAATGTGTTACTCTTGCAATTTTGTTTCTCGGAACAAGTTCCACGTTTGAAAATACTGTTCTGATCGTCTGGTCGCATAGGAACACCTATTAGCAGTTGAGACTGAACCCCAAGTTCACAGTCTGTCCTGTCTAAAGTTTGAAGTGCCTTGTACGGTTTCACAAATAGAAACAACAAATTATTGTAGGCGACTTCAGTGAATGGTTTATCAAATAACCATCACTTGTAGAGTACTTGTAAGAATATCTGACTATAGAGTCCTCTAATATTCCAAGTCCGTTGTTGAAAATTTCTATCACTTTGAACATAGCCCCAGCCCACATGGCTTACTTGGTGGTTAAGCTCCTTCGGCGTGTAGTATGACGTAGTATTCACTGTTATGAAGCGTAGCGGCGAGTTCCTCCCAAGCAGTTGCTTGCTAGGAATGACTTGACTGTCTTGAAAACCTGGCTCTTTATATAGGTCAGCCAGTAATCCTTCTCGAAAGTTCCATTTCCAGATCTCGGCTCCTGGTGTACGGATTCTTCTGCTCAATAGCTTAAAATTCTTCTCTTTTCTGTGCCAGAAAACTGTGCTACTTTTTAAGTCGCTAATCCGTCTCCTTGAGTAAAATTTATAAAACTTTCAACTCATGACGTAGGCAAGCTTCCACGTCACGCCTCCGCGTCACTCACTCCTGTGTCTATATGCTTCCCTCGACACTCTATCCTCCGAGCGCGTTATTCAAACATCATCAGTTTTGTTGTCTCTCTGGACTAGCGTTCGTTCGTTACCATCAGCTCGTCATTATGTCACGGACGTTTGCACAATCCGGGGACAATATATATTCGTATGTTAAACGTTATAATGTAATGGGCATGACGAATATATACGTACTCCATCTTTTACCGCTAACGCCTCTTGGGCGTGTCGAGTATTCACGGCATGGCGAATGTCATCGAGAAATTGATGTTTTGGCAGCAGGTTGGCAGCAGTTACGACATTTCCCGCCTCCTGTAACTTGGTTGTTTTTTTGTTTTTGTATTTGATTTTGTGTTCGTTTTCAGCTTTTTCTATTTTTATATAAATTTTTGTTTTTGCTTTGTGTTATTTTTGTTTTTGTGTTTTTTTCTGTATTTGTTTTGTTATTGTTTCGTGATCTTTTTCTTTTGTTTTTGCTTTGCTTTTTGTTTTTGTGTTTGTTTTCTGTATTTGCTTTTGTTTTTGAATGTTTCTTCTCGTTTTTGATGTTCTTTTTCTGCTTTTTCTTTTGTCTTTGATTTTTTTAAATGTTTGTTTTCTGTATTTGCTTTTGTTTTTGATTTTTGACTTTTTTGTTGTTTTCGAATTTGTGTTCATTTTCTGCTTTTTATTTTGTTTTTGAATTTTTGTTTTGCTTTGTGGTTTTGCGTTTGTTTTCTGTATTTGCTTTTGTTTTTGATTTTTGCTTTTTTGCTTTTTTGTTTTCTTGTTTTTGATTTTGTGTTCGTTTCCTACTTTTTCTTTTCCTCTGAATTTTGCTTTGCTTCTTTTTTGTTTTTGTTTTTGTCTTCGTTTTCTGCTTTTTCTTTTCTTTTGAATTTTGCTTTGCTTCTTTTGTATGTTTTTTGTTTTGTGTTTGTTTCTCGTTTTTGTTTTTGAATTCTGCTTTTTGCTTTCTGTTTTGGTCATGTGTTTGTTTTTGCTTTGTGTGGGGAGGAATACAAGGCAATCAATGAAAGCAAACCTACACGTTTGATCTCGATAGTATTTGATACGTTTTAATTGCACCTCTCAATGTGCGGAAATGAACAGTTTAGGTCATACGGACAAAACTCTTAAGTTCTAATCAGGTAAATGACCTTGTAGTTACTGTAAGAATATCTCTTGAATTGTCCTTAATACATTGAAAATTCTTTATTATACTACAACACAACTGCCAGTTCTCCTAAATACTTTGTTCATATCATTTTAGGCTTTTGCCACGAATAAGGTCTTCTGTATTTCCCTTCCTTTATAAATATGTTCCAGAAAGTCTCAAGGAAGCATCGCAAACAACGATCAGTGTTAGACGCTTCTAATTCTGTCCGCCATGTTGTCCAAGATGAAACCCAGTCTACGCATGCGCGAGAGCCGTAAATCTTATTTAAGTAATTGCGAACCCGAATGCCCTCGTGAAATGCATCAAAGATAATCACGCATTAACTCTCGTATTTAAGTTAAATACAAATTAACTAACTTAGCGTTAGTAAAGGGTTGGTGAAAACGGACCTTAGTATTCTTCAGAACAGCTTTTAGGGTTAACTTATTAGGCAGTGTGTAGCGTTTCTAGATGTCTTTTGACGTTTCGCCAACACGTACAGTCGACATTTTTAGCCTATATTCTCCTCTTTCTTTTCCGATCAAGTCCGATAGCTTCCCGCTACAGTGTATTTAGAAATTCAGACAATACTACCTGGCACGAAGGATGAACAGCACAAAACTTAAAATCCATTATATCCACTGGCTCTCAGAAACACATCATTATTTTAAAATTACATAAAAATGACCACGAGGGCCTGATTCCTCATTGACGATGTAATTATAATAATTTTTATTAAACCATAAGTCAATATATGTTGTACTTGTACCGGTTCCAGTCACAAAATGTGTTAAGTAAGAAAAATATGAATAATATAAGTCTTGATAAAAACAGCGTGGAATAGAAGAGATCTAAAAGAAGAAATTGAAATGAGAGACAACGACCAGAAAACAGAACGCAAACATATTTTGTAACAGATCTGTTATTTTAAATTTTAATGTGTGAGCTTTTGGACGAAGAATATTTTCATAATTTTTGATAACATCCTCTGTTATGGCAAATTTATATTTAGCGTATTTTGTTGCACCTTTTCATGTCCTGCATTACGCTGAGGAAGGTCGCAGTGTGACTCAAACCGGTACGATATTAAAGTGCAATATATATTGACTAATGGTTTACTAATAGTACATTATGCAACGAGCCTATAATGGCTATAATTAAGACACGAGTATGTTTATAAAACGAGCGTATGCGAGTTTTATAATTTACATACGAGTGTCTTAATTACCATTATAGGCGAGTTGCATACGACTGTTTATGTTCGACGATAATTATTATAACTATTTTATGTTCGAACATAAATATTCATAAATATCAGTCGAGATTTCGCCAGTTTTATGTACTGAACAGAGCGCATGAGACGCAGAGAATACCTTGTATTTGACCATGGCCTTCTCGATTACCCCACTATGACACTAAGCAACGCAGTTCAGAAGGCCTTGGAACTCCACGCAGGTGCGTTGCTAACCCTATCTAATTGGTCAAACAACTGTTTCTTGAGCTCTGATTGGTGGGAGAAACTGTTACATAATGAAAAATAGTGTTATAATGACCATCATTATGATACAGTTTTCTAACACATAATAGTCAGGATCGAACATAAATATGATAATAACATTATTATTTGTTACAGAAAATTATTTGTTTAAAAAAATGTGTTTTCTGTGTAAGGCAATCCATAAGAACGTTCTACTCTTGACCATTAAATTAATATGATAAACCTAACTGGATTTGGAGTCGTTTTATCAACTAGACTATCCATTGTGCACCGCTGTCTCTTTGGTAGGCCTAATCAACCAACCATCTGATTTCTTTGGATTCACCCTCAGAATTAATCGCCCCACTTTGAACAAAGACATGTCTAAAAGAGCACAGGTTATGAGCGCGTATCTTCGAGCACGCAAGTTGAACTATTCAAAATTTGTCTAGCGTGCAAACGTTGTGCGCGAAAATGGACCAATGAAATTTGGTCTCGAAGGAAAATTTAGACTATTCGAAATTGGTCCCGCACCGAAAAGTTGGATGAGTGTTAATTGGTCTCAAAAAGCTGGCAGGCACAGGGCCAAAATCAGGGAGACTTTCTAAACGAAAGTTTGATGCTTTTCAGTTGGTCAACACGATTTTCCCAAAAGAGATGGATTATTCCCTAATCCTGAAAAGAATTGCATGAGATTCATTATTTTTTCAGAATTAGGGAATAATCGTGTTTCCCAACTGAAAAGCATCAAACTTTCGTTTACTAAGGCAACACTGAAATTGGCTTCAAACACCATTATTAGACTTTCTAAATATGCTGCCTCGCAATCGTGGTGAGTGACTGAATGCGCTATGTCTGCAATAATTGAATAACTGTCTGTGATTGTGTCTCTCCAGTCCTAGGAGAGCCTCGCTGCCGAGTTGGCGGAAAGCAGAGCTGGCGGTCAATACGCTGACAAGGTGTAAACGAGTCCCGAGAGACCCGCTCTCAAGTGATGCGTGGAGAGGACCTCCATTACACACACCACCGCATGCCGTGCCGCGTCGCCCAGACAAATGAACTTAAGAAACTTCACTCTAACAGTAATCCTTGGCTGTAATTGAAACAACGCTGTCCCCAGACCACGACCACGAGGTCAAATCACGTGTAGCTTTAAGACTCTACAGATGGATAGATCCATCCCAAAGGCGTATTTCCATAGAAGCAATTGAAGGACTGCTTAAATAATTGAATAGGCCGGGGCTGAAAAGTTAAGTCAGTTTTCAGTACTTTTCAGGAGAGAGATAAAACGTCATTGACACAACAGAACTTAACAAACACACTACATTAGTCATCTATGTAGTGAAGCAACTATTCAGGTTATATTTGTGTTAGCGGAATATCAATTATAATTTAATACACATATTTTTCAAATCAATTTTGGAAACGTGACTTAATGCCTTAATTTACTGTGGCATAAAGCCATTCAGAATGAATATTTCACATGATATTTTATTTGAAAATGGATTTGTAACGTAAAAACCACCTAAGCCCTGTACAAATGTAATTTACAATAGCACTGTAACACGCGGGAATCTTGCAGTATGGCCAACATGGCAGGCATAGAATCATTTTGGCAACACTGTCATGTATGGCTTCCTGGAAATTAAACTGAAATATTATTATCTATGTGTGCGCCAATTTTTGAATAGCTACCATGCATCCCTTCCAAGATATCCAACATGGAGCTCAAATTTCAATTGCGGTTTTTTTCAGCATTTGGTAGCACTGACATCATTTTCAAATATGGCCTATAGATATTCAGGTAGGCTATAGATCTTTACTCATACCAAATTTGGTTTCGATTGCTGCAGCCGTGTAGGAGTTGATAGGGGGGGGGGGGGGGAACACACACACACACACACACACACAGAAACACAGACAGAAGGACAGAGCGACACACATTTGCTCTGATCGATCTCATAAGTCTGCTTTTTCCTCATTTATGAAAAATGTGAAAAGTAGGCTAAATATGACGTAATAAATTAGCATTTCTACAATATGGGAACTTTTTTTTTGGATAAGTTAACAAGGTCTGTGGCCAAAATCCGCGTCCTGCTGGTTATTCTTCTATACAACGCTGAAATTATTTCTCGGATACCATTGTGTGTGCTTAGTGATGTGGCAATATCTCTTTCTGCACCCTGACCCTTTTTCCCCCGAAGAGATATCTAAAAGTGAAAGCATCAACATGAAGGGTGAAGCATCAAATCTTCCTCTGTGATTGGCAGAACATCAGCAAGTTAGTAAGTCAGTTTGACTTGACTGAGTTTTAATTTAATTGGCGAATCTCATTTCGTAATCGTGAGCCGTGGTTCTCAGTCAAATCTAATCTTATGCATATTCATTCTGCTGGAGGAGGAGCCAATGTCAGCTGTTCTAGTGAGAAGTACAACATCACGCGAGCAGACACCTCGCTTTAACACGCTGCTTTACGTTGCGAAAATCAATGATTCTCTGTCTGTTTTCTTTGTTGTTCTTGTTTCATCGCGGTTAGCAGACCCGTTTACATGAACATGTGTAGAATTCGTCTGATAAAGTTCATGCTCTATGAAATGAATAATATGCATGCAAAAATGTACTAATTATTGGTCAAATATGCAACACGCTTCAACAAATATGCAGTATGAAATAGCTACAACAATTACAATCACTCCCTATTCTTTAGCGATTCTATTTTGAATACAAAGATAATATAAACAGATGGACATATAATAATAATAATAATAATAATAATAATAATAATAATAATAATAATAATAATAATAATAAATAATAATAAATACAGCCCTTTAATCCCCTAAGGGCAATGGCCTTCTGCCTAGGCAGGGATATTGCTCCATTACACTCATTAGGTGAGCAGTCCTAAAGAGTACTGAGGCACCTACTGTCGACCAAAATATTACGTGCACTCGAGTTTGAAGGTTGTTTGTGAAGTAACCAATAGACCTACATAAAATCCAATAACATCATCATTATCATCGTTCTATTTTACGTTAGTTCATATAGGTTTAGAATTTTTAATTTATATTTTAATATTTTATATCGCAATTGAAACACAAAAAGTGCCCGTTTTTTAAGCGTGTTTCAATATGCGTCACATTTAAGAATTATTATCTCATAAACCCGTCATCAGATCGAATCCAAATTTTAACACAATATACATTGGTTTATTAATTTCAAAATTTTGTGTGTTCAGGAAAGAAAGTTGTTATCATTTATGTAAGGTAACGTTTTCTCGGCTTGGGGTCATTGGAAAATGTAGTTCTTGGTTGCGTTGTAATCCTTATACATAAAAAATTATGCTGTATGACTGTGAAATTCGTAAATTAATTCACTTAGTTTATATCAGTTTGTACTTGTACGGGGAATTAAGACATGGTTCACCAGCTAGCCGCTCCGGGAAATGCTGTACAACGTTACTAATATGGAGCCACTGATCTCTATACAGATAGAGATAGAGATCAGTGTATGGAGCCCATCATTTCCGAGCGAGGAGCGCCTTGACGCGTGATGGAGCCCATTTTGGCAACGTTGTACAGCTTTCACCGGAGCGGCTAACTTTTGAACCATGTCTTAATTCCCCATACAAAATACAAACCGATATAAAATAAGTGAATTAATTTACATATTTGACAATCATACAGCATACCTTTTTGATGTAGCCTATAAGGATTAGAACGCAACCAAGAACTACATTTTCTAACCACCCGGAGCCGAGAAAAAGTTACCTTACAAATATGATAACAACTTTGTTTCTTGGACACACAAAATTTTGAAATTAATAAACCAGTTAAACAACATTACAATGTATATTGTGTTAAAATTTGGGTTCAATCTGATGACGGGTAATAATTATTAAATATGACGCATGGTTGAAACACGCTTAAAAACGGGCAATTTTTGTGTTCCAAATGCGATAAAAAATATATAAATTAAAAAAACCAAACCAACATAAACTAACGTAAAATAGAACGACGAAAATGATTGTTATTGGATTTTATGTAGGTCTATTGGTTACTTCACAAACAACCTTCAAACTCGAGTGCACATAATATTTTGGTCGACAGCAGTGGTGCACTTTTCTGGTATGTTAGTCTCTGTTCTTGAATTGTTCTTATAGCTATTGATATATCCTACCTTTTCCTAACCTAGTTACAATATTCTCTATGTTATGTATTCTTGTTCTTATATCTAATATTTGCAAAATTGTTAATGTTTCTAGCACGTTCACTTTATTTTTAGTAGAGTTTTAACTGTCCTCAATACATTATCGCTATTGTATTTCAAGGTTCACTATGTTGAACTGAGTTTCTCCTTTCCTTTCTTCCCATATACTATGTTTTGAAAAGGAGCTTTTCTAGGGTCTTCCACTGATGTCTGTCTCTTGCTCTTCTTGTCCATTGTGGTCCGGCAAATTTCTTGAAAGTGTCAGCCCAGCGTGTCCTCTGTCTTCCTACGTTTCTCCTACCGGTTATTGGGTCCCACATCGTTAGTCTGTGCGTCCACCTCCTATGCTCCATTCTCGCTACGTGGCCTTCCCATTTCCATTTTAGTCTGTCCGCTGTGTTGATGACGCCTTTAATACTGGTTCTTCTACGTATCTCCTCGTTCCTTATTCTGTCTTTCAGCGTGATATTGAGGATTTTTCGTTCCATCCTGCGTTGGACTATCTGGAGCGTTTTTCTTTGCTGCGAAGTTAGTGACCATGTTTGGCTTCCATACAGCATTACTGGGATTACACATTTCTCTAGAACTTGTGTTTTCAGACTTAGTTACTGAGATTTATGTCCTAAAATTAATTTAAAGGACCAGAATTTTTTCCATGCTTGCCCAATTCTTCTTTTGATTTCCTTCTCCGTATTGTTATGGAATGATATGTTTTGGCCTAGGTATGTATAGTCCTGGACATACTCCAATGTTTCAGTTTCGTTATCCTCGGGTTCATGGTTAGGCCAGCTTCTTTGCCGACCTTGTTTAATTCTGTTACCATTTGTTCTAAGTCTGATGCTGATTTTGCCATCAGTATGATGTCGTCTGCAAACCGTAGGTGTGTCAGGTTTTGTCCATCTACGTTGATGCCGTGTCTTTTTTTTCCATTTCATTTTCCAGAATTGGTTTTCTAGTAGGCATGTGGATAGTTTTGTTTCACTCCTCTCTCTAGCTCGAATTGTTTTCCCTCCATTTCTGTCTGTATTTTTGCCTGGCTACCCTCGTAGATTCTTGCTAGAAGTCTGATATATTTGTTCTGTATGATTTGGTTCTCTAGGGCCTCTAGAACATATGTGTGTTCCACTTATAACTACAACTTTTTTTAAAATATCTCAACTAAGTTCTAAATAGTAGGATATTATATTTTATGGAACTCCAGTAAGTATTTTATTATGTTAATTTTTAAGTATAACTGATATACAATTTTAATGGCCATTGAAGTTTGAAAATGAAAAAAAGAACCATAGTGAATGCTGGATGAAAATAATTCATATTAATTTGCAAAAAAAAAGACTGAAACGTGCTAGGTATTGAAATATTTTCAGTATTACTGTATTCTGTGACAGACTATGGGAGCCCGAAACGAAATATGCGACTTTAAGAACATGAGGTAACAAAAAGCGCGTCAAAACAATAGAAAATTAAAATATAAGCCCTCGTCATGAACTTAAACAGGCAAAGGAGAAAAATGTGATGCATTGTGCCAAAATAACCGAAATATGCATAAATATGCAAACATATTATTTTGCATTAACTTCTGGGCCTTGCTAATAATAATAAAACTGTGGTTTTTATGTTTCTTTTTTCTGCTGTAGCTTTGAGACGCGGGGTTTCCAGAATATCAGCCTGCACAAATTCTTTAACGTGGCAGTAATTCTATCGACATTATACCCTTTAATTGTCATAGATCTGAGCCGGGATCAAACCAATCAACTTAAAGTCAATTGCAGCACACACTACAACATTCAGCTTGAGTGGCTCTATAAGCTGTGAGAACACTGATTCCAAATGTATCCGTATTTGACGTGTTTTTAAATTCGCTTCTTCTTCTTTTCGTTTGGGCCTACTGAGGACCACGGGGCTCGTTTTGACTTCTTGTAAGGAATTTATGTTTCTTCTTTGCCCAGGCAGCTTTCATCTTTTGGCTGTGTGTCTGCTTTCTTTCCTGTGTCCACTTCGGTCTGGTAGTCCCTGTACTCTTCCTGCTGGCGAGAGACACTGGAAAGACACCATGTTGAATCATCTGTCGGAATTGTGATCGATCCTGTATGTTTTTTGATGAAATTCCAAGTTGCTGTAGGTCTGACTTCACTGTGGTGATCCATTTGTTTTTGCACGCTTTCCCTCTTCCTGTCGTGGTGAAGATCTGGCTGGTAAGTCTATCTGGACCCATGCGTGTCAGATGTCCGTAGAAAGCTAATCGTCTCTTCCTCATGGATGTGACGATATCTTCTTGAGGATCATAGACCTCATTGTTGTGCCTGATCCTGTAAGTACCACCCTCTTCCCTTATTGGTCCTAAAATCCTTCTAAGTATTTTCCGTTCCTTGAGTTCTAGTTTCCTCAGTGGGCCTTTCCGGTTCATCAGGAGACACTCAGAGGCATATAGAACGGAAGGTCTTACTACTGAGTTGTAATGTAGAAGTTTAAGGTTCTTAGAGAGGCACTTGGATGTGTAGATGCTCTTACAGGAGTGGTAGACCCTTTCCAGTTTCGTGCATCTAGTGTCTATTGCTAAGGTCTCACTCTCGTTTGCTGGAATCCACTCCCCTAGGTACTTCACTGCAGGAACTTTTTGAATTGCGGTGTCTTTCACAAGAATAGTAGATGGGGCTCCCTTTATATTTGTCATGAACACTGTTTTTTGTATATTGACCTTCAAGCCAGTTTTAGCTGCTATGTTATAGAGGCTCTGTAGTTGGTGAGTAGCTTCTTCTATGTTGTTCGCTAACAAGGTAAGGTCGTCGGCAAAGGCCAGGCAAGGTACATTGAGATTGTCTTTCTTGTACCCAATTTGCAGCCCTGTTCCTGATGGTAACGTGGTAGTCCATTCCCTGATAATCTTCTCAAGTACACAATTGAAGAGAATACAAGAAATGCCATCACCTTGTCTAACTCCTGTTTGGATAGAGAAGCTGTCTGAGAGTTCACCTCTGAACTTGACTTTGGAGGTCGTAGTCTTCAGTGTAGCCTGGATTAGTCTGGTGGTCTTCGCATCCAGTCCTAATTCCCATAGAGTGGAGAAGAGGGTCTGTCTGTCTATTGAATCATACGCCTTCTGGAAATCCACTAGTATGACTACCCATCGATGTCCACCGCAATTCTTGTACCTTAAGATTGTCTTGAGGTTCTGTATTTGCTCTATGCATGATCTATTTGCACGAAAACCGGCCTGATATTCACCTAGTTGGGAATCTAGTTGACTAGTAACTCTGGTTAGCAAGGCTTTAGATATTATCTTGTATGTGACAGATATTAGAGATATGCCTCTGTAGTTATCAAGGTCAATCCTACTACCTTTCTTGTGTAGAGGATGGATCACAGCTGAGGTCCATCCCTCAGGTAAGGTCTCCGTTGCCCATATGTCCTGTATGATTTGATGGAGGTTTTGTATTGATTGTTCATCAGCATGTTTCCACATTTCTGCAACTATACCGTCTTCACCTAAGGCCTTGTTTTTCTTTAGGCTCTTGATAATCTCCCTTATTTCTTCTATAGTTGGCGGTAAGGAGTCTGGATTTCTGGAAGGAGGGTCATGGAAGGTGAGTCTCTCTTCAGGTTCCTCTGCATTGAGGAGCTTCTTGAAATACCCTGCAAGGGTACTGGTGCAATCCTTGTTGTTGTACTGAAGTTTTCCATCAGGTCCACGAAGATGAAGGGTAGGAGCTTTGTATTGTGTCGACTGTTTTCTGAGTTCTCTGTAGAAATCCCTCGAGTTATGTCTTTTGAAGTCCTCTTCTGCCTGTTTTATTAGAGCCTTATTATGGTTCCTCTTGGTTTGTCGCACTATATTGGAAGTTATTTTTCGTTGTGTAAGAAAGGCCTGGTAGTTAGTTTCATTCTTGCACTGGTTCCAAGTGACCCAGGCTCTACGCCTTTCTTCTATAGCCTGGTCACATGTAGTCGTCTACCAAGGATGCTTGGCTTTGTTGGATGAGGCAGGCATGGTTTTTTGAGCGGTATCCAGTAGAGCCTTTTGTAGGTTGGACCAACCTTGCTTCTCTGTGTTTTCCTTCAGGGTGGCTTGGAAACCACAGTCTTCATCACTCAGTTTGAGGACGTTGAACTTTGGTATTTTACCAACTTTGGAGGTATTTGGCGGTCTCCTAATTGGCTGCAGGTTGGTTTTCACCAGAGATAAGTAATGGTCTGAGTCTAAGTTAGCTGCCCTTAGCACTTTGACATTTTGTATCTCTTAGTGATACTTTCTGTCCATAGCCACATGATCCAACTGGAACTCTCCTAGCATTGGATTTGGGCTCTTCCAAGTCTTGGCCTTCCGAGGCAGGCGTTTGAAGGCAGTTGATTTTAGGACCAGGTCATACTTATCGCAAAGATCTATGAGGCGTTCTCCATTCTTATTGGTCCTCTTATGGGCTGGATAGAGGCCCACTATCCGACGATATTTTTTCTCCTTGCCAATTTGTGCGTTAAAATCACCCATGAGTATGGTGGTATGATGTTGTGGAATCTTGTCAAGGGTTTCTTCTAGAACACTCCAATATTTCTCAACTGACTCTAGGTCTTTTCTGTTTGTGTCGTTTGTGGGTGCATGAAAGTTCATTATGGTATATGCCCTATTGCGGAACCTTAAAGATATTGAAGAAGTCCTTCCATTAGGCGAAATGAACCCTATTATGTTATCAACGATACTATGATGTACAGCAAAGCCAGTGCCAAGGTGAGGGACGTTCTTCATCACTCTGATGCCTGGTTTCCCTTTGTAAATCCTGTATCCTTGAGATTCTATTGCATCTTCGTCCGTGAATCTAGTCTCTTGCAGTGCTGCTATCTTGATGTTATGCTTGTCCAGCACATCCAGGGTATGTTTCATTTTACCTACTTTTAACATGGAGTTGATGTTAATTGTAGCTAGGTAGGTGATATTTCTCTTATTTCTTGGCTGTTGCGTATACGGCGGAGCACATGAAAGTGCAGGCTCTCCAGAGTCCGATGGCCTGCATGCCCCATGAGTGGGGGTGGATTGGTTACCACCTGGGGTATTCTCTATGTTAATGTTTCCCTTCAATAGAGTTCAACGAGTAAGTAAGTAGGCCACCCTAAAGGGCGACGGGTTGTTTACCATCAAGGTTGTTAGCCCTGAGGTTTATAATATCAGCCGCTCCTAACATGAAGAACAGACGCTGTTTGCAGCCGCTCGATTCGAGTCAGACGCTGCTCCCTCCTCCTTTCTCAACCGGGCTTGGGACCGGCTATGGCTTATTTATTCAGAACAAACTCGACAGTGATTTCTGAGAAATTTGTGAATGGCAATACAAAGAATTGGTGACATAAAATAAGGGTACATTACCAAACATAAGTCACGACACTTTACACCTTACCTTTATTATGTTACGTCTGCTGGAATAGTGCTTCCACAAGACAAGAATAGATCCTAACTTAGTTAGTGATCGACTAGTGCTGAGACATGCTGACTAGAAGAAGAGTCATTTATCCATGCTTTCTAACACTGATTGTTGAGTTTGCTCATGTTTACAACTCGACCATTTTTAGGCGCATAAACTCTCCGTCGCTACCATGGCAAAATGTCCCCTGTTGTAATGAGATTTTACTGATTTTAATGATTTCAAATTATAAAATCTGCCTTGTCAAACACTTAAGAAGTTTAATAATTAAATTAAAACGAACATGTTTCGCTATACAATGATACCCTCGTCAGCGCAGATTACATAATACAAAGAATCTTAAAAACTATGATAACAAATACCAAAGAGAAAGTGGATAACCTTACAAAACATTAGAATTGATATAAATCAAATGTCATTTTTTTTTTTAGAAAAAACATAAAAGAAACAAGATCAAAGTTGAATAGCATTACTCGTCGCGGCTTCGGCCGCGAATATTCAAGTTGTAAAGAGTACACTTAGCAAAATCTCAATCATGAATGCAATGACTGATTTATCCTTGGTATGAATAATCAGACTTGATCAATTCAGCTACTGGTGCAGTGGTTAGGGGTTTGTCATTCCTTCATAGGTATATCAGAGCGAAGTTAGTTTTCTGGGAATATCACAGACACTGTTAATTTAAGGGCCTTTAAATGTGGGTTTCGGAGACCCTTTATAGTCGGGTGAAAAAAGACTTTTCGTACCACACTCAAACGTGAAAATTGCGTGAAAAAATTCTAGAGTGCCCCTTATACGGTATGTGTTGATGAATTTTACAGCTTAATTTGGTTCAGTGATAACCTTATAACCGTCTGGAAACTTTCACAGTAATGTAATAATTGGAATTGCATTGCGTCTTACAGAAATAGATGGACCTGTGAGATTATGTTACCATGGTTACCATGTTGCATTCTTTCATTATTTCATTGTAAATATACATGTTTTAAGGTATTTATTTAATTGTGAGGCATTTAAATAATATGTGAGTGCGTTTCGCTTACGCATTGGGTTATGCTGAACCTGTAGGTTGGTGTTAATGGGACCTTATTTTCGGTACAAAACTGGAATGAGACCTTAGCAGAATAATATAGGGAGGGATAGTGAATCGGACGTAGCTGCTAAGTGCATGGGATGTTGCTTCCAGCCAGGTATAATGATATGGAACAACGCATAACATTTTAAAAAGATGAAATCATCTAAGCTTGGAAAAATTCCTTTTGAATCCTACTAGTCGTTTATAATATGTTGTTTCCAGATGGTCGAACACTGTAAAACCTTTTCTATAAATGGTAAAATCAACAACTTCGAACAAGACAGAGAATTCCTATTTGTTAGTTTGCTCTGTAGAACTAGCTGTCCAACCGGGCAATGTATTTCCTGACATAACTCAAGTTAGGTTGTAATGAAATACTTGGACACTGATATGCCAAATGTAATATATAGATAAGTCGAGAAATAAACTCAAATTAGTACATTCATGAAACAGTGTGCATCAAATGGAACATGCAAATGTAATGTAATCAAATTCTAATGTTTTTGTAAGAATATCCATTTTCTCTTTGGTATTTGTTAACATCGTTTTTAAGATTCTTTTTGTTAATGCAATCTACGCTAACGAGGGTATCTTTGTATACCGAAACATGTACGTTTTAATTTAATTATTAAACTTCTTAGTGTTGACAAGGGGGATTTTTAGTATTATTATTATTATTATTACATAAATAATTCATGCTTTTGGGCTAATGCCGTGTGTATTTTTAATTTAAACCATACGTTTCGGAGAAACCTTGCCTCCTTTAAACAATGTGGCCAAAGAAAGTATATCAATGAGATTAGAAAAAATATAAATAAATTCCTCTGTTCGTCACCTGAGAGCAGCTGCCAGAAATTACTGAATGGACCATGGATCTGGCAGCTGCTCTCTGGTGACGAACAGAGGAATTTATCTATATTTTTTGTAATCACATTGATATACTTTCTTTGGCCACATTGTTTATTTCCATTGAAAAAGGAGGCAAGGTTTCTCCGAAACGTATGGTTTAAATTAAAAATACACACGGCATTAGCCCAAAAGCATGAATTATTTATGTAATAATCCGGGCCGTGAAAGCCTTAATATGCAAATTATTATTATTGTTTAATCGAATAGCAATATTACAGAGCACGTAAAATCAATACTTCAAATCTTGCCACATGTCTTTCTTCCCTCTGCCCATATTCGCTTCATCCTCTCTGATCTCTGCTTTCGGAGCTGTTCAATGTTCCGTGGCTGCTTTCGTTGTCTTTCTTGTTCCTTCCTGAAGATCACTTTTTGAATTTTGTCCCGAAATAAAATCCTATCATATGTATCTGTAATGTCAATGTCGGCTTCCTTAAGATCCTTCAATGACTGTGTAAACCACGCTGGTTGAACTTTAAGTTTTACAATTGTATTAAAAATTTGTTTTGTTAACCTGTCATTATTCTTTTTATTTAAATGCCCAAAAATGACACCCGTCCTTTGCGCATGGCGTGAATGATGTTCTCCACATGTGTGTATAGTAGATTTCCTTGTTAGGTCGTGGTCTGTTATAGTCTGTTTCTGTTTCCCTTGGGCCAAGGATTCATCGAACCAATATTCTTTCCATGAGCATGAATTTGTTTATGTCAGCTTTCCGCATTAACTTTAATGTTTCAGCTCCAAAGAGTGCTTCAGGTTTCACCACAGTATTGTAATGTTTAATTTTAGTGTCCCATGATAATGCCTTCTTGTATAACTCAGCAATTCTTCTAGGTTTGTGCCATGTCTTGTGTGGGGTTTCGCCTAGGACACCAAGCTGGCTCATCGGGGTTCGGGCGGGGACACCAAGAGCCCGCCGATGAGCCAGCTTGGTGTCCTAGGCGAAACCCCACACAAGACACGAAGGCGGACCGGGTTCGATTCCCGGTCAATGCATGTGAGATTTTCGAAGTGAAATGCCATGTCCTGTGGTTCGGATTCCACGTAAAAAGGAGGTCCCGTGGCTCATGATCGCGAGATTAACGGTTACGTTAAACTACAAGCTTCCTTTACACAAGACACGGCACAAACCTAGAAGAATTGCTGAGTTATAATTCACCGGCCGTGAAAGCCAATATACCACCTTCTTGTATACATTTCTGGTGATCTGAATGCTACGTTCATTTTCTTTGCTCGGACCTCTAAGCTATTTTTGATGTGTAACATCTTTCCGCTCGGTTGCTGGATAGTTTTGTGGGAGTGATTTTGAAAAATGGGGACGGAAGTGAATCGGGCGGAAGTGGATCGGACGGAAGTGAAGACGCACTGCCAGAAAAATGGGACGGAAGTGAATCGGGCGGAAGTGGATCGGACGGAAGTGAAGACGCACTGCCAGAAAAATGGGACGGAAGTGAATCGGGCGGAAGTGGATCGGACGGAAGTGAAGACGCACTGCCAGGAAAATGGGAGGGAAGTGAATCGGGCGGAAGTGGATCGGACGGAAGTGAAGACGCACTGCCAGAAAAATGGGACGGAAGTGAATCGGGCGGAAGTGGATCGAACGGAAGTGGATCGAACGGAAGTGGATCGAACGGAAGTGGATCGGACGAATGTGATGACGCACTGCCAGCTGGATTTACAATTGAAAATGTGTGTATTGGAAACAAGGCAGTGTGTGCTCTGTAGCGAGAGAATGTTTTGGCAATACAGTAGGCAGTGCATTTAGCAGGCACTGGTTTGACGAGCACAGTGGCAAATGTTTCACCGACTTTCATTTGTCATTGAGCAGTTTATGAAGCTTCACGTTCAAGGTTGAATATCACATGGGGTAGGGCAAAGACGACAAATGACATTTAAGTAAGCGGCATTATTGTCAAGCTGTGGGTGAGTAGTCAAATATTAAATGCATAACAGAATGTTGTTATATGAGTGGAATAAAAGCTGTATTTTCATCATATGTGAGACTAGGTCATTTTAAGATTGTAGGAAGCCATGTTTTGATTGTTTACGCCGAACTGTATGAGAGCCTTGAGAATATTGAATGTTATAGTTACTGAGGAATGTGCTCACAGTATTTGAGAGTACTGTCGACGTTGTGTTTCACTTTGTTATTATGAATTATTAATGTAAAAGGAAGGAAAGAAGCTTGTAATTTTGCGTGTCCGTTAATCTCACGATCATGATCCACGGTACCTCCCTTTTACGTGGAATGCGAACCACAGGACATGGCATTTCAATTCGAAAATCTCACACGTATTGACCGGGAATCAAACCCGGTCTACCTTGGTGGGAGACTAACAGCTTGACCGCTGCGCCACAAATGTGACAGTAGCATATCTCCAATTCAATCTATACATTCATCATAGTACCAGTATGAAAATGGAGTGTAAATTAACATTTTAAGAATGTCCAAGCTGTGTAGTATACGAGTAGCATAACATGTCAGATGTTACACATCATATGCGACTACTGTAAGGCTCGTATCTTTTTTTATTGTTATTGATAGTTATCCATTCACCTAAATACTTACATAAGTTAACTTTCTGTATTTTGTTTTGGTTTATGATTATTACATCAGGACAATCTTGAACATTCGTTATAAATTCTGTCTTGGGGAAGGAGATTTGTAAACCTATTTTTCCTGCTTGCTCCATTAAGTTTTCTACTTGGGTCTTTGCATTTATAATTGGAGATTGTATCAGTCAACACGGGTAATATATTATTGATCTTCAGAGTTGCAGTAAAAATAAACTTTGTCTG
This sequence comes from Meconema thalassinum, assembly GCA_946902985.2. NCBI lineage: Eukaryota > Metazoa > Arthropoda > Insecta > Orthoptera > Tettigoniidae > Meconema > Meconema thalassinum. The sequence goes on from OX336394.1 coordinate 19,090,176, forward strand.
TGTTACAGATGTTTTTATTTGCTAAATTTCACGTATCGTTTTGTTCAGGAAATACCAGAGAATACTTTACAACAAAAAACAAAAATATAATTGTTCTTCGATGACAACAATGTGCTGTGTGCCTCACTAAGGCAGCCCTGTGATTAAGGAATCAAATTACGACAATCCTCATCGACTGAGTTCTAACTTCCGCCCTCTATCCCATGCACAAGAAACTGGCTGTGCTACTTGGCAAGCCGGCTGTGACATATTGTTTGAAACTTTAAAAATTGTACATTATGTGTTTTAATTAAAGTGCGACATGTAGACTACTGTATTTCAGTGTAATTAGAGCCAGTAATCAAGCACACAGGGTGCGGCATGCATTGCCTGATCAGTATCGGCTAACTTACTGCTCCAACATACGAGCTGCAACACTTACACGATCTCAAATAAGTAGACGCTGACGAGTCTTGGCTTGGATTTCTGTTATTTGACAAAATTTTAAATGGTAGTATTTAACCAGTCGCGTCCTTAGCGTAGCGGTCAGCATGGTTAGCTGCCGCCCCGGAGGTCCTGGGTTCGATTCCCGACTCTGCCACGTAATTTGAAAAAGTGGTACGAGGACTGGAACGGGGTCTACTCAGCCTCGGGTGGCCCAAATGAGTAGAGGGGGTTCGATTCCCCCTCAGCCATCCTCGAAGTGGTTTTCCGTGGTTTCCCACTTCGTCTTCGGGCAAATGCCGGGATGGTACCTTCTTCAAGGTCACGGCCGCCTCCTTCCCTCTTCCTTGCATATCCATCCTCACCATCCCTTACCTTCCCTCATGAGGCCCCTGTTCGCTTTGCAGGTGAGGCCGCCTGGGCGAGGTGCCAATCCCACCTCACCAGGTGTATCCCTTCCGATTCGATGTTCCCAGCTCTAGAACACTGCCCGTAGAGGCGGTAGTGGTGAGTTCCCTCGCTGAGTCCGTGGGTTCCACCAACCTGGAGGGTAAACTACTAAACAAAAAGAAGTATTTAACCACCGACTTCCTGAATCCTAGTTAATGATTCCTAATGGGACAAGTATTCTTCTGAGAGCACTGCGCCTTAAACGCCTGTTAACGTTGAGCATATAATAATTCGGATATTCGTTTAAATCGATTACTTTGAATATTCACTAATTCGAAATTCCACTCCGAACGCTCGAATGTCCGAACAATGCCGATGTCCGAATACTTAAGTTGTTTGAATCATTGGTCTACTTCTTGGGTTGCAGCGCTTCTCCCCAGTCACTTGTTTCTAATGAATTGCCACCGCTGCCGTGGCCTTGCGTAATGAAACTCTATCATTCAAATATATTTTGTTGTCAAGATGATCAGGAAAACACAGCTCGAGTTGTCCTTGAGTAATTAAGAACCAAGATGTAAGGTACTTGAGCCAAATAATGCCCGGTTCCAAATAATAAGGCCCCATCTGTGATTTTATTAGCACAATATTCGAAATTCAACAAGATTCTTAGTGTTTCTGACAGCTACTAGCCCTTAATGTCTAGACTAGAAACTACAACAGTTGAAGGGAACGATTCCGCGGTGTTTGCTTCAGTAGAGCAGTAAACGGCGTCCGAAGCTCTTTTTGTTGCTATTTCTAAGTATTTTAATAAACGTTCTTCATGATTTTGAAATGTAACATAGGCCTACTCGTATGTCAAATAAACCCCATGTGTAATTGAAGAGAGATAACGAAATGCACTTTAAGCGGAAAATATCAAAACTGTAGCCTATATTAATCTACAAATTACATTCTTTGAAATGATATACACCAGCTTTATGTACGAGTAGAAATACATAGCGCGCCTTATTAGGAACGGGTGTATTATTACTAACATAACCCCTGGCACTACAGCCCGTGAAGAGCCTAGGACTACCAAGCGACCGCTGCCCAGCCATTTGGCCTGCAGAGATTGGGGTGACGCGTGATCAGCGCATCAGGGCCCCTCGGCCGTTAATCTTGGTTTTCGTGATCGGGGCGCTACCTCACTGTCTGACACCTACTCAGGTTGCTTGGTTCCTCAGTTTAGGGGCTGCGACAACGTGGTCATGTAGCCCCGTGTACTTTGGGTGTGTGTAGAATCTGTCTGATAACCGGTGTTAATTGTGATGACTGTATTAGTGTGTATTATCTGTTTTTTTAAATTCAAGTAAGGACTGCAACTTTGAATTTTTCAAATAGTTCCTACTTTTGCCGCCAAACACCACCGTCAACGACTACTAGGCCTAGTTCAGAACTTAGCTACTAGACGCCATCGCAGTCGGCTCTTGGCAACGAACGTAGCAACCCAAGAGCGTTGTTTACATTCTTAACCTATACAATTTAGTTTCACACAGGTGTAATTAGTGGAAAGTTCTTTAACATACCATAAATCTATGACATGGGACCGCCGGCTTTACTTCCCCTCCAAAGGGAGGCATACTGAGGGATTTTTAACGCTCTTAAAAAATCCGACGGCTTCGGCCGGGTTTGAACTTGCTATCAGTCACCTACTCAATTGTCCTCACGAGGCTGAGTGCACCCCGTTCCAGCTCTCACGTCAGTTACTAAAATCCCTGACGGAGCCGGGAATCAAACCCGGGGCCTTCGGGTGAGAGGCAGACGCGTTACCTCAACACCACGGGGCCGGCATGTATTGAATTATTACTGACATATTTTCTAGCGATTCTAATTATCAACCCATGTTTTCATTACCTTTAAGTTAAATCCAGGATAATGTTCAGATTTTTAGCCTATTTTCATTTATGAAAAAAAAATAGGCTTATGAGATCACCTTTTGTCCGTGTGTCTCTCCGTGTGTCTGTGTGTGTGTGTGATTCGTGTGTGTTTACCCCTAACAAAATCTAAACAGCTGGAGACATTTCAATGAATCTCGGTAAGTTCATAGCACTATTCCGGACGACCCAGACCGTGCCCTTCAAATTTTGTTACGTCTCACCAATCCAACATGGCGGCTGTGCGAAATATTTCACCAGCATTCAATATCTCCGAAACTATTACCGATATCACCCTGGAAGCTTGTGCGGTAATAAAGGGAACTACTAAACGTTCACCTATGTGACTTTTGAAAACCTGGTAACTACAAAACCAACATGGCGGCCAAGCGAATTTGCGACTTTTAAATTGACGTTTCTAGCGATTTAACCAACCAAAAGAAATGAAACTTGGTACGGTATATTTTTATACACATTGTAATGCACCGACATCTAACTTCGTTCAATTGTTTACATAACCTAGGTTGGCGGCTGTGCCAAATATTTCACCGGCATTCTATATCTCTGAAACTATTACCGGCATCACCCTGAAATTTAGTGCGTAGATAAAGGACACTATTGGAAGTTCATCTATGGGACTTACAAAAACTGATTATTTACAAAACGAACATGGCGGCCAAGCGAAGTTGAAAGTTTTAAATAGACTTTTCTCGCGAATTAATGATCCAAACGCAATGAAACTTGGTACAGCAAATGTTTATACACATTGTAATGCACTGGTATCTAATTTAGTTTAATTGTTTATATAACCTCAAGATGGCTGCTGTAGGAATTTTAAAATAAAGTTGTTTTTTTCTTGTGTTGTGATCATGCGATCGAAGTGAAAGTTTGAATAATGAACCTACGCCATAATTTTCCTTCAATGGTGCATGACTCTATGGCCTATACATATACCAATCCAGCATGGCGACCATCTGAAATATTTAGACGGTTCTCAATATCTACGAATCTATTACAGCAATCAAACTGAAATTTTGTATGTTGATAGTGGCAGTTAACATAAGTAGGATATATGAAAATAGGCTTCAGTTCTTCACGGAACTACTTGTTTTCCCTTTTAGTAAAAATACAAAAAAAAAAACACTTAAAACGTTAAGTGGCCCTTATTTGGGACATTTACCACTCTTCTTTCTCTATATAGATACTGTAGTCTAACTATAACTCACAGGAGATGTGGCAGCCGTCTCACTCACACAGCGCCGCTACTCACCTGGAAACAAGCAGGGACATACTATTAGCATTTGTAATACAGCTAATAATAATAATAATAGTAATCAAACCTCAAGCACTACTTTATAGGCCTCGGGAACTTTCATCATTGGAGTCACATCTCTCATTAACACGCGGGGACTGGCGCAAAGCTATTATTGATCCGAGGCTTAAGGAAGTTTTATATTTTCGTTTAGGTCAGCCCTTATTTCCTGTCGCTTACCGTACCTTCCTCCCTAGCCTTGAACTTCACCCTGCAAAAGAAACATGTCCAAAGGTTTTTGAACACTCAAGTTATTTCTATATTATTTACGGTAGGGTCAGATTTACCCATGGCGCCAGTCCTCGCGTGACAATTTTCGACTTAGGTTAGTTGAAACAATCTGTAAAATATAAGGGGGAAAATCAGCCTATTGCTCACGTTGTTGTTGATCCATGTTTAGTGCCTAGGGACACCTTGGTCATCAGCTCCTTTGTTCAAAAGAATTAAGATGACTGCTTTGCCGCGATTATCGAGGCCAATTATACTGCTATGGAAGTTATTGCCATTCCTCTGCATGTTAAATTTGAAAAATATAAATAAACCTCATTTTATATTGGGAATAATTCATAGGAAGACACCAGGAGTAAAATTACTTCATTAAACTACGTACGACTACGACAAAAAACAAGTGATACACTATGGGTCCAAATGACCCGGCGCCAGTTCTCGAGGGTTAAAGACGTAGAGAAACAACAAATTAAAATATTGAGGAAAGTCCTTGGTCCAGTTTGTTAAGAACGAATCTGGTTGAAACGGAATTCTCAGGAGCTTTATCAACATGTCACCGACACCTTCAGGATAAAGCGATTGAAGTTGTACGGTCACATTCTCAGAATGAACAATGACAGGCTCAACTTGCTCACTCAATAAGAGTGGAGAACAACCGGCTTTGTGAAATAGAAAAACACCTTCAACAAATTAGCATTGCAGAGGAAATTATACAAGATGAACTCCAGTTCAGAGGATTAATCAATAACCATCATTTCTCTGAGAAAATTACTATCAGCACCAATAAATCATGGACTGAAGAACGGATGAAATATTCAGTGCTAGTTAAGGGGTCACATACAGCTTAAGGAGCCACAACAATAACGATTGTAACATTATAACTGTGCCTGTCACAAATCTTGTACAACAATGATATACATTTCCAAGGAAACACACACACACACCTTGCTATTAGAACCAAAGTTTAAAATTTTCACAATTCAAATGGTAATTATTTTTATCAATTTTTTCAAAATTTGGTTCTTGTTTAGTGCTGACCTTCACATTTTCCCTGATATCTCCCGTGTTTATAGGAATTTTTGGAGTTCTCTTTTAGGTAGATTTCATTAGAAAGCTAACTATTGCAATGGGTACCATGTTTCGACTTCCGGAAAATTTTGACATATCTTCGCGTTTCACATCCCCTAGACCCCAAATCCACCATCAGTTCAAAAGTTTATATATAATTTATGTATATATATATATATATATATATATCACTTTCTTGTGGACACGATAACTACCGCAATTTTGATTCGATCTCTTTGAATTTTTTACATAATATGTACCCCTAAAAAATATCGGTTGAGTATTTAATGGGAACAATCGGTCGAAGGGGGAGTAAACGGGGGGCTTTTTTCGAAAAAGTGAAATATCGCTATAACTCTCTTAATATGTGAAATATCGAATCCCTTCAAAGTTCATACTATGTGTCGGATAAGGCCCAAAATTTTATGTTTGAAAAGTGTTTTGATAGCACCAACCATTGACCAAAGGGATGGGAAAAAGTGGGTTTTTCGGGAAACATTAATCATATCTCTCTTAATAGGCACAATATCAAAATCATACAAAATGGACAATATTCCCCTAATAATTACCTAGAACGTTTGTCTGAAAGAATTTTTGATATGACCCACCATTACTCCAAGGGATGAGCAAAATGATTTCGGAATTGGAAGAAAATGCTAAGTGCCATCAGTGATTGCCATGACAACACTACTACATTGACGAGGGATGAGCCATCAGACGTTGCCATGACAACGCCATTGCACGAGATCACATTCAGTTTTCCAACTGACTCTGGAGGAAGCGGCTTCGGTGACGTAACTGCTAGCATTCTCAACTTCTATTACCAAGGTCACGGGTTCAAAGCCGGCCGAAGTCGTCGGATTTTCTAAGAGCGTTAAAAATCCCTCAGTATGCTTTCCTTCAGAGGGGAAGTTCCAACGTTCGTTGCGACTAGCTGGTTGCAATGTCATCTAGCAGCCAAGTTCACAGATAGGTGTCGTTGACGGTAGTATTTGGTAGCAAATTTAGGAACTACTAATTGAAATTGACCGTCTGCAGTCCTTACCTCAATTACAGACTAATACAGCCATCACAATTAACACCGTTTATCAGACAGATTCAACATACACCCAAATACACGGGGCTACATGACCGCCTTGTCACTGCCCCTAAACTTCGGAACCAACCAAAATCTCTACGGGAGATAAAATTTTGTGTGAAGAAGTAACAGACCGTTAGATAGTTACACATCAGTGTCGAAACATTGCAAAAGGACATTGTGACCACAAGTATAAAACAAGATGTTCAGTAAAGAACATATAGCCTACTTTCTCCTAAATGCATGGGTATTGTTATAACTCTTTGTCCTTTTCAAGGAGTATAATTGAATGTTGGTTGTAGCAGCTTGTTGAAATACAACGTGCTATAGGGATATTAAACATGAATATGAGGTGCCCTATGCTAGTGCTACCTCTGTAAAAAAAATCATTCAATTCGGTTTCACCGTGTTTGAATTAATATGGGGAATGGATTTGCACACATACATGGCCGCTATTTGCAAACTATTGGGCTGATGACCTTGTAGTCAGTCATAAGATGCTTTCCACAAAAAGGCATGTTGTTGCAAAATCCGGTAGAGATCAAATTATTAGGATGGCCGAAATTTGATTTAAGCTTTTAACATTTGGGTGGCCGTCATTCCGTTTCCGTCAAGATGGCGGCGATATAAAACATGACACTGAGGTGCCTTTTGCTAGTGCTACCTCTGTACCAAATTTCGTTCAATTCGGTTTCATCGTGTTTGAATTGATAGGGGGAATCGATTTGCACACATACTTGGCCACCATCTGCAAACTCTTGGGCTGATGATCTAGCAGTTTGGTCAGAATATGCTTCCCACATAAAGATTTGTTGTTGCAAAATTTGGTAGAGACTAGATTATTAGGTTGGTCGTAATTACATTTTAGCCTTTAACATTTGGGTGGCCGCGATTACGTTTCCGTCAAGTTGGCGGTGATATAAAACATGACACTGAGGTGGCCTTTTCTAGTGCTACCTCTGTACCAAATTTCGTTCCATTCGGTTTCACCGTGTTCGAATTAATAGGGGGAATCGATTTTCACACAAAGATGGCCGCCATCCGCAAAATATTAGGCTAATGACCTATTAGTTTGGTCAAAGGATGCTCCCTCCATAATGGTATGTTGTTGCAAAATTTGGTAGAGATCGGATGATTAGGTTAATCGTAATTTGATTTAAGCGTTGAATATTTGTGTGGCCGCCATTACGTTTCCGTCAAGATGGCGGAGATATAAAACATGACACTGATGTGCCCTTTGCTAGTGCTACCTCTTTACCAAATTTCATTCCATTCGGTTTCGCCGTGTTCGAATTAATAGGGGTAATCGATTTTGACACAAAGATGGCCGCCATCCGCAAAATATTAGGCTAATGACCTATTAGTTTGGTCAAAGGATGCTCCCCCTATAATGGTATGTTGATGCAAAATTTGGTAGAGATCGGATGATTAGGTTAATCGTAATTTGGTTTAAGCTTTGAATATTTGTGTGGCCGCCATTACGTTTCTGTCAAGATGGCGGCGATATAAAACATGACACTGAGGTGCCCTTTGCTAGTGCTACCTCTGTACCAAATTTCATTCCATTCGGTTTCACCGTGTTCGAATTAATAGGGGTAATCGATTTTGACACAAAGATGGCCGCCATCCGCAAACTATTAGGCTAATGACCTATTAGATTTGTCAAAGCATGCTCCCTTCATAAAGGTATGTTGTTGCAAAATTTGGTAGAGATCGGATGATTAGGTTAGTCGTAATTTGATTTAAGCTTTGAACATTTGGGTGGCCGCCATTACGTTTCCGTCAAGATGGCGGCGATATAAAGCATGACACTGGGGTGCCCTTTGCTAGTACTACCTCTGTACCAAATTTCGTTCCATTCGGTTTCACCGTGTTCGAATTAATAGGGGCAATCGATTTTCACACAAAGATGGCCGCCATCCGCAAACTATTAGGCTGATGACCTATTAGTTTGGTCAAAGGATGCTGCCCCCATAAAGGAATGTTGTTGCAAAATTTGGTAGAGATCGGATGATTAGGTTAGTCGTTATTTGATTTAAGCTTTGGACATATGTGTGGCCGCCATTACGTTTCCGTCAAGATGGCGGCGATATAAAACATGACACTGAGGTGTCCTTTGCTAGTGCTACCTTTGTACCAAATTTCGTTCAATTTGCGCTCACCGTGTTCGAATTGATAGGGGGGGACAGACATTCAGAGTACACACACTCACACACACACAAACACACACACAGACTCACACAACACATACACACACACAGAGAGATACACTTTTTTTTCGCCCTGTAGTGATCTCATAAGACGAGAAGGTTACCACCCCCATAAGACAATAAAATGATTAAAATGTGCATAAAAAACGAAAAACAAAGTTAATTAAGCTCCAATAATAAAATACTTTCTCGCAATGAATAAGGTCTGGTCCTTCTACGAAAATCTGCATATTCTGCCTATTTTCGCCTATCCCCAAGTTTACCCGGTGAAATCTACCTCCGCCTTCCGGCGTGCCGAGAGGACTTTTTTAGCCTATTTTCAATTTTGAAAAAATAGGCTTATGAGATCACCTTTTGTCCGTGTGTGTGTGCGTGTGTGTGTGTCCCCCCTAATAAATTCTAAACGGCAGGAGCGATTTCAATGAAACTCGGTAAATTCATAGCACCATTACGGGCGACCCCGACCGTGCCCTTCAAATTTTGTTACGTCTCACCAATCCAGCATGGCGGCTGTGCGAAATATTTCACCAGCATTCAATATCTCCGAAACTATTCCCGATATCACCCTGGAATTTATTACGGTGATAAAGGAAACTACTAGAAGTTCACCTATGTTACTTTAAAAAAACTGGTAAGTACAAAACCAACATGGCGGCCACGCGAATTTGCGACTTTTAAATAGACGTTTCTCGCGATTTAGCCAACCAAACGCAATAAAACTTGGTACAGTATATGTTTAAACACATTGTAATGCACTGGTACCTAATTTAGTTCAATTGTTTACATAGCCTCAAGATGGCGGCTGTGCGAATTTTAAAATTAAGTTTTTATTTCTTGTGTCGTATTCATGCGATCGAAGTGAAAGTTTGAATAATGAACCTACGCAATAATTGCCTTTTAATGGTGCATGACTCCATGGCCCAAACATTTAACAATCCAACATGGCGACCATCCGAAATATTTAGACAGCTCTGAATATCTACGAATCTATTATAGCAATCAAACCGAAATTTTGATGTTCATAGGGGCTATGAACATAAGTTCACCTATAGGACTTTAAATAACCTGGTGATCACAAATCCAACATGGCGGCGACGCGAATTATATATATTCACATGGACGTTTCTCGCAATTTAACCATCCGAGTGCAGTGAAACTTGGTACAGTAAATCCATATATGATTGTTAATCCACTGGCATCTAATTTATTTCAACTGTTTCCATAACCACAAGATGGCAGCTGTGCGAAATTTTAAAATCTCGTTGTTACTTCTTGTGTCCTAATCATGCGATTGAAGTTTGAATGCTACACGTACACAATAATCTTCATGTAACAGTACATAACTCTTGGACCTACATATATAAAATCCAACATGGCGACCATCCGAAATATTTAGTCGGTTCTCAATATCTACGAATCTATTACAGCAATCAAACTGAAATTTTGTATGTTGATAGTGGCAGTTAACATAAGTAGGATATATGAAAATAGGCTGTATAGTTCTTCACGGAACTACTTGTTTAATGTGGGTGTTAAACCTTCTGCTACAAAATGAATCTCACTCAAAACCGTTGTGACTTTAATTAGTCTTTCTATGAAACTTTAACATTTTTTTTTAGTTTGCTCAGAATAAAAATGGAAATAATGACGCTTAATTAATTAATTAATTAATTAATAATGTGAAAATATGCGAGATTCATTTTATAGCAGAAGGTTTAACACCCACATTAAAAAGAGAAAACTCCAAAAATTCCTATAAACACGGGAGGTGTCAGGGGAACGGCGAAGGTCAGCACAAAACAAGAACCAAATTTTGAAAAAATTGATAAAAATAATTATCATTTGAATTTTGAAAATGTATAACTTTGCTCCTAATAGAAAGGTGTGTGTTTTTCCTTGGATATGTAGCCTATATCATTGTTGTACAAGATTTGTGGCAGGCACAGTTGAAATATTAAAATCGTTATTGTTGTGGCTCCTTAAGCTGTATGTGCCCCCCCCCCCCCAAGAAATCATGGACTGAAGAATGGACGAAATATTCAGTGCTAGTTAAGAGAATTTGGGAGAAGAATAAATACATCATTAGGATGTGTCCACAGATGGACATAACGATGTAAAAGTATTATTATTATTATTATTATTATTATTATTATTATTATTATTATTATTATTATTATTATTATTATTATTATTATATATGATTGGCTGCGCGGCTCAGCGGTAACGTTCTCACCTGCTGTGACCAATAGTGCAGGATCCAATTCTGGAGCAATCGGTTGACATTTGTGGGTACACATGTGCGAGGGAGCCTTGACACTTTCATTGGTTGGTTCCTCAGTTCAGGGGCTGCGACAACGTGGCCATGTAGCCCCGTGTACTTTGTGTGTGTGTAGAATCTGTCTGATAACCGGTGTTAATTGTGATGACTGTATTAGTGTGTGTTATCTGCTTTAATTCAAGTAAGAACTGCAGATAATAATTTGAAGTAGTTCCTACTTTCGCTACCAAATGCTACCGTCCATGACACCTAGCTTTCAGACTTGGCTACTAGATGGCATCGCAGACAGCACCTGGTGGCGAACGTTGGAACTAATAGAGCGTTATCAATTCTAACCTACACATTTTGGCTTCACACAAGTGTAGTTAGTGGAAGGTTCTTTTTCATGCCATAAATCTATGACAACTATGACTGAAACAACTGACAGATGTGCTGAATAGACGTAATATCCTCATTCTTGCTTTACAAGAAACTCGATACACCGACGAAGATGCTTTTGAGTCTGAGGGATATAGAATTTACAAAGGGAAAGCTGGCATCAAAACCAAACAAAACAGTACTATACTTGGAACAGCTTTTATGATTAAACAAAACTTAACAGAATCAATAACAAATTTTACATCTTCATCAGAACGAATTTCACTTCTCTCATTTCGATCAGGAAACAAAGGCTATACCATAATCAATGCTCATGCTCCCACCAATGAGGACAATAAGAAAAATCCAGAAAATGTTGACGAGTTTTGGGAAATGTTGGAACATGAATCATCAAAGATACCTTATCATCACGTTAAAATCTTAGTGGGTGACTTTAATGCACAGATTGGAAGAGAGAGAAAATTTAGAAACATAGTGGGTGACTTCCCAGCTCACAACCGCACTAACAGAAATGGAGAGAGACTCATAAGTTTCTGCAGACTATTTGATCTTAAATTAATGTCAACCTTTTTTAGGAAATTACCGAGGAGAAAGAAAACATGGTGCTCTCCAAATCCACATTTAGGTTCATATCAATTGGATCATGTAGCAATTACAAAACAGAACTTTAGAGAAATCATGAATGTTAGAGTAAGGAGAGGATTAAATATTGATTCTGACCATTTTTTGTCTGAGATCAAAACTAAATTCCAACCAAATAAATCCAAGCCAAAAATTCCAAAAATTCCTAAAATAGACACAAAAGTTTTATCAGAAAATAAGACTGAATTTATCAATAAACTGCATACTAAAGATAAGAGTAACTGCGAAGAGATCAGAGATGTAATGATAGAATCAGCCAAAGAATTGGGACAGCCTCCAAGGAAAAGGAAACACCGATGGTGGAATACAACATGTGATGCAGCGATCGAACGTAGATTAGCGGCTTGGCAGTTATGGAATTCCAGGAAACGAGAAGATGACTGGATTAATTTTGTAGAGATCAGAAAGCTAACATCCAAAATCATCAGGATAGAGAAACGTAATTATGATAAGAAGCGATTGGAAGAGATAGATATAGATTTTAAAAAGAACAACACCAGACAATTCTACAAAGTATTTCGAGAGGAGATCCAAGGATACAAACCAATGAACCTCCATTTCAAGGATTCAACTGGTAGACTGGTCACTAATAATAAAGACAACTGCGTGTTACTAGCTAAATACTTTGAGGAACTTCTTAATTGCGAAGAACCTTTAGAAAGACTACAGTTTACATCACCACAAAAAGAGAACCCTCCGTCAGAACCACCAACTGTCCAACAAATAGAACAATATATTGACAATCTTAAAAATAATAAGGCACCTGGTGAGGATGGGATACTAACTGAAATGTTGAAACTCGGTGGTAAATTTGTAGCTGAAGCTTTACACAAAGTTATCAAGGAATGTTGGGAAAAAGGAACAATTCCAAATGATTGGAAACAGGCAATAATCCATCCCTTGCACAAGAAAGGAGATAAGACAAACCCCAACAATTATAGAGGTATTTCCTTACAGCCAATCGCATACAAAGTTCTTTCTAAAGCACTGCTACACAATCTGGAAGAACAAGCAGAACATACTATCGGCGAATACCAAGCCGGATTTAGAAAAGGGATATCTTGTCCAGAGCAAATTTTCAATCTCAAAACAATCCTTAGAATCAGAACAATACGTAACCTCAACACAGTTGTATCTTTCATTGATTTCAGAAAGGCTTATGATTCAATAGACAGACAGTCTGTATTCCTAACGCTAGCAGAATTAGGGATAGATAAAAATACCAGACAACTGGTTGAACAAACACTAACAAATACAACCTCAAGAGTTAAATTTCTAAACGACATTTCAGAACCCTTCCAAATCAAAACCGGAGTTAGACAAGGTGATGGGCTTTCACCACTTCTATTTAATTTGATATTAAACAAAATCATGAAAGAATGGAAACTTAAATTATGCGAAAGAAACATTGAAGGGGTCCATTTGGGGCAAGGAAAAGGAAGATTTGAGGTGAAATGTCTTGCCTTTGCTGATGACATAGCAATCATTTCAGAAAACATATTTCAAGCACAAATAATGGTTGAAACCCTACATGAAATAGCAATAAAAACTGGTCTTCAGATTTCGTATGAAAAAAACAAATATATTGAACACAGACACAATGGAGAAAAATATCTAACAACTCAACATGGACAGATTCAAAGAGTTGATAAATTTAAATATTTGGGAGAATGGATCCAGTCAAATGGACTTGATAACACATCCTGCAAGGAGAGATTCAGAAAGATGGAAAATGCCTATAAACTCACCCAACATAGATACAACAAACGATCAATTTCATTCCAGGCAAAAATCAGGCACTACACAACTGTAATTAAACCAGAGGTATTATACGGATCAGAATGTTTAACGTTGAACAAAAGAGGTGAACAAGAGGAACTGGAAAAGAAAGAAAGGAAAATACTTAGGAAAATTTTGGGTCCCCAAAAGAATAAAGATATTTGGATGAAGAGAAAAAATGAAGACCTTTACCGAAATGTGGAAAAAATTACAGACTCAATTAAAAGACGGAGACTACAATTTTATGGTCACCTTCATAGAATGGATAGCAGCAGGCTAACTAAGAAAATTTTTGACTACATCTCCAAATTAAAAAACACCACTAGATGGCTGGAAGAGATACGGTGTGATCTGCAAAAACTGAAGATCACAAATAACATCATTTCTAATAGGGTGGAATTCCGGCGACTGATCACTACTGCAGATTTTTCGATTCTGCAAGTTCCACATCAACCACGGAGAGTGTTATCAGCGGAACAGAGGCAGGCCATCAGCCAACGTATGAAGAAGTTTTGGGAAGAAAAGAAAAAACGAAACAATGTACCGTAGTCTTAGGTTCAAAGCGGTCTATAATTGGCCAAATTCTAAATATATATATATATATAAATCTATGACATGGGACCGCCGGCTTTACTTCCCTTTTGAAAGCAGGCATACTGAGGGATTTTAACGCTCTTAAAAAAACGACGACCTTGGCCGGGATTCAACCCACGATATTGGGCATAGAAACTCAGCATGCTACCAACTAAGCCCCCGAACTCGCCACAAAACGAAGAACTGAACAAGTCACAAACATGCTAATTACATTTCTCCTATAGGCACAGATAGGCCTACGGTAAAGTTAGAGACAACAAGCCACTAAAAGCACGTGGGCTGTGAAATTGCAAATATGTCATCATCAACTATTCGAACTAAAATTGGTTGAGAGTCAGAGAAGTGATGACTGCCATGGAATTTCTGTCCAAATGTCAATCCCATTCTTCAAACGTACTGTGCCCACGTTAGGCCTATATCTCTGCCGGTGAGCTACGTCTTTACTTCCAGGTAAGGTTTGCGAACTGTACAAGCCTCACCAAAGACATTTCTCAAATTGGCACTCAAACAATTGTGTGGCAACCTGGCAAGCACAAATGTGTGTGCCGAGTGCATTATGCTAAGTCGGCCGTCACAACTCCCGAGCCCTACACTGTGAGGTAATGTCTTACGAATAGGAGTGGAGGAGTTTACGGCTCGAATTCTCAGAAATGCAACGGTCCTCACCGGCGTGCACTTGTACAGATTATAGGCTAAGAGAGAAGGATATTGGCTTTCATGGTCATCTTTTTGGAAGCTTTCATAGGTAGATTGTGGCTGCTGGAGCTTTTAGTTCTCGCAGTAAGAAGGCGAAGGTGCGCTTCATAAAAAGGGAGGTAGCGCGCAGTTCGCTACTCCTATGGGGGGTCCGGGCGGGGACACTAAGGGCCCACTGATGAGCCAGCTTGGTGTCCTAGGCGAAACTCCACACAAGACACGGCATAAACCTAGAAGAATTACTGAGTTTTAATAGGCTCAGAAGTTTTTGATATGACCTCGTAGGTAAGCTGTGCGGTTGTGGTACATTGACACTACTGAAGGCATGACTCAAAGCACTAAGCGACAATAGCCGTGTTATCTGATGGTGGCTACATGGTAGTAACGGCTTACTGTAGTCTAATGAACTGAGGACGAGTGGGTGATCACTAGACACATTAAGTTGGACAGATATTGTACTTCTTTCATTAGCTAAAATAACTTAACAAAGCCCTATTGCCAATGAGAGAAAAGAACTCTCAAAGATCATCTGGAAAATACCAGGGCTATTTTTTTTTCAAGTTCCGATGGACTGTAAAAATATAACAGATTGGCATACCAACCTGATTTTACTACTAAATGTTCGCTTGTTTTATTCTTATATCTCAACATAATCGACAAAACGATTGAAACATTTGTCGTATCGTTACACCAGCTTTCCTATGCCCTCGGCAAAATATTCTGCCGCCACTGAGGTGGTTACGTCTGGACAGTCTCCTGAAGTGTTTCCTTTTTGGCGAGGCGTTGCCGCCCAACCATACCTTCAATTCTCGGAACGGTTGAAAATCATTCAGTGCTGATTTGGACTAAACGGCAGATGGTCCAGAAATTCACACATGAAATCTTTGAAAAATTCTATCGTAACATTGGCACAGTGCGGTCGTGAATGATTTTCACACGTAAGGTACATTATTTAAAAATATATGATACAATATATTTTAGTTAATAGAAAATCTGGTTGGTTAGTTCCTTCCTTTTTGGGCTCGACTTCCTTTAGTGATGATTGCGTCTCTAAAAGCCAGAGTAATTAAAAGGGACGTAAAACCAATAACACTATTATTATCCTTTGGTGATGTCGCCTCCGTAGCGGTTAGCATAGTTAGCTGTTGCCCCGGAGGTCCTGGGTTCGATTCCCGGCTCTGCCACGAAATTTGAAAAGTGGTTTGAGGACTGGAACGGGGTCTACTCAGCCTCGGGTGGCCCAAATGAGTAGTGGGGGTTCGATTCCCCCTCAGCCATCCTCGAAGTGGTTTTCCGTGGTTTCCCACTTCGTCTTCGGGAAAATGCCGGGATGGTACCTTCTTCAAGGCCACGGCCGCCTCCTTCCCTCTTCCTTGCATATCCATCCTCACCATCCCTTACCTTCCCTCATGAGGCCCCTGTTCGCTTTGCAGGTGAGGCCGCCAATCCCACCTCACCAGTTGTATCCCTTCCGATTCGATGTTCCCAGCTCTAGGACACTGCCCGTAGAGGCGGTAGTGGTGAGTTCCCTCGCTGAGTCCGTGGGTTCCACCAACCTGGAGGGTAAACGACTAAAACAAAAAATCGTTTGGTGATACACCTGACCGGCAAAATGAAACCGATCACTTGAAAAATTTAACATTACTTTCATTTAAACGCTGTAGGCCTAGTACATAAGTTACTGTTTATGCTTAACAATAGCGATCCTTTGACATGATGCTGTTTCCCGCGGAAAGATGAGCGCGCCACTATTTTCGATCAGGACCTCTGCCCTGGCGACATCTTCAGGACTCAAGCACATATTCGTTTCTGAATTGCACAAGAACAACAGAGGATATGGATGTATTGGCAATGGAAAAAAAGGAAACATTGCATTGTTGACGATATCGATGGCGCGCACATCTTTCCGCGGGAAACAGCATCATGTCAAAGAATCGCTATTGTTAAGTGAGACAATGACATGAAGAATGATAATGCATCCAGGAAACCAATTAACCTTTCATCCATGCTACAACTACAGAATGTACTCTACTAGGCCAAGAGCGTTCATATTCATGATTTGAATGAAAGTAATGTTGAATTTTTCAAGTGATCGGTATTATTTTTTATTTTATTTTTATTTTTTGCTGGTCAGTGTAGTTGAATGTTTCCATCAGCAATATCTCGGTTTCCCTTCATATTGAACATCACCTCTCGCCTAGACATACGCCATTCCCGTCACGACTGGGCTGAGCTCAGCCTCTGTTGAACAATGTGAAGTTACGGTAAGCAGGAAGAAGACAGACAGTGGTATTGAAGCCCTTGTTAAACCTTGACACACGACCGTAGCGTTACCAACTTCCGTTAATAGATTCTCTACCGAGAACTTCAACAAGACAGTAGGTTCTTTCAAAAAGGTTGTTAGTCACAATAAAAGGAAGAACGCTTCACGGTTCGAGGTAGGCCTAGTTAGTTAGCCCATCGTGCAGCTATTCTCCTCAAGTATTCTTCCGTGAGACGGCTCTTTGTGTTTGTGTTTGCGTTTGTCCCACGCATGGAGCATTTTGCTCGGTATAAATATAGACGATTATTTTTCCAC
Organism: Meconema thalassinum; assembly: GCA_946902985.2. NCBI lineage: Eukaryota > Metazoa > Arthropoda > Insecta > Orthoptera > Tettigoniidae > Meconema > Meconema thalassinum. The sequence continues at coordinate 19,107,743 of OX336394.1, forward strand.
AACCATTGCACAATATCAGTCAAATTGCAGACTCGGTCTGTATTCCAAGCAAAACGTTATCCGCATGACTTTGTTTCCCCCCACATTCCCACGTTAGTTATCCGAATTTATTGGCATTGCAATAATAATTGTCCGTAGCGTAGCGGTCAGCATGGTTAGCTGCCGCCCCGGAGGTCCTGGGTTCGATTCCCGGCTCTGCCACGAAATTTGAAAAGTGGTATGAGGACTGGAACGGGGTCTACTCAGCCTCGGGTGTTCCAAATGAGTAGAGGGGGTTCGATTCCCACCTCAGCCTTCCTCGAAGTGGTTTTCCGTGGTTTCCCACTTCGTCTTCGGGCAAATGCCGGGATGGTACTGCCCCGTAATTTGAATTATATTGAGACCACGATGGCTGTATTGGCAAATATGAGTAAAGTTATGGATGTCATAGTTATGACGTGGATATTCATGACGTAGGCACGGATGACGCTGACTTGAGGCAAGCAGGCTGATTGAGCTGAGATTCTTGGTGACGTCATGATTTTGTTCGAGAAAGATCTTGGATTTACGACGCAGTCGCAGGAAACAAGGTTTTGTGCTACGGAAGAAGTTACGCTATTGGAGGAGAGACTCGAACCAATGAACGATAGTTTGGAAGGAAGACGGAGATTGCTGAAACTACGATATTTGATTACTTTTGGCATGCAGATTTGTGGAAATCTATTTTCAGTTATGGCATTGATTTGGAATTTTGAAGAAATTAATTTTGAGTTTTTGAAATTTGAAAATCCGTCAAGTATAGCCAAAGTTAAAACTTCCAGCAATGACGCAGCAACAGGCTATGGAAGGGATGGATACGCCCCTTAAGAAGTTGATAAAAGGTCGTGCACAGAAGAGAGGAGCTCTCAGATCTCAGAACTCAGAACTCATAATCTCAGATCTCATATGTCAGATCGCATATATATTTCTGGTGATATATAGTTATTTTCAAGTGATTCAGTGAAGTAAGTTGTCTTTAACGTGGTTCAAGCCCGGCGCATCGAACGAACTCGGAGCAGTTCCATTTTACGCTGCTCGAAACTAGGTGAAGTTGAAACGCTCACATTAACGTTTCCACCAGTCAAGATATCAAGCGCTAACTTCAGCCTGCATTATAATTCTATTGGGCAGTATAACATTGAGGTGTGTACAAGATTTGAACAATTTCACAGTTATACTTCGAAAGATATTGGAACTTTAAGGCTGCCAACAAAAGTGATTTTCTCGCCACATGAGAAACACTTTTAAAATTCCACATTATACACTACGGCTGACACGTGGAGTGCAACAGTGATATTGGAGAATACGTGTGGTATTACAACGATACATTCGACTATGGAACATTATAATCTTGCAGTGCTTTCAATGATTATAACGGAAGGTGAGATGGAAGGCTAAGGCTTCAATGCAATTGGGACATATGTCGTTGGAGTAAAGTAACAGCATGGAACTTCGTTAATCGTCTTTCTACAAAAGCGAGCATGTAGTGAACATCCAACTACACTCATGCATCGTGAATCCATCGCTGAATTATACCAGATAACAGTGGAAATATTTTCATACTCCACAACTATGAATATTTCTGCGGAAATAACTACAATAAACTTCATGGCGAATTCCTGCAAGAACTTCAGGGAACTTTCAAGAGAGGCCAGGGTTGTCCCGGCGCACAAAGAAGAGTTTTGCCAGAAGGATTTTTTTCGTATCCACGGAGTAGTGCAATTTCGGAGGAGGAAGCAGTTCGATTCTCCGAGGACGCTGATTCCAGGTTCGAGGACGGAGCACATCTTCACGCTGGTGAAATGGAACCAACAGCAGTTTTCTTTGAAAACTTTCCTCTAGATCTTCAATCAACAGATAAGGTAGTCGTGAACGTTTCTTGTATTATTTGAGTCTTGTAGCGATATCTGAGCAACCATTCTTCCCATATTTCTGTCCTATCTTTTGCCCCATTTTCTTGATGGATAATTCTGTACTCAGTACACTTCGATGATTTATGCCTTTTTCTTCGATTTGTTGAGACATTGTTATGTCATTGGCATACTTAAATAATTTTGGATCAGTTGAGACTGATAATTTAGATTCTTTCAGTAATTTGCATATTTTTGGTAGTCACGATTTGACTGTAAAGTTAACGACTTGCTATGGCAGATTTGAATTCAGACAGCGTGTCATTTTAGTAAAGTAATGCTATTCAGTAAATTACTTTGACCAATTTTCTGTCATCCTCAAGAAAGAAGAATAATTAAAAGATTTTAGAGCGTTAAAATCTATTACGATATCGACGATCTTTGAAATACTAGTCGTCTTATGAACATGATTGCAACATAGACATTTACCATTGCATTATAGACAATTTTATGAAATATGAACGTTAATTACAATTTATTGAATACACTATAGTAATGAACATTTGATAGGAGTTTTTCTCAATTCTAGATTGGAACAATAATGTTTGCATTCCACAGTCTAATTGTATTCTATTCGACTATTTTGCAGTTTAGATGAACTTTGTTTGAAGATAGTATTTTTATACTGCGTTACTTTGAAGATGTTAATCTCAATTTTGATAGACCAGGCAGGAGTGTCTAATCAAATTTGCTATTAAATTTATTTGTGATTGGCAAATTTTTTCTTCATATCGATTCATGAATGAAACCCACGAAGGTTAAATAATAACAGTCATTATTACAATTGATGAATATAAGAATTTTTAAAGAGGAACAATGGATGTATAATCGTTAGTTCAGTGGACGTGTAAAAGTCGCTGTTGAGTAATGCCCTTGAATAATGAAGGAGGTTCCCACAATAATTAATGAAGTTGATGAATTAATAAGTGGAGGATTTTTGTGTGTAGTTTGGAAGATTTTTATGCCATATATATGAAGATATATGATGAATTTTGGGCCAAGTTTTGTGCAATTTTGTGCGTTATAAGCGAAGTATTTTCCCGCTGAATGTTCTTGTTCTTGTTCTTTGAAAGATTATTCATATGAAGATACTGTTAAAATTAACAAGAGTGTTAAATAATTTGAGATAAAGATTTTGAATGGAGGTTACCGTCACAAATATTAATAATTATTATTAAACCTTATTAAACCTGAATTTGACAGTTAAATATAACTAACCTTCATTGGTCGATTATATCACCACGATTTAAGTAATTATCAACCGGATAAACGTGTGGTTTAATGTATTCCTGTATAAATAATATAAACAATTAATATTGTAAAATAATTTTGTAAATATCTTTGTTAAATAATTTGAAATGATAGTGATTAATACAGGCGTGTATAAAATTTTCAATGGTCATTTGACATTGTTATAAACAATTTTATTATTGTTATAAATAATTTATTAACATTTAGAGTTTTTTTAATACTCTAAACAACGCTAATTAAGCAAGTAGTTTGAACAATTAATCATGATTTGGGATTGTTGGAGGAATCCACTGGTGTTTGAATGAAGCATGTAAGACATTTGCGTGATAATATTTCAGTTGAGATGTGAACATTTACGTATTTGAAAAGGAGAGCCAAGCTCTGAGGTAACACGCTTATGCTAGGGTTGAACGAACGGGAGTCCACTTTGACGATACAGGTGCATTGCAGCTGGCCCGGACAACTGTGTTACAGAGGCCAAGGACGTTCCATAATAGCCTTGTGGCTATAAATAAAATGTGAAGTATATAAACACGCAAAACAATTGATATATGTGTCTCATCCCAAATCCCGTTTCCATCCCCAGTGCATTATTATTTTTACGTTGCTATGAGCTTGAGAAAGCTGAAACATTATATGTAGAGAATACAAGTCCTACAGGAGGACATGGTTATGTGGTCGATGGCTTCTGATTGCCACGTTGATTTTGTTGTTCTATTTTTTTGTTAAATTATTCTTTATGTGAAATAAATTATTGTGCAGTTTAAAGTTTCTCGTCTTCGTCCTGGTTCATTTTAAATATCATGGTGGAGGTTATTGTGTGGGCATACTTTTAAGTGATCCAGTTGACAACCCAGTCCCCGAGATAAATTTAAGAGGTAAGTAAAGGTAAGTATGAACCCCCGTATATTTTGGTGTGTTCCACAATAATTTCTTGCTAACTATTGTGCTCTAATCTCGATAGTATCTGTCAGTGCCATTTTCATTGATGTAGCTATGCCGGCGCGTTTGATTATTGGCAATCCGATTGAGGGGGCGGATATCTGACAGCCTACTATCCGGGTTATCGGGTACAGTAACTTCTTCAAGGCCACGGCCACCTCCTTCCCTCTTCCTTGCCTATCCATCCTGACCATCCATTACCTTCCCTCATGTGGCCCCTGTTCTCTTTGCAGGTGAGGCCACCTGGGCGAGGTGCCAATCACACCTCACCAGTTGTATCCATTCCGATTAGATGTTCCCAGCTCTAGGACACTGCCCGTAGAGGCGGTAGTGGTGAGTTCCCTCGCTGAGTCCGTGGGTTCCACCAACCTGGAGGGTAAACGACTAAGGAGAAGAAGAAGAAGAATTGTAATTAGATAAAGCATAAATTACTTAAGCAACATCTTCAGACATTTGAAGAAACAATCGTTTCCTTAGGCTTCATGTGCTATGTTTAAAATGAATGTTACACAGTCACAATTGCAACCCTTTCCTGTTCGGAGCGTTAATTATGCTTAATGACATAATTTGAATGAGATTAGCTAAAATCATCATCTTACATTTGTCATGATAAAAACATAACGGAAATAGTACATTATGCAACGAGCCCATAATGGCATTAATTAAGACACGAGTATATGCTCGTTTTATAATTTCCATACGAGTGTCTTAATTACCATTATAGGCGAGTTGCATACGACTGTTAATGTTCGACGACAATTGTTCGAACATAAATATTCATAAATATCTGTCGGGATTTCGCCAGTTGTATGTACTGAACAGAGCGCATGGTACGCAGAGTATACCTTGCATTTGACCATGGCCTCCTCGATTACTCCACTATGACACTAGTCACGCAGTGAAATTTAAATTAGAAGGTCTTGGAACTCAACGCAGGTGCGATGCTATCCCTACATAATTGGTCAAACAACTGTTTCTTGAGATCTGATTGGTGGGAGAAACTGTCCAATAATGAAAACTTGTACTATAATGAGCCTCAGTTTTCTGACATATAGGCCTAATATTTACATTTCGACATCGTCCAACATAGAATATAGGCCTAATATGTCATAAACATCCGGATCCCAGTAATGATATTAAACAAATTCGGGTTGTATTCTTAAAACTATCCGCAATTTTTTCCAAACATTATCCGAAGCTCATCCGCACAGCCTTGCTAACTTTATCCACATCACCGCGGCGCTTTACCTGTAAGGCACGGCCAGACACAACTTGGAGCCAAGTTGATACTCCCACAATCCTAGGAAACTCCCCAGGGGCTTGTGAGTGGGGGATTTCGAATTTGGTCTCAGAAGCAAAACAGTATAAGTACCGGTATGCAACACTGCTTAAGTATATACGCTTAATTATCAAAGAAAGATTTCCAGTCGATTAACACAAATTGCACCCAATTAGGCTACGTTAGGCCGGAAGACAAGTATTTACATACCCTAATCTGAAAGAAAGCCGGCCTCGTGGTGTTGGGGTAGCGCGCCTGCCTCTCACCCGGAGGCCCCGGGTTCGATTCCCGGCTCCGTCAGGGATTTTAAAAACTGATGTGAGGACAATTGAGTAGCTGTCTGACAGTGATCACGAAAACCAAGATTAACGGCCGAGGGGACCCGATGCGCTGATCACGCGTCACCCCAATATCTGCAGGCCAAATAGCTGGGCAGCGGTCACTTGGTAGGCCTAGGCCCTTCACGGGCTGTAGTGCCAGGGGTTATTTTTTTTGTTAATCTGAAAGAAATCTTACCACGGTGGGTGAGTGGTTATCGTGTCGGACTACCAACCCCAAGCTTCCAGGTTCGCTCCTGGCCGTGGTAAGTGATTTTGGAAAGGCGACAAAAATTTCGACACGCAAGTCATATGTTGTTCGCATGTTAAAGAACCCATTTGAATTCAGTAGGCCGTGTTCATAATGCCAAAATCACAAAGTTCCACCTTCCTCTACCAGAAAGCGCTATAGTGCCTCCTTGACTTTCATAGCACTCAAGGAACGACAAAATTCGACATGCAAACTGCCCTCTGGGCGTTAAAAAACAAAGCTTACACCCGGCATCCGAGGCCATACGATATTAATTAATTAATTAATCTGCTCCGTATTTCAGATGACCATCGTTTATCGATAAATGTTGAGATATACTGACAGAATCTAATATTCAGCGGTCTTGCACAAATAGCCTAAACTAATGACGTGAAATGCTTGTCTACAGCTGATAAGTTTCGGTACGTGCTTGAAAGTAAACATACAGTAGCTAGGCTATATTGTAATATCCTTCAGTGAGCTGTTCATACAGTGTAGGCCTACTAAGTTCAATCAAGTCTTTATTTCCTGTGATGATTCACCAATAGTTAGCCTTTCCGAAAATGAGTTTATGGCGCATTCTGGTGACCAGCCATCGTCACTACAGATCAGTTGAAATTAATTTCAAATAAAGCGGAATGTCATCGAGATACAGGGATTTTTAGTTTTTGTGGAAATGGAAAGAACGTCCCACATCCTCACTTTTATGATCATAAATGATCTTGTCGACTTCGTCGTTACTCTGAGGTCTGGCGTTACGTTACGGTGACGAGACGAAGTGTACCGAGAATGCACTGAGGTGTGTGACGTCATAGTATGATGTAGCAGCCGAGTACCAAGAAGGTAGTGCGAGAACAATCAAGTAGGCAGTGAAGAAACAAAATAGAATCTTGAAACTCTGTTCTCGCACTGCCTTCTTGGTACTCGGCTGCTAGCATTTAAAATGATATAAGTCTTTCAGACTGACTCAGTCTCTTTTTCTTAGTTTATTTTAAGTTGTTATTTGTTTTACATGTGCTTCCTTTATAAGAAATACATTTGGCAATAAACTATATTGCTTGCCCTCAATTGGGGTGTTTTAAGTACATTTTTTTACTGTTCGATGTTTAAATTCGCTCTCCTGAAAAATTTACAGATTCTGACTTACCCCGTGGAGCCTTCAACAGCAAATGGCGACTGAGGTAGGCATGCGCATCGCTGCCATGACACTGTAGTCCGTTAATTCCCGCGTCTTTCAATACGTCACGAATGATTATGCTTGGAGCTAGGGCCTGTTAGGGCTGGGAGTATATTTGAAACATTAATTGAAAACTGAACACGGCAATACACGCTGCTTACTATGGTTGATTATGAAAGCTCTTTGATCAATTTTAACGCCATTCTGTCATAAAGATAGTTCGCTACATGCCGCTAGGGGCAGAAAAACAAAGCTCTCTGTCTATTCAGAGATGATGAAGAGCTCACCGGATAATGAAGCGTAACAAGGCACAGCCTTCTAGATACGTACCGTCTTTTTGTGCCTTCATATTGTGGCCCGAGTAATTGGAATTTCATGATAATTATGAAGTGGGCCATGACGGATATGAGAAAATAAAACGAAAGATGATCGCTTGCTAGTTCCAACATTCTTGCCCAAAGTAATCCAGTAAAATTCGTTGCATAACAAGACGTCTTGTTCGGAGAAAGACAGCTTTTTAATTTGCTGGATACTTATCATTGCAGATGCTACTGAATTGAGTTTATCGTGTAATAAGTTAATAGACAGGCACCATTAGTCGCGAGGCAGGTGTGAAGTGTGAGGAACTTCGTTAAGAAATACATGCTTCTCTCTTATATTGGGTGGTAATTATGTTCAACTGGGTGGGGTTTCATGAACACTAGACCAGTAAATGATTCTCAATAAACACAAGCTGTAGGGCTGATATCATCACGATTCACGTTAGTAGGCTACATTTTCCTGTGTTGCAACTTAAATGAAGGTGGCTTCAATGGCTTAGTCGGTAGCATGCTGAGCGTCTATGCCCAAGGTCGCGGGTTCAAACCCAGCCGAAGCCGTCAGATTTTTTAAGAGCGTTAAAATCCCTCAGTATGCCTTCTTTCGGAGGGGAAGTAAAGCCGGCGTTCCCATGTCATAGATTTATGGCATGAAAAATAACCTTCCACTAACTACACTTGTGTGAGCTAAAATTTTTAGGTTAGAATTGATAACGCTCTATTAGTTCCAACGTTCACCGCCAGGTGATGACTGCGATGTCATCTAGTAGTCAAGTCCGCAAGCTAGGTGTCGTGGACGGTAGCATTTGGTAACAAAAGTAAAAACTACTTGAAATTATTGTCTGCAGTCCTTACTTTAATTATAAGGTGCGTTCAAAAAGTAACGAGCTGGAGGCTGTATTGCGCAAACCGGTGACGACATCGGCTAATTGTGGCGTGTGTAACGAGGTGTGGTTCCGACCAGAGCGTGGAAGGTCACAGCCCGTCGCTAGATGGCAAACGTGCACGTCACGTGACGATACAAAGTGAGCAGCAGCATGCATCAATCGTCCAACCAAGACCAAGACAGTCGGCCATTCGACATGCTTCCTGGTGTGGTTGAAGACTGTGGGGCACACACTTTGCGCAAGTGCAGTCGTTCCTTCATGATGGTGTGCACACTTCCGACACTCAAATCCGACCACGGCGGCTATGGCGTTCACTGTCACTCGGCGGTCCTGGGTAATGAGTGCATCAACCAGCTGGACGTTGCCATCGGTAAAGCAGAGGGGGTGCCCCAGACCGGGCATCATCGACTAACGACATCGGTCCTTCCCTGAAGCGCTTGTGCCACGCCTTGACCCTTGCAAGGGACATGCAGTGTTCGCCGTGCACTTGTGACATTCGGTGATGAATGTCCGTTCCCCCTACTCCTTTCTTAAATGAAGGCAGGACAGCGCATCCACACACGGCTGGGAGTGTTAGTTATTGTTGTTTTAAGGGGCGGAACTATGAGGTCATCTGCCTTTGGCTGGGAGTGTGACCAATCGTAAGAAAAGTAATGGAAGAGGAGCATTGTTAGATAGGCCTACGCGGTATTGCAGGTTCAGCGAATATATGAACGTCACTCTGAAACAGAGGTAATACAGGCTACTTAAGTCTTATGTTTCTAAATGGTAATAACTAAAGCAATGCTCGGTTAATCCATTAATAACCGATAATTCGAAATTAATCAAAAACTATTAATCGACTGACCGTTCATTCGATTAATCGAATAATAGATTTATCGGCTAACGAAAGAATCGATACGAGATAAGAAAACAAGTTTAAATGAGAGGTCATCGCTTAAGTTGAGTTACGCTTATTTTGGGAATGTTGTATAGAAATGTGTAAAAGTTATTTTTTGCCTAAATATGCAAAGTATCCTTCCTTGTTTATGTTAACAATTATTATTATTATTATTATTATGAAGCGTATGGAATGTTACATAATGGACAAGTATCATATATATTATTTCAGTAGTATAAATCCCTCCTGGGGCACTTACAAGCGACCGATCGTGAAAATGAGCATTTAAATGAAAGACAATAGACATTAGCAGTGACGAATTACAATCTAATTCCATAAATATCTATACTTTCTTTAAAAAATTAGTACTTTAAAAAATGTACGAAGTGTGCGATTTGCAAACACCGTTGAAGTAGGAAAATACGCTCCATAATTGCTGTCTACGGGCCGCTGTGACGCCAGTTTCATGTCATATTAACATTCTGAGGTCTTTCCTTTATCCTGAAATGTAAATAGTGTTCTATAATCATTTGGTTGAGATGGGTCCGCTAATATACAATATTATACAAAAACCTGCAAAGAATACATGGTACTAAGTAGTGATATCTAAATGGATATCTAAATTATTTATCCATTGCACTAGGGATACTGAGACATCAGCAAGGTCTTTCTGGTTACCACCTTAAGCACAGAGGGCATTCGTCCATTATGAGATGCATGGTCTGGACCAGTGCACCACAATCACATGCTGGAGAGTCCCTGAAGACCCACTGGTGAAGGGAGAATGCAGATCTTCCACAATTAGTGCGAAACCTGTTTAGTGATGACCACGTTCTTCTTGGCAAACTGAAGCCAGCTGGGGCATGGTTTGGATTAAAGAGGCTTGGCCACTCCGGAGCTGTACGAAATCATTGCTCTTTCCATTCCTCCTTTAAATTTAAACCAGCATCCATTAGATGGCTTACGGGATTTCAGCCTTTGTCTCCAGAGATCTGCAACATCCCTGAGAATGGGTAGAGTTGGATTGGACATGTTCTTATAATATTCTTGATCAAGGGCTCTTGATCGTCGCAGGTTTGGTGGAGCAATGTGAGACACGCTTGGCAGCCAGCGTGTTGCAGTAGGCTTCAGAGTACTGGAGATGTGAAGTTGTACATCAACTTTCATTACGTGGCAACTGTTAAGCCATGCTGAAGAGCAGTATTCAGCTGCAGAGTATACAATAATAATACTAATATCTTATGGCCTCGAGTGCCGGGTGCAAGCGTTGTTATTTCCGCCCATAGGGCAGCTTGCATGTCGAATTTTGTTGTTCTTTGGAGTGCTATGAAAGGCAAGGAGGTTAGATATCTAAGCTCCTTGACACTATAGCGCTTTCTAGTTGAGAAAGGAGGAACTTTTGTGTTGGCGGAAAAACAGAGATTAATTTTGCCATTATGAACACGGCCTACTGAATTCAAATGGGTACTTTAACATGCCAAAAACGTATGACATGCATGTTGTGATTTTTTTCGCCTAAAAAATCATTTACCACGGCCAGGAGCGAACCTGCAAGCTTGGAGTTGGTAGTCCGACACGATAACCACTCACCCACCGCGGCAGGCTACCAATTCTACTATACACCCTAGATTGGCTCATAGCAAAACGGTTCCACTTCAGTATTAATTAAATGTGAGGTGATGAAGGGGATTATACACACATCAAAAAAAGTTTTGCATCACCTCGGTTCCCAGATCTCCGGCATATAGACGTTGACTGTGTATATTGTATCAAAGATACAGTCCCTTTGACTGTTCATAGATGTCACTAAAACTGCTCAAAGATGTAAACAACCATGCATGAGCAGGGCCTATTAGACGGAGGGGGTACGACAGCCGATCAGTTCCAGTCATTCCACCAGGACGAAGGTACGCTGCTCATATTGTCTGTAGTTCTACCATGCCTAGAAGGTCAATACCGCAGTTCGATCGCGTCCGCATTGTTACTTTGTGTCAAGAAGGGCTCTCAACAAGGGAAGTTTCCAGGCGTCTCAGAGTGAACCAAAGCGATGTTGTTCGGACATGGAGGAGGTACAGAGATACAGGAACTGTCGATGACAGGCCTCGCTCAGGCCGCCCAAGGGCTACTACTGTAGTGGATGAACGCTACTTACGGATTGCCGCTCGGAGGAACCCTGACAGCAATGCCACCATGTTGAATAATGCGTTTCGTTCAGCCACAGGACGTCGTGTTTCAACTCAAACTGTGCGCAATAGGCTGCATGATGCGCAACTTCACTCCCGACGTCCATGGCGAGGTCCAGCTTTGCAACCCCGACACCATGCAGCGCGGTACAGATGGGCCCAACAACATGCTGAATGGACCCCACGGAATTGGCATCACGTTCTCTTCACCGATGAGTGTCGCATATGCCTTCAACCAGACAATCGTCGGAGACGTGTTTGGAGGCACCCTGGTCAGGCTGAACGTCTTAGACACACTGTCCAGCGAGTGCAGCAAGGTGGTGGTTCCCTGATGTTTTGGGGTGGCATTATGTGGGGCCGACGTACGCCACTGGTGGTCATGGAAGGCTCCGAAACGGCTTTACGATACCTGAATGACATCCTCCGACCCATAGTGCATCATATCGGCAGATTATTGGAGAGGCATTTGTCTTCATGGACGACAATTCTCGACCTCATCGTGCACATCTTGTGAATGCGTTCCTTCAAGATAACGACATCGCTCGGCTACAGTGGCCAGCATGTTCGCCAGACATGAACCCTATCGAACATGCCTGGGATATGTTGAAAAGGGCTGTTTATGGACGTCTTGACCCACCAACCACTCTGAGAGATTTACGCCGAATTGTCGTTGAGGAGTGGGACAATTTGGACCAACAGTGTCTTGATGAACTTGTGGATAGTATGCCACGGCGAATACAGGCATGCATCAATGCAAGAGGACGTGCTACTGGGTATTAGAGGTAGTGGTGTGTACTGCAATCTGGACCACAAATGCTGAAAGTCTAGCTGTATGATGGTACAACATGCAATGTGTGGGTCTCATGAGCAATAAAACGAGCTGAAATGTTGTTTGTGTTGATCTCTATTCCCTTTGTATTTAACGGTTCCGGAACTCTTGGAACCGAGGTGATGCAAAACTTTTTTTGATGTGTGTAATTGCACTAACTAAACCAACGTTCAGAAGCACATACGTCAAAAACTATATTTTAGACCAAAATGTGCGGTAGGAGGGGTGATTTTGAAATCTTAAATATCATCCTCTATTTTTATTGCAGATTTGGATTCTCCGTGAAAAAATACGTAACTTTTGTATGAAACATTCTTTTTTGTTTCATGATAGATGGCGCTGTAATCGGCAAAAATGAAAATGAGTTGAAAATTGTTGAAGAATGCTAATATCTGAAAAATTAGGAAAATCAAAGTAATTTTTTTGATATTTGTGAAAATGCTATCATGTGTCACCGTTATCCCTCCCGCAATGCATTCTTAGACTAATTTTAGCGTTACCCAGGAATAATGACGTGGACGAAATAGTAATTTGTTCCCTTCGGGGTGCTTGATTTTGGTGATTCCCCTTGCCTCTCACTATCTCGGGGTGATCGATTGCTGTGAGTTCCCTTGCCTCTCACTATCATGGGGTGTTCGATTACTGTGAGTCCCCTTGCCTCTCACTATCATGGGGTGCTTGGTTACAAGGAGATTATCGATTACAACGCCATCTATCATGAAACAAAGAAAAAGTGTTTCATACAAAAGTTACATATTTTTTCACGGAGAATCCAAATCTACAATAGAAAATATGGGTTCCTATTTAAGATATCAAAATCACCCCCCTCCCGGCCCCGGGGGTGGTGCAGGGTGGTCGAGCTTTATGTTAACGGATGTCCCTCTTCGATGTGAACAACTTTTATTGCAACTTATCAGCCTATTTTCATTTTATGAAAAAAAAAGGCTTATGAGATCACCCTTTGTCCGTGTGTGTGTGTGTGTGTGTGTGTGTGTGTGTGTCCCTAATAACTTCTAAACGGCTGGAGCGATTTCAATGAAACTCGGTAAGATCATAGCACCATTCTTGCCGACCCCGACCGTGGCCTTCAAATTTTAATGTGTCTCACCAATCCAACGTGGCGGCTGTGCAAAATATTTCACCAGCATGCAGTATCTCCGAAACTTTTACCGATATCACCCAAATCTAAATTACAAAATAGGGGTTGTATACGGTGATTAAGGACACTACTAGAAGTTCACCTATGAGACTTTCAAAAACCTGGTAACCACAAAACCAACATGGTGGTCAAGCGAATTTGAGACTTTTAAGTAGACTTTTCACGCGATTTAACCATCTAAACGTAATGAAACTTGGTTCAGAAAATGTTTATTCACATTGTAATGCACTGGCGTCTAATTTAGTTCAATTGTTTACATAACCTCAAAATGGTGGCTGTGCGAAATATTTCACTGGCATTCTATATCTCCGAAACTTTTACGGATATCACCCTGAAATTTTGTGCAGAGATAAAGGGCACTGATACAAGTTAATCCATGTAACTTTCATAAACCTGTAAAGTACAAAACGAACATGGCAGCCAAGCGAAGTTAAAACATTTGAATAGACTTTTCTCGAGATTTAACTCTCTGAGCGCAGTGAAATGTGGTACAGTAAATGATTATACACATTGTAATGCACTGGCAATTCATTTAGTTCAATTGTTTACATAACCTCAAGATGGCGGCTGTGCAAAATTTTAATATTATCTTTTTATTTCTTGTGTCGTAATAATGCGATCGAAGTGAAAGTTTGAATAATGAAGCTAAGCAATAATTTTCCTTTAATGATACATAACGCTAGGGCCTATACATATATCAATCCAAAATGGTGAGCACCCGAAATATTTAGACAGTTCTCAATATCTACGAATCTTTTACAGCAATCGAACTGAATATTTTAATGTTCATAGAGGCTATGAACATAAGTTCACCTATCTTACTTTCAGTAACCTGGTGAGCACAAATCCAACATGGCGGCGACGTGAAGTATAAATATTTAAATGGAGGTTTTTCGTGATTTAAACATCAGAGTGCAGTGAAACTTTGCACGTTAAATGCTAATACAAATGTTAATCCACTGGAATCTAATTTATTTCAATTGTTTTCATAACCAAATGATGGCAGCTGTGCGAAATTTTAAAATCTCGTTTTACCTCTTGTGTCCTAATCATGCGATTGAAGTCTGAATACCACACGTACACAATAATCTTCATGTAATAGTAAGTTACATAAATAAAAATCCAACCTGGCGTCCATCTGAAATATTTAGACGGTTCTCAATATCTACGAATCTATCACAACAATCAAACTGAAATTTTGTATGTTGAAAGAGGCAAATAACATGAGTAGGATATATGAAAATAGGCTGTATAGTTCTTCAAGGAACTACTTGTTGAAAATGCTATCATGTGTCACCGTTATCCCTCCCGCAATGCATTCTTAGACTAATTTTAGCGTTACCCAGGAATAATGACGTGGACGAAATAGTAATTTGTTCCCTTCGGGGTGCTTGATTTTGGTGATTCCCCTTGCCTCTCACTATCTCGGGGTGATCGATTGCTGTGAGTTCCCTTGCCTCTCACTATCATGGGGTGTTCGATTACTGTGAGTCCCCTTGCCTCTCACTATCATGGGGTGCTTGGTTACAAGGAGATTATCGATTACAACGCCATCTATCATGAAACGGGGAAAAAATCATACAAAAGTTAGATATTTTTTCACGGAGAATCCGAATCTACAATAGAAAATAGGGGTTCCTATTTAAGATTTCAAAGTCATCCCCCTCCCGGCCCCGGGGATGGTGCAGGGTGGTCGAGCTTTATGTTAATGGATTTCCCTCTTCGATGTGAACAACTTTTATTGCAATTTATTTTTAATCCAATTTTTATTTTTCCAAATATTTCGATAAACAGTTTTAAGTTCCTCATCCCGTTATAACAGCCAATTAAACTCACAAATATACGTCACTCAGAATAATCATGCAGGTATCCATATGTTTTAATCCTCGGCCGCAAACATTCTGCAGTTAGATAATTGGCACTTACCTAATTCCATCGAAGATAAATTATATAGCGTTTTATTAAATTCATTAGATAACATTTCTTTTATTCCGTGAAAAACATACCATTTATATTCCGTGCGTAGAAGCATAAAATTAAGCCTGAAACTAATTTAAACTCCGTGGCAAGTACAGTAAAGTTATTAATTACCACGAGGATGGAGTAATTACAAGCCATAATGGATGTGTTTGCCAATTGTTTTGCTGCAGTGGTGTGTTCTCTCTCGCACAGAATCGATTGCCGAAGACAAGTCGACTTTTCGAGCTAATTAACTTGTTTCTAAATTACCAGTTTCACAGCCTAATTATGAGTGAAGACACATGTTGTGTCTACCCTCGCCAGACAACGGCAGTCTGTGTGTTGCACTAAGCGTTTACAAATTTCCACCGGACAACGGGAATGTGATCATATTTTATTTTATGTGGTCTACGTATAATGCAGCTAACCATATATCAATGCGTCATCTAACCCTTTATGGGATAGTGGTCTCTTCATAAGGACAGTTAATGCTTTCAAAGATGCTGATAGTTGAATCTTTCAACCAAATTTCGGAGAATTTTCATACCGAAGTGCTAGTATTTTCAAAAATCAAATATTATATACGTATCTACTTGACGTAATGTGTTCGATAAAATTTTAAACAATTTAAAACTGAAACAAAACAAAAAAATCGTAAAAATTGAATATAGGCTAAATCTAGAAATAAAAATTGTAAAAATTAAATTACAATAATAATAATAATAATAATAAATAATTGTAAGAATCAATTTGAAATTAGTTAATTAAATAATTCAATAAAAATATCAAAATTAAATCAATAAGAATTTTCTTTGTTACGCTCTTCGCTATCATTTTACCCTCCAGAATTCGCTTTTCCCACGGACTAAGCGAGGGATCCCACCTCTACCGCCACTGAGGGCAGTGTCCTGGAGCTTGAGACTCTGAGTCAGGGATACAACTGGGGTGTGTGACCAGCACTACGTCCAGGCGGCCTCACAGGGGCCTGATGAAGGGATGGGAAGAGTGGGAGGGTTTGGCAAGGAAGTGGGAAGGAGGCGGCCGTGGCCTTACGGTAGGCACCATCCCGGCATTTGCCCGAAGACGAAGAGGGAAACCACGGAAAACTACTTCAAGGATGGGTGAGGTGGGAATCGAACCCCCTCTACTCATTTGGGCCACCCGAGGCTGAGTAGACCCCGTTTCAGTCCTCATACCACTTTTCAAATTTCGTGGCAGAGCCGGGAATCGAACCCAGAACCTCCGGGGCGGCAGCTAGTCATGCTGACCGCTACACTACGGAGGCGATTTAGAACATAAATTAAAATTAAAAACAAGAAGTTCCGTAACGAACTAAAAAGCCTACTTTTCTTAAAATTTAAGATTCATGCCAATCTATATAGACATATCTATAATGGGCCGATAACCTAGATGTTAGGCCCCTTAAAACAACAATTATCATCATCATCATCATCATCATATCTATAATGACGAAATTATCTTGGTAATATCGAAATATCAAATTAGTATAATCTCCGTGGCTTAGGCGGCAGCACGCCGGCGTCTCACCGCTGGGTCCGTGGTTCAAATCCCGGTCACTCCATGTGAGATCTGTGCTGGACAAAACGGAGGCAGACAGGTTTTTCTCCGCGTACTCCGGTTTTCCCTGTCAACATTTCATTCCAGCAACACTCTCCACCATCATTTCATTTCATCTGTCATTCATTTAATCATCGCCCCAGAGGAGTGCGTCAGGCCTCGGCAGCCGGCACAGTTCATATCCTCGCCGCTAGATTCATTCCATTCCTGACCCGGTCGGAGACTGGAAGCAGGCTGTGGATTTTCATTAACCATGATTAAACAATTAAAAATAGTAAACAAATAAATTTAAAAAGTAATGAAAATTAGGATATCTTTATACACACATCAAAAAAAGTTTTGCATCACCTCGGTTCCAAGAGTTCCGGAACCGTTAAATACAAAGGGAATAGAGATCAACACAAACAACATTTCAGCTCGTTTTATTGCTCATGAGACCCACACATTGCATGTTGTACCATCATACAGCTAGACTTTCAGCATTTGTGGTCCAGATTGCAGTACACACCACTACCTCTAATACCCAGTAGCACGTCCTCTTGCATTGATGCATGCCTGTATTCGCCGTGGCATACTATCCACAAGTTCATCAAGATACTGTTGGTCCAAATTGTCCCACTCCTCAACGATAATTCGGCGTAAATCTCTCAGAGTGGTTGGTGGGTCAAGACGTCCATAAACAGCCCTTTTCAACATATCCCAGGCATGTTCGATAGGGTTCATGTCTGGCGAACATGCTGGCCACTGCAGTCGAGCGATGTCGTTATCTTGAAGGAACGCATTCACAAGATGTGCACGATGAGGTCGAGAATTGTCGTCCATGAAGACAAATGCCTCTCCAATATTCTGCCGATATGGTTGCACTATGGGTCGGAGGATGTCATTCAGGTATCGTAAAGCCGTTTCGGAGCCTTCCATGACCACCAGTGGCGTACGTCGGCCCCACATAATGCCACCCCAAAACATCAGGGAACCACCACCTTGCTGCACTCGCTGGACAGTGTGTCTAAGACGTTCAGCCTGACCAGGGTGCCTCCAAACACGTCTCCGACGATTGTCTGGTTGAAGGCATATGCGACACTCATCGGTGAAGAGAACGTGATGCCAATTCCGTGGGGTCCATTCAGCATGTTGTTGGGCCCATCTGTACCGCGCTGCATGGTGTCGGGGTTGCAAAGCTGGACCTCGCCATGGACGTCGGGAGTGAAGTTGCGCATCATGCAGCCTATTGCGCACAGTTTGAGTTGAAACACGACGTCCTGTGGCTGAACGAAACGCATTATTCAACATGGTGGCATTGCTGTCAGGGTTCCTCCGAGCGGCAATCCGTAAGTAGCGGTCATCCACTACAGTAGTAGCCCTTGGGCGGCCTGAGCGAGGCCTGTCATCGACAGTTCCTGTATCTCTGTACCTCCTCCATGTCCGAACAACATCGCTTTGGTTCACTCTGAGACGCCTGGAAACTTCCCTTGTTGAGAGCCCTTCTTGACACAAAGTAACAATGCGGACGCGATCGAACTGCGGTATTGACCTTCTAGGCATGGTAGAACTACAGACAACATGAGCAGCGTACCTTCGTCCTGGTGGAATGACTGGAACTGATCGGCTGTCGTACCCCCTCCGTCTAATAGGCCCTGCTCATGCATGGTTGTTTACATCTTTGAGCAGTTTTAGTGACATCTATGAACAGTCAAAG
Source organism: Meconema thalassinum (assembly GCA_946902985.2). NCBI lineage: Eukaryota > Metazoa > Arthropoda > Insecta > Orthoptera > Tettigoniidae > Meconema > Meconema thalassinum. The sequence continues at coordinate 19,126,375 of OX336394.1, forward strand.
GGACTGTATCTTGGATACAATATACACAGTCAACGTCTATATGCCGGAGATCTGGGAACCGAGGTGATGCAAAACTTTTTTTGATGTGTGTATATATAATTCTTCGACACGTGTGTATGTGACTGAACTCCTCCTAAACGACTGAACCGATATTGATGGAATTTGATATGTATATTAGGGTGGCCCCATGTATGGTTTAGATTCTCAATCTGACCCGGTAGGTGGAATGAACACAATTTTAGAACCACAATATACAGTCAAAAACAGTCGTCATGGAAACCACTAGCCTTGGCCTTCGTGAAAGCTGATGTCTTTGGACGGTTTGTCTCTGCACGTTAGAGCCACCTGGTCGCAACCTGTGCAACTACTGCCATTACATACACTCCGCCCGTGGCGAAAAGTTGTGTTTTATACCAAAGGTGCCAGTGATGTCGAATTCTGTTTGTCTCAGCACGTTAGAGCGTTTCAAAGTTCCGTATGCGCTCATATACCATTCATCCGATTGCGATGAAACTTGAGTGAGATGTTGAGTGCACTCCAGGGAAGGTGTTTGGCTTAGTAAATCCATTTTACAATAGATAGCGCACGACTAGATTCAACAAATGAGCGACCAAGCGCGAAGCGTTTCAAAACGGTCCCGTATGCGTTCAAATACCATTCGTCCGATAGCGATGAAACTTGGGTGAGATGTTGTGTACACTCCAGGGAAGGCTTCTGGCTTAGTAAATCAATTTCACATTAGGTAGCGCACGACTAGATTCAACAAATGAGTGACGACGCGCGAAGCGTTTCAACAAAATCCCGTATAAGTTCATATTCCATTCATAGATTGAGATGAAACTTTGATGAGATGTTGTGTACACTTAAGTGAAGGCTTTTAACTTAGTAATCCATTTCACAGGAGGTTGCGCACGAGTAGATTCAACAAATGACCGGCGACGTGCGAAGCGTTTCAACAAAGTCCCGTATGCGTTCAAATACCATTCGTCCGATAGCGATGAAACTTGGGTGAGATGTTGTGTACACTTACGTGAGGGTTTCTAACTTAGTAAATCCATTTTACAATAGGTAGCTTTCGAGTTGATTCAACAAATGAGCAACGACGCGCGAACTTTTAATCAAAGTCCCTATGCGTTCATATACCATTCATCCGATTGCAATGAAACTTGGGTGAGATGTTGTGTACACTTGCGTGAGGGTTTCTAACTTAGTAAATACATTTCACAGGAGGTTTTGCACGAGTAGATTCAACAAATGAGCGACGAAGCACGAAGCGTTTCAATAAGGTCCCGTATGCGTTCAAATACCATTCGTCCGATAACGATGAAACTTGGGTGAGATGTTGTGTACACCCTACGGAAGGTTTCTGGCTTAATAAATCCATTTTACAATAGGTAGCGCACGAGTAGATTCAACAAATGTGTGACGGCACGCGAATCATTTCATCAAAGTACCGTATGCGGCCATATACCATTTATCAGATTGCGATGAAACTTTGGTGAATTGTTGTGTACACTCCAGGAAATGTTTCTGTCTTAGTAAATCCAGTTTTCAATAAGTAGCGCACGAGTAGATTCAACAAATGAGCGACGGCACGCGAATCGTTCAAACAAAATCACTTATGCGTTCTTATGTCATTCATCCGATTCCGATGAAACTTTGATGAGTTGTTGTGTACACGCCAGGGAAGGTGTTCAACTTGGTAAATCCATTTGACAATATTGGTAGCGCACGAGTAGATGTAACAAATGAGTGACGACGCACGAAGCGTTCCAACAAAATCCCGTATGCGTTCATATACCATTCAACCGATTGTAATGAAACATGGGTGAGATGTTGTGAACACTTAAGTGAGGGTTTCTAACTTAGTAAATCCATTTTACAGGAGGTTTCGCACGAGTAGATTCAACAATTGAGCGACGACGCGCGAAGCGTTTCAATAATGTCCCGTATGCGTTCAAATACCATTCGTCCGATTACGATGAATCTTGGGTGAGATGTTGTGCACACCTTACGGAAGGTTTCTGGCCTAATAAATCCATTTTACAATAGGTAGAGCACGAGTAGATTCAACAAATGTGTGACGGCACGCGAATCATTTCAACAAAGAACCGTATGCGTCCATATACCATTTATCCGATTGCGATGAAACTTTGATGAATTGCTGTGTACACTCCAGGAAATGTTTCTGTCTTAGTAAATCGAGTTTTTAATAAGTAGCGCACGAGTAGATTCAACAAATGAGCGACGGCGCGCAAATTGTTTCCACAATGTCCCGTATGCGGTCATATATCATTCATCCGATTGCGATCAAACCTTGGTGAATCATTGAGTACACGCCAGAGAAGGTTTCAGGCTTAGTAAATCTATTTTAAAATAGGTAGCGCATGAGTAGATTCAACAAATGAGTGACGGCACGCGAATCGTTTAAAGAAAATCACTTATGCGTTCATATGTCATTCATCCGATTCCGATGAAACTTTGATGAGTTGTTTTGTACACGCCAGGGAAGGTGTTCAACTTGGTAAATCCACTTTGCAATATTGGTAGCGCACGAATAGATGTAACAAATGAGTGACGACGCGCGAAGCGTTCCAACAAAATCCTGTATGCGTTCATATACTATTCATCGATTGCGATGAAACTTTGATGAGTTGTTGTGTACACTTACGTGAAGCTTTCTAACTTAGTAAATCCATTTCACAGTTGGTAGAGCACGAGTAGATTCAACAAATGAGTGACAGCGCACGAATCATTTAAACCAAATCCCGTATGCGTTAAATGCCATTTATCCGTTTGCGATGAAACTTAGGAGAGTTGCTGTGCACGCTCCAACGAATGTTTCTAAATTAGTTAATTCAATTCACGATAGTTTAGAGGCAGTTAACAGAAATTGAAAAAAAATATTGTGTATCCAAAAGCACTTCAAGAAACAAAGTTACAACACTTTCTTTGATTGGCAGGAAAACGTCTGCCTGGTCAGCTTGTTAAAAGATAAAATTTTAAATGCATTATTTTTATTACCATTTCTTAATTTTTTACTTTTTATTTTAATTGCTTTTATTCAACCATTTATCTAGGCCCCTAGGTCAAGGAGATAAACTAGTAACATTTGGTTTATAGAAACATTAACACTTCCACAAGAATTACTTGAAATATGAGTGAATGATTCAACCATCTGCATCTTTGACAATATAAATTGTGCTTTTGGTAGGTGGTTAATATACTGACCACTAACTTATAGGGGCTAAGTCAAATTTCTCTAACTCGATTTCTTTGATAAGTCGAAGCATAAATTATATCCCTGGCACTTCAACTTGTTGTTTATCACGAACATTCACAGTGCAGCTTGTTCCATACATCACTGAATGTGGTTGATAACTTTGAGGCGAGCACAGAAAATGAAGCAGCAGAAGATGAGGGATTCCTTCAAATCATGAAAAAGTAGTCAAAGACCTGTCTGCATTTTGTATTGTTGATTTGAACTTACTTAGATACTGTAATAAAGCTGTCATCATTACCAAGATAATTTTTTTTTACATAAATTTAGACAACGATGTTGTGAGCCTACATAGAACAGTATTTTGCGACCAGTAGGGGAGAGGGGGGCATGTTGTTACAATTTTCAAATTTTATTTTTTTAAACTGTTCTCCTGGAAGCTATTAGCCTGTTATGGCAGTGATAATGAAGTATCAGTATTTGGCTTTATATATGAAAAATGTGAAGACTGGCGTAAAAATATTTTCGGTATAAATAATTTTTCTTGTTAATGTGGTAAATAGTAACAACATGCCCCACAACGGGGCTAGTTGTTATATGCCATGGGTAAGTTGTTACACTCAACTTATTAATAAAATGCGACATAGTTGTAACTACAATCTTGTATTTTTAACTCGAAATAATATAACAGTCAACCTTGAAATACATTTACCACATTTCACAATTCTGGTTTTACGGCAGAATGCCCTTCCTGACGCCAACCTCATGGGACGAGTGAATGAAATATGAAATGAATGAAGATAAAATGAAACTGGGCAAGGATGTGGAAGGAAGCGGTCGTGACCTGTCAGAAAGTACCGTCCTAGCATTTTCCTGGAGTTGAAAATGGGAAACCACGGAAAACCATTTCAAGGTCGGCAGAGGGTGGGGCTCGAACCCTCGTCTACCAAATTAGCAGAGAGCTTGGCCTATCGCTGCGCGTTAGCAAGCATAGCTATCACTGTCGGTATAGAGAAATAATAATGATACCGGTAATAATAATCAACTAGCAAATACGTTAATACGTTTATAGTAGGGCCGGATAGTTATGTGCTTAACTTTTCAGAAATATGTATTTATTTACGTGCTTAAAAGTGAAAAATATGTGATTAAATTTCCAAAAAATGTTCTTAAATTTGTATCAAATTTGTGTCCCCAAATTCCTCGAAATATAGTTGAAACGTCCAGCTGCTTGAATAATCCATAATCCTGTCTACTGTACAAAAAATGTTCCTGCTTAACAGGCCGGGGCTCGCCTCAGTTTCCGAGTCCGTCTTACTGTACCGCAGATGCGCGATACGAAATCATGTATATGCTGTTTTCGAATTTCATTCTAAAGAGCAGAAAAAAAGGTCACATCAGAAATTTTCATAGCAATCTGTCAATATTCACAAGTTTTGCAGACCTCTGTAATTTCAAGTAAAATTTCCTTTCAAGGTAAGGACTATTGGAGGCTTAATGAGACTGTTGACTCCAGTCCCCCTGCTATACATAATGACCTGGGAATTCCTGTTTGAAATACAATACAGAGACAAGGGTGCATTCTATAAATAGATAAGCCAATTACTGGAATTGGCAAGAGTCGAAAATGTGGGCAGCAATCATCTAAGGAGTACAATATACCACCAAATATAGGAAATATGTACTTATGAATAAATACACCAGAATATGTATTTATAAAAAAAATGGCAAAAACATGTAAATAAAAGGAAAATATTTAGTTAATTAAGAATATTAAAACACATAACAATCCGGGCCTTAATAATTGGCAATTAAATAATATTGCGATACCATGGGGCATGTTGTTACAGTGTAACAACATGCCCCCAGCTTACTGTAACAACTTGCCCCACCGGCCGACATTTTGTATTCAAGGTCAATACTTCGACGGGGAGTAGCCTAGCTAACTACTCTCACAAGCATTTCTTTCGTAAGATATCAAACTACAATCTCAGGGACATGCAAGTACTTACCTTCAACACAGAAGAAGACAGATGACTTCAAAGTCGAATATTTATTTTTACTTTTCACTTCAAAAAACACTTAAACCTTTATAACCCTCTTCAAGTACATACAATGGTTTCCTTGTTTTCACAGCATCTGCAGACAGGCACCCCACGCTTTATTAGCTGATCGTTACGCGCTTCAGCCACACGGGTGATTTTAAAACTAACATGTAACAACGTGCCCCTGTTAACAACATGCCCCCCTCTCCCCTACATCATACATTTATCATTTTTGCTCATATCTAAGTAACTCGAGTTTTCGATAAGTCGAATTTATTTTGTCCTGCACTAACGATTCGAGATATCGAAGTTGAACAGTATTTTGTTCCGAAAACAAATCTCTAATTCACAGTAAATCCAAATTACAGTACTTGCCCAATAACTGGGTGGAGTCAGGGCCGGATTTAAGAGTATGCCGCTTAAAGGCTAAAGTCCATTTGCCGCCTCCTCAATAGTTCATATTTGCTTAATACATTTGTTTTATACAACAAAAGGATCGAGTTCATTGGCGTTTTCATCTTTTTTAAACATAAAGTTCATTTAGTTTAGATAAAACTACAAATTTAATGGCTTACATAATAAATGTTATAATGAAATTAGTTATCCACTTGTTTTTTTACTTACTTCTTTTAAGATTCGTTAAAAATTGAAAAGGGTTTCGAACTTAATTAATTAATTTGTTATATTTATATTTTAATGCTAATGACTATCTTTTGCCAAATTGAAGAACTGTGTTCAATTTGAATTAAATTGTCCTACTCGGTGAAATGGAATTACACAAAATGTAGTTAATTACTGGTTTATTTGTTGAAAAATATACAAACTTCTCTAAAACAACTCACCCCCACGTAATTTGATGTTCAATTTTACATAGCTTTCTTACGAGATTTCTTAATGGGAAACTCGTTAATAATGTCCTCATATGAAAGTGTTTTTGTTGTATTTGTCTGAATACAAAGTAATGAAAATTACTTTAACCGTATTTCAGAAATACTAGTTCGCAGATAGTTCTTAACTCTTCTAAGGCAGGAAAAACTGTATAAGGACTAAAACATACAAAGAGTTTAGCTTGTATGTAACGGAGACCCTCGCTTGCCCGCTCGCCCGCGTTGCGCGCCTGTCTCCCGCCAGGCACTTTGCCGTTAAGCGGCGCCTCGCGGCACTGAGTCATTGAGTATAGGAATTTATACTTTAATTTGTAATTCAATGTGATCTTTGACCAATTTTTTGACGAACTGACTTACGGACAGCGATTGTCAAATTACTTTCAACATGATTCTGCCACTGCTCACACTGCCGAAGCATCCATGACAGAATTGCGTCGCATTTTCGGTACGAGGATTATAAGTCGGAACGTGTGGCCCCCGCGAAGCCCAGACTTATCACCATGTGACTTTTATTTGTGGGGGACACTTAAAAATAGAATGTATACGAGGAACCCTCACACTATATATGAGCTTAAAGGCTGTATTACAGCTGAAATATAGTCAATCGGTGCTGAGGAACTTCAGAGAGTACATGCCAGTTTCATAAAAACGTGCCAGCGATGTGTAGCAGTGAATAGCGAACATTTTCAGCACCAGCTGTGAACTAGGTAAGTACAAATTCCTATACTCAATGACTCAGTGCTGCGCAGGCGCCGCATAACGGCAAAGTGCCTGGCGAGAGGCAGACCCGCAATGCGGGCGAGCGGGTAAGCGAGGGTCTCCGTTACATACAAACTAAACTCTCGGTATTTTTAAGTAAATTGTATTCTTAAATTCGTACGGAAAATATTATTAACGTCTGAAATACTTCATTTTAGCTTTAGATTGAATCGCCAAACTGCCGCCCCTGAAAATTTGCCACTCTAGGCTGCAGCCTACTTGCCTTTTATACATCAGGCCCTGGGTGGGTTACAATGCGTATAATATGTAAATAACACTCATGGAAAACATTACATGTATTAGTTTATGATCACTATTATAATGGGGAAATGATCATAAACTAATAAATGTAGTTTCTTCCAGGAGTGTTACTTGATGGATTGAGTAGCCAAGCAATGCTGTTGCCGGTCTCAAGCCTGCGTAAAGGAGGAGGGCTGGAGTGAATGGCAAATACTCTGTAAGAACTTACAGCAGCCCTGGATAAGTTTCGGAGTGGCCAGCCAAGAAGACCCCGCGTCTTCACCTCTAGTAAATATCTTTACTAGTTCTTATACTGATGTCTTGCATAAACGCAAAATTTCAATACTAAAATATAAAAGTCTGTTTGTTACTCTTTAATGCAAAAACTACTTAACTGACTTAGCTGAAATGCTGTATGAACATACTGCAGTTCATAAACCAGGGGAAAACATAGGACTATTGCTGTTTCGAAATGTTTTACCGTCAAGCAGAAAGTGTCAGCTAGAAACAACAACCTTCGCTAACTGTCTGGATCCAGTTGGTGTACACAGCCAAAGACGATGAGAACTACAGCCCTGGCTCTGTGTTACTCCGCTGCAGAGTACGCTTGTCCTGTTTGGTACAGTTCCAGTCATGATAAACAAGTTGACACGTCTCTTAATGAAACATGCTGAATTATCACTGGCTGTTCGAGACCAACATCACGAGATAGAATCTACTGTTTGGCTGGAATCGCCCCACCAGATATTAGAAGAGAAGCTGTAGCCATGACTGAGAAAAGCAAGGCAATTACCTCATGCGCACACCCATCGTACGGATATGAACCTGCCCATCGACGACTGAGGTCTAGGTGAGTTTCCTGAATACAACAGAAGATCTACATGAATCTGCTAAGTCCACGAGGTTAAGATTATGGAGATCTAGAAATACTCAACTTGATGGCTGGATACTACCAATTGAACATCTCCCTCCAGGACATGAGGAACACTGGTCCACGTGGAAGTCGTTGAACTGGATTCGCACTGATATTCGTAGATTAACAATATGATAAAGTGGAGTTTCCTGACACATCCAGGCTATGTGATTGTGGTGAAGTCCATACCTCAGTCCATTTCATGAACTGCACTTAGTGTCCTTTAAGTTGCACAATGGAGGACTTGATGGTTGCGACACCTAATGCCCGTGACTTGGTAACATTTTGGACAGACACTATGTGTGCTATTAAGTACCATCTTTTAAATGTACAATGTATACTTCTGATACGAATAAATAAATACCGTTTCAATATGGTAATAAAAGTCACGTTTCATTTCAGTAGCAGGCGCCGATTCCCGCCCGGCGAACAGGTATCCATGGCAGGTTGCATATATTCCCCCTTAACCTCGCTCCTCGCTCCCAATTGTTGCCTTTCGGTTCAGTTTATTTTCTCAGGCTAGAACAGTACAAGTTTACGCAGTGTAAGATAATAACATAAGTACATTTTTTATCCGTACGAAGGACAGGTAATAAAATGCTGCGAGTGTATTTGTTAGTTTAGGCCGGTAACCTAGTTGTTAGGCCTATTAAAACAACTAATATTTTTTGTTGCAGAAATTTTCCAAAAATACTGAACTTATGGAGATCAAATTTGCCTACAGATGCTTCAAGTTCCGAATCACTCAAGTGATACTTCTGACAGGGCCTATAGGTCTACTTCATCCTTACAGAGCAATGGCAGATTTAACAGGGGTATGTTCCAACTGGGGTCATTTCACCCTACATTAACTAAATTAATGGATTCAGAGTTGGCCTTATCGGAAAATGAAGTGTATCGCGCGGCTTTGAAATTACTTTTACAAGAAACGTCATGTGCGTCTTCTTCCATACTCCTAGCGTTTTTCAAGGCAATTCAGCTTTATTGTGCTCTTATTATGATTATTATCCTCCCTATATTATTCTGCTAAGGTCCCATTACCGAAAATAAGGTCATGTTAACACCAACCTACGCGTATGGGGTACCTACAGGTTCCGCATAACCCCATGTGTGCCCGAAACGCACTCACTTCCTCTTTAAATGCCTCACAATTAAATAAATACGTACATTTACAATGGGAGCACCGTAACCTGGCGCGGCGGCGGCAGCCATCTGGCGGGAGCGCGGCGTACTGCTAGCTGAGGAGTCTCTCTGCAGATAGCTCCGGTGTGGTCTCGCCAAGATTGTCATGTTATATAAGAAGCCAATTGAGCTAGGAAGCTGGGTAGTATACAATTCGTAACCCTCATATAGGGTACCTACAGGTTCCGTATAGCCCCATATGTGCCCGAAAAACATTCTTCCCTACTACCCCATAAACCTACATTCACGTTGCGAAAGCTCGTACCGGCTACATTTTATGTCACAGCCTGGTTCGGCCTTAGCAAGGAACCATCTGTACTGAGGTACGTTTGTAGATTACACTGTTCAGAGACTCCACATTACTGTACATCCAGGACTCTTCACGAGTCTCCTTCATTTGTAGGATGAGCTAAATTTCCATATGAATCATCGAATCGAGGCTTGCTGAGTGTTCGGCGAGGGTATTGCCACCAGGGAACTTCCTGACAATATGGCAGGTGTTTAACGGAACTGCCTTCAGTAGTTCAATATATATCTGCCGATGCAATATTGATAGACTACTGTGGAGAGTTTTGGGTATAACACCAGTACACGATACAATTATTGGGATGGTAGTCACCGACTCAAGTTTCCACATCTGCTTTATCTCAATTGCCAGCTCTGTGTATTTATATATTTTAGTAGCAGCTGTTGTTTGGATGTTTTGAGTGTTGGGACATGCGATATCTATCAGTAATGCCTCTCTGTGTTCCTTATTGATGACAATGATATCTCGCCGGTTGTTACTGACTGCAACATCTGTCACAACTCCTCTGACCCAGTAGGGCTTGTGTGTGGCATTTTCGAGTACTGTGGATGGTGTGTATTTCCAATAGGGAACGAATTTTCTAAGAAGCTTGTAGGCTACTTCAAAGCCAATTTCTGGTGGATAATGTTGGCAACTTGATCGTGTCGATGTTTGTAGTCAGTGTTGGCAAGGTGGGAACAACCTGATATAATGTGTTGAATGGCCTCACTACATTTGCCACAGCGGCGACACTTCTCACTCTCTGTTGCTGGATCTTTTAGAATTGAAATGAAAATCCACAGCCTGCTTCCAGTCTCCGACCGGGTCAGGAATGGAATGAATGAAGCCCCCATCTAGCGGCGAGGATATAACTGTGCCGGCTGCCGAGGCCTGACGCACTCCTCTGGGGCAATGATTAAATGAATGACAGATGAAATGAAATGATAGTGGAGAGTGTTGCTGGAATGAAATTGTGACTGGGAAAACCGGAGTGCCCGGAGAAAAACCTGACTGCCTCCGTTTTGTCCAGCACAGATCTCACATGGAGTGACCGGGATTTGAACCATGGACCCAGCGGTGAGAGGCCGGCGTGCTGCCGCCTAAGCCGGATCTTTTAGAATTAATTATTATTATTATTATTATTATTAGTAGTAGTAGTAGTAGTAGTAGTAGTAGTAGTAGTAGTATAGTAGTAGTAGTAGTATTCTTCCTTCGAATGAGCCAACTATGGACTACGTAGGTTAACCAAAACGGTTTTCAGCTTGTTGAGTGGGGATTGGTTTCACGCTCTTAAGAGTCTTCTTCCTAGCCCATGTCTCCTTCATTTTCTGACTTTGTAATTGTTGAGCTGCTTCTGACCTCTTTGGTCTCTGCCCTTTCTTAAGTTTAATCTGTGGGTCTTCTTTTAACATTATCCGGAAAGCTCGTCTGTCTTGTATAACGGATTCAGAGATGTTAAAGGTTTGCAGATCTTGTTTGACTTGCTGGTGCCACAGTGATGATGTTTTCTTGCAGGAGCTGGCTCTGTGGATTACACTGGTCAATCTTGACTCGTTCATTCTCTCAAGGTGTCCGTAGAATTGGAGGTGTCTCTTGATGATTGTGTCCATTAGAGGTTCTTGCTTTAGCTATAGATCATCGTTGGGGCTGTGATACCTTGCTCCATTTATCATCCTTGGGCCTAAGATCTTCCTCAAGATAATTCTTTCCTTGACCTCTAGTTTATGTATCAGTTTTGCCCCTTTGATGGTTTCAGCTACATACAGTAGAGTAACTCGGGCCTGATTACAGCGTTATAGTGCCTTAATTTTGCATTGATGTGTATGGATCTCTTCTGGTAAACTTTACTGCATCGATTGAATGTAATATTCAGTTTAAGTCCTTTCTTCAAATGGTTTATTGTTCTATTATTATTATTATTATTATTATTATTATTATTATTATTATTATTATTCTTTCGATTGGGCCATCAGAGGACCACGCCATTTCAACTGCTTCTTGCTGCATCGAGCTTTAACATCCTCCCAGTACTTTTGCATTAGTTCTCGATGCTGTTGTTTCCTTTCTGCAGTCCACTTCTGCCAGTTGGAAGCTTTGGCTTTTCTTGGAAACATCGGTGTGCTGTTAGTGTTTGTTTAAGGGTGGCACGTACCCAAATATCGTTGCTTGTAAATCCCACTTCTTGTAATTCTTTGCCCACCTCAGTGAACCAAGCTCCCTTGGTTTTCTTTTTGAGGAAGTAGGTGAAAATTCTATTTGTCAATCGTGCTGGGTTCATTCTTGTTATATGACAGTAAAAGGCAATTCTCCGTTTCCTCATGGTATCACTTATTTTTTCCACATGGGTGTAAAGTTCATGGTTGTGCCGTCTCCTATATCCCGCATTTTCTTTTACCGGACCCAAGATCTTTCTTAGAATTTTTCTTTCTTTCACTTCCAGATTCTCTGTTAGTCCCTTGCGATGCATTGCAAGGCACTCTGCAGCATACAAAGCCTCTGGACGGATGACTGTTTGGTAGTGTCTTAACTTGGCATTTGTTGATATGGATTTCTTGTTGTAAATGGCCTTAGTTATTTTATATGCCATTTCCATTTTCTTGATTCGTGACTCGAAAGCTGCCTTCTCGGAGAGATTGGGGTCTATCCACTCACCCAAATATTTGAACGCTTTCGTTTATATCCAGCTCTTTTGGCGCTAGCTTGATATTAGTGATGAATTCTGTTTTTTCAAAGGAGATCTTAAGGCCCGTTTTTGCTGCTTGAATCTGAAGTTCATTAATTTGCGCTGCGGCTGCATCGAGGGAATCTGAAAAAAATGCGAGGTCATCTGCGAATGCTAGGCAGTCAACTATCAGGTTCTGTTTTTTTTAGCCCAATATGACTCCATTTTCAGACTTGTTAATGTTAATATTATTACCTTACTTTTCACATTTTGCAAAAATGAGGAAAAAGTAGACTTATGAGATCGATCCGGGAAAATTTGTGTCTGTCTGTCTGTCCTTCTGTCTGTCTGGCTGTGTGTGTCCCCCCCCCCCCCCCCACCTATCAACTCCTAAACGGCTGCAGCAATCAGAACCAAATTTAGTATGAGTCAAGATGTATAACGGAATATCTCAAGCCCATATTTGAAAATGATGTCAGTGCTACCAACTGCTGAAAAAACGCAATTGAAATTTGAGCTCCATGTTGGATATCTTGGCAGGTTTGCATAGGAGATATTCCAAAATTGGCACACATGTAGATAATACTATTTCAGTTTAATTTCCAGGAGGACATACATGACAGTGTTGCCAAAATAATTTTAAGACTTCTGATAGGTCCAATTTTTAAAAGCATATAACTTCGACACTAACAATTCGATGTCAACCAAATTTTGTATGTAATATGTGTACATAAACAGATATGACTGAGCGTATTCGTAAGAGCCACCAGGGCTGCCAACTGTTGATAATTGCTCTCTCTCTCTCTTTTTAATCCAAATACCAATATATCAGAAAGTATGCAAGTCAACAGCTTTAAACTATGCACACGTATAGTACCTGACATTTTAGATTAATTTGGAGTAACTTATATACGTCAGTTCTACCAACATGATTCTAAGCCTGCTGATTGGACCAATTTTTAAAAACATGTAACTTCTATACTATCAATTGGATTTCATCCAAATTTCGTATGTGCTATGTGTAAAATAACATATATGACTATAAGTATTCTTAAGAGCAATCAGGGCTGACAACTGTTAATAAATGCTGTCTATATTTGTTTTCCTAATATTCTAGATAGGTTCATATACTGTAGATAAATCATTGGCATGAATCTTAATTTTAAGAAAAGTAGGCTCTTTAGCTCGTCACGGAACTTCTTGTTAATATTAATATTTGACGTCCATAATCCACAAACTGTAACTTAAGCTATGTGTGCAAGGTTTGATGTCTAGAGGCCATAACACGAGTACAAGCGGGCCATAAAAAAGATAACCTCAGGCGTTTTATGATCAGGAAATGTTATTTGAAGAGTCAGGGGCTATTTTGGTTTTCTAATTCTATACTTTATGTTAAAAATCGATTGTCTCGAGTCGACCAACACGTATGCTCAGTGTTGGGAGAATATAAAATGCACATAAACATTGCTAACGAGGTTTATCTTCGCCTTATGATGCTTGACTCGAGAATAATGGCGTGCCAACTTTAAAACAGAACATCCATTTGCATATCCTCTCTTCCACAGGGGCAGGAGGAAATTGCGTTTACTTACAAGTACCATTAACAGCGACCATGGGCGGTCCGCAGTCTACTTTCAAGGGCGTACGGTGCAAATACGAGGCTGGTTTATTTTCAAGTTCCGATGGACTGTATAAAAATAACAGATTGACATTACAAACTGATTTTATCATTTTAAATGATCTTGTCGACTTCGTCGTTACGCTGGGGTCTGGCGTTACGTTACGGTGACGGGACGAAATGTACCGAGATGCACTGAGGTGTGTGACGTCATAGTACCGCTTGGTGCATGTGTTCCCGGCAATCTCTACTTCGTTAGTATAAGACAAAAATCCCCGATTCTTGGATGTCACAGGTAATCTCGAGAAACACTGGATGGATTTTGATGCGGTTTTCACCATTCTGTAAAGGATATCTCGAGGAAAGATTCTGTAGAAAATAATATATGTATGATCAAGGGAAGCCAAGCAGTAACGATTTCAGTGAAAAAGTCGAAAACAAACTTGGCGTCCGCGCGCTTCTTAAGCTTACGCTGGGCAAACCGTTAAAAATATCAAAATACTATGAGCGTAAGAATTGGTCAGCATGAAAAGTTCTACAAAAACGTCCGCGAGAGCATATCTCTATCTTCAATACATCGCCCACTATAAGTGTTTTTAGACTGGATGGAAGGGGCACGTCCTCGCGAGCTCCGGTGAGCGTGACGCCATCCCGCGCACTTGACCTTGCTTTGCCCTTGGTTTGCACTTGCCGTTCGCGAGTAATTTGAAACAAGATAAGCAAGATAAGTATTATGCAGATAATTTTCTAACATGTCAAGAGTCTTTGGCTTCGAGCGAAGCGATAAGCCTCCAGCCTTTCTAGCATTTTCCAGCATTTGTAGAATTTAAAATGATACAAAGTCTAGTCTTTCAGACTGACTGTCACTTTTTACTAACTTACTAAATGTTTGCTTGTTTTATTCTTAGGTCTCAACATAATCGCCTAAACGATTGAAACATTTGTCGTATCGTTACACCAGCTTTCCAGCGGCTTCGGTGGCGTAGTCGGTAGCATGCTGAACTGCTGAGCCCAAGATAGCGGGTCCAAACCCCACCGAAGTCGTCGGATTTTTTAAGAGCTTTAAAAATCCTTCAGTATGCCTTCCTTCGGAGGGGAAGTAAAGCCGGCGGTCTCATGGCATAGATTTATGGCATGTAAAAGATCCTTCCACAGACTAAACTTGTGTGAAGCTAAATTTCTAGGTTGTATTTCGATGGAACGCTCTATTAAAGTTCCAACGTTCACCACTAGGTATCATTGATATCTGGTAGCGAAAGTTTTAACTAATTGAAATTGAACGGAACTTGTAGCTCACCCTCTGGGTATCCGCTGGAAGCAGCTGACGAGCCAAACATGTCCTCGGACACTCCCGGCACCAAAAGCCATACGATAAATCCCTCCCTATATTATTCTGCTAAGGTCCCATTCCAGTTTTGTACCGAAAATAAGGTCCCATTAACACCAACCTACACATATGGGGTACCTACAGGTTCAGCATAACGCACTCACATATTATTTAAATGCCTCACAATTAAATAAACACCTTAAAACATGTATATTTACAATTAAATAATGAAAGAATGCAACACGGTAACCATGGTAACAGAATCTCACAGGTCCATCTATTTCTGTAAGACGCAATGCAATTCCAATTATTACATTACTGTGAACGTTTCCAGACGGTTATAAGGTTATCACTGAACCAAATTAAGCTGTAAAATGCATCAATACATACAGTATACTGCGCTTAAGGGGGTCAAGGGGCACTCTAGATTTTTTCACGCAATTTTCACGTGTGAGTGTGGTACGAAAGGTCTTTTTCACCGGACTATAAAGGGTCTCCGAAACCTACATTTAAAGGCCCTTAAATTAACAGTGTCTGTGATATTCCCAGAAAACAAACTTCGCTCTGATATACCTATGAAGGAATGACAAACCCCTAACCACTGCACCAGTAGCTGAATTAATAAAGTCTGATTATTCATAAATTAGTCATAGCATTCATGATTGAGATTTTGCTAAGTGTACTCTTTACTACTGGAATATTCGCGGGCGTAGCCGCGACGGGTAATGCTAGTAAGAAATAAATCAAAACCAGATTTCCTATGCCCTCGGCAAAATATTCTGCCGCCACTGAGGGGGGTACGTCTGGAGAGTCTCCTGAAGTGTTTCCTTTTCGGCGAGGCGTTGCCACCCAACCATACCTTCAATTCTCGAAAAAGGTGAAAATCATTCAGTGCTGGTTTGGACTAAACGGCAGATGGTCCAAAACTTATTTGGAAAAGTCTGTCGTAACGTTGGTACAGTGCGGTCGTGAATGATTTTCACCTTTTTCGAGAATTGAAGGTATGGTTGGGCGACAACACCTCGCCAAAAAGGAAACACTTCAGGAGACTCTCCAGACGCACCCACCTCAGTGGCGGCAGAATTGTTTGTCGAGGGCATTGGAAAGCTGGTGTTACGATACGACAAATGTTTCAGACGTTTTGGCGATTATGTTGAGACCTAAGTTTTGGTATGTCAATCTATTATTTTTATAGTCCATCGAAACATGATTAAAAACAGTCCTGGTAGTATTGGGAGTGTTCAAACTTAATGTTACAAAGCTGCTCAAGAAAGCAAAATGGGAAGTTGTCACTGAATACGATACTACTACTCTCAGGCTGTGATAGCAAAGCACCTGAAAGGTGCAATGCGGGGAGAAAATTAAGAGTCTGGTGCCCGTGAACCGGGCTCCTTTCACTCTAGTTTGATGGTATGAAGTGTGGAGATTATGATAATAATATTTAGTTCAAGACGCTACCTCTGGCTTTAGTCTAATGAGTGACTTTTGGCCAGAGTATTTGCAGTGAGTGACTTGAGTTTAGTTTTGCTAGGATCGAAATATTATTGGTTTAATTGACTAAGTACAAGGGTAATTAATCAATTTTTAGGGGCAGTGTAAGATGAAATAGAGAGTAGCAGTTCCGTTCCAGCTTAGGTTCGGAACAGGATGTGCCTATTGGCCTTTGTGGGCCAGTGCACACTCCTGCCGATGCTGTAGTTATTATAATTTTTCTACGCTCGCCATGGTTAAATTGTATGTGATTTTGCGGTGTGTGGAAGAGGTTTTAAGTTGTGCAGCAGCTTCTTAAATTAGAGAAAAGTACAGACCTTTAGTAGGTGAAGTTAGTTAGTGATTTGGGAGAGTGAAGGAAATAGACCTGAAGAAGGTTTGGTATTACTTTGTAGCATTAATTTGCTACTAGAAGGCCTCAGCTACCACCTCGAATGCTGATTTTTGGTGAGAAGTATATATGATTAGTGTTATTGTTGTGCCAAAACTGTCACTGGAGCGGGGAGTTCGAATTTAGAAATGCTGAGCTCTGATTGGCTATTGCTGTGCTCTGATTGGCTGTGTGCTGGATGGAGTTTAAAAGTGTTTGTATGTGAAAGTAAAACTATATTGTGAATAATGAAGTTAAATTGGGATTATTAATTATGCATTGTGATGGTTTGTAAAAGTATTGAGGCGTGGTTGCCAGTATAGCATATGCCAATCACTGGGATTGGTCAATGCGACTGTGCCTCCTAGTTTGTACTGAGTTCGAATCTCGTAATACGCTCCAGTGCAGTCTTGTGAACTTATGATTTGCCGCCCGCAGTCCGCACCCCGGAAGGAGTCCGCCGCGGCCGACGTCCCCCAGGGGTAGGCCCGTTTGGCAGGAAGTGTTTAGTGTGTAGTTAATTAATGTAATGGTCAAGAGTGCCAGGAAAAGGGAGGGCTTAAATTAGGAGTTTGAATTATAAAATATTCAAAAAGTATAAAATTAAAAATTAAAGAATTTAGAAAATGTGAACAGTTAAAGAGGGGGGTCTCAGCGGGTGTGCAAAATATCGGCCCTTCTCCGTGGTAATGATGTAAAATAATTATTGGTTCCTTGATTGGTAATGATGGTGGCACAGAACGCATGTCGCACCATCCCGGGCGGAGTCGGCCGTGGCCTTCTCCCGAGCAGGGACGACATACTGCTCTGTTATAAATTTAAGTTAGTTCCTTCGGAGTTCAGGGCTTTGGATGTGGCAGGGAGTTATGAATGTATCGATTAATGAGTGGCTTGGATGATTTATCCAAATTGCGTAGGTTTGAATATTTGGTTTAATTTGGTTGTTAATGTTTAGGGCTTAGATGTCTGGGTTTTCTAGTAGTCTTCGTATGATGAGGATGTACTTCGGTCTGCGTTTAATACGTTGTAGTGGGTCTACTTGGTATGTGCCTAGTTGTCTAATGAGGTCGTTAGGATGTGTGGCAGTTTTCTGGTAAAATTTAGTAGTTAATTTAGTAAGATGATCGAGTAGGTATTGGGTCTTTGTTTTAGTATGGATATAGTGCGTAGATTTGCGTCGTTCATCTTTTTTAGGTTTGGTGGCAAGTCTTAATAGCCAGTTTTGAACTGTTTGAAGTTTCTTGAGGTTAGTGATTGATTGGAATCCTATAGCGGGATACGCATACGTGAGTATGGGTCGTATAAGCACTTTATAGATTAAGGTGACATTTTTGCTGGACAGGTGTGATGACGGGTGAACTAGTGGGTAGAGGGTTTTAATTTGTGTTTTAGCTTTGTGTACTGTATTGACTGTATGTCTTTGGAGAATTAATTTAGGATCCAGTGTTATTCCTAGGTATTTGTAATTATTTGTGAATGCGATATCTGTATTGAATAATTGTAGCGGAAGGTTAGGTTGTCTGTGTCTCCATGTGAAGTGGACTGCTTGAGTTTTGGCTAGATTGACTTGAATTTTATTTTGTACTAGCCATGGTTCTAGCTGCGTTATGTGGTTTTGTAGGTCTCTCCTAGCTATTTCGGGATCTCTTGATTTGGCCATAATGGCCGTATCATCCGCGAAGATAGCAGTCAAGGTGTTAAGCGGTTGTGGGATGTCATTGATATAAATTAGGAACAGGATCGGGCCAATGATGCTGCCTTGGGGCACGCCCGCCTGTATTTGTTTGACTGATGATTTAATGTTATTGATACTGATATAGAATTTACGATTTGAAAGGTATTGATTTATTAATTTAATGTAGGTGGCTGGGATGTTGAAGTTTATGAGTTTATGTATTAATGTTGTGTGTATTACCCTGTCGAAGGCTTGTTGGTAGTCAAGGAATAGTGCTAACGTGCCCTGGTTATGATTGTAACCATGCGTTATGTATTCAGTGACTCGCAACAGCTGGTGAGTGGTGGAGTGTCCGGTTCTGAAGCCAAATTGTTGCCTGATGAGGCGTTCATTTACTTGGGTGATTATAAATTTGTATAGTATTTTTTCAAATAGTTTTGAAATGATGCTTAAGAGGCTTATTGGTCTGTAGTTTTCAGGGTCTCTTCGATTTTTGCCTGCTTTGGGGAAGACTATAATTTTAGCCATTTTCCATTGTTGTGGAAAATATTCTAATTTAATTATTGAATTTAGTATGAGTGCAAGATGTGCAAAAGCTTTGGCTGTTAGGTTTTTGAGCATTACGGAATGTATGTCGTCGTCTCCTGGAGCCTTGTCTGGCATTTTTTTAATTAGGTTGGCAATGAGATTGTTGGAGATAAGAGGTGATTCGGTGGTGTTAGGAGTATGCAGGTAATTTTGAACCGAATTATTAGTGTAGTTATCATAATTGACATCACGCAGGTTATTGTTTGGCTGAAAGTGTTGCTCTAATGTTTCAGCTAGTAGTTCAGCTTTGTCTTTGGTGCACGTAATTATTTGCCTGTTTTTATGAAGAGGGGGAATAGTGGTGTTTTGCCTGGTTAAAATTTTTGTTGTTTTCCATAGGTTGAGATTAGTATTGTCTGCATTGATACTTTGTAGTTTTTTTTGTCCAGCGTTCGTTGGAGTACTTGTTTAGTTCTTTTTTGACTTTTGCATGGAGTCTGTTATACTCTATTTTGGCTTGGATAGTAAGAGTTCTTTTGAATGTTTTATTTGCATTGTTTTTCTCTTGTATTAGTTGTTTAATCTTTTCTGGAATGGAGTATGGCGTTTGGTTTAGAGGTACTGTGCTAATTTTGGCTGCAGTAATTAGAGTTTCAGTGAATAATTTTAAATGTTCGTCTAGTTGCGCTGTGTTAGATATAATTGGAAGTTCTCGGGGGAATAATATATCTAGCTGTTCTTTATAGTTATCGAAATTGATTCTTTTTGGGTTTATGATTTTGTGGCTATTTAAGTAGGGCAGTTTGGTTCCTACATCTAGAATGACTGGTAGGTGATCTGAAGAGAGAGAATGAATTACGTCAAGATGGCGCGTGTTGTCCTGAATTTATAGGACTTTGGCGAAATTGGAGAGTGCGAGCAGTTCTTCAGGTCATCCTGCGTACATTTTATTCCACACAGTTGTCATAAAATGGGTACATATTAACCACCAAAGAAAAAAGGTATATAGATATATCCATATTGATTGAAACAAATGAAGACCCCACGGAAAGAACGGAGTAAGTCCTTTTTTGGGGGGAAGTGAGTTAATGGCGCATTCTGGTGGCCAGCGATCGTCACTACAGATCAGTTGGAATTAATTCCAAATAAAGCGGATTATCACCGAGATACAGAGGTTTCTATCTTTAGTGGAAACGAAAGGAACGTCCCATATCTTCTCATCTTTTTCATAATTTAGGAACTCATACAGTGTCCGTTACCCGCCGTCATGAAAATCCGCAAAATGTTCTATAGACATGGCTGATCTTACTAAGATGCAGGAGTTGAATATTTTATCGCTAGAGGGTGTTATTGCATTTTTTTCAGCAGTGCCAACATAATTGGTTCCAGACCAATGGTTTTCGCCTAGAACCATAATGGATAGGCGTTAGCTAATATAAACACCCCTGGTTTCTGTCACGCACTGTGGGGGTAGTCACGCATCAATAATCTTTATCCAGGCCAATGGTTTTGCCTTGTAGTACAATTAGTAATTTTCGCCAATAATTTCGTCCAGAGTGTCGCTAAACCTCGCCAAACCGCGGTGAAGGAAAGTTGGCAGCATTGCCTAATCCAACATGGCGACGTGTTTTTTGGTAAGTTTATTACTTGGAAGTTAATGTTGACAATTTCCTTATTTTGAAAGTGTGAGCGCGGTGTTTGTTAATAGCAGTTGTCTTCAATAACGTGGCACATTAAGTACTAACAGTTTTCAGAGCGCTACTAACACAATTAACGCACTTTGAAACGGGCAACGGACAATGCACGAGAGCCTTTATTTAACTTTAGTTGTTATTTGCTTTACATTTAGACTACTTCCTTTATAAGAAACATGTTTCGCAAAGAAACTATATTGCTTACCCTCAATTGGGGTGTTATAACTATTTATTTTTAGTGCTGAAAGTTTAAATTCGCTCTCCTGAAAATTTCACAGAATGTGACTTACCCCGTTTTTCCCGCGGTGTCTTCATTTGATACATTGAAAATCCGCCTGATCAATACGAGGAGAAGTTGTTGAATGAAATATTAAACGATGTACATGTTTCGGAATATAAATGATTCCATCCTCAGCGTGAACAATATTATACCTTAAAAACTAGTTAAACATTGTCAAAAAAAATAGGTATCGTTACAAATAGTGTTAATTTAAACTAGCATTACCCGTCGCGGCTTCGCCCGCGAATATTCTAATGAATTGGCATATGACGCTGAACTAGTTTTCATTTCAACATGTTATTGTGAAATCAAAATACACATTGGCTAACCCCCTAAGTCCTTGAGGATCTCTCAACAATTTGTGAATACATTGGTCAGACCGCTCAAGGGCGTCAACTAGAATGACCTGCACCATGTCTCCTCGGAGGCCAAACGTTGCATTATTATTATTATTATTATTATTATTATTATTATTATTATTATTATGGTCCTAGACAAAGCAAGCGTCGACTACTGTTGTCCACAGCGCAGTCTATTCTCCTGTATGGAGCTGAGATTTGGTCTGATTCGCTGAGGATAGAGAAGCATAATAAACGCCTAGCTGCGATTCAGAGGAGAGGAGCTCTGAGGGTGGCGTGTGCTTACCGTACAGTTTCGGAACCTGCAGTTCTGGTTGTCTCAGGTGTTAAGCCAATAGGCTTACTCGCGCAAGAACGCAAAGACGTATACTTTCGACGAGTAGAACTGGGCAAGGCTCAAGCCCGGAAGGAAGCCGTAGCACGCAAGATGAAGCTTTGGCAGCAGAGGTGGAATGACGATCTCAGAGGAAGATGGACAGCTCGGCTGATACCGAGTCTGGTCGAGTGGACGAGTAGGAAACACGGAGAAACTAACTACTTTCTGATTCAGATGTTGACAGGTCATGGCTACTTTCGGTGTTACCTTCATCGTATGGCCAAAGTAAGGAGTCCAGTTTGTACACACATCAAAAAAAGTTTTGCATCACCTCGGTTCCCAGATCTCCGGCATATAGACGTTGACTGTGTATATTGTATCCAAGATACAGTCCCTTTGACTGTTCATAGATGTCACTAAAACTGCTCAAAGATGTAAACAACCATGCATGAGCAGGGCCTATTAGACGGAGGGGTTACGACAGCCGATCAGTTCCAGTCATTCCACCAGGACGAAGGTACGCTGCTCATGTTGTCTGTAGTTCTACCATGCCTAGAAGGTCAATACCGCAGTTCGATCGCGTCCGCATTGTTACTTTGTGTCAAGAAGGGCTCTCAACAAGGGAAGTTTCCAGGCGTCTCAGAGTGAACCAAAGCGATGTTGTTCGGACATGGAGGAGGTACAGAGATACAGGAACTGTCGATGACAGGCCTCGCTCAGGCCGCCCAAGGGCTACTACTGTAGTGGATGACCGCTACTTACGGATTGCCGCTCGGAGGAACCCTGACAGCAATGCCACCATGTTGAATAATGCGTTTCGTTCAGCCACAGGACGTCGTGTTTCAACTCAAACTGTGCGCAATAGGCTGCATGATGCGCAACTTCACTCCCGACGTCCATGGCGAGGTCCAGCTTTGCAACCCCGACACCATGCAGCGCGGTACAGATGGGCCCAACAACATGCTGAATGGACCCCACGGAATTGGCATCACGTTCTCTTCACCGATGAGTGTCGCATATGCCTTCAACCAGACAATCGTCGGAGACGTGTTTGGAGGCACCCTGGTCAGGCTGAACATCTTAGACACACTGTCCAGCGAGTGCAGCAAGGTGGTGGTTCCCTGATGTTTTGGGGTGGCATTATGTGGGGCCGACGTACGCCACTGGTGGTCATGGAAGGCTCCGAAACGGCTTTACGATACCTGAATGACATCCTCCGACCCATAGTGCAACCATATCGGCAGAATATTGGAGAGGCATTTGTCTTCATGGACGACAATTCTCGACCTCATCGTGCACATCTTGTGAATGCGTTCCTTCAAGATAACGACATCGCTCGACTACAGTGGCCAGCATGTTCGCCAGACATGAACCCTATCGAACATGCCTGGGATATGTTGAAAAGGGCTGTTTATGGACGTCTTGACCCACCAACCACTCTGAGAGATTTACGCCGAATTGTCGTTGAGGAGTGGGACAATTTGGACCAACAGTGTCTTGATGAACTTGTGGATAGTATGCCACGGCGAATACAGGCATGCATCAATGCAAGAGGACGTGCTACTGGGTATTAGAGGTAGTGGTGTGTACTGCAATCTGGACCACAAATGCTGAAAGTCTAGCTGTATGATGGTACAACATGCAATGTGTGGGTCTCATGAGCAATAAAACGAGCTGAAATGTTGTTTGTGTTGATCTCTATTCCCTTTGTATTTAACGGTTCCGGAACTCTTGGAACCGAGGTGATGCAAAACTTTTTTTGATGTGTGTATTTACTGCGAGAACGAATGAGTTGACGTATATCATACGTTCTTCGTCTGCGATCGTTGGGCAGCGGAAAAACAACAACTTGAAGCTGAGGTTGGTCCAATAACGCCGGACAATATAGTTGGCATTATGCTGAGGAACGAGCTCAGCTGGGATACGGTCGCTTTCTTTGTTGAGGTGGTCCTTCGTCAGAAGAAGTCGGATGGGGGACTTGCTCGATTTAGTTGATTAAGTCTGCGATCCACGGACTATGAATGGAGGAGTAAGAAGGTGCTTGTGAAGCAAAGAAAATGGCTCCCTCCTGAAGTAATACGAAAGTGGTCCCGGGATGGGATTTGTCAAGAGGACAGGGTGTGGTTTTTTAGTGGGTAAGAATCCCATAGTCTTGAGGAGTGCTGACCCTTCTCAAGGTCTTATGCAAGATTTTTCCACTTCCCTCGTAAAAATATATATTATTATTATTCTTTCTTCGAATGAGCCAACTATGGACTACGTAGGTTAACCAAAATGGTTTTCAGCTTGTTGAGTGGGGATTGGTTTCACGTTCTTAAGAGTCTTCTTCCTAGCCCATATCTCCTTCATTTTCTGACTTGGTAATTGTTGAGCTGCTTCTGACCTCTTTGGTCTCTACCCCTTCTTAAGTTTAATCTGTGGGTCTTCTTTTAACATTTTCCGGAAAGCTCGTCTGTCTCGTATAACGGACTCAGAGATGTTAAAGCTTTTCAGATCTTGTTTAACTTGCTGGTACCACAGTGATGTTTTCTTGCAGGAGTTGGCTCTGTGGATTACTCTGGTCAATCTTGACTCGTTCATTCTCTCAAGGTGTCCGTAGAATTGCAGGCGTCTCTTGATGACTGTGTCCATTAGAGGTTCTTGCTTTAGGTATAGATCATCGTTGGGGCTGTGATACCTTCCTCCATTTATGATCCTTATAATAATAATAATAATAATTATTATTATTATTATGAGACTATTATTATTACTAATATTATTACTAATATTATTAACTTTTAAATAAATGAAACATTGTATTGTCCTGACAAGAGGTATTTTGAAAAATGTAGCAATTGTTGACAAGATAGATGAAAGGCAATTTATCAAAGTTTTCTTACCGAGCTGAGACGCGAATTTCATTCAGCATAATAAAGATGGAAGTTTAAGCAGTTAATACGAAAACAACTGTGGATTAAACAACTGGCCGCTTAATAACTGCAATTAAAATCATACTTAGGCATTCTATTTCCAGGTTATAACATAACTACAACAAAAAAGAGCCTCGAATCATTACAGAGTTAAGATATCGGTTCGCTATTTTTTACAGGTATCAATTACGTTTAATAACAGTATTCCACTTAATTGAAGCTTGAGGCTTGCATACAATCCAATTAGCACGCTAGACCCTTCTCTAGACCAGGGCGCTTAGCCTAGCTTACAGACCAGAGCAGACTGGGCAAGGGTAGATGGAATACAAAATAATCTACGCGGGCCAAAAAACAGAACAACACATGTTTGTAGATTGATTATAAACTTTATGTTACTGAATTTTAAATCAAACAAAACTTATAGGCTACAAATGGTAGAAAACTTAGGAAAAAAGAACACACCTTCATTATTTGTTAGAAGAGGAAGGAGTAAGTGACAAGTGAAACTGTGACTGTGCTTCTAAAAGGTTTTCATAATATCATAGAAACTGGGATGAGCTGATTCTTAGTTGCGCAGCTAAATGATGGTGTGTCAATCTATTCCTGACGTTATTTATGCGGAGCTTCACTTTAGAAAACACCTGTTCACAGATATAGTAAGATGCGAACATGGCAGTTATCTTTTGTGCATGAGATTTCAAATTTGGGAAGCTTGATTTTGGTAGGGCCTTGAAAAACTCAATTTTTCGAAACGTTGAGGAATAGTTGCTTTAATTCGTTGTTACATTGTAGCTCAATCAGTTCTAGCTGCTACTCTGATTTTACTGTTTCACAGTCAACATTAAATGGTATGCTGAAAACTTCCAAGTCCTGTTCAATAACTTTGAAGTTCTGAAATCTTCATTCAAATTCGTCGCGAGCCGGATTAGACTTGCTCAAGGGCCGCACTTTGCATATAACTGGACTAGAGCATATTCTTATTTTATTTCAAGGCACAAAGTAGTGCAAGCTATTAGCACTTATAACGTCAAATTTTGAATTTGGACAGATAACGTGTAAACATTAAATTAAAGTCAGTCAATTATAGAGTTCTATTTCAATGAAAACAATCACCATATCGGTTATTACTGAGCTCGAACCACTTACGCCTGTCTTCGTAGTTTTGGTCACAAATAACAGCAATAATGGATTAGCCTAGCTGTTTTGTGCTTCATTGCACTGATTTATCTCTAAGTTTAAGTTTGTAACGGTCCTTTTTGGCTGTGTATGTAAATTTGGAACAAAATATAAGACCAAAACCTGCCAGATTATTAATTTCTGTATCCAATTTTTACCTGACTTACCATTTGATATGACCCATCAGTGGTCACCGGATCTGAAGTTATATGTAAGAGTGTTGGGCGCCAAGGGTTCGATCTGAGAGCGATAACCCAATAAATAATAAATAACTTTACGTCCTAGCTCAGGTAGAACATTCACCAGACTCCATCGACTCAAGTCGTGGTATGACTTAGTCATTAACCTGAATAACATTTACTTCGGGGAAAAGAGGATGGCTTATATCTATTTCTATCATCTAGAAAGGAGACAGACTGCATTTACTTTAAATAAAAATTTAATGGCATCAAAAACAAACAAGTTAGGAAAATGCATTAATTAATGACTTAACGTAGAAAGTAAACACAAGAATTTAAGACAGGCAAAAGTTGCAAGAAAACGGAGGCGTTATGAATTTAATTTAATCTAGATCTGAATTTATTACTTTAGGTTGATTTATTCGAGAGTGAAGAAAGAGAGCTTGTGCATTAAAGTCAAATGAGCTTACCAAACGATGAATCAGCTTTATTGAAGTGTTTCTCCCCAAGAGAAAGCTGCTGTTGTAGGCGGTAGAAGTCCATCTTCATGCGTGGAATTTATTTTAAATGACAGGCTACTATTAATTCTGAGGTATTTAGATTTCTCAGAATTAATAATGGTGGTGGATTGAAAGTCCTTAAACCACTTTTACGATGTTAGCTCAGACACTGCTAACACCATACTGTCTCGGACAAGCATATGTCCTGAATACATCTCCTGCAATACTGTCTTGAACCAGGTCTCGTTGAGTTGTCCTTCCTTCACATAAAGGAGTCTCGTCCCAAGGTGCTCCGCGACCTATCTATTGTTCAGGCCTTCCCTTTCCACTCGCATACCCTTGTCATTCGCCGCACCCTTACTCATTAGCGTGGGCTCGCCACGCAGCTTTTGTTGAGTACACAGGTAAGTATTTCATCACATAGTGCTGTTCTGGGAGAAGACGTAAGCTCATGAAATGACCCTTAGTGTTCAAGCGCTAGCTAATTACAAAAACAGCCTCTGACTTCTCTCAACTTAATACCGTAATAAAACCTAATCATGATAATACATTATATGGACTAAACATACACTTAATAACTTGTGGCTAATTAACTGCCGAAATAACACATGATATAAATAACGAATGTCAAATTTTGACATAACGTCAGTGGCGTTATCGTACCCTTCAAAATAAGGTTACATTCGTCCCGGAAAATCACGCAGACTATTGTTTACTATATTCCGCGTGATCTTCCTAAGACACGTGTAAATTAACATAGATCCCTAATATAACATAAAACACATAATACATTACCCTTATAGACATTTATATATACAATCAACATATCTTCTTTTGGTTTAACACCAATGTTTTTGCTTAGGCTATTATGTCTCAATCGCATATAGCTTATTGTTTTCTTTTTATTGTCCTGCGGTCATTACCGCTCATTGTTTATTTTACCTATATGTGTAAGAAAAAAAGACATATATGTGTTCTCTTATTTGCCCTTTGTCCAATTCTCTTATTTCAAATCACACGAGTTCACTTTGTGATGTACAGTTTGATTTCCCAAACCGCCTTGTATTGCAAGTTCGTTGATTTTGGAATTCCCATTTTGAGTGCTTTGTGTAAGGTCAAACGCACACACGATCACTAGTAATTTGGTTGTGCTATATGACTCTATCACTCAAACTCTCTCTCATATGTCATTACGTGTATATCACTGAAAAAAAGAACAACACTAGAAATACATATAATCCATCATATTTCTGTCCTGTTTGTCCCTTTAGATATAACTCCCTTTAAGTACCAAACTCCATACCAGTTCTCCCTTCATCTCGATTGACTCTCCTCTTTAACAGTTAATCTCACACAGATCAATGATACTGACCACATCTGATACCTCATTAATACCTAGGTATTTACCATTTTGATTTACCTGCTCAACAGCATAATGTTTGCAATATTGCCTGTTTCTGGTTCACTTAAGATATATACTTCCGAAGGCTATTTATGTTGTACGTGCCGTACA
Source organism: Meconema thalassinum (assembly GCA_946902985.2). Classification (NCBI taxonomy): domain Eukaryota; kingdom Metazoa; phylum Arthropoda; class Insecta; order Orthoptera; family Tettigoniidae; genus Meconema; species Meconema thalassinum. Next base: position 19,154,504 of record OX336394.1, read on the forward strand.
ATCGAGTTGACGTATCGTCTTCTAGTACATAGGCAGTATTGCCTATACGTTTGGTAACCGTGTAAGGGCCTTCATATAAAAAAAAGAACTTGCTCATCACTTTCTCTAATTTATTCGACTGCTTCGATAATAGAGTTATCCCTGCTTAGACTGGAGTCACGTGATAACATGTCGGCTAGGATATTATCTTTACCCTTAATGTGCATAACTGTGAAGTCATATTCTTGTAATGCTAGAATCCAACGGCTTACTCTATTTGAACTTAATTTGCATGTTTTCATGTACAACAATGCGTGGTGATCTGTGTGGATCTCAAATTTACTTCCGAGTAGATACATACGGAATTTCCCTAAACTAAATACTATCCCAAGTAGCTCTAATTCTGTGATGGTGTAGCGTTTCTCAGCGGCAGAAAGTCCACGCGAGGCTAAGGATACAATCCGTAAATTTCCCTCCGTATCTCTCTGGCACAAGACTCCAGCTATACCTATATGTGAGGCATCTGTCATCACCACATATTCCTGGTCTCTTATTGGATATTTTAAAACAACTGCTTGTTCAAAACCTCGTTTCAGAGCTTGGAATGACTCGTCATGAGTCACATCCCATCTCCATCTGCTTCCTTGCTTTAAGAGTTCCCTGAATGGTTCTACTAACTTAGAATATTTTAACACAAATCGTCTAAAAAAATTACAGATTCCTAAATACGTCTTCAGCTGTTTAACATTTTGTGGCGCACTTGCATCGAGGATTTTGTTAATCCGACTTTCTTCTGGAGTTACCCCTGAACGTGACACACTATGACCCAGGAAAGTTACTTGTGACTTACAAAACGTAGATTTTGACAATTTCAGGGTGAACCCTGCCTTATCTAGTCTCTTAAAAACCGTGTCCAAGTGAACCAAATGCTCTTCAAAAGTACGCGAACTGATTACAAGATCATCAATATATATAGTTACATAATCACCCGTGATATCACCTAAAGCTATGTTCAGTGCTCTTATCAGCGCTGCTGAACTGCTCTTTAATCCATAGGGTACCCTGCAAAATTGGTACAGATTGTACTGATGACTAAAAGCGGTAAAGGCTCTATCTTCAACTTTAAGAGGAACTTGCCAGAAACTAGAACTTAAATCAACACACGTAAAAAATTGTTTTCCCTCAAAAGTTTGCATTAGCTCCTCTATAGACATAGATTTTAATTGGTCTGATGAAATGTGTGCATTAACTAAACGCGCGTCTAAACATATCCTGACTTTTCCATCTGCCTTAGGTACTGTAATAAGTGAATTTACATAGGGGCTGTTAGAATACTCTATTATACCATCCTGAAGCATCTGATTGATCTGACTTTCTACGGCTTTCTGATAGACAAAAGGCACAGGATAGCGGTGACCGGTAAATACCGAATTGTCAACAACGTTCAATGAGTGGACATAACAATTGGCTCTACCAATTCGATCTTCAAATACCCTACTATTATTTGACAAAACATCGTAGAGAAGCATACACTTATCTTCATCTACATCTCCAAGAAACGCAGCTTCACGTAACGAGTCATCTAGACTGTCGTTCGTAACCACACTGCCTACAAAAGTAACTGACCCTTGCTCTATAGCTTGAGACATCTCATTTAACGTACACATCACTCCTACTACACTACTCCTATATTGTTCATTGAACGGTATCACCACTTCAGCACCACCAAATTTAAATGTAATACAGCACTCTTCATAACATATGTTTCCTGACACCCTAGTTAGCCAATCAGAACCCAAAATAACGTCGTACACTAGATTTGGAATTACAAGGCACACTTGCTTCTCTACGTGACTGTTTATATTTATTTCTATTAACACCTGTTTTGATATAATTTTAGACTTCCTACCCACGGCTGTGATTACAAAAGTACTCTTAATTGGCAATTCTTCAAAGTTTACCCCAGTTCCCTTTAATTTATCATAATAAGCATTGCTTATGCAACTCCTTACACAGCCACTGTCTATTAACACATTCGTACACGTCCCGGACACGTGTAGCTTAATGATCGGACATATATTACCCGCCACTGGTAATATTGCTTCGTCACATAGTTCACTTAACAAATCATTCCTTACGTTTAGGTCATAGTGTTCCTGTATCAGGGTTAAAACAGGGCACGTTGCAGACTGAGATCCTGACCTTATGATGCAGTCTGGCTCGCGTTTAAATTACTATTATTGTCTCTACCTTCACAAGTGGTCGCAACGCTCGTCTGGCTATTACTATTCACATTCTGTTGGTTACTATTTTCATTATTACCTACGGGATTACCTCTCCCATATCCTCGGTTCTGATTAACATTAGGGTTATTACCGTAGTTACCCTGTCCGTGGCCGCTGCGTCCATCATTACCCCTACCTTGATTACCTCGCGAATCATAATTCCTGCCTTGCGAGCAATTATTCCTGTTTTGATAGGGCGTCACAAAATTATTACCCCGGTTTTGGTAATTGTTTCCACTCTGACCCCTATTTTGATAATTGCCTCCTTCGCCACTGTTTCCCTGCGTTCCTTGATTTCTTGCATCCTGAGACTGATTGTTATAATTGCCCTGGTTTCTAGTGACTGTTTCTTCACTTGAACCTTTCCCTAGCGCATCAAAGGTACCTAGTAGGCTCTCTACTTGCGTGACAGTTTTTACATTTTGTATGCATGCCGCCTCTTTGATTCGGTAAGGGAAATGCCTTAACAGGAGCCTTACCACATCTTTTTCCTCTCTCAGTCCATCCAAGTATTTACAAACCAACACTTGCCCCAGGAAATACTCCGTCATATTGAGATTACCCCTTGCGTTGTATTTTCCGCACACGATTCCCTCACGATACCGTGATTGTATGCTCTCACTCCAAAACTTATCACAAAATTTATGTCTGAAGTCTGTGATATCTTCAAAACCGTCCCTATAAACTGCAAACCAGTTTTTGGTTTCCCCTACGAAGGCCTGTTCTAATATTTCAACAACATTACACCATTCGATGTTTCCGTCCTCCAATCTTTCTTTAAACCTCACTTCAATAGTATTTAGAAACTCCATGGGGCATCCTTGCCGATTGCTAAATTTCCCTAACTCTATTTCTTTATGCGTACTATTCATATGTGTTGTTCGACTCTGACCTGCTTCTTGTCTTATTCTAGACTTTAATTTATTTTCAAGCTCGACAATTTTCTCCTCTGCTCGTTTCTCCATACTACTAACTTTTGCGTTTATGCTCCCATCTGTTGCTTCAACTTTATCATTCAGCCTATCCTGTGTTTCTTGAATTTTACTTATACTTTCCTTACTCTGTTTCTTCAAATTTTCAACTTTTTTACTAATTTCTGCTTGAACCTTATCGATTTTGCCGCCCAGCTGTTCTTTAATTTCCGTTGTTACTCCCTGAAGGTTTTTAATTTCTCCCCCCAGCTGTTCTTTAACCTCCATAGCTGTACTCTGAACTTTTTCAATTTCTCCTCCCAATTGTTTCTTAATTTGCTTCGTCTCTAGCTGTATTAACTCTTTAGATTCCTCAGCTCGCTTACTTATTTTATTCTCAAGTTCATCTTGCACCCTCCTCAATCTACTCTCCATGTCAGCTAGGATTTCTTTCGTCTTCTCTTCCATCACACCCCTGATTTCACCCTTAATTTGCTCAAATCTTTTATCCATCTCCTTACTGTTTTGATCCAATTTACTGTTAAGTTCTTTATTACTTTCTTTAATTTCCCTACTGTTTTCCTCCAATTTATCGTTTAGTTTACTACTAATTTCTTTACTGTTTTGATCAAATTTCGTATTTAATACATGTATAAGACTCGCAAACATGCTCTTCATATCTCCCGGACTTTCTTTCTCACCATCATTACTGGGATTTACCTCCGACATCATCCCTGTGCTGCTTTCACCTTCCTCTACTAACTTACTACGCGCTTCATCCTCTTTCTCCTTCGTCATCTTACTCCCTAGCTGTTTTTGACTACGTAGAAACATATCGTCTTCTGAATCACTCATTCTGACTCACGTTGATATATAAAATCCCCCAAAATGCAGGTACAGAAATATGTCACTTTTCCCTCCACACATGTTATCAGGTTTTCGTCCCACGTTTATGGCGACAATGTAACGGTCCTTTTTGGCTGTGTATGTAAATTTGGAACAAAATATAAGACCAAAACCTGCCAGATTATTAATTTCTGTATCCAATTTTTACCTGACTTACCATTTGATATGACCCATCAGTGGTCACCGGATCTGAAGTTATATGTAAGAGTGTTGGGCGCCAAGGGTTCGATCTGAGAGCGATAACCCAATAAATAATAAATAACTTTACGTCCTAGCTCAGGTAGAACATTCACCAGACTCCATCGACTCAAGTCGTGGTATGACTTAGTCATTAACCTGAATAACATTTACTTCGGGGAAAAGAGGATGGCTTATATCTATTTCTATCATCTAGAAAGGAGACAGACTGCATTTACTTTAAATAAAAATTTAATGGCATCAAAAACAAACAAGTTAGGAAAATGCATTAATTAATGACTTAACGTAGAAAGTAAACACAAGAATTTAAGACAGGCAAAAGTTGCAAGAAAACGGAGGCGTTATGAATTTAATTTAATCTAGATCTGAATTTATTACTTTAGGTTGATTTATTCGAGAGTGAAGAAAGAGAGCTTGTGCATTAAAGTCAAATGAGCTTACCAAACGATGAATCAGCTTTATTGAAGTGTTTCTCCCCAAGAGAAAGCTGCTGTTGTAGGCGGTAGAAGTCCATCTTCATGCGTGGAATTTATTTTAAATGACAGGCTACTATTAATTCTGAGGTATTTAGATTTCTCAGAATTAATAATGGTGGTGGATTGAAAGTCCTTAAACCACTTTTACGATGTTAGCTCAGACACTGCTAACACCATACTGTCTCGGACAAGCATATGTCCTGAATACATCTCCTGCAATACTGTCTTGAACCAGGTCTCGTTGAGTTGTCCTTCCTTCACATAAAGGAGTCTCGTCCCAAGGTGCTCCGCGACCGTATCTATTGTTCAGGCCTTCCCTTTCCACTCGCATACCCTTGTCATTCGCCGCACCCTTACTCATTAGCATGGGCTCGCCACGCAGCTTTTGTTGAGTACACAGGTAAGTATTTCATCACATAGTGCTGTTCTGGGAGAAGACGTAAGCTCATGAAATGACCCTTAGTGTTCAAGCGCTAGCTAATTACAAAAACAGCCTCTGACTTCTCTCAACTTAATACCGTAATAAAACCTAATCATGATAATACATTATATGGACTAAACATACACTTAATAACTTGTGGCTAATTAACTGCCGAAATAACACATGATATAAATAACGAATGTCAAATTTTGACATAACGTCAGTGGCGTTATCGTACCCTTCAAAATAAGGTTACATTTTGTCAATGCAATTCGCCGTTATCTTCATATAAAGTATATTTCTGATAACATTGAAACAAAATAATGATGCTCATAATTAAAATTGTATTATTATTATTATTATTATTATTATTATTATTTATTTTACACGTTTCAGGCCTATTAGACCACACGAAGCAATCATGACTTTTTGTTCTTCCTGTCTTTCCAGTACTCTTTCATTCGTGCACTAAAGGCCCTCTTCCTTTCTTCGGTCCACTTTGGTCTTTGGGCTGTAGGTGCAGCTCTCTCTGACAACACTTCCCACTTGTATACTTTGTGTCTAAAGACGCTTTTGTCTATGACGTCTTCTGGTTCGACCTGTGCTTTTACTAGATCAATTTTGACTTGCATCATCCAGGGTGTAGTAATCGACCGGGTGAAACTTTATAGGGTGTTTTGGTACCAACGCTAGCTTGCCTTGTAGTAGTACCTGCTGACAACGTTAAAAACGCTAGCAGTCATCGCGTACGACGATGTAGTTGAGTTGTACTTCTATAGATGGCAGCAAAATCGGAGAATTGGTGAGTATTCTTGTTAATGTTGTATATTTAATTAATATCTGAATCTATATCAATAGTAAATACATATTGCAGTGCTTAGAAAGGAATACAATCGGTTTCGAACGATATTATACGAAGACATTGAATTATATTGAATCACAAATCGATTTTAGTCGATACACTGCGCTCGAAAACGATATCAGATACCATCGATACAATTCAAAGTAAGAGCTGGTGGCTGATTGCTCCAACGCTTCCCGTAATTCAAACGTGATATTTCTTAATTCGATTGATAGGAAGTACAGCACGGACAATTAAATAATACTGGTGTGTGATAAGTGCAGCTGTAATTTTGTCTTACAATTCATTTTTAATATTGTATTATAGTAGCCTACTCTTTCTATTTGTACATATCTGTGGGGTAGGCCTATGTCATGCTATGTGCTTTGTGGAAACATCCACAACTATTCTGGTAGAGCCTATGTTTTCTTCTCTACCTGATATCACAGGAGGAAGAAATCGCCTATTGTTAGACCAATCACTAAAATATGAAAGAAAGAAAGAAAGGAATGTATAGTAGTGGTGGGGGGATAGAGTAGGGGAAAGGGAGGGCTAGACACGGGCCGGGAGGGGAGAGGAGCGAGTAGGCCAGGTCGGGGACGGATCGCGCTCGAGAGTACATCGTCACGCCATCTCATATTGTCAGTTGGAACTATTTGCGTCGAGCAATAGGTTGGGGTCAAAATTTTGCATTAAGTTGCAGCTCTACCCATATATCCTCCTTGGTAGTAATCTTGAGCCGCTGTATGTAGGCTATCTAAGAATGTTGTTGCTGAGTCTGGTTTGTGGGAGTCTGCTGATGTGGCCGCAACATTTAGTCGCCTCTTTCTGATGTCTGCTGCGAGGTTGGACAATTTCTCTGTGGTGTCTCTGGAGTAATTATTATTATTATTATTATTATTATTCTTATTATTATTATTCATCTTCATTTCCCCTTTTCCAGCTGCACCGGGTGGGGCAAATATGGTTCCTCTCCACTTTGTTCTGCCGTACCACCATTCCTCTTCAGACACGGGGTTCCAATCCAGGTTCCGTTTTGTAATGCTATACTTCACTGAGTCCATCCAACGTATTCTTGGTCTTCCTCGTCCTCTCTTCCCTGTCATCCGTCGTTCCAGTGCTCGTCTTGGTAGCCTTTCTTCATTCATCCGTTTGACATGTCCAAACCATCTCAATCTGTTTTGCTCCAGTTTGTCATTTAGTTTCTGTACTCCCAGTTCTTTCCGTATATCTTCATTTCTCACTCTGTCTCTCCTCGTTTTCTGGACCATACTTCTCAGGAGTCTCATCTCAACTGCTTGTACTCTGCTCTCATCCCTCTTAGTCATTGTCCAAGTTTCTGCTGCATATGCCAGTATAGGCATAACTTCTTTAGCCATAATTGGTATATCCTAGTTCCATACTAGTCCCCGTACCTGTTGCTAGAAAGCACTCCCGAGTTGTATTCTTCTGCTAATTTCCAAATCTAGTCTTCCATCTTCAGTCAGTTCACTTCTCAAGTATTTGAAGTGTTTCACCTCTTCCAATTCCTTATCTCCGACTTTGATCACTCCTTTTCCTTCTTTCTTACCTCTACTCATCACTACTGTTTTACTCGGGATGGTCGAACTCCGCTGATTAGGTTAAACCCAAACAGTCCTGTCAGCTCACGCTAATGGGTTTGGGAAGAGAGTGGGGGTAAGCAACCTCTTCTGAAATGTTTGTAAGTCATGAGTTGACTGACAGCTACATACACCTGGACCCCTGGAGTTTACGTAGATATAATCAGTGCAGCGAACATGTTATACATGTACAGTCAAAGAGTTGGAGAATTGAGAATTATAGGAAACTATAAATTTCATAAGTGTGAGTTGTCAAAATGGGGCCAACAGTGGAGGTGTCAAGGTATGTTCTGCCCATTTATTTACAAATGGTGGTAACTTTCTGTTATGTGGGTCTCAGAATCACGAACCATGTACGACGATTAATCAAGAATTTCTTTCAAACTGTGTAAAAAGAAATGTACGTGACAATATATGTGAACGGCCATCGAAGTTAATGAGAAAGGATATACTTGCTGCCCCTAAGCACTTGTCTGATAATTTACTATCAAATGGCATAGAGAGGATTTAAAATAATATTGCGACTGAGAAACTTACCACCTCTGCCTCAAAATAAGCAAGAGGTTCATGATACTCTAGCCATTGTGGACATTCGATCGAACTTAGAAGAAAATATAATAATAACCCCTGGCACTACAGCCCGTGAAGGGCCTAGGCTTACCAAGAGACCGCTGCCCTGCCGATATTGGGGTGACGCGTAATCAGCGCATCGGGTCCCCTCGGCCGTTAATATTGGCTGAGTGAACCCCGTTCCAGCCCTAACGTCAGTTTCTAAAATCCCTGACGGAGCCGGGAATCGAACCCGGGGCGTCCGGGTGAGAGGCAGACGCGCTATCCCAAATATGCTTCTGGTAAAAGACAGAGAGAATAACATTATTATGTTTTCTTCTGCATCAAATTTGAAATACTTGTGTAAAAGAGAAACTATTTTTATAGACGGAACATTTAAGTATTGTTGTATGTAAATGAAGAGAAACTGGATAAGTTTGAAATAAACACGCCAGATGTTCGTATGAGCCGACTCAGATGGTGGGGTCATGTGAAGAGAAAGGGGGAGGAGAGATTACCTAAGAGGTTAATGAGTTCGGCTGTAGAGCATAAGAGAAGTAGAGGTAGACCTAGGAGGCGATGGTTAGATTCAGTGTTGAACGATTTCAATGTAGAGCATTTGCCTGGAGTAGAAGTGGGGAAACCACAGAAAACAACTTCCTGGATGGCTGAGGTGGGAATTGAACCCATCTCTTCTCAGTGTTTCCTCGCGAGGCTGAGTGTACCCCGTTCCAACCCATAGACCAGAATTAAATTTCTTGGCAGAGCCGGGAATAAAACATGGACCTCCGTCAAAAATAATAACGGAGAGCTCTCAGTATTAACATTGTAACCTGTTTTATAAGGTTTAAAATGATATAGACTATACATTAACATTTTGGTTTTCATTATATTAATCTCAAATTATAATAGCCGCCTTGTCAAACAATTAAAAGACGTTTAATATTTAAATTAATACGTACATGCTTCGGTATACAATGATAATCGTCAGCGTAGATTGAAATAATAAAACAATCTTAAAAACTATGTTAACAATTAATGCCATAGTGAAAATGGATATCTTTACAAAGTACACATTAACATTTAAATAAAATGAAAGGTCACAAAAAACAAGAAAAATACTTAAACGAAACAAGACTAAAGTTAATATAAATCTACCTTAATAGATTGTCTACATTATACTTCTTCACTATGGTTCAATATAATGAATCGGATCTCCTGTTGATTGCAAAAAGGTGTTGTTTCCACGTATAAAGATTTGGTGAAATGCGTAACAATTTTTGACGGATAAATTCCTCTAACCTTGAAAAACGTTCTAGTTGAACCCAAACTTTCTATATTAGGCCTATATTAGACTGGATTTATTCAATACGGCTAAATAATAATGTATTGCTTGCCACGGTGGGTGAGTGGTTATAGTGTCGGATTACTAACCCCCCAAGCTTGCAGGTTCGCTCCTGGCCGGGGTAAGTGATTTTTGAAATTACGACATGTCATACGATGTTGACATGTCAAAGAACCCATTTGAATTCAGTAGGCCGTGTTCATAATGACAAAATTAATCTCGGGATTTTCCGCCAACACAAAGTTCCTCATTTCTCTACTAGAAAGCGCTATAGTGTCAAGGAGCTTAGATATTTAACCTCCTTGGCTTTCATCAAGGAACAACAAAATTCGACATGCAAGCTACCCTCTGGGTGTCAAATTATTATTATTATTATATATTGAAACGGATGTCGCTGATGGATGCTATGGGATGTTGTTTCCAGCCAGGCATACTGATATGGAACAATGCGTAAGATTTTTGAAGTCATCTAACCTTATAAAGAGTCCTGTTGAAATATATTTGTGGTTACAATATGTTGTTTCCAGATGGTCGAACACCGTAAATATGCTTTATAAATGACAAAAACCATCTAACTAACTAACCTCGAATAAAACCAGAGGATCCTACTTCTAGGTTAGCTCTGTAGAACTAGCTGTCCAAACGGGTGATTTATTTCATATCATAATTCAATTTGCCAAGTATATTTATAGGTTGAATGAAATACCTGGACATTGATGGGTCAAAATATATGGATAAGTCGAGAACAAACTCAACTAAGTATCTTCAAGAAACAGTGTGCACCAACAAGGAATATGCAAATGGAATGTAATGCAATGTGACAATAACAAGGTTTCGTTTAGGTATATTGCCACTAAATGTAGTTTAGTGGGGCTACCAGTGCGGTGACAAATTTCACACCCCACCAAAAAAAAAAAAAAAAGTGGTTGTTATAGGCCTATTAAATATTAGTAGAATGAGTATTTTGGTTAGTTATTGGACTAATACAGGAGGTACATTTAAACACAATCCCCCCCACCATGATCGTTTCACTTTGATCCCCCAATTTACACATTTGCAGACTTTAAGAAATCACCGTGTGGTAAAGGTTATTTTTATTCTCTTAAGACTTAAACGATGTGTCATAAAATTTCTACATTCAATTTTGTTCTTATACCAGTACTTCGTCTTGATTGAATGAAAATACTAAGAAGATGAATTATTTTCATACCGTCAAAGTTTTAATGTTAACTCCACGAACTGTCAGTGGAAGTAAAGCTTTTGTCTGTAGTTTTGCACCTTGTAGCAGAATATCGTTGTAATGCTCATACTGCTGGATATAACTTTCATATGATAACATTTTTCCAAAGCTAAAACATACAAATTAAAATGTGCATATTGATTTGTATAGTACGCCTAAAATTTCTAATGAGTGGTATGGACTACGTGTTTGAGATAACAAGAGTAGATAGTGAAGATCATCGCAGGTTGACACATTCACGTCCAGTTTGGAGTGGGGGGCAGTAAAACACGCCTCAGGCAACTTCCCCTGTTAGGATTTTCTTAATTGACCCCCGTGGAGAGAACTCATCAGCGGAGCTCGGTATCACCCGTTTTACTCTTCTCCACATATATATTCAATCCTCATTGCTCAATCTTTTCATTTATTACGTCTAACTGTTCTTGAACCTCCATCTCATCCTCGCCCCAGATCACAACGTCGTCTGCAAACAACATTACCTTCATATTTGTCCTTCTATAGTCTTTCATGATGTCATCCATCACCATTAAGAACAATAATGGTGACAACACACTTCCTTGCTTTAGTCCAGTGACAATTTTAAACCACTCCGATATACCGACTCTAGTCTTCAAACTACTGTACCAATCCTTGCACATTGCATTTATTATTATTATTATTATTATTATTATTATTTTATTTTATTTTCTTAATCGTATCGGCCTACACAGGATCACAACTGTCTTCTCTGTGCTTTGATCTTTGCCCAGTGCTCCTTCATACGTTGCCGGTGTTGCTCTTTTCTTTCTTCCATCCACATCTTTCCCGTCTTCAACCTTGGTTTGTCTTGAAAACCCTGGTGGTCGTTTAGTTTCTTCCTGAGGGGGATTGGGACCTTCAATATCTCCACAGGTAATCTCCATCTCCTGTAGGTCACTTTCCACCTCTTCGAACCAGGCTGGCTTGGTCTTCTTATTTTAAAATAGGTAAAGATCCGGTTCGTCAATCGTGTGGGTTTCATTCTAAGCAAGTGGCCATAAAATGCAATTCTCCCTTTCCTCATAACATCAGAGACCTTTTGGACATGAATATACAGCTCGTGGTTATGCTGTCGTTTATATTCACCTTTGTCTTCAATCGGGCCAAGAATTTTCCTCGAGATCTCCAATATTTTTACCAGGCCCTTCTTGTTTATAGTGAGACATTATTATTTTCATTTATTTAAGCGAAAATTCCCCTACAGGAGAGCGATTGAACTTGATAACATGATGTCATTTGGAGGTGTGTCTCCTCCGCTCCTCCCAAAATATCTTCATTGGTGCGGAATGCTCCCTTTTCCCCTCATCCGTCCAATATTTCCCAGGTTGTCGCAATGATCTTGGTTCAAACTTGACATTCGCGATTTGCGTCTGGCACTCAGTTCGGTCTTAGAAATTGTGTACACTGATTACATGTAAGTCTCTCTGTATCCCTTTAAGCCATTCTGTGTCGCATTTACTCTGTGTTATGATGCCAAGTAGTTTCTTTGGCAATCTGGAGGTGGCCATCCTGTGGATGTGAGTGTAAAATTTAGCTCTGCGTTTTCTAATTTCGTCCGTCATCGTATTGGTCTTTTGATAGAGTTTGGAACTAGGTCTGTTAATCCAAATGCCGTTTCTGTTGATTGCTCCGTAGATCTTCCGGATAATTTTTCGTTCCTGCTTTTCCAGTTCCCTAATCTTGGAATAACCATCGGTCACTACTGTTTCAGCGGCATATGTTGCTTCTAGCAGAATAACTGTTTTATAATGTCGTAATTTGGCGTTGATCGAAATGCATTATTATTATTAGTTGTATTATTTTTATCATTTGAAATGATTATGTCGAATTCGCTGGGGTCTGGCGTTACGCTACGGTGACGAGGCGAAATGTACCGTGAATACACTGAGGTGTGTGATGTCATAGCACTGCTTGAGCTTTCTCCTTTCCCCGCGCGCTCCGGTGAGCGTGACGTCATCCAGCCAGCTACCTCCTCTGACCTTGGTTTGCACTTGCTTTATTTATTTATTTATTTATTTATTTTTATTTTATTTATTTTTGCTAACGGACTTTGAGTTCACGCAGCATTTGTAGCATTTAAAATGATATCAAGTCTAGTCTTTCAGACTGACAGTCAGTGTTATTGTAATAAATAGGCCTCCCAATGGTATTAAGAGCGGCCCACCAAGAGTCAATAAACTAAGCACTAGAAGTTGTTTGATGTTCTAGTTTCAATCACATTCTGGTTTTCTTCAGCATAATTAACAGTTGACAAGTGATATTGAGAGACATGTGCTGAGGAACAGATGACCTCGCTGTTGTATAATCAGTACATGCTAGTTATCTGGCGGTGACTCATTGCAAACATTGATTGGTTGGTTCCTCAGTTTAGGGGCTGCGACAACGCGGTCATGTAGCCCCGTGTACTTTGGGTGTGTGTAGAATCTGTCTGATAACCTGTGTTAATTGTGATGGCTGTATTAATGTGTGTTATTTCTTTTTAATTCAAGTAAGGACTGCAGACATTCGATTTTCAAGTAGTTCCAACTTTTGCTACCAAACGCCACCGTTAACGACCAACTAGTTCGGAACTTGGTTACTAGATGCCATCGCAGTCGGTTCCTGGTGACGAACGTTGGAACCTAAGAGCGTCAGTCAAATCTAACCTATAATTTAGCTTTACACAAGTGTAATTAGTGGAAGGTTCTTTATCATGCCATAAATCTACGACATGGGACCGCCGGACGGCTTTACTTCCCCTCCGAAGGAAGGCATACTGATCCGCCCCACGGCCTCTGCAAGGTTTCGTCATTTAGAGGAGGACTTAACTGTATAAAACTTATTTAGCATCATTAAATTATTGTTTGAAATGCTATTAAAATATAGGAATGTTAAAAATTAGGAAATCAGATCCGTTATAATGGTAATATTAATAGGCTGAGAATTTTCTTAAAATCTTTGAAAAATGATGTCTTGACATATAATCAAAGAAACGTATGTTGAAAATTCATTAATAAAATATATTTTATTGCAGCCTAGTCTTATTCCATCAAACTTGAAAAAAATAATTTTAAATAAGCAATTTGTCTTATAGCCTATATAGTGTTGTCATGAATTGTAATATTTGGGGAGACATCAATGATGTCTTGCATTATCAAATGATATTTGTAGTCCTATTTTAGCTGCTTGTTTCTGTAATCCTCTCTTGAGCATTATCTAGTGAATCTTTCACCCGCAAAAGCTAAACATTTTATGGTGATTTTCTTTGTATTTCTTCCTAATTGGACACCTTTAGATTTTATGGCTTTCCTCCGTAATGCATAGCTTAACAGCGATCTCCTTGTATTACATCTGTGTCTAATAACTTAAAATGAAGAGAAAATACGTCCAATCTGTCAGACTGGTTCGAGCCGTGCACTTACTTACTTACTTATTTCCTTTCGCTCCGTGCGGAGCATAGGGCATCCAAGAATGATTTCCATCGGGCTCTGTGTGTTGCCAAGTTCCTCACTTCCATCCAAGTCTTTCCCGCTTTTCTGGCCTCCTCTTCAATGGTGCGTTTCCAGGTGTTCCTTGGTCTTCCCCGTCTCCGAGCCCCTTGAGGATTCCAGTCCAGAGCTCTCCTTTCTACTGCATCATTCTGTTTCCGCAGAGTATGCCCAAACCAGCCCCATTTACCCAGTCCTCACATTCCAGAAACCTATTCGTGTCTTCTTTTTCGTGCCGAAAGTTGTCAACATGAGATCCGTCCGGTTTTCATTCTTTTCAGTTTCTTTAATAAACAATTTCGGAGAGTGCGAGTTATTAGCCCACAGCTTCCTAGTTTTCTGGTAGGGCTGCCAACTTAAGGACTGAAAACGAGCCCCCGCAGTTTTCCAACCGTACCACTGAATTACAGCTCCTCCTGGAAATAATCTACTGATGACGCTGCTGCCCACCGTCATGGTGTAGTCTGTCATTTAGTCTGGTCGCTCACCCTCGACCTTACCGGCATGGGTGACCCTGCCAGGAGCCGAAGCTCCCGCCGGCATTGCTCTCGGGATCACTGAAACACACAAGCCTCTCCACCACGTCAAGGTAGACCATGGGGGAGGTCGAGCCGTCCAACTTCCAACATAATTTTCTCATTCAACACCGTAATTGCCGTTCCCCTTGAAACATGCGATGTTCAATTGTATTTTTAAATTCCACTGCTTGCACTTGACAAGAAGCGTGAATATTCGCGCCTGTCAATCACAAGTCAATCATCTGCGCCAATTATGTTGAACGTTACTAAGTTGCTGGCGAATTGACAGAATAATATATTATAATTATATTAAATTAAGAGAACATGAGGGTTACTGACGCCAACCTGTCTCGCTGACAACTGAAATATTGCAAGCATTGAGACACCGACCGCGCGGAATGTGGCGAGGTAAGTGTGAGCGGATGCTATCAAGAAGCGCAGGTGTCGCTGGTAGTCTTGTTAGTCAAGTCCAGCCGGACAAGAGCCAGCCAAGGTCGACACTGCATTCGCACCTTGGACTGCCATTATCATTACGATTGTTCTCGCGCAGTTTCCTCCATACAATCCAGAAATTATGGAATAAATCAAACTTGCCACATTATTTCTAAACAAAATCGGAATATCTGAACCGTAAATAATTGACTAATAATAATAATAATAATAATAATAATAATAATAATAATATCGTAAAAACTATCTCTCTATACCATATCTTGCCTTCGCCGATGACTTGGTTACACTAACAGAAAATCAAGAGACCGCAATAAAACAAATAGAAACACTCCAAGAATGCGCCGAAAAAGTGGGACTTCAAATATCCTTCGAGAAAACTCAAGTGCTAAGTCACAAAGGCGACAACATGCAAACAAAATACGGAACCATCAAAAGAGTCCCACAATTCAAATATCTGGGAGAATTTATCGAACCAACTGGATCCGAAAATATCTCACAACAAAACCATCTCCAGAAAACCAGGAGAGCACTCGGACTTATCCAAAACCTATATAACAAAAAATGCATGTCAAGACAAACCAAACTTCGACATTACAACACTGTCATCAAACCGGCAAGTCTCTACGCAAGCGAAACACTTACACTCAATAAGAAATATGAACTTGAAGACATCATGAAAGAAGAAAGAAAAATCATTCGGAAAATACTGGGAGCAAAACTCACTCCTGACGGGTACCGACTACAGTCAATCAAGACAACTGAAAAATACTCAAACATCGAAGTCGACTTCAGAAAAAGACGATTGAAATTCTTCGGGCACTTAAGTAGACTGCCGAATACACGACTAACCAAAAGAATACTAGATTACATATCATCACTCAAAAGTGCAACACCATGGATGAAAGAAGTACAAAAAGACACGCGAACTGCTAACATAACCGACACATCAGACAGAGACTCCTTCCGTAACAAAGTGAACAACTGGGAAGTCCAACCAGAGCAACCAAAACCTACACCTTACAGACCTCAATTGGCATTCTCCAACAGAATGAAACAATATTGGCAAGATAAGAAGAACGTCAAGAATTGAGTCAAATTGCTTAAAGCTTTCCAATATTGGGAAAATACGCTGTAAATAAATAAATAAATAATAATAATAATAATAATCAAACCCAATATATGGAAAGATGGCCAGAAAATAACTCACCTTTAATCAAACAATGCGGTAAAATTACACAAGTCCCTCATTTTAAATACCTTGCTGAAATCATAGTGCTCGGGACTTAACCGAATTGCCAATGAACAAAGAATCACCAAACTACAGAAGGCCTACAAGCTAACGTGGGATCACTACAACAAGAAGTGCATCTCGCTAGACGCAAAATCAAGGCACAACAGTGATTCTTCCAGAAGCAACTTACGCAGCCGAAACAATGGTGATAGACGGTCATTCCAAAATTAAGGATATAGAAAAACAGGAAAGAAAAATTCTCAGAAAGATTTACGGGGCATTAATAATGGTATTTGGATGAAGAGACCTCAAAACGAACTCTAAAAGATCCACACGATAACGGACGTAATCAGAAAACGCCGAGTACAGTTTTAAACACACATTTACTGGATGGAAAAATTCAGAACGGCGAAGAAATTGCTCGACGTTATAACACAGAATAAGTGTGGCACGGAGTGGCTGACAGAGGTTCAAAGGGACTTACAACAGGTCAACATAGAAAATCTCGAAGACCGCACCGAGTGCCGAAATAAAATAAAAAATGTTAAGTTTGAGAATAGACCATCACGACAGCCTGGAAGAAAATGGACAGCTGAGCGGAAGAAGGAGCATTCTGAGAGGATGAAGAGAATTTGGGAAGAGAAGCGGGAAAACGCCAGAAGAGGAAATCATGTAGGCCTATTCAAGTTCAATCGCTCTCCTAAAGGGGAACAATCGATTAAATAAATAAATCCCTAATCAAATACGACACTATTCAAACAGAACTCGAAATAAAATACAGTCTAGTACGCTAATTCATCATTCAGCAGATAGGGAAGATGTATTGAATCCGTCCAGCACATTACAGGACAATGCCAAATACCTGTTCCAAGAGAATACTTCCAGTGACATAACGTAGCGAAAGTAGTCCGCCAAGCCTTTGCGCGGTTTTGTTGAGAAGGTATTCGCATATTATTAATACAGACTTCATCAGGCTCTTAACAATGACAAAGCCAAGATCTTACGGGATTCCACTATAAAAACTGATCGTTCTGTAGAAGCCAACAGGCCAGACCTTGTGACATTCGATAAGGATGCACACAAGGCTACCATCGTCCATGTTGCTGTTCCACTCGATCAAAACCTAGAGAATACGGTGGCTGAGAAAAGGCGCAAATACCAGCCACTTTTGCCACTGATCTTAGTCACATCTTACCGCGGGAAACAGCAGCATGTCAAAGATTCGCTATTGTTAAGTGAAACAATGACATGATGAATGATAATACATCCAGGAAAACAATTAACCTTACTTCCATGCTATAACTACAGTGTGTACTGTACTAGGCGTACACCGTTCATATAAGATTTAAATGAAAGTTATGTTGAATTTATCAAGTGCTCGCTTTTCTTGCCGGTCAGTGTGTGTTTGCACATAACATTTCTCAATATTCACTTATCGAAGGAATGACCATTTCAGTCATTTATTGGACCTAAATCCAAACCAAACAAGTAGTTCCGTGAAGAACTATACAGCCTATTTTCATATATCCTACTCATGTTAATTGCCTCTATCAACATACAAAATTTCAGTTTGAAGGTTGAGATAAATTCGTAGATATTGAGAACCGTCTAAATATTTCAGATGGTCGCCAGGTTGGATTTTTATTTTTGTACTATTACAAGAAGATTATTGTGTACTTGTGGTATTCAGACTTCAATCGCATGATTAGAACACAAGAAGTAAAAACGAGGTTTTAAAATTTCGCACAGCTGCCATCTTGTGATTATGCAAACAATTGAAATAAATTAGATGCCAGTGGATTAACGTTTGTATAAGCAATTAACGTATAACGTTTCACTGCACTCGGATATTTAATTCGCGAGAAACGTCCATTTAAATATGTATACTTCGCGTCGCCGCCAAGTTGGATTTAGTCCTATAGGTCCTATAGCCTCTATGAACATAAAAATATCAGTTTGATTGCTCTAAATGATACGTAGATATTGAGAACCGTCTAAATATTTCGGATGCTCGCCATTTTGGATTGTTATATGTATAGGCCATAGATTTACATACCATTCAAGGATAATTATTGCCTAGGTTCATTATTCAAACTTTCATTTCGATCGCATGATTACAAAACAAGAAATAAAATCTTAATTTTAAAATTTCGCTCAGCCGCCATCTTGAGGTTATGTAAACAATTGAACTAAATTAGACTCCAGTGCATTACAATGTGTATAAACATTTGCTGTACTAAGTTTCATTACGTTTGGATGGTTAAATCGCGAGAAAAGTCTATTTAAAGTCTCAAATTCGCTTGGCCGCCATGTTGGTTTTGTAGTTACCAGGTTTTTGAAAGTCTCATAGGTGAACTTTTAGTAGTGCTGTTTATCACCGTACACAATTTCAAGGCGATATCGGTAATAGTTTCGCAGATACTGAATGCTGGTGAAATATTTCGCTCAGCCGCCATGTTGGATTAGTGAGACACAATAAAATTTGATGGGTACGGTCGGGGTCGGCCAGAATGGTGCTATGATCTTACTGAGTTTCATTGTAATCGCTCCAGCCGTTTAGATGTTATTAGGGGACACACACACACACACCATCACACACGCACACACACACATGGACAAAAGGTTATCTCATAGGCCAATTTTTTTTTTTCATAAAATGAAAATAGGCTAAAAATATAACTTTTCTAGTTGGAATGTTTGTTGGTCCCTTCTGCTTCGAATTATCCCAGTCCCGCTGTGTCCGAAATACATACATGATTAAAAGAACACTTCTTACACAAATGGGTGGTTTAATTGGATGAAGGTTTCGCTCGTCAAGCGAACACATGAAATCTGCTTACATAGGATATGTAGGCCTAACACTTATTAAGTTATAGAAATGTTTAGTAAGGGCTCAGGTACAGGTTACCATGGTAAAAGTTTAACAATTATCTTCTTTTTCCCTTCAAAACAGTTACAGTAATAAAATGTTGTGCACGTGAAACATGAAAAACATTCATGTCAAAAAATAAGTTGGGTATGTTGTCAAAATTCAAAATGGTGGTTGTTCATCATACAAACACCGTCCTTGAGACGGTAGAGGAATGATCCCTCGCAGGGGCCGTGATTGAGCCGAGTTGCGAGGATAAACGATATTAAAACAAGTAGTTCCGCGAAGAACTATACAACTTATTTTCATATATCCTACTTATGTTAATTGCCACTATCAACATACACAATTTCAGTTTGATTGCTGTAATAGATTCGTAGATATTGAGAACCGACTAAATATTTCGGATGGTCCCCATGTTGGATTTTATATATATAGGTTCTGGAGTTATGTACTGTTACATGAAGATTATTGTGTACGTTTCGCATTCAAATTCAATCGCATAATTAGGAAACAAGAAGTAACAAGGAGATTTTAAAATTTCGCACAGCTGCCATCTTGTGGTTATGGAAACAATTGAAATAAATTATATGCCAGTGGATTAACATTCGTGTGAGGATTTACTGTACCAAGTTTCACTGCACTCGGATGGTTAAATTGCGAGAAACGTCCATGTGAATATTTATACTTCGCGTCGCCGCCATGTTGGATTTGAGATCACCAGGTTATTTAAAGTCCTATAGGTGAACTTAAGTTCATAGCCCTATGAACATAAAAAATTCAGTTTGATTGCTATAATAGATTCGTAGATATTCAGAGCCGTCTAAATATTTCGGATGGTCGCCATGTTGGATTGTTAAATGTATAGGCCATAGAGTCATGTACTATTAAAGGAAAATTATTGCGTAGGTCCATTATTCAAACTTTCACTTCGATCGCATGATTACGACACAAGAAATAAAAACTTAATTTTAAAATTCGCACAACCGCCATCTTGAGGTTATGTAAACAATTGAACTAAATTAGAAACCAGTGCATTACAATGTGTATAAACATTTCCTGTACCAGATTTCATTGCGTTTGGAACATTAAATCGCGAGAAAGGTCTATTTAAAATTTTCGATTTCGCTTGGCCGCCATGTTTGTTTTGTCGTTAACCGGTTTTTGAAAGTCTTATAGATGAACTTCCAGTAGTGCCCTTTATCTCCGTACAAATTTTAGGGTGATACCGCTAATAGTTTCAGAGATATAGAATGTTGGTGAAATATTTCGCACATCCGCCATCTTCTGGTTAAGTAAATAATTGAACGAAGTTAGATGTCGGTGCATTACAATGTGTATAAACATATACTGTACCAAGTTTTATTGGTTAAATCGCGAGAAACGTCTATTTAAAAGTCGCAAATTC
Source organism: Meconema thalassinum (assembly GCA_946902985.2). Taxonomy (NCBI): domain Eukaryota; kingdom Metazoa; phylum Arthropoda; class Insecta; order Orthoptera; family Tettigoniidae; genus Meconema; species Meconema thalassinum. The sequence continues at coordinate 19,175,220 of OX336394.1, forward strand.
GCGTGGCCGCCATGTTGGTTTTTTAGTCACCAGTTTTTCGAAAGTCACATAGGTGAACTTCTAGTAGTTCCCTTTATCACCGTAATCAATTCCAGGGTGATATCGGGAATAGTTTCGGATATATTGAATGCTGGTGAAATAATTCGCACCGCCACCATGTTGGATTGGTGTGACGTAACAAAATTTGAAGTGCACGGTCGGGGTGGCCCGGAATAGTGCTATGAACTTACCGAGTTTCATTGAAATCGCTCCTGCCGTTTAGAAGTTATTAGGGGGACACACACACCTCACTCACACACACACACACGCACACACACACGGACAAAAGGTGATCTCATAAGCCTATTTTTTCAAAATTGAAAATAGGCTAAAAACAAGTAGTTTCGTGAAGAAATAAAGCCTATTTTCATATATCCTAATATGTTAATTACCTCTATCAACATACAAAATTTCAGTTTGATTGCTGTAATAGATTCGTAGATATTGAGAACCGTCTAATATTTCGGATGGTCGCCATGTTGGATTTTTATATAATATATAGGTCTTAGAGCTATGTAGACCTACTATTACATGAAGATCATTGTGTAGGTGTAGTATTCAAACTTCAATCGCATGATTAGAACACAAGTAAAAACAAGATTTTAAAATTTCGCACAGCTGCCATCTTGTGGTTATGAAACAATTGAAATAAATTAGATGCCAGTGCATTACAATGTGTATAAAACATTACTGTACTAAGTTTCATTGCGTTTGGATGGTTAAGTCGCGAGAAACGTCTATTTAAAAGTTTCAACTTCGCTTGGGCGCCATGTTGTGTTTTTTTTATTGGAGGGGAAAACACACACACGGACAAATGGTGATCTCATAAGCCTATTTTTTTCATAAAATGAAAACAGATTAAAAAAATGACTTTTATGAATGTTGTGTTTAAAGTATTGGTGCGACATGTTATTCGTTTGTTGGTGCTTCGCATTTGGGTTTGGGACAGCAGCCCCGTGTACTTGAGTGTGTGTGATAAGCGTTGTTTCTGTGATTTCTGTAGTAGTGTGTGTAGCAGTGGATGGGGTAGGTGCGTCGGACTTGCAATGAGGTGTAATTTTGTCGTGTGGCCTCCTGAGAGGCTGAGTGCCGGTCTTTCTAGTAGACGCCTGTGGGTGACCTGCGCACCGGGATGGGAGATGGAATGGATGAACATGAATGGAACTGGGCAAGGATGTGGAAGGAGGCGGCCGTGGCCTGTCAGAAGGTACCATCCCAGCATTTGACTGGTGTTGAAAATGGGTGAAACCACGGAGAACCATTTCAAGGACGGCCGACGGTGGGGCTCTAACCCACGCGTCTACCGAGTCAGCAGGGAGCTTGGCCCCAGGACCTAACGCTGAACTTTAGCGAGCGTACCACCGCTGTCGTTTGCAATGAGGTACTATCCTAGCATTTGCTTGGAGGGAATGTGGGGGGGAACAAACTACCCTCAGGATAGCCGCTGACAGTGCCGGGATTTCACACGCACGGCTAAGCTGTAAGGTGCATTCCCAGCAGGTAGACAATTATCAGGATAGTATCCAACCATTAGGGAAATATTGAAAAATGTAGTTGATGGTATCTGTCTGTGTTGTGAGATAGTGTTCGTAATTAAGATGTCTCCTCGTGTTGATTTATCGTGCAAGGGACACATCACCTGCTCAAGGTAAATGAGTCATCAACACTTATCGGCCAGTTCTGCGATCAGCTGCGAGTGTTCGCCCATTAGGCCTATACTCCACCTCTTAATAGTGAGTGTTGTCTTTCGGTCGGGGGAATCAGCTGTCTGAAGAATCCTTGCTGCTGATAGGATATATGAACTATGAGTTGTTAGAGGTGCGACGCCATCTGTTTTCCTGAAGATATTGGTACAGCAAAACCTGCCTAATCGTTTCAGATTTATTTTTACGTTTCCACAGGTTTCCGTTTTACAAAGGGTTGAATTTCAATAAGACAAAATACACCTCAAAGAAATCCTGTATTATCGCATTGGATTACTGTGAAATAATTTGTGTTTTTCCCACTTTAAACTACACAATTAATTCTTTAAACGGACGTTTGGTTTTCTCGTGTTCTTCAATAAATTTAATTTTCTCCTCCTGTGTAAGTGTCTTATGGTTAGAAGTCATTGTCACTGAATTACAGTACGTAAATAAATGCAGCGCACAGTAAAAAGTACACCTTTAAAAATCATTCAAGTTCACTGTTTTCTTGTACTCGTACTTCTACTCTCATTTGTCAACCGGTTATCAGACAGATTCTACACACACCCAAAGTACACGGGGCTACATGACCACGTTGTCGCTGCCCCTAAACTGAGGAACCAACCAACCATCTCATTTGTCAGAAGGAAACTGTGTGTATCACAAAAGGGTTGTGAAATGTAGCTAACCTAATGTATCCATGAGGAATAATTAGACTTAATGTTTCCTAGAATTTTGGTGCAAGTACAGTCGCACTAAAAATTTAGTACATAGTTTTGGATTATGGATATGAAAGGACTAAGTGGCGAGCTCTCCACTCACAGAAAGCTATGCTAAGCTACGCTACGCTATGGTGTCCTATGACACGAACAAAAGGCTAAGCTAAACTAAGCTAGGCAGCAGTTTAAGGATGACTGGCATTGAAGAGGAGGCTCTTTTATTGGCTGCTGTCATCGAACATGAAGAAAAAGAAAGAAACAGGAAGAGAAGACGATTCTGGATACGTGAAATTGGGTGAAGAAGAAGAATACACGGTGAAATTCCATCATTTGATTCAAGAACTGAATGGAAATGATGAAGAATTTAAAAGAAAGGATTTAAAAGTTACTGTACTTTCGTTCTTCCTTAGGCCTGTAACCCATTGTATAAATAAAACGAAGTACAGTACTGACTGAATCACTACACTATACGCACACAACTCAAAGGTCTGCGACAGCCCGCCAGATCAACTGCGCCAGGCCAGCTACAGCCAAGAGAATCAATCGCCTGCCTAGCGATCTGTCTATAGAGCATCCAGCGTTTAGAAAAGACTGCGGGTCTTATGGGCTTTTACTTTTAACGGAAACCCCCCCTACACTGGTTTTGTTACCTCACCTTTTATCACGAATGAACTCTGAAAATATATATTTTTCGTCATAATAGCTTCCTACAATTATCTGCCAATTGATTACCTTTGTTATTGCATACAAGTATCGCTTATATTACGTCTTAGTAATTTAAAAATTTTCGAGGTTAGCACGCTGGAAAGGAGAGCCTCGTCCTGTGCTGCATGCTCGCCCGGAGTGGAGCACGTGCTTAGTTCCGCCGACAACATAAGTTCTGAAGCACTATCCCTCATTGGTGTTACTGTTGTGTGTCTGTTTTATTTTCTGTTCGATCGAATCATGGCTGCCGACAGTTGGGTTCCAACCCACTATCTCCCGAATGCAAGCTCACAGCTGCGCGCCCCTAACCGCACGGCTAACTCACTACAATATTACAAATATTAATCTAAACAAAACAACAAGAATAAAATTGAAAGAAACTAAAGTACAACCTAACTAATAACTAAAGAGGTGATGATCAACAGTATTGCTGACATAAAAATTGTTAACATCGTCTGCATACATCCGAGAAGGAAGGTAGGGTTGTGCTCACGACATCTGTCAATCAGTAATGCGTCATATCACAACGAAATGAATGTAGTTATTGGTTCTCTTCGCATACAGTATCCTTAATACTGGTCCAATCCGTTAACACCTGAAAAACTGCTCCTTCCTAGGCGTGTTCTATTTCAGTTAGCTGCTGGGGTTGTGTTGTCTCGCTAACTTATGAAAGGACAGTACTCGAAGCGGGTGAACATAACGTATGACGTCAGCGCTTCCTCTGCCTTGAGTTAGCAACATTGTCGCCATAAGGCTCCACAGTCTTTTCTGAACGCTGGATGCTCTATAGCTTGGCTTAGCTTAGCTTCGCATAATATAGCTTAGCATAGCGGCCTGTGTGTGTCACTGTACTTAAATGCATTGAGAGCGATATTTTTCATAACACCGCGTGGCTTACCTTAGCTTAGCCTAGCTTTCTGTGTGTGGTGGCCTTTATGGTCCAAACAGACCCAGCCTGGGGCTGGAAACTGTACAAGATGATGATGATGATGATGATTAAATGATCCGTCTTAGTCAGGTTATTTACGCCTACAGTTCCGGAATGTCTTTTCTTTTCCGCGTTAGGCAGTTTTCCGGTTTACAGTGTCATTTTACATAGGAAATACCTCTATTCAGAATTATGTGTTCCGTTTGTCCAAGTTTCCGGTATATAAAGGTAGCGAGGTTTAAAGCCAATGTACCATTGTTCCCCGGCCTTAGTGTCGGCTGACTGGGTGCAGCGAGTGAAGATATCCATGGCCTTGCTTTCTCTAGCTGTTTATCGCAGCTCTTACAGCGTGCATCTTGAGCACGAAGTCTGGAGAACAGAGGCGCACTTGCTTTATTGCCTAATTCGTGTGCGCAGCGAGCTATCTCTCGGGCATTATCTCCATCAACATTTCAGTAGCTGTGCCACAGCAGCGCATTGTGTGGCTCTCAGCATTTAACTTTGAGTCTTGACCAAATAATCACAATTTCTTCTTCTTTCGGTGGGATTGATAATCTTGACCTTACACTACGTCCATGTATCCTTCATACTCGTATTGCACAGGACCGCAAATTCATTGTAGGGGCAAACCAGTCGAGAGTCCTACTCATGATGAGTTATTAATATGATTATTATTACTACAAACACACTACTGTCGACCAAAATATTATGTGTACTCGAGTTTGAAGGTTGTTTGTGAAGTAACCAATATACCTACATAAAATCCAATAACATCATCATTTTTGTCGTTCCATTTTACGTTAGTTCATGTAGGTTTGGCATTTTTAATTTATATTTTAATATTTTTTTTATCGCAGTTGGAACACAAAAAGTGCCCGTTTTTAAGCGTGTTTCAACCATGCGTCACATTTAAGAATTATTATCTCAAAAACCCGTCATCAGATCGAATCCAAATTTTAACACAATATACATTGGAATGTTGTATAACTGGTTTATTAATTTCAAAATTTTGTGTGTCCAAGAAAGAAAGTTGTTATCATTGTTGTAAGGTAACTTTTTCTCGGCTCGGGGCGGTTGGAAAATGTAGTTCTTGGTTGCGTTGTAATCCTTATACGTCAAAAGGTTATGCTGTATGACTGTGAAATACGTAAATTAATTCACTTATTTTATATGGGTTTGCATTTGTACTGGGAATTAAGACATGGTTCACCAGTTAGCCGCTTTGGTGAAAGCTGTACAGCGTTGCCAAGTTGGGCTTCATCTCGCTTCATGGCACGCCTCGCTCGGAAGTGATGGGCTCCATATCAGCAACGCTGTACAGCATTTCCCGGAGCGGCTAGCTGGTGAACCATGTCTTAATTCCCCATTCAAATACAAACCTATATAAAATAAGTGAAACAATTTACATATTTCACAGTCATACAGCATAACCCTTTGATGTATAAGGATTACAACGCAACCAAGAACTACATTTTCCAACCACTCCGAGACGAGAAAAAGTTACCTTACAAAAATGATAGCATCTTTCGTTCTTGAACACACAACATTTTTAAATTAATAAACCAGTTATACAACATTCCAATGTATATTGTGTTAAAATTTGGATTCGATCTGATGACGGGTTTGTGAGAAAATAATTCTTAAATGTGACGCAGGGTTGAAACAAGCTTAAAAACGGGCACTTTTTGTGTTTCAACTGCGATAAAATATATTAAAATATAAATTAAAAATGCCAAACCTACATGAACTAACGTAAAATAGAACGACGAAAATGTTGATGTTATTGGGTTTTGTGTAGGTCTATTGGTTACTTCACAAACAACCTTCAAACTCGAGTGCACATAATATTTTGGTCGACAGTAGAACATTATGCAACGAGCCTATAATGGCAATAATTAAGACACGAGTATGTTTATAAAACGAGCGTAGCAAGTTTTATAATTTCCATATGAGTGTCTTAATTACCATTACAGGTGAGTTGCAGACGACTGTTTATGTTCGACGATAATTATAACTTTATTATTATTCTTATTATGTGCGTATGGACCCTATTGGATCACGCATTACATTTATGATTCGCCTTTCTAACAGACCATATTGCTTTCATTCTTTCACTGTGCGCTTGTTTCCTTTCTTCTGACCACTTAGTCCCCGATCTTCTGGGGACTTCATTCTCTGGCTGTACCACCCATTTATTTATCTTCTGACGGTAGACATTTCTGTCTAGTATTTCTGACGTTTCTATCCGGGCCTTTTCCAGGTCATTTTTAACATCTTGTATCCAAGATACGTTCTTCAGTTTTCCAGAGTATGTCAAAATCTTGTGAGTTAACCTTGAAGATGAGAGTCTGTGAACGTGTCCATAGAATTTCAGTCTTCGTTTCCTGATATCTGCGGCGAGGTTGGATAGTTTTTCCGTGGCTTTGCGTGGTTTGAGTCTATACCCTTCTTCACTTTTCTCTAGGGCCAGAATTTTCCTCAAGATCTTTCTTTCCTCCTTCAAGATATTCTCCAGATCATCTTTCTTATTAAGTACCAAGGTTTCACTTGCATACAGCACTTCAGGTTTAATCACCGTATTATAGTGTTTGATTTTTGTATGTATGGACATGCATTTCTTGTTATAGATGTCACGGGTTCTCCAATACGCTCTTTTGAGTTTTTGTAATCGAACTTTCTGAGCTTCCTTTTCCAATCCTGTTGGTTCTAGGATCTCACCGAGATATTTAAAGTGTGGAACCCGTTTGATGTGCCCGTATTTTGTTTGTAGTTCCTGCATGTCGAACCTAGTGCAAATAAACTTGGTCTTCTCGAATGAGATTTGCAACCCAGTTTTCTCAGCGCATTCCTTGAGGACTTCAATCTGTTTGATCGCTAAAATATCGCTGTCTGTAGTATCGCTAGGTCGTCTGCGAAAGCTAAACAACTGACCTTGATGTCATCATTCTTTCGTCCAAGTTGAATGGGTTTCCAGAGCTTCTGGGCATTCAAGTCCTTCTCCCATTCTCGAATGACTTTATCTAGAACAAGGTTGAAGAGCAGTGGTGACAATCCGTCACCCTGTCGCACGCCGGTCTAAATCGCAAAGGGCTCTGATAATTCACCCAGAAATTTTACTTTTGACTTCGTGTCCGTGAGTGTTTCCTTGATGACTCTTAATGTCTTTGGATCAAGTCCTAGTTCTAAGATGTTAAAGAGAGACTGTCGATCGACCGAATCGTACGCCTTCTTAAAGTCGACGAAACTACAAATGATCGGAGAGCTTCGGGTCGCTCTATATTTCAATATCGTCTTCAAGTTAAATATTTGTTCAACAGAAGAACGCTCAGGTCGGAAACCAGCTTGATATTCACCAATTTTGTGTTCAAGCTGTTCTTGTACTCTTTGAAGAAGACACGCGGAGAGAATCTTGTAGGTGACTTGAAGGAGAGAAATCCCTCTGTAGTTATTCACATCCGTTCTGTCACCTTTCTTGTATAACGGATGGATGAGTGCACATTTCCATTCTTCAGGTAGCTTTTCTGTTTTCCAGATATCCATGATGATTAGTGTGAGCTCCTCAAGTGTATTTGGGCCTATGTTCTTTAATTATAACTTTATTATATGTTTTGACATAAATATTCATATCTGTGGGATTCAGTAACAACAGTTTAAGAACAGAGCGCATGCCTGGGTCAAATAATTTCGAAAGCAGAGACCATTTACTTTGCTTGGCAATGCTATTGTTTAGAGCCTGCATGATGTCTAGTGCCGTCCAGCTTTAGCATTCAGTAATATTGTCACCGAAGTCGTTTGAAAGCAATGCGCTGTGTATAAATTGGTGTTGGGGATATTAAGGTACTGTACTATTTCTTGTCTCATATTCACCAGTTTATTTACGCGAACATAATTATGGACGGTGCACTTCCCATGTCGGTAATTTACGTAGAAGGATGCTATGTTACTAACTTCTGGACGTAGATTCATACATTTCTTGCATAATCATAGTATTTTCTTGTTACCGTGAAGGTTCGTGCTGATTTTGTCTTTGTGTTTGGGATTGTAACTACAATGGTTGATCCGATATCCAATTTGAACTTTCAAATCATGTAATTCATGTCCGACAAGTTGGATTTTGAGCGCATGCGCGAAGCTATCCTTACCTAATTGGTCAATGAATGAGCTCTGATTGGCTGGAGGAACTGTTTCATAATGAAGAATAGTACTATAATGACCCTCATTTTGATACTGTTTTCTGACATATAATATTTACATTTCGACATCAACGAACATAAAATAATTTGTTTATCCGGCATAGCAAAGTTGGGGACTTTCAATATGTTGCTAAGCGCAGCAAATAGGACCGCTGTGCCAAAACTCAGCCTTACCTTAATTATTCCCAACTTTAGCCGACTTTTTGACCTAAAATTCATGACTATATTCATAGAAGCAAAAAATATCAATAGCCAAATATAAAACAAACAATGTGATGCACTTCACACAGGATATATGCACAAAACTTACAGTATTAAGTGTCGACCGTACAAAACTTCTCAGGTTCAAACCTTAAGTACAAGAGACCTACTCTCGACCAAAATATTATGTGCACTCGAGTTTGAAGGTTGTTTGTGAAGTAACCAATAGACCTACATAAAATCCAATAACATCATCATTTATGTCGTTCTATTTTACGTTAGTTCATGTAGGTTTGGAAGGTTTAATTTATATTTTAATATCTTTTATCGCATTTGGAGCACAAAAAGTGCCCATTTTTAAGCGTGTTTCAACCAGGCGTCACATTTAGGAATTATTTTCTCAAAAACTTGTCAACATATCGAATCCAAATTTTAACACAATATACATGGGAATGGTTTATAACTGCTTTATTAATTTCAAAATTGTGTGTGTCGAAGAAACTAAGTTGTTATCATTTTTGTAAAGTAACTTTTTCTCGGCTTGGGGTGGTTGGAAAATGTAGTTCTTTGTCGCGTCGTAATCATTATACATCATAAGGTTTAAGCTGTATGACTGTGAATTACGTAAATTATTTCACTTATTTTATATCGGGAAAATAAGACAAAGTTCCGCAGCTAGCCGATACGGGGAAAGTTATACAGCGTTGCCGAGATGGAGCCTATCACTTCCGAATGAGGCGCGCCATGATACATGGTTGAAACACGCTTAAAAAACGGGCACTTTTTGTGTTCCAACTGCGATAAAAAATATTAAAATATAAATTAAAACTTCCAAACCTACATGAGCTAACGTATACTAGATCAATGTAGGTCTATTGGTTACTTCACAAACAACCTTCAAACTCTTGTGCACATAATATTTTGGTCGACAGTAGCGGCAAGAACCAACTACTGTAATGGGTTTTTCCAGTCCGTGCATTTAACCGGATTTCCGGTTTAACCAGATTGATTTTTTAAGTTTACTGTATTATTATTTTTTCATCACGAAAGTATTCGCGCCCTTCCAATAATACTGTACACTTAACCATCAACATTCACAAAAGGAAGGTGCCTACCCAGGTAGGAAGCTTTTCCAGGTTTCAATATGTAGTCTATACATCCAATTTGAAACAAAAGTAACTTTCACACTGAAAATCCACAGCCTGCTTCCAGTCGACCAACCGGGTCAGGGAATGGAATGAATGAAGCCCCCATCTAGCGGCGAGGATATGAACTGTGCTGGCTGCCTAGGGCTGTCGCACCCCTCTGAGGCAATGATTAAATGAATGACAGATTAAATGAAATTATAGGGAAGAGTGTTGCTGGGATGAAATTTTGACAGGGAAAACCGGAGTACCTGGAGAAAAACCTGTCTGCCTCCGTTTTGTCCAGCACAGAATCACACGGAGTGACTGGGATTTGAACCACGGACCCAGCGGTGAGAGGCCGGTGCTCCCGCCTAAGCCACGGAGGATCTTAACTTTCACAGTATTTCAGTAAATAGAAATAAATACATTACGAACGGCACCGTATTGAGTTTGTTTGTCAATAAGTTCTCTTTTAAATTCTTCATCTTTTGACAACAAAGGTTTGTGTAGATTAGTAGCTTATACAATGGTTTGTTGGTTCCTCAGTTTTAAGGTCTGTGACAACGCGGTCATGTAGCCCCGTGTACTTTGGGTGTGTGTAGAATCTGTCTGATAACCGGTGTTAATTGTGATGGCTGTATTAGTGTGTGTTATCTGTTTCTTAATTCAAGTAAGGACTGCAGACTTAGAATTTTTCTAGTAGTTCCTACTTTGAACGCCAAACGCCACCGTCAACTAGTTCAGAACTAGGCTACTAGACGCCACCGCACTCGGCTCCTGGTGACGAACGTAGGAACCTGAGCGTTGTTTACATTTTAACCTAATTTAGCTTCATACAAGTGTAATTAGTGGAAGGTTCTTTATCATGACATAAATCTATGACATGGGACCACCGGCTTTACTTTCGCTCCGAAGGAAGACATACTGAGGGATTTTTAACTCTCTAAAAAAATCCGCCAACTTCGGCCGGGTTTGAACCCACGATCTTGGGCATAGAAGCTCAGCATGATACCAACTACGCCACCGTAGCCGCTTGTATCATCCGGATTACCCAGTTCGGGTAAACGAGGTTTTTGTGCATTTATGTTTCACTATCGACATCAGCCTAGTATGTTTAAGAATGGCATGTGTCTGTATGAAGTGTAATAAAATCCGTGATACCTTGTTTAAATCAGTTTCTTAGTTATTGTTCTCTTAAGGGGCTGAATGGCGAGGTCATCTACGATCTACGATATGATAGCCTAATAATATGCTAAATTACTACCACTAACACATCACCGAAATAGGCCTACATGAGGTTTTATAAATAGCCTACTTCATAAACAAAATACAACACTCGATTTCACCACCAGGTGGTAGCACTTGTCTCAAACTCCATAGCCAAGAATTAAATAGTTGACTGAACTAGAGATGGGACTATCGACTACTTTTAACCATCGACTGACTAGTCATTCATTGGAAGAAACTATCGACTAGATAGTCGACTACTTTCAGTCGAATGGTTACCTGAATTCGCATAGCTCCTAAGCGTGTTGTTCCATGTATTCGACTGAAAGTAGTCGCTTCTAGGCAGCGTACAAAGCACGGCAAGCCATTACCCGCTGAGTTGAGGCGTACCAACAGATAAAATCAATCTTCTCCTTAACCCACCTATTTTTGCAGACGTTAGTTTAGACTACTCGACGCTCGGTAACATGCAATTGGTCAAAGTTATTTATTTATTTTTACTGTGCTTCGAAATGGTGGTTTACGTCGTGTAGAGTGCAGCCATTATTTGCAATGTTGCACATTTCATTTAATGCAAAATGTGTGAGTAAATGTTCCCCGATACCGGTATTGATACAGGGCACATTACCTGTATGTACTGTGGATAAGTGAAGTAATAGACCAATACTTAATTAACCTAAGAGTAAATTAAATCACTATTACTGAGAGGGAGTTCTTAAGTACCGGGAACAATTCCATAGCCAACATTGAAATAATCACACTTCATATTTTGATGCCAAAAAATAGTAAATGTAAAATATGTCCATAGAGTCATAAACAAGTTAGGCTATGTGTTCACTAATTTAATCCTCTCTGAAGTACTAAGAACGTAGAGCTGAAATACGACTTGAACAAGAAAATTACGGCCTACAGTAAATACACACGAAAATAGAACACTTTAGAACAGCAACGAGGGCGAACTTTTAGTGGAGATGTTGGCAACAATGTAAATACTAAGTTTTTTTTAATGCGCGCGCTATCCATGTGCTGAAACAATATTGACGACCAGAACGTAAAACTATCCGAGCGCGTTCTACATGTTAAAAGTTAAAACACAATTGGTATATGTCGTTTGCAAACGACTTGTTTATGTTGCGGTGAGTAGTCGTTGTATTCATTCGACTGTTTTTTTAAAATCAGCCAAACAAGTCGATGGATTTAACATTTTTCAGTCGACTGCTGCGGTGCTGCCCATCTCCAAACAATTGACGACCAGAATCAATTTGTGCGTACGGTCAAGCTGTACTCACAGTACCCGCTGCAATAGATGTAGAGATTCACATCACCACCAGGGGCGGATCCAGGGGGGGGCGATGGGGGGAGATCGCCCCCCCCCCCTAAGAGAAAAGAAAAGAGGGAAAAAGAGAAAGGAAAGGAGAGGAGAGAAGAGGAAGGAGAGAAGCGAAGGAGGAGACGCACCAAACGAACTATAAACAACGATTTTAACCTAACTAGTATTCAGTTATTAATCGTGCAATATAAATTAAATTACCTAGCCGCGACGTTTTCTTCTCCCGGCCCCGCTCGCACTGTTGCTATTGTTGTGACGAGCCGAGCAGACTGAGCACAGCGCAGCCGCCGCGCCGCCTGTCCGAACGGAGCCGAGTACAAACGAACAATCCCCTTCGGCCCGCTCCACCCGCGCCTGAGATATGTCTATCGAGGTAAATTGTATGAAGACTTCATAAGCTTTATAAATCTCCGAGAAACAGTGCACAACCGTTTAAATGGAAAAGACGTAATAAAATGGAAAGTAAAAGGAAGAAAAAAGACGAAATCCCAGTATCCGAACAGGAAAATATCGCCCGAAACGAAGGGAATGTCGATAGAGAAATAAAATTAATACTGAAGGGCTAGCGCAAGAATCGCCAAATCCGAAAACTGGAGACGAGATGCTAAATGATGACAATATTGAAAAAGCAAACAGCGTGACGGAAATAGAAACCGAGCGAGAGCTACAGGAAGGAAAAGAACCGAAGAAAGCAGAAACCGAAGAAGAAATCCACAAGCAAGAGATAAAGATGGAGAAGAAACTAAGGAGGTTTCGAAGAGAAAATTTAAAGCCAAGAAACAAGTTGCAGAGCCTACTATCAAGAAAAAGAAGAAAAATGTAGCAGAACCAGAGGATGAAGATGAATACGACCAACAAACAAGAGATGAAGATGCAGATGCAAGAACTATAGAGGAGAAAAAAGAAAACGCAAACCAAAGAGAGAACCAGCAAGAAACAAGAAACCAAAGGAGTCCCAGAGCCTACCGTAACCGGCAGAGACGTGGGTAAAACTGTGTTGAGTATTCTCAAGCATCACAGTCTTGTCCTATGTCGGTGTGTTGGCGTTGGTACTGACGGGTGCGCTATCATGGCGTCAGTAGCTTGTGGTGCTGTCGCCGTGGAGCAAACCGAGGCAGAGCATACCGTTAGGTGCCCTTGTTATAATCACGCTCTGAATTTGTCTATTTCGAAGTCCTCGAAAGTCGTCGCCGTGCGAAATGCAATAGGAGTTGTGAAGGCCACTATCACGTCCATTGATTCGTCCTCAAAACGCTCCTATGTATTTAAAGCAACTCTAGGTGAACTTTTATGTGGACTTTGTGAGACGCGGTGGATCGAACGGCACGACGGTTTTGTACAATTTCGCTCTTTACTCCCGAACATAGTCGAGAGATTAGACCCGATTACTTTATGGAAAGACTCAGAAAGTGCTTCTAAGGCAAAAACGCTCATAGCTGCTCTTTGTGAGAGTGATTTTATAGTTATCGTCATTTGCTTGTCAGAAATCCTTGGAGACACTAAAACACACAGCATTTTGTTTCAAAAAAGGGCAAATAGACTTGAAGGAAGCCCAGGATGTGCTAGACGACACTACTAATGTGTTGAGCAAGAGGCGCGAAGAGTGCGAAACACAATTTGCTGAGCTCTTCCAAGAATCAGAAGCTCTGGCAAAACAACTTGGAACCGAACGTCTGCTCCCACGCATCGCACAACTGCAAAAGCACCGCAAAAATCATCCAGCGTCAACCGTAGAAGACTACTATCGCCGGGCCGTTTTCATAACCATTTTAGACTACGTCCTAGAAGACCTAAACACTCGCTTCCCTAAAGCAAGGCAAGAGTTACACAGCCTATCAGCAATGATGCCAATATCATCATGGACGTCAGCGGATGTGGACACAATCGCTGCAAAGTACTTCAAACTTCTCAATCAACATTCTGCCGCGTCGGCGGCAAGGCTTCTACAGGCTGAACTTCGTATGTGGAAGGTAAAGTGGTCCCGGGAGCTTGAATCGGGATCAACCATCCCAAAGAAAGCTATGGATGCTTTAATTGCCTGCGATAAAGAGTTGTACCCCAGTATTCATCGATGTCTCAAGATTTATGCTACTTTACCCGTCAGCGCCGCTTCATCGGAAAGGTCATATTCTTCTTTGAGAAGGCTGAAGACGTGGTTGCGGTCAACTATGTCCGATGAACGATTAAACGGACTTGCTTTGTTGCACGTCCACTACGATGTTTATGTTGATCCATCTCGCGTGATTGATCGGTACGCGAAAAAACCAAACCGGCGACTAGAGTTTGTTGTTTAGCTTAAAATTGTTTTTATGAACAAAATTGCTGTATTTGTAATATTTACGTACAATTAGCAATACACATGTACCCGTCATAATTTCGGGTAGCCTTATTCTTAATTCGCTCAACCCATACCCCTAAAATAAAGGTTAAATATAGTTTTAAACTCCCGTAAATCTGATTAAATCGTGTCTTTAGCGATCTTTTTCTCGTCGATCGATTAAAATTCCTCGGGCCTCGAGCCGGGTTTTTATTTAATCTTGAAGTTATTGTCTAAGCAATATAATTATTTTTTTACGGTTGTCAGTCAGTAAACTATATAACTCTGATTTTACCCTCCTACCCTTTAATTACATTAATACATTAACTATAAACTATGAACCCGGTATGATAGCGTATTGGATAAAATTAAAAGTCTATCTTTACGAAAGCGCTCCAGCGATATTATTGGCATGGCAAATGATAATATAGAGAGCAGTGTCGGACTGGCCATTTGGGAAGAACGGGAGTTCCCATCGAGGCCTCGGGCCAGGAGACTATGAGTGCCGAGGCCCGCCCTTAGGCCCTTGCGCAAATAGGCCTGTGACCCCAGTTATTAGCTAGCTAAGATATTCTGCGTCTTTGTTTACAACTTAGAGAGGGAGGGCTACTCGCAAAGGGGACAAAGTCAATCATTACCTATGAGGAGGTCCGGGGGACTTTTGACACCCCTCGGACCATTTAAGGCATCTGAGGCATCAAGGGGACTCGGGGCCTTAAAATTAATGACCTCGGCCCTTGTGCGAGTAGGCCTCTAACATCAGCTTATTATATTGTATCTAAAAATAGGGAAAGGGGGGGGGGTAAGTTCCGAAGGGGGCTCATTACGATCACAGTATTTCAATGCGCGCGATCCCCGTGTCAGTAAACTCAGCATAAAAATATTTTTCAGCGTAAAAATTGGAGCAAGTCACTGGGGAGAGGGTGGGTGAGGGGGGGGGGGGGGTAAGGCGCCTACTCTCCCGCTCCCTTCGAGGGCTCTTAGGGCCAGTCCGATACTGATAGAGTGTACGTAAGTATAGATAAGTATGAGCAAACAAAATATTGTTTAGTAACCACACAGAAAGTAACGAAAAATTTCACATTTCGAAAAAAATGACATTTTGGTAAAAGTATGCGCAAATGATTCGATGTTTATTGTTAACATTTAAATTTGCATTATGGTATATTACCCCCCCCCCTCCATTTTGAGGACAGATATCATGACCGCCCCCTCCAAGATCAGTGTCTGGATCCGCCCCTGATCACCACTCTATCTTATGATGGATGTCAGTACATAAAATCAGCCATAAGGCAACGGCAGTTTAACCACAGACAACGCTACAACTCTTCCATCCCTGCCCTCATGTCTTTGGCTCTAACCCCTTCCCCCCTCCCACACAGCACGCCACTGCTCTGACACAGTTGTTAGGCCTGCTACAACAACTCTCAGCCATAACCCTGTAAACTACAGCTAAACCAAACCCAGAACCCCCTAATACACTTCATTTGCAGAGCAATAAAATCCATAAAACAACTCCGCAACAAGCTTCACAAAAACCTAAATTATAAACGAAAAGACTACTCCCCAAACACCAAAATCAGTAAACCTCCCTCATTTCAGCCACACTACACCTTAAACAGACATAGAAGGCATAGGCATGACCCCTTCATGGAGTAGGCTATTGTCTAAACACGATCATGTCTCCTTCAACTTTACTGAAGATTTCATTAAATTCTATTTAAAAAAATCATAAACTCATTCCACAAATCTTAAAATCAGTATACATCCCTCATTTCAGTTACTCTATTCATTAAACAAACATAGAAGGCGTAGCCATGACCCCTTCATGGAGTAGGCTATTGTCTAAATCTGACCACGCATACTACAACCTTACTCTAATTCAAAATTACGGCTAAATGATCCATCTGACTGGGGGGCAAAGGTATTTACCGGCTTGCCTGGGATGATGTGCCACAAAACCGGTATCTGGAGTTCAAACATAACCTAAATATTGAATGACAATATTGAATTGTCCAATAACTTGGACAATTCGATTTAGGCTATTTCATTGAAAGAATCAACGAACTGTATAAAACTATAGGCACCTACAGGTATACTTAACTTATTAATTAAAGCTCTACAATAAACATACAGTACAATGAATTGTAGCATGAAGTTATCCTGAAGAAGTCGTTTGATTAGAACGACTACTTAAATTCGAATGATTCCATTCGCTTGGAATTAGTCGTTTGCCAACGACTTGTTTCATTCGAATGATTTCCAACGATTGCTTTGGGATCAGTCGTTTACGACTACTTTTGTTCGAATGATTCCATTCGCTTGGAAGTAGTCGTTTGCCAACGACTTGTTTCATTCGAATGATTTCCAACGATAGTTTTGGGATCAGTCGTTTGCAAACGACTTGTTTATGATACGGTGAGTAGTCGTTGAATTCATTCGACTGATTTTTAAAAGCAGTCGAATAAGTCGATTGTTTTAACTATCGACTAATTCGACTGTTTTCAGTCGACTGCTGCCCATCTCTAGGCTGAACACAACTGGTGAGATGAACTCGTCTCTTACGCCGGAGTGTCTGCATAAAATATATGTTTCTAATACTGTGGAATTATCAAAAGTCTCCCGTATACTTAGCTCAGTATTAGTTATAAGTAAGAGCCTTATTTTCGGTGAAATAAAATTGTTGATTTCGGTGTTAAGACTGGCAACGGTGTTCGTTGCGTTTTCTGAAATATGCATTATCGTATGCAGTGAATCTATCAAATTATGTGATTGCAGCGTCAAATACTGAGAACCCCTCACTGTTGTATTCCTCGGCCCTCGAGAAAACTGTTGTGACAGTTATTATTATTATTATGATTATTATATATAATATTCGCAAATGGGGGTAATTCCCCGTTGGCAAATTGTACAAATACTGAAAATCACCAACAATAATGGCGGCATTTTTATACTTAAATGCTGGATGTTTGCCGATAAAGTTTTATCAGTCGCGAACTCTCATTGCTGTATCTACGACCACAACGCAATTTAATGTAATCGATAGCCTTAGAGATCGCGGAACTGAATACACATACTTCCAGCTTTGTGGGCATTAGTGTAGCGAATATACAGTGCTATCAATCAAACGAGAAGGAAACCACGACGATCAATTCCTCAGAAGTAATTATACGTTTATTGGAGAGCTTTTTCGATGATATTTAGCATGTTTCATACCAAGTGGAGTATATTTCGTGATTATTTGCGCGATTCGCCTA
Source organism: Meconema thalassinum (assembly GCA_946902985.2). Lineage (NCBI taxonomy): Eukaryota > Metazoa > Arthropoda > Insecta > Orthoptera > Tettigoniidae > Meconema > Meconema thalassinum. The sequence goes on from OX336394.1 coordinate 19,192,948, forward strand.
ATGAATCAGATTTCATGATCTTTCGCGAGCGCATTTGCTAAAATACGCTACATTAAGTACCTGGAAGGTCATATATGGGCAAGAAAGAAGATATGACAATAGTTCGCGCGTATCGCTATCACCAAAACAAATACGCCCCCTAGTTATTAGTGTTCCTCTTGCTACGTTACTTGGAATAAATTGACATATTTAGCATATTCTGTTCACACAGTAAAGCAGCGCAGCCGTGCAACAAGGCCCCGAAGGGAGCTGCATCCCAGTGACCATCATACTGTCACCGAAAAATGAATTATTTAGGACTTAAATGAGAATATTTTCCAAGCCCATGATACAGTTTAACATGGCAATATAAATGCTGGAACTTGGCGCAAACTAGTCGTGTTAGTGAGGAGCAAGGCAGGGAGATTCCGATCACGTGATATGTTGCGCAATAGAAGCTTCAAATCGACCTAGCAACAGTGAATTTGCTAAGGAATATTATAATTATTGTTATAATTTATGCCATTGGACATAAGCACCCAGCCAATGAGGAGAGCTCTTATTGAAGACGGGAATACCTTCAACTATATTATTTGGAGAATGTATGCATTTAGGCCTCAAGAAGGATATTTTATTCATTGGTAATGAGAAGAATAGTAAAGGAAAATTTTACAGAGACTTTAAAAGGAGCTGAATGGTCTAATTACGCAGTAATAAGCATTGTTAAAGTGCGCGCTAAATTTATGGAGGGAGTCAGAAATGGCCGCCAAAATTACGATTTGGAGAGGGAGACCCAAGCATCGAAGTTCTTTATCCTACAGACTTCGAAGAGTGTAGATGTGTTTACCGGGTTAACCGAGATCCCGAAGGTTATCCGAATACGGTAGTGAGATCACTCGTGGAGACAGCGCGATCACCGGAAAGATGTAGGAGATCCCGAGCTCTGAAACTAGGCGAAGTTTGCAAGTTTTTGATATTGCATTAACTCACATATAATTGAGAATAGACTTCGACCAATTAAATAATTCTACAGTAGAGACTGTATTCTAGTATTTGCGGAAATTTCAGCGTTGCCGTTTGTATAGTTTCGAATTTATAAACGTTTTAAAAGTGAACTAGAAAAGTGATGGACGCAGAAGCTAAAAGCATTTTAGTTGAAACGAGACATCAGTAAACGCAAGCCAAGTGAGTAACAGTGTCTTTACCTACACATTGGAGCAGTATATAAACATTTTCACTATGACTGCTAATATTCATCAGGACTTGTTGTTCGATATTTATCACGTTGTTACGATGATGAGATAAGAACATTATACGTGAGAGACATATTTGAAGCAGAGATTTAGATGCAACATGGAGCTTCGTTAACCAGAATACTTCATAATGTAGACGTTATGTACTCTTACATCTTGTGCATTCACGTCATTACACGAACATTATATAACAACTACGAGCTCTAGAAATATTTCATTCACCATATATATGAATATTTCAACGATAATTATTCTACGGTGACACTAAATTATATCTATGACGGAGAAAGAAGATACAACGAAAGAATATTTGTCAAGATGCCCAGGGAAAGTCCCGGCAACCCAGAAGAATTATGCCAGAAGGATGGCATTCGATGCCAGACGGAGGTTGGTGATTACCGGAGAGGAAACGTCTTTCCTCATCCGAGATTGCTGGTCCGAGGAATCAAATTGAGTTCCAACTCAGTATCTTGGATTGAGGAACATCTAAGTATTTTTCCAAATACTTAAATTGATCTTCTAGATTTCGTCTTACAAGGTAGCAGTGTTATTTACTTTTATTTTAAGAGCTATTTAGTGACATTCTGAGCAAACGTTTTACTCCATATTTTATGTATTCCATGTTTCGACATATATTTATTCTTCATGTGTGTAACGAGTTTTTATTTTGCAAGATCATTTGAGATGATCGCCTTTCATCATTTTTACATTTATTCTACAGATCAGTTTCCCAACTAACATATTAATTTGTTTAAGGAATCAGTATTCCTTATTTAAGACCAGTCATTTTAACTTTCGGCGTTTTGAAATTTATTTCGAGTTAAGGCTGTAGTCGTGGATGCCAATTAAATCCTTTTTAATTAATTTAATTTGGGCACCTCATTGTAAAGAAATCATCAAGAACAGAATAAACCACGAATTATATTGTTATATCATCATAAATACTATGAACTTTACGTCGCTCTGACAAGAAATATTCGTCAGGACATGATAGAAGTCATAAACTCATAGACACTCGGTGTATCGAATGGAGACACATTGCGGAATTGACAATCCTTACTTTCTTTGTGAAAGCTAAGAGCTTTAATCATTTAATTGTATTTGGAAATAAAACTTTATAGAAGATAATTTTTATCTTACAACAGGGATTCGAAGCTGGTTTACCCTAATCAATATTGAATTCTAATGGACATGATAAATAGCATACATGGTTATTTATACACTATATGTGGTGTCACGTCGTATTGTGGGCCTGACATTGCATAGGCGTGTAATTTGAAGCTAGATCAGAAAGGTGGACGAAACAGTATTTTTTATTAATTGTATATGTGACAATACGGTGGACAATTAAGTATCTTTTTATGAAGTAAACTTATGGAGGTCATACACGACTTGTCTAAGGTCGTTCTTTATTAAAGGAAGTTTCTTTTAAGAACTGAAGGAAGAGTTCAATATGCCAGCGATTGAGTGTTACAATGCTGAACACAATGCCAGTAATTTAAATGCAATTCCTACAGAAGAGATGTTGGTAACAATGATTGTGTTAAGAATTGTCCAACATAGTGGATGTGATTTTAATACCATATATTGTAGATATATGAGGTGATGTGGAGAGATGTGTGTACTCAAGCGAAGGTTTTACCGCATTGGAGGGAAGTTATTGAATTATAGTTGTTTTGGAAAGAGCATGGCATTAATAGAAAAGGAGTCATTGTGTTGAGAACTCCCATACATGTAAATCTTCGACTTTAGCAGCGTTGACAAGAGCGTTGATAATCGAAAATCAAATTGAGAAAGTAATTGTCTACATATGTTCACTAATACATTTATTAACTTTTATTAAAACGGAGTTGAGTATTTACGAGCAACTGACCTTTGGTGGTTGAACGCATTTGACAAATAGGGTCTATTAAACTAATTACGACAAAGTTTGTGCAGTATATAAGAACATTGATAAATGTTTGAAAAAGTATATGTGAAGATCACATTGTATATAGAAGAAAGAGAAGTATTATTGTTGAAAGAGAGTTACGACTCTACTTTATAACGTTAAACATAACGATTCAGATTTTGTAAATATTTTCGCTATTATTTAGTTAGGGAAATAATTTTTGTAATAATTATTTGTCCGATGTTTTTTGAAACATAGTGTATTTCTGAAAGAATGTTTTTTAGAATGAGTGCTTTTAAAGTTGTTATGTATTATTGAACAACTCACGGCAGTCATGAATGTCGAGAGGGAGTGCATGGATGCTAGTGTTAAAATCTGAAAGTGATTGTTTGAAAAGTGCTTGAGATATGAAGAGTTTTATAAAGGGAGAATGCAAATTTTAAACACGGCGACTGTACGCTACACAGCACGGTCTCAATAAATGTGTGGGGATGTGTATTCCCGTTAAATATTTCAAGGCCAGTCTATTATATAATGTTGACAAATGTTAGCAGTCCACGGCCTTCTTAAGCAAGACAGCCCAACGGCTGATCGAGAATGTGTGTCATTCTTTGAATGAAAGTGCGCGCGGCCAGATGTGTTACGAGAAGCGTGCCGTTTTTTTTATAGCTCTTCAAGAATGTTTGGCACGCAATAATTGTCTTAAACGTTTTAAATATTTCTAGTAGGCTCAGGCCAGTCAAAATTTGTTGCTATTTAACTGACAGCAGAGTAAATTCAATAGCGTAATTGTTGTAGTAGAGGAGTGCATATGAATGTGTGTAATTAATTTATTAATTAATTATTGTTATTTATTGTTTAAAATTAGTTATAGTTTGCCATTGTTATAATAAATTTACTCAGTTCATTTTTCGTTGTTGTCTTCGTGTGATGTATTTTAAATATAGTAGAAACAGTGGTAGCGTGAAGGCGTTTTTATGTAGAAGCTAAGTTCCTGCAGAGACCCCGAGAAACTAAGGTAGGTGCTTCTGAGACAGTGTATTTTGTTGTATATTCACGATACCATTGAGCTGTGTAAGTTCCCGAAGACCTTGTTAGAGCAATTTCTAATGGAAATTTTAGCCGGATCTCGTTTAGAAATAAAACAATCCAGCTTTTGCTATGGATTCCAAACAGGCATCTTCCCGAATTTACGGGTACAATACGTGTGGTTGTTTCCCGGTGTTTTCCACACTCCTTCCAGACAAATAGCACCTTATTGCAAGTACCGGGGTAACTACCACATCCCTGTCCCTAATACACACACTACAGTCATCACATAAATACAAGTTGCCAGACAAGTTCAACACACACCCAACTACACGGGCCTGATGACCAAGATGCCCCAAGTCCCTAATATAAATTATTAACAACACATGGTAAGGCAAACAAGTAGATCCGCGAAGAACTTAACAGCCTATTTTCATATATCCTACTTAGCCTATGTTAATTGCCACTATCAACATACAAAATTTCAGTTTGATTGCTGTAATAGATTCGTAGATATTATTGAGAACCATCTAAATATTTCGGTTGGTAAAAAAAATTAATTTCAAAATTTCGCACAATCGCCATCTTGAGGTTATGTCAACAATTGAACGAAATTAGATGCCAGTGCATTACAATGTGTATAAGCATTTACTGTACCATATTTCACTGCACTGAGGTGGTTAAATCGCTTGGCCGCCATGTTCGTTTTGTACATTACAGACTTTTGAAAGTTACGTAGATGAACTTGTCGTAGTGCCCTTTATCACCGTACAAAATTTCAGGGTGATAGCTGTAATAGTTTCGGAGATATTGAATGCCGGTGAAGTATTTCGCACAGCCGCCATATTGGATTGGTGACCCGTAACAAAATTTGAAGGGCACGGTCGAGGTCGGCCAAAATAGTGGGCTACTATGACCTAACTGAGTTTCATTGAAATCGTTCTAGCCGTTTAGAAGTTATTAGGGGGTGACACACACACGGACAAAAGGTGATCTCATAAGCTTATTTTTTTCATAAATGAAAATAGGCTAAAAATAACTACTGTTGGGCGAAGAAACACGGGAAGGATTAAATGATAAGTGTTCTTAAGGAACAAGTAAGCGGTATTGATGGCCGTGTTTTCCAGAAGTTGTAGGTATTGTCCATGTAAACAAGACTCCAGAATAACAATGTTCTTGTGGTAGCTAAAAAAGGACTGACAGCACATTATCAAGCAACGAAGTGAATGAGAAAGTGAGCCCATCATTTGAATGAGGTAGCACAATATCAATAAAAGAAAGAGCTCAGAAATTGACCACTTTTATATAAACAGGTGATTTTATTCCGTTCTGTTGTTAGTCAAATACAATATAAAGTGTTTCCGACTAGGAAAATCACATGTTCTCTAACATTATGTGATAACGTCAGAGTAAATAAGCGCTTCAATGGGACGCTTTGATCAAGTCCACTTTCTCTACTTTGCCGGCGTGCGCAAGCCAACGAATACTCACATGGTAAACCAAAAGGAGGATTCCAGTTCAGTGACAAAAAAAATCCTCTCGGCACGCCAGAAGGCGGATATAGATTTCACTGGGCAAACTAGGAGATAGGCAAAAATAGGCAAAATATGGAGCTTTTCGTTGAAGGACCAGACCTCATTTTATACCCCTCATTATGAGAAAATATTTTACAATTGGAGCTTCATAAGCTTTGTTTTTCATCTTTTTATGCATGTTTTTATCATTTTATTGTCTCATGAGGACTGTAACCTTTTCGTCATTTGGGATCTATTTTTATACTGGTGGTCACACTGTCCTTATGCAAGGTTCCGACACTGATGTGTAACTATCTTTCGGCCTGTTACTTCTTCACGCAAAATGTTATCTCCCGCAGAGAAGTTGGTTGGTTCCACAGTTTAGGGGCTGCGACATCGCGGTCATATAGTCCCGTGTACTTTGGGTGTGTGTAGAATCTGTCTGATAACTGGTGTTAATTGTGATGGCCGTATTAGTCTGTAATTCAGGTAAGGACTGCAGACGGTCATTTTATTTTTCAAATCATTTAGAACATTGCTTTCTTCTCAGTTTTAAATTTATTGCCAAGCCAAAGAGATAATTTTTCTATCAACATCAGTCAATCCGAAAAATATATTCCCATCCATTGCGTGATGTTTTCCTATCTGCAAAATTATAGATCCAGCCAAAATAACGTAATATTGGGCCTTGTTTTAATTACTCGTATTCATGGCTTGTAGGCCTAATTTTACATAATTAGGCAATCATTTTATTAGAATCATCACTTTGCATTATTGGAAAATGGCAACATTTCGGGGTTAGAAAGAGACGAAGATAATTGCCGAACATACAAGTGCGAATGAGAGACAAATACTAGACTACATGTAATTCCATAATATCCTTTAAGATAGAGACGCACGGTTTTTACTTCTTAAGAGAAGTCATAAAGGTCCAAATTGGGTTAATTTTGACATTTTCACGTTTTTAAACATTAATAATATGATTCATTGTGATTAATTTGGTAGGCTTATGTGTTTTATTGTAATAGTCCAATATTTACTATATTTTATTTCTTTTTATTATATTAGACTACTGAATTCCTAATTTTTCTTTAAATAATCTTGCAATGTTTAATAAACACCATATGTCAAAAACTATTTGGTCTAGAAGGCTGTGGTTTGGCTTATATTTCAAAGGAAATCATCAGTTGGCTATTCTGTCGAGAAGAGTGTCAGCGGTCGATGGTCCCCCGACATCCCTGTCTAACGGGCACAATACACTTATATAGTTGCTACTACTACTGCAACTAATCACTTTCACCCAAACCTTTAGACATAGATTTAATAGCCTAAGTGTAATGGATCTGATGATGATCACTTGACGAAACTGGTCATTCAAGTGCCAAGTGTATTTATTAATTTATTTACTAATCTCATTTTGTTTCTTGATTAGGGAATAACCCATCTCAATAATTGTAAAAAGTATTAACATATTAATTAGTTATATTTAATTCAGTTTTGAGTGACACTGTTAGTTGTAATATTTGTGGGGGAAAGTGAAACTGTGTGAAAATGCTTCAAAATTAAATGGCCTTACTCTAACATCAATTTTCTCAAAATTACTTTTTTCAAAATAGAAGCCCCGTTATCTCTGGAACTACTGGTGGTATCTCCATAATTATTATAATTTCAAATGATCTTGTCGACTTCATCGTTATGCTTAGGTCTACCGTTATGCGTCACGGTTACCGCGTGTATGACGTCATCATGTTATTCAGTGCATATGCACCGAGTCTGAGTTTACTCCTGGGGTCTGGCGTTATGCGATACGGAGACGGCGAGTGCGTGATGTCATGCAGCCCCCGCGCGGGAAGCCTAAGTTAAAGGATAATGGAGTCTGTTGAGTCTGAGTTTACTCCTGGGGTCTGGCGTTATGCGATACGGAGACGGCGAGTGCGTGACGTCATGCAGCAGAGTGCAAAGAGTCCTGGGGCTTCGAGCGAAGCGAGTATTTTTAACTGAGTATTTCTAACATGTGTAGCATTTGTAGCATGCGTCATTTGAAATTATATAAAGTCTAGTCTCTCAGACTGACTGTATCTTTTTTGCCATATAATGCACACGATACTGTGGATCCTCGAAGTAAATTTGTTCAAGTAGATAGTAAAATAAAAACTCCAAATATTCAATTATAGAATTAGAGGTTCAATGAAAAAAATATTTAAAATTTCCATTAAAGTTTTCCATATGAATGAGGATCAGTACACTGAGGAAGAACCAATCAACAGGCTGTAAAATAAATTAATTCATATATCCAATAGATGCTGAGAAAATGGGGCATTTATACTGTCATTATGACATTGGCAATATAGGGCTCTACGAATCCCCTTAAACCCAGACATTTTAAAATGAATAAATTCTCGTTTATTAACGAAATTTAGCTGGCAGCAGTGCTTACGCCGCTTCCCTATCAAAATTGAGAAAATCCGGCCCAGTTATGACGGCTCCATTGAGAGATGTTCCCTTATCCCTCCTATACATTACTAAACGTCACAGCATACTTAGACTGCCATTAGCGGAACATAACATGTCCAAATTGGTGAAACATTTCAATGAAACTCGGATAAGCCTAGATTAGGAGCTAATATTAATTGTCAACTAGGCCTAATTCCTGACAGTAATTGTTTCCTTGAGAATGGACGCAACAAGCATTTGATAACGTCAGTCATTCCACTTTCACTCACAGTCGGTAAAAATTACTTTGTTGTCGAATGAAGAAGAGCTGTTTAAAATGTCAGTTAAATGTCCATTATCTCTAGCGTCAATCATTTAAAGTTATGTGAGTATGGGAATGTGCGGGAGATACCGCGTGAGTGAACTGCGCACTTTGGTCAGCGCCAGATTATTGTGTAAGAAAATGAATAGGCTACATTTAAAATGTTGCTTAACAATTAAGTCTGATCGGGTTGCAGGCAACATACAGCTTGATAGAGACTCTTTGTCAACATCTCAAGTGGGCTGCAAAATATTGTAATCTCTATTTTCGTTTGATTGGTTGATTATTTGATTATGTGAATGCATGAATGAATGATGTTTTGATTGAATGTACGAGCGACAGAAGTAATGTAATCTTTTGTTGTTTTCTAGATCTCAGATGGCACTTTTGTATTGTACGAGGCCCGTCCTATATTGCTTTTCCACTTTAATTTTATTTTTACCCAGTTGTTACGTCCACCTTCTCAACATAATCTCCTGGTAACTTTATGCACATTTGTCAGTCTCTCCAGACCATCCTGAAACCATTCTTTCGGAGTGTTGCGTACCCGTGCCCATTTACCGTTTAGTGTGGATAGTTTTTAATGTTCTACAAATAATTTTTGATGGTTGTCAACTATTTCTCTAAATTCAGCCCTATTGACCACCATATCACTTTAGATGTCTATTTCCTGAAGGCTTATTCAACTTTAAGCAGCCAGTATTTCTTAGCTTTCTTTGAGAGAGTAAGATCTTAATTCTTTTAGTGAGCCTGTGATCACTCATTCTGAGAATATGCCCAAACATTTCAAACGTGTTTTCCTGAATGTGTCCGCGATTTTATCCGAATGCTGAAAAAGCACCTGGGATTTCCTATTCATCCTAATTCCCTCAGTACAGACGAGGGCCAAAAAAACATAAGATTTTTCTTTCTTGCTTTTGTACCTAGGGTACACCTCTAATTAGTGATCTGCCCCCAATGGTCAGTGTATAGTGCCTTTGGTTTGATTACCGTTTTGTAATGTCGTTTTATTTATTTATTTATTTATTTATTTATCGTATGGCTTTTAGCGCCGGGAGTGTCCGAGGACATGTTCGGCTCACCTGAGTCTGTAGCTGCCTCCAGCGGACACCCTAAAGGGTGAGCTACAAGTTCCGTTCAATTTCAAGTAGTTCCAACTTTCGCCACCAGATATCAATGATACCTAGTGGTGAACGTTGGAACTTTGATAGAGCGTTCTGACGAAATCTAACCTAACAAATTTTGCTTTACACATGTTTAGTCTGTGAAAGGATCTTTTACATGCCGTAAATCTATGACATGGGACCGCCGGCTTTACTTCCCCTCCGAAGGAAGGCATACTGAAGGATTTTAACGCTCTTAAAAAATCCGACGACTTCGGCCGGGTTTGAACCCGCTATCTTGGGCACAGTAGTTCAGCATGCTACCAACTACGCCACCGAAGCCGTAATTCTGCTTTACGGGAGATGGGCATCTTAATGTACTATCGCCTGCAGAAATAACGGGCCGCCTTGCCTTGCGGGAGTTGAGTTTTCGAGCCATCAGGTTGCTATCACTTGGTGTGTTCTCGGGAGGGGAAGGCTGGAAGGCGTGATTGGGCAGCTGACCTTGTAGGTAAGGGTGAAGAAGGTGGGGGGAGTGTGGATTCACTTGTTAATGGCGACATTTTTTGGTTGAAATAATTCACTCATGGAAAAAACGCTTTAAGTTTAAAGTTGACTGACATTTTTGGTTGAAATAATCCACTCTTTGAAAAAACGCTTTAAGTTAAAATTTGACTGACATTTTCGGTTGAAACTATTTACTCATTGAAAGAAAGCTTGAAGTTTATATTTGACAGTTTTTTTGTCGTTTTTTTGTTGTTGTTGTTGGTTGAAGTACTTACTCATTAAAGAGAAATGTTTTGACATAAGTTTAATCTGTGATTGCCTGGTATGACCAGTGTTAAGCTTTGTTACTATATTTCCTATGAAAATAAACGTCTATGAAACGGCTAAATTTTACGTTTCTGGCAAAGTAGCAATAATTTTTCAAAATTTCAGAAAATAACTCAACTTAGCCTCGGTTAGGCTATATGACAACATGACACAAACTTTTAGCTTATTCAAAAGTCTTTACATTGCAGAATGACGTGTCATAAGCCTAATCCAATTCCATTTTGCAGGGTAGAGTTATCTGAAGCTTAGATGTTTCGAAGGTTAAAATAAGCTAGGTTGCCTTATAACCTAGGCTATTAAATATTTATTTTTTCATACATGATTGAAATAATTAATTTTTGCTGAAAATGTAAAACTTTGACGTCTATAAGACGAATAGACGTCTATTTTCTACAAAGCACTGTCATTTCTTGGTGGCTAAATTAAGACACTCGCTTCGCACAAGATGCTTTTTCGTGTCTTGATAAAAATTATTTCAGACACATATTGAAATTCTGTCTTACTTTTGAGATATTTAATTTAAGATTTAAGATTTTGAGACACTAAAAAGCATCTTATGAAGCGACAAAGAAAGTGTCTTAGTTTAAGACAACAAGAAATGAGAATGAGGCTGTGGTTTCGGTTGATTTAGGTTGGGATTTGTCATTAATTATAAAAACTGATGTGGGAATAAAGTTAATGAGCGTTTTTTTCGGTTGCTTAATATTTTATTGATGTTTTTTCTGTTGCTTAATATTTAATTGATGTTTTTTTCTGTTGCTTAATATTTTATTGATTTTTTTCAGTTGCTTAATATTTTATTGATGTTGAATAATAAAAAAGATTTTGCTGCTAACAATTGCCTCCTCTGATTTTATCCATGATAAACGAATCAGAAGCTTACGGTATGTTGAATCATTTTTAAAGATTCTCTGCTACACAAGAATCCCTTCAAGTTCAGTTATTTAATGTAACAAACCTCTTGTTAACGTGAGTGCTTTTAAAATTACTAAGGATTTTTAGTTTGTCTTTTTCTTTTCAAAACGTATTTCTTATTAAGAAAAATGCTTAAAAATGGAACTAGTTTAGGACGTTTGCAATTTCCTTCTTTTTTTTTCTTTCTTATTAAAATGTGTTTAGTTCCTAACTGCGAAAACTCGATTCTCAAAAAATTTCACACACAGTAAAATTCAACAGTGCCTTTCTAGCGATATTTAACAATTAAGGGGTTACTTGTCATTTCAATTTAGATTTATTAACACCGTCCCATCTGTGACAATCTTCCAAGCGCGAAACTAAAGAATATCAAAGTTGGCGCTGAGCTCCTCTATCTGTTCCCCTCCTCTCCCCCTTTGCCAACAAGGACAGGTGCCCAATCACGGCTCTCAGCATTCCCCGCCCGGGAACGCCCCTAGTGATACCAACCTGATGGCTCGAAAACTCAACTCCCGCACGGCAAGACGGCCCGTTATTTTTGCAGGCGATAGTACCTGTTCCATGTTATTCTGTAGACATTTTGCAATTTAGAGATTCACTCTTCGCTTTCATTACGATTTAGGCCTGAAGGTTGGATAATTTCATCTAGGTTGAGGGGCTTAGAAGCCAAGGGAGACAAGTCATATCTGATAAGCATGGGGAAATCACCCTTATTGTCATATGTTTTAAGGATCATTTTCTCACGCTTATAGGAAATCACTTGTCTCTCTTGACTTCTAAGCATGCGTCTCTAAAAGCCAGAGTAGTTAAAAGGGACGTAAAACCAATAACATTATTATTATGACTTCTAAGCCAAATGAATTTAAAAACGTTACTTTGCCGAATCGGGTTACCTATCAAAGGTTGTTTATCCATGTACAGACTGGGGTTTTAGCCTATTTTCATTTATGAAAAAATAGGCTTATGAGATCTCCTTTTGTCCGTGTGTGTATGTGTGTGGTTCCCCCACTAATAACTTCTAAACGGCTGGAGTGATTTCAATGAAACTCAATGAGATCATAGCACCATTTTGGTCGATCCCGACCGTGCCCTTGAAATTCTATTAAGTCGCACCAATCCAACATGGCGGCTGTGCGAAATATTTAACCGGTATTCTATATCTCCGAAACTATTACCGATATCACCCTACAATTTTGTACGGTGGTAAAGGGTACTACTAGAAGTTCAGTTATGAGACTTCCAAAAACCTGTAAAATACAAAACGAACATGGCGGCAAAGCGAATGTGAAACATTTTAATAAACTTTTCTCGCGATTTAACCATCTGAGCGCAGTGAAATATGGTACAGTAAATGTTTATATACATTGTAATGCACTGGCATCTAACTAAGTTCAATTGTTCACATAACCTTAAGATGGTGGATGTGCGCAATTTGAAAATTAAGTTTTTATTTCTTGTATATTAATCAAGCGATCGAAGTGAACGTTTGAATAATGAACCTTCGCAAAAATCGTCATCTAATAGTAGCTTACTGTACATATATCAAAATCCAACAAGGTGACCATCCGAAATATTTAGAATATTACAGCAATCAAACTGAAATTTTGTATGTTGATAGAGGCAATTAGCATAAGTAGGATATAATGTATGAATATAGGCTGTATAGTTCTTCACGGAACTAGGCCTACTTGTTTTGTATGCGATTTGGAGTCCAGTTTTGGCTGCAATTTCATGGAGTCTTCAAAGAATTCAATCCCTTCCTGCCTACTGTTGGATAAAATTGGCAGGTCATCTGCAAAGGCCAAATATCGTGAATGAATTTTGTTCTCGGGTAGTCTGCCATTGGTAATCCCATTAACTTCCTTTCACCATATCCTGATCACATTTTTAGAGCAATATTAAATAATGAGGACAACCAATCTCTTTGTCGTAATCCAGTTTTATTATGATTATTATTAGTATTATTATTCTCACTCATATGTTCACCATATTGTTGGGTACAATTCACCATTTCATCGGCATTTGTTGCAAGATGGGATGGAGTTCTCTATACTGGTAGATTGAAGAACGAACGAACTATGGAGCAGGTCTCTAAAATAACTACTTTCTTCATACTGGTATGCAGATTATGGTGGAGCCCCAGTTTGGCCTTCAGCGACTTCAGAATGATCCCTGTGGAAGAGATTATCATAGCCAATTCAGTGACAAATTCCTGTCGCCACATCTGTCGGATCTCTTCAGCCAAGGGCATGTATTTCGTCACTTTCTCAGCATAACTGTGCTGGATATTATGCGAGTTATATAGGGACTGCGGTGTCTATTAGCAGAGTTTTCTTTTGCACTTTATCAATAAGAATAATGTCTGGCTTGTTTGCTGATAAGAGGTCTATCTGTGATCACTAACCTGTCCCAGAGTAGCTTGTGTGTATCATTCTCCAGAACAGCATCAGGAATGTATTGATAGTAAAGCAGAACATTATTACTTATTCTTTGCCAAGATCAGGTGGATTATCTTGGCTACTTGGTCATACTTCTTCAAGCAGTACGTAGATAAAATTGTTGTACAGCCCCCTGTGATATGCTGGATGGTCTCCGATTCGCGATAGCATCTCCTACATTATTATTAATCTATTACTATTATTATTATTATTATTATTATTATTATTCTTTATTTGTTTCTCCCAACTTTGGGGTACATGAAATCAATCACTTTTTTATTGTTTTGAGCTGTCCTTCTGGCCCAGTATTGCTTCATCCTTTGGGATCCTGCTTCCCTTTCTTCGGCAGAGATGTGGATCGTACGCTTTTGTTTGAGTTTCATTTGGAACCGTTGTTTCTTATCCTTGGTGACGGTTTTGGCTGTTTTGTCCATGAGCAAGGTGTCTGTAATTTGGGGTTCCACGAGGTCTTTCTCGGTTTCCTTAAACCAAAGAGGTTTTTTTTTTTTATTAAGAAAGTGGTCGAAGATCTTTTTTGGTTAGTCAATTTGAATTCATTCGGAGGATGTGCCCATAAAAATCAATTCTCCGTTTTCTTATTATTATCATTCATTATTATTTAGCGTAAGAACATTATTAAGTTTAAATCATATTGTTATGTGTATCTTGTAATTAGGTTATAATAAATAAATTAATTAAATATATAAATAACATGAACCGGAAAGGAGAAATCTGAAATCCTAACAAACAAAAAATATATGAATTTTGAAATGTCGCTTATAGCTCCTCCTGTAAGTCTTCCCAATTACAGTAGCGACAAATGAGTGGTTTGTGTTTTCATCGCACATTACAAATAATTAGGCTGATTAAAGAGTGCGTGGCTGAGCGCTCAATTGAGTATAATTAGACGAGACATTGTTGTGCCTGACGCACTTGAGTCTGTCAACCTCGATTAGCGTCCACCAATAGACACCCACACTTTTTGTAGCACTCGCTGTAATTATCGCCGTGACGCTCCCACACCGTCAGCCTTTATAACCGTCAGCGATAGCCTCACGAGTTAAGGCACAAGACTAGAACTGCTAACAAGGTATGCTCGGTTAAATAACACAGGTTTACAAAATAATTTTTGGAGGCCTTTTTTGGATACAATAACTGATTTTGTACATTGAAAGTGTATGAATTACGGAAATGTCTTCTATGTTCCTGCATTTAACACGAAAATGTGATAAAAATGTCCAGCATAACTCAACACATTGCTAGCGGTTCACCGCAGTGTACCAATTGGGCTCTTCAGTTGGAAAAGGTACACATACAGAGACGCGTAGCTGACACACACCGAGAAGGACATTTTTATCACATTTTTGTGTTAATTATAAAGACTCAACGGACAATACTCATTTTGATTTTCTTTCAAGAACATTTTGATGATATTCAATACCAAAGCAAGGTTTATTGTTTTGGAGTGGAGTTTTTGACTTCTGTGGTACACTGGCATGCTCGTGACGTGGCTACACATGTAGTGAGGTGTCTTGCATGGCCTTCTCAGTGTGTACCTGCTACGCGTCTTGGTAGGTGTACCTTTACCAACTGAAGAGCCCAATTGGTACACCGGGGCAAAACGCTAGCAATGTGTTGAGTTATGCTGGACATTTTTATCGCATTTTTGTGTTTAATAAAATGGCTCAACGGACAATAGTCACATTGATTTTCTTTCGAGAACATTTTGATTATGTTCCTGTATCACATCACGTTTAAAAAAACTACATCATTAAAAGATTCGTGTGAACTTGGAAATCTGCATTGTATTGTTTCTTTAGAGCAGGCAGAGTTTAGAACATGAACTTAAGACATATCGTAACAAATACATATCAAAGAAAAAACCAATTTGTGTTCACTTGTAGGATTAAGTCAATGGAACTGTTGCCCCTTGGATGCAAAGCTTCTCATACTGCTTTTCAGCCTATTTTCATTTATGAAAAAATTGGCTTATGAGATCACTTTTTGTCCGTGTGTCTGTGTGTGCGTGTGTGATTCATGTGTGTGTGTCCCTAATAAAATCTAAACGGCTCGAGGGATTTCAATGAAACTCGGCAAGTTCATAGCACTATTCCGAACGACCCCGACCATGCCCTTTAAATTTTGCTAGGTCTCTTCAATCCAACATGGCGGCTGTGCGAAATATTTCACCAGCATTCAATATCTCCGAAACTATTACCGATATCACCTTGGAATTTATCACGGTAATAAATGGAACATCTAGAAGTTCGCCTATGTGACTTTTGAAAATCAACATGGCGGCCAAGCGAAATCGCGACATTTAAATAGACGTTTCTCGCGATTTAACCAACCAAACGCAATAAAACTTGGTACAGTATGTGTTTATACACATTGTAATGCACCGACATCTAACATCGTTCAATTGTTTACAAAACCACAAGATGGCGAATGTGCGAAATATTTCACCGGCATTCTATATCTCTGAAACTATTAGCGATATCACCCTGAAATTTTGTACGAAGATAAAGGGCACTACTGGAAGTTCATCTATAAGACTTTCAAAAACCGGTTAACTACAAAACGAACATGGCGGCCAAGCGAATTTGAAAATTTTAAATAGACCTTTCTCGCGATTTAATGTTCCAAACGCAATGAAATCTGGTACAGGAAATGTTTATTCACATTGTACTGCACTGGTATCTAATTTAGTTCAATTGTTTACATAACCTCAAGATGGCGGCTGTGCGAATTTTAAAATTAAGTTTTTATTTCTTGTGTCGTAATCATGCGATTGAAGTTTGAATACTACACGTACACAATACTCTTCATGTAACAGTATAAAACTCTAAGATCTACATATATAAAAATCCATCCGAAATATTTAAGAATCTATTACAGCAATCAAACGGAAATTTTGTATGTTGATAGTGGCAATTAACATAAGTAGGATATATGAAAATAGGCTTTAGTTCGTCACGGAAATACTTGTTCTCTTGTTCACTCTAGTAGGATCATCTCGTTTTATGAGCCAACAGTAGAGATATTGTGAAATTTTGCAATATCTTGTTAACCATAATTACTGCAATTATAAACAAGAAGTTCCGTGACGAACTAAAGAGCCTACTTTCCATGCCAATGATTATTCTACAGTATATGAACCTATCTAGAAAAATGACGAAATTAAGTTGGTAATATCGAAATGTCTAATTAGTTCGAAATATACCTGCTGTAATGTAGCCTAATAGAGCATTACAGTTGGCAGCCCTGGTGACTGACTATATTCTTAGTTCCATCTTAAAGGTACAGAATAAAAAAATTGGTTGAAGTCCAATGGACGTTACATGCAGTTAGACATTGGATCTATCAGCACGCGTAAAAGCATGTTAGCAACACTATCATGCGTGTGCTGGTCAGAAATAGTCTAATCTGAAATATTTTGATATCTTGTTGTGCAAATTTTGGACGAAATCCATTTGTTAGTGTAGAAGTTACATGTATTTTAAAATTGCACCTATCAGCTGGCATAGAATCATGTTGGCAGCAATGACTTATATTAATTACTCCAAATTAATCTAGAATGGCAGGTGCTATACGTGTGCAAAGTATAGGGCTGTTGGCTTGCATACTTCCTGATATATTGATATTAGGTTTAAAAACAGCATTTATTAACAGTTGGCAGCCCTGATTGCTCTTATGAATACATATAGTCATATCTGTTATGTTACACATAGCACATACAAAATTTGGTTGAAATCCAACTGATAGTATAGAAGTTACATGTATTTAAAAATTGGCCCTATCAGCAGGCTTAGAATCATGTTGGTAGAACTGAGGTATATAAGATACTCCAAAATCAATCTAAAATGTCAAGTACTATACGTGTGCATAGTTTAAAGCTGTCGGCTTGCATACTTTGTGATATATTGGTATTTGGAAAAAAGAATAGAGAGAGCAATTATTAACAGTTGGCAGCCCTGGTGGCTCTTAACAATACGCTCAGTCATATCTGTTTATGTACACATATTACATACAAAATTTGGTTGAAATCCAATTGAAAGTGTAGATGTTATAGGCATTCAAAATGGACCTACCGGAAGGCTTGAAATTATTTTGGCAACACTGCCATGTATGGCCTCCTGGAAATTAAACTGAAATAGTGTTATCTACATGTTTACCAATTTTGGAATAGCTCCCATGCATACCTTCCAAGATATCCAACATGGAGCTCACATTTCTAGTGCGTTTTTTCAGAAGTTGGTAGCACTGACATCATTTTCAAATATGGACGTGAGATATTCCGGTATACATCTTTTACTCATACTAAATTTGGTTTCGATTTCTGCAGCCGTTTAGGAGAGCCGTTTAGGAGTTGATAGGGGGGGGGGGGGACACAGCCAGACAGATAGATAGACAGACGGCAGACACACATTTTCCCGGATCGATCTCATAAGTCTACTTTTTCCTCATTTTTGCAAAATGTGAAAAGTAGGCTATAAATTGGTGTGTGATAGGACATAAGTAATGGCACTTTTGAATTCAGATGAACAATATACCTACATGTAAAATAAAAGTCAAAACTAAGAATGGAGAAATCGTATAGACCTGTGTAATCGATAAATCGAACAATTTGAAATTAATTGTAAACGATTATTCGATTAATCGACTGACCGTTCATTCGATTTATCGACTAATCGACTAATTGATTAGTACACAGGAGATAAAAACAAGAAGTTTAAACAAGAGGTTATCGCATAAGTTTGGTTACGCTTTCGGAATGTTGTATAGAAATGTATAAAAGTTATTTTTAGCCTAAATATACAAAGTGTGCTTCCTTGTTTATGTTAACAATAACCAAATAAGAGCGGGTAACAAACATCAATACAATCGGGAAGGGTTTAGAAAAAAGAAAACGAAGAATTTTCAGCAAAGATTTTAAATTCTTGTTCAGTGTTTACAATTTAGGACTGGAACATTTTTGTTTCACTTTGATTTAGCCTAGTTTTTACAAAGAACACACATAGAGCATATGATACAAAATATTTAAATGAATTAAATGTCTGTTTTACTTCACTGAGAGTGTAGTGAAAGGAGCGAAGTACATGGAATAATCGACAAAACATCTAATCAATAACACTACGTAACACAATTTTTGTCCTTGGAAAGTAAATGCTATTTTCTAATTAATTATGTCTGAAGAGATAGCAAGAATATAATTATTCATGTCAAACTTTGCTTTTGTGAGCAGGACACTGATATTTGTGACATTAACGTATTTTCATTTATTTTATCACTTCTTTTAATCATAAGTAGGAAAGACACAAAGAAAGAGAAATATTATGAATATTATGTTGAATGCGAATAAAATGCATGGAACATAGTAAAATAAATACCAGCATGTATAGTTTAGAAGTGTGTTGGTTCTCCACAGGAGCAAAGCAAAGTTTATGGAACATAATGGCCGTTTTCCTTACTTTTGGGGCATAAACAATCGGGACAAACACAAGGACAAAATAAAAAGGTTCAAATTTGTTACATAGTGTTATTCGGCAGTTTAATATATTAAACGACAGTGTATTAATCGTTCTGTAGCAATTAATCGATTTTCTGTTTCGATTAATCTATTATGTGATAAATGATAATAATCGAATGAAAGTGCCGGGCCTTGTGAGTCCCAAGATCGCCAATGATGAAATGGTTTCTATACCAAACGTCAGGTCAAGTCCTGAGAAAATATCTCCTCTCTCTGTTCCTTTTTTTTCTGACAAGGAAACTCGAGGTTGTCATCTCTCAACCTACTATTATATATACATTCAAAATCATTTGTTTGCACCTTTGACTCAACTTATCTCCACTTTTATTACCGTTGAAGTATTTTTTTGGTGATTCAAGCTTTACCGCACAAGATTGAACACTTTTTCTACTTTAGGAACTTTGCGCATTCGTAACAGTATTGCCAACTTTTGAGCCTGATTAGCCATAAAATCGAATTACTCGGGTTATCTTTTGCCGCTCAAACAAGGTTTGAACAAAGCTAAATGTTATATAATGTCAAATTCGTACTGAATTACTCTACCACTAAGAACCACATTCACACACACAATTCGTCACATGAAAAGCAAAGTTGGTCAAGCTCCCAATTAACGTAAAAATTCAAATACTAGACTATTCATAGAATTTTACAAAGGAAATTCCGAAAAGTAGCCAGCTTATGGAAACATAGCAACATGCGGAGTGAAATCGTGTGCGCTAAAAACAAGCAGAAAAAGTCAAAACTATTCCCTTGCGCGTTAGCCTCTTCAAAGACCAGAACATCAAACGAACCGCTTAGGTCTTGAGGTGACTAGAGGTATACATCGCTTGCCATTTTCAACTCCAAGCTGCTTCCATCAATATCCTAGGCCAGTTTCATTCATCTCTATCTGATCATTAATTCTTGTGATGAGGTTAGCGTCCAGAAGGGCTTCAGACAGTAAAACCCAACACCACATCGAAGCTCACCTCATCTCATCCCCGAACCCGTGGAAAACCCGAACAAGAAGGGACAGAGTCAGTTCAGTTGTCAAGCTGCGCCTAATTTATTTAGTTATTTATTTTCTAAAGATTGCATCAACAGTTTATGGACGGCAGATGTCACGTAATGTGCTCAAATCCTTGTTAAATGTAGCCTATTCAAAATAAACCACACCGCGTCTATAAGCAGCAAGGCGAGCCATGATCCTTTTAAAGTAACAATCGACTGAACAGATAATTTAATTTAATTTAACGTTTATTAATTGTATTGAATTTTATTTAGTTTAATGTAATTTAATTTCATTCATTTTATTCGATGCAATTCGATTTGTTAACAATTTAATTCGATTTTTTCGATTTGATTTGATTCGATTTTATTTGATTTGACTTGAATCGATTTGAACTTCATCTTCACCCAGGGTGATTAAAATAATAACAAATTAAAATTAGGGAGTTCACCCCTATTCGCACTATTAGGCAACAATCCCGTCAACAAAAAGGTAACAACAATGAATATAACAAGAAGTTCCGTGACGAACTAAAGAGCCTACTTTTCTTGAAATTAAAGATTCATGCAAATGATTAATCTATATGGATCTATCTAGAATAATGACGACATTAAGTTGGTAATATCGAAATTTCTAATTAGTTTGAAACACTGTATGCCTGGCATAATGTAGCCTAATAGAGAACTACAGTTGGCAGCCCTGGTGACTGAATATATTCTTAGTTACATCTCTTAAGGTACAGAATACAAAATTTGGTTGAAGTCCAATGGATAGCATGGACGTTACATGCAGTTAAACATTGGATCTAACAGCGCGCGTAAAATCATGTTGGCAACTATGACATACATGTATTGGTCAGAAATAATCTGAAATAATATGATCTATTGTCGTGTCAACTTTGAATGAAATCCATTAGTTAGTATAGAAGTTACATGCATTTTAAAATTGGACCTATCAGCAGAGAATCGTGTTGGCAGCACTGGCGTAGGCATATATTAGTTACTCCAAATTAATCTAGAATGCCAGGTACTATACGTGTGCAAAATTTAGAGCTATTGGCTTACATTCTTTCAGATATATTGATATTTGGATAACAAAAATGGAGGCAGTATTTATTAACAGTTGGCAGCCCTGGTTACACTTAAGAATCGGCATAGTCATATCTGTTATGGTGCACATAGCACACAAAATTTGGTTGAAATCCAAACGATAGTACAGAAGTTATATGTATTTAAAGTTGGACCTCTCAGCAGGCTTAGAATCATGTTGGTAGCACTGACGTATATAATTTACTCCATATTAATATAGAATGTCAGGTACTATACGTGTGCATAGTTTAAAGCTGTCGGCTTGCATACTTTCTGATATATGTGTATATGGATAAAAACAATTGAGAGCATTTATTAACAGTTGGCAGCCCTGGCGGCTCTTAAGAATACGCTCAGTCATATCTGTTTATGTACACATAGCACATACGGAATTTGGTTGAAATCCAATTGATAGTGTAGAAGTTATATGCATTTAAAATTTGGACCTATCAGCAGGCTTATAATCATTTTGGCTACACTGCCATGTATGGCCTCCTGGAAATTAAACTGCAATATTATTATCTATACGTGTGCCAATTTTGAAATAGCTCCCATTCATACCTTCCATGATATCCAACATGGAGCTCAAATTTCAATTGCGATTTTTCAGCAGTTGGTAGCACTGACATCAGTTTCATATACAGTATGGCCGTGAGATATTCAGGTATAGATCTTTACTCCTACCAAATTTTGTTTCGATTGCTGCAGCCGTTTAGGAGTTGATAGGGACACACACACACACACACACACACACACACACACACACAGCCAGCCAGACAGACAGACAGACAGACAGACAGACTGACAGACAGACAGAAGGACGGACAGACAGACAGACACACACACATTTGCCGAATCTCATAAGTCTACTTTTTCCTCATTTTTACATAATGTGAAAAGTAGGCTAACAATAGAGGGGATAATATGAATAAAATGCTAAGCGGGAAGGAAGTACATTGTACCTTATTCTCAATAAACCAATGCCTAAATTAGACAATTTGTAACGAGTTGAAGAAACCCCATGTATACCTGGAGCGCTTAAATATGACTCATTAGTTTATGCGAGGCGAGGAGGAGATTGGTCGTTATTAGTTGAGATCGTCCTTTACAATTGGCACAGTACTGAGTATTACGGGAATTATATTCATATTTCCGCATTCTTATTACCCTAATTTTTACCAAAAGTAGCTAATGGTACTTCTGCAATAACTCAGTTGGTTCAATATTAAGTACCCTTATGATTGACCCAATTTACTCCATGTTCTATTTACCCCCGCGTCCCCCTACACAGTTATTATTGTTTTAATGGCCGGAACAGCGAGGGTATCTGCCCCTGTTCCCCTACATAAGAGATAGCTGACCTATGTTGTGATTTCAGATATAGATATTATGTCTCCCCACTGTCTGCGCTGGAAAGGGGTAGTTCGATTTTGAAACATCCTGTGCATATTCAATATAATCGAGAATCCATTTGTTGAATTAGACACGCAATTAGATGCAAACACACACACCCATCCCCAAGGCCAGATTCGAACCGGCAGCTAACATGAGCCGTGTTAAAAAGCCAACGCCTTGCCGATTAGCTACGCCACCGCCAGCACGATTACACCAGGCGCTCTGTAGATCTGCCGACACCAAGTCGTAGTTTACTAACAATTGCACATAACGAGACTCCTCTTCATGCCAAGCATTGGACGTTCATTTATTAAGTTAAAAAAAAAGTTATTATTTCCGTTTGAATCAATACTTTATGAAAATATTATTAACAAAGTTGTTCTTGGTTCATGTTTCAGGGACTAATGAACAGTTTTTGTCCCCTTCATCAGCCAAATATGAAGCATTTAATGAACGAAATTATTATAAAGCGTAGCACTGAACTATCAATGGTCCCTTAACCTGATATGGTGCACCATATATAAAGGATGATTCAAAAATGGGGGGCCAAATTTCAGGTATGTATTTGCTATATGTAGACAATCAATAGTTCATTGTAACATGTGTCCGGAAATGCTTCATTTCCGAGTTATGGCCTTCACAACACTGAACTTCACTGGAACGTTTTTCCGCAGGTCGTTGCCGTGAAAGGAGACATTAAGAGTGTAACGATTCTTTTATGGGGCACTGCAAAGAGTCTAGTACATGTGCTTACTGGATTCTTTGTGGTGGCCCAGTAAAGGGTGACAGGGGGCTTTGCTATCTCTTAGTTGTTATGTTTAGAACTATGATTATGTTATGTTTTATGATGATTAGGTTGTTGTTGGAAAATCATGGTTATGTTATGTATTATGATGTATATGGATATGTGTTTATGATATCAGAGATTCTTCTGAGAATGGTTATTCTAATAATAATAATATCGTATGGCCTCGGTGCCGGGTGCAAGGTTTGTAATTTGACACCCAGAGGGTAGCTTGCATGTCGAATTTCGTTGTTCCTTGAATCACTATGAAAGTCAAGGAGGTTAGATATCTAAGCTCCTTGAACACTATAGCGCTTTCTAGTAGAGAAATGAGGAACTTTGTGTTGGCGGAAACTCCCGAGATTAATTTTGCCATTATGAACACGGCCTACTGAATTCAAATGGGTTCTTTGACATGCCAACATCGTATGGCATGCGTGTCTTATTTATGGTTATGTTAGGCTTAATTGAAAAAGAAGTGATATTGATTCTGAGAATGGTTATGATTGTGGAGTCCGTTTTATTAAAGTAAAAAGATTTTCTCTTGAAAATTTCTGAAGATAGTGTGGTTTAATAAAGTTTCGCTTTGTGTGCAAACACCATAAGCGCCCCCCAAGTAATCCCACCACCCCTATTTATACGTTACAAGAGGACACTTTTGGCGGTTCATTCCGAGGCGAAGGTTACATTCAGTGTTGTGTTTGGCGTTCGTCTGTGCGTCATGTACTCAAATCAGCATCGATGGATAGGTAGAGGTGGCCCGATTGCTTGGCCTCCTCGCTCACCAGATCTGAACCCTCTCGATTTCTACTTGTGGGGCCACTTAAAATCATTGGTGTATTCGTCTCCGGTGCCTGTCATGGAAACCCTTCCGAACCGATTTGTGGCATCGTGTGAGGACATACGCAATACTCCGGGAGTTTGGGATCGTGTTCACAGGTCAATGAGACGTCGATGTGAGGTCTGTATTCAAGCAGGCGGTGGACATTTTGAACATCTTCTGTAATAGCAGGTGGCACTGTTTTCTCTTGGTAAGATCCGGTATGTTTGGTTTGATATTTGACAGAGCACAGCGGAGATCACTTGCAGCATCAAGCCAACAGTGCTGCTTTGTTTCTATTACACTCGCATAAATATGTCTTTCAAAATGGGACAATGATACCCAATGCAAATTTGGCTATTACAGGATACACTGCAAGACTGTTTACCCAAAAGTCACCCAGTCCTAATATTTTAGAATCATCTTTTAGCTGTGATTCACACTTCAAATCTATGGCTTCTTCTTGAAGTTGTGCTGGCAGTGCTTCAATGTCTATAGCAAACGAATTTCTTGTTAACATCCGGGACCATTCTTCCGACGAGATATCGGTAAAGTAGAAGTTGACGGTGTCAACAACGACATTAATTTGATCTGTACCTCAATTAATTCAACAACCTACAGTAAAATGGTGCACCAAATCAGGTTAAGGGACCATTGATAGTTTAGTGCTACGCTTAATAATAATTTCGTTCATTTAATGCTTTAGGCCTATATTTGGCTAACGAAGGGGACAATTAGTCCTTGAAACATGTACCGTTTCCAAGAACAACTTTGTTAATATTTTTTTCATAAAAGTATTGATTCAGGCGGAAATATAAACTTTTTTAAAACTGTATAAGCTCAATACGGACCATTATGAGCGATTTAAATCATAGAATTCATTTGTTAACCCTAGAGAACTGGCGTGAAAATATGTAAAACGAGGACTTAGTGTATCGATCCATTTTTGTCATAGTCGTACGTATTTTAATTAAGTAATTTAACTCCTGGTGTCTTCCTATGAACTATTCCCAATATAAAATGTTGTTGTTTGAGTCTTCAGTCTTTTGACTGGTTAGATGCAGCTTTCCATGCCTTCCTGTCCTCAGCTAATCGTTTCATCTCTACATAGCTACCACACCCTACGTCCAAGGCAATCTGTTTAACATATTCTAACCTTGGTCTACCCCTACAGTTCTTGTCCTCAACCCTTCCTTCATAACTAAGCTTGCTATTCCTGGGTGTCTTAGTAAGTGTCCTACCAACCTATCTTTTCTCTTCATTAGCAGTCGCCAGAAACACATCTCCTCTCCCACTAGTCTTAATACCTCTTCGATTGTAACCTTATCTACCCATCTGATCTTCATCATCCTCCTGTAACACCACATTTCAAACGCTTCAATTCTCCTCTTTTCTTCTGCACTAATAGTCCATGTTTCACTTCCATTGAGCGCCACGCCCCAGACAAAGGCCGTCAAAAATTACTTCCTAACACCTACATCTATATTCGATGTCAACAGATTCCTTTTCTGTAGAAATGCTTTCCTTGCCTGAGCTAATCTACTTTTTATATCATCTTTGCTTCGTCCATCACTGGTTATTTTGCTTCCAAAGTAACAGAGGTCTCCTACTTCCTTTAGTTTTTCACCTGCCAATTTGATGTCCATAGAGGTCTCTGATTTATTTCCGCTGAATTCCAATATTTTTGTTTTACATTTATTAATTTTCATCATGAATTCTTTCCGTAAGACGGAGTCCATACCATTCAAATACTCATTCAAATCCTCAGGCTTGTCGGCCAAGACGATGTCATCAGCAAATCTCAGAGTTGAAATTATTTCTCCTTGAATCTTCACTCCCAATTTAATTTTTTCTACAATTTCCTTCATTGCTTGTTCAATGTAAAGATTGAAAAGTACGGGTGATAAGTTGCAGCCTTGCCTTACACCTTTCTTCCGGGTTCGATTCCCGGTCAATGCATGTGAGATTTTCGAAGTGAAATGCCATGTCCTGTGGTTCGGATTCCACGTAAAAAGGAGGTCCCGTGGCTCATGATCTCAAGATTAACGGTCACGTTAAACTACAAGCTTCCTTCCTTCCTTTTTTACACCTTTCTGAATACCAGCTTCTCTCTCAAAAAATGGGGTTTATTCAAATTGAACACGCAGAAAAATGACAATAATTTCCGTAAAGGTATCATTGGCCTCGATACTGGCGGGGAAGCAATCATCTCAATTCTTTTCAACAAAGGAGCTGATGACCAAGGTGTCCTCACACACTAAACAGGGATCAACAAGAACGTGAGCTATATGATTGTGCTGCACCACAATAGGTGGTTTTTCCCCCTTATTTTTTACAGATTGTCCCGATTAACGTAAGCCGAAAATCGTCACGCGAGAACTGGCGCCATGGGTAAATCTGACCCGACCGTAAATAATATAGAAATAACTTGAGTGTTCAATAAGCTATGGACATGTTTCTTTTTCAGGGTGAAGTTCAAGGCTATGAAGGAAGATCCTGTGTGTGACAGGAAATTAGGGCTGACCAAAACTAAAATATAGAGCATTATTAAAGCCTCGGGTCTAAAATGCCCTTGCGCCAGTCCCCGCGGGTTAGGGTAAGAAAGACCCGTCTACTAGTGAAAAAAATGAAAAATTTGTTTTTGGCGACTTTAGTTATAATAAGTACAATGTACAGAACAGGAATTTGTCAAAAAAAAGTCGAAAAAATATGAAAAATGATAATTTTATAAGTTACTAGCTGTACCCGGCATGCGTTGCAATGCCAATCAAAGAAAGTGTTGGGGTTTTGACTTTGTTAGTTGCAGTGCTTTTGGATTGCCAATATTTTCTTCTTTTTCCGTTAACCACCTCTAAACTATCATAAACAAGTAGTTCCGTAACGAACTAAAGAGCCTACTTTACTTAAAATTAAGATTCATGCCAATGATTAATCTACAGTATATGAACCTATCTAGAATAATGACGAATTAAGTTGGTAATATCGAAATGTTTAATTAGTTAGAAATATACCTGGTATAATGTAGCCTAATAGAGCACTACAGTTGGCAGCCCTGGTGACTGAATATATTCTTAGTTCCATCTCTTAAGGTACAGAATACAGAATTTGATTGAAATCCAATGGACGTTACATGCAGTTAGACATTGGATCTATCAACACGCGTAAAAGCATGTTGGCAACAATGTCATCCGTGTGCTGGTCAGAAATAATCTGAAATATTATGATATCTTGTTGTGCCAATTTTGGATGAAATCAATTTGTTAGTATAGACGTTACATGTATTTTAAAATTGGACATATCAGCAGGCATAGAATCATGTTGGCAGCACTGACTTATATAAATTACTCCAAATTAATCTAAAATGTCAGGTACTATACGTGTTCATAGTTTAAAGCTGTCGGCTTGCATACTTTCTGATATATTGGTATTTGGATAAAAAATAGAGAGAGCAATTATTAACAGTTGGCAGCCCTGTGGCTCTTAAGAATACGCTCAGTCATATGTGTTTATGTGCACATATTACATACAAAAGTTGGTTGAAATCCAATTGATAGTTACATGCATTTAATATAGGACCTATCAGCAGGCTTAGAATTATTTTGGCAACACTCCTGGAAATAAAACTGAAATAGTATTATCTAAATGTGAGCCAATTTTGGAATAGCTCCCATGCATACCTTTCAAGATATCCAACATGGAGCTCAAATTTCTAGTGTGTTTTTTCAGCAGTTGGTAGCACTGACATCATTTTCAAATATGGACGTGAGATATTCCGGTATACATCTTTACTCATACTTAATTTGGTTTAGATTTCTGCAGCCGTTTAGGAGTTGATAGGGACACACACACACACACAGCCAGACAGACAGAAGGACAGACAGACAGACAGACAGACAGACAGACACACATTTTCCCGGATCGATCTCACAAGTCTAGTTTTTCCTCATTTTTGCAAAATGTGAAAAGTAGGCTAAAAATAATTTACTATCTCAGAAACATTCACGGGAGCGTGATCAACAACTCACGGAAGTTACATCTCAATGAAATGAATGGTATATGAACGCATACGGGACTGCTGAAAGGATTAGAACGCCGTCTCCCATTTGTTGAATATACTCGTACGCTACCTATTGTAAAAATGGATTTACTAACACGAAAACCTTTCCTGGCGTGTACACAACAACTCATCAAAGTTTCATCGCAATCAGATGAATGGCATATGAACGCATACGGGATTTTGTTTAAACGATTCACGCCGTCACTCATTTGTTGAATCTTCTTGTGCGCCACCCATTGAAAAACGGACTTACTAATTTATGAGCCTTCGCAGGACTGTGCTCAGCTCTCCTAAGTTTTACCACACTCGGATGAATGGTATATGATCGCATACGGAATTTCTTTTAAACGATACGCGTGCCGTTACCCATTTGTTTAATCTACTCGTGCGCTACCTATTGTAAAATGGATTTACTGAGTCGAAAACCTTTCCTCGGGTGTACACAACAATTCACTTAAGTTTCATCGCAATCGGATGAATGGCATATGACCGCATACGGGACTTTGATAAAACGATTCACGTGCCGTCGCTCATTTGTTGAATCTACTCGTGCGCTACCGATTGTAAAGTGGATTTACTAAGCCAGAAACCTTCCCGGAAGTATACACAACATCACACGCAAGTTTCATCGCTTTCGGACAAATGATATATGAACGCATACGGACTTTGTCGAAACGCTTCGCGCATCTTTGCTCATTTGTTGAATCTACTCTTGCGCTACCTATTGTAACATGGATTTACTAAGCTAGAAATCTTCCCTGCAGTGTACACAACATCTCACCCACGTTTCATCGCTATCGGACAAATGGTATATGAACGCATACGGGACTTTGTTGAAACACTTGCGCGTCGTCACTCATTTATTTAATCTGCTTGTGCGCTACCTATTTAACATGGATTTACTAAGCCAGAAATCTTCCCTGGAGTGTACACAACATCTCATCCAAGTTTCATCGCTATCGGACGAATAGTATACGAACGCATAAGGGACATTGTTGATACGCTTTGCGTGTCGTCGCTCATTTGTTGAATCTACTCGTGCAATACCTATTGTTAAGTGGATTTACTAAGCCAGAAACCTTCCCTGAGTGTATACAACATCTCACCCAAGTTTCATCGCATTGGGGTGAATTGTATATGAACGCATGTGGGACTTGGTTGAAACAAACGCACGCCATTTTGTTGAAGTTACTCGCACGCCATCAATTGTTAATTGGATCTACTATGCCTATAACTTTTCCTGGCGTATGCACAACAACTCACCAAAATTTGATTGCAATCGGATGAATTGCATATGAAAGCATCACCAACACTCATTTGTTTATACTACTGGTGCGCTATCTATTGTTAATTGGATTAACTATGCCTATAACCATCCCGGAGGTGTGCCAAACAACCCACCAAAATTTGGTGGCAATCGGATGAATTGTAGGCTCTATGAACTCATCGCCAAAACTCATTTGTTTAAAATTCTCGCGCGCTGTCCATTGTAAATTGGATTGACTATGCCTATAATGATTTCGGAAGTGTTCACAACAGCTCGCCAAAGTTTCATAGCAATCGGATGAATGGTACATGAACGCATACGGGACTTGGTTGAAACGATTCGCGTGCCGTCGCTCATTTGTTGAATCTACTTGTGCGATACCTATTGTAAAGTGGATGTACTAAGCCAGAAACCTTCCCTGATGAGTACACAACATCTTACCGAAGTTTCATCGCTATCGGACGAATGGTATATGAACGCATACGGGACTTTCTTGAAACGCTTCGCGCGACTTCGCTCATTTGTTGAATCTACTTGTGCGCTACCTATTGAAAAATGGATTTACTAAGCCTAAAACTTTCCCTGGAGTGTGCACAACAACTCACCCAAGTTTAGTCGCTATCGGACGAACGGCATATGAACGCATACGGGACTATATTGAAACACTTCGCGCGTCGCCGCTCATTGGTTTAATCTATTTGTGCGATACCTATTGTTAAGTGGATTTACTAAGCCAGAAACCTTCCCTGAAGTGTACACAACATCTCAGCCAAGTTTCATCACTATCAGACGAATAGTATATGAACGCATACGGGACTTTGTTGAAACGCTTCGCGCGTCGTCGCTCATTTGTTGAGTCTACTCGTGCGCTACCTATTATAACATGGATTTACTAAGTCAGAAACCTTGCCTGTAGTGTACACAACCTCACACCCAAGTTTCATCGCTATCGGACGAATGGTATGTGAACATATACTGGTCTTTGTTGAAACGCTTCGCCCGTCGTCGCTCATTTGTTGAATCTACTTGTGTGATACCTATTGTTAAGTGGATTTGCTAAGCCAGAAACCTTCCCTGAAGTGTACACAACATCTCTCGCAAGTTTCATCGCTATCAGACGAATGGTGAATGAACGCATACGGGACTTTGTTGAAACGCTTCGCGCGTCGTCGCTCATTGGTTGAATCTACTCGTGCGCTACCTATTATAACATGGATTTACTAAGCCAGAAACCTTGCCTTTAATGTACACAACCTCTCAGCCTAGTTTCATCGCTATAGGACGAATGGTATGTGAACGCATACAGGACTTTGTTGAATCGCTTAGCCCGTCGTCGCTCATTTGTTGAATCTACTCGTGCGCTACCGATTGTTAAGTGGTTTCACTAAGCCATAAACCTTACCTGAAGTGTACAGAACTTCTCACCCAAGTTTCAACGCAATGGGATGAATGGTATATGAACACATGTGGGACTTTCTTGAAACAAACGCACGCCATTTTGTTGAAGCTACTCGCGCACCATCTATTGTAAATTGGATTTACTAAGCCTATTACTTTTCCGGTACTGTGCACAACAACTCACCAAAATTTGATCGCAATCGGACGAATTGTATATGAACGCATCGCCATTACGCATTTGTTTAAACTACTCGCGCGCTATCTATTGTGTTCGCGTTGTAATTTTGTTTCTTGAAGTGCTTTTGAATCGTGGCCTACGTTATACTCAAGGCCTGGAAATAGAGCGGAGACTTGGTACGCCAAACTGGTAGTTCCACTTTACGCCACTAACATCGCGGCTCGGCGCCCTAGTTGTCTGCTTTTGACTATGCCTTACATGCAACTCAAGTACATTTAATACATGTTTTTTAGCACTTCTTACCTGTTTTCCTCCAGTTTTCCCCAAATGATGAATACAGCTCACTCTTGACTGTATTTCACTTCACTTTAAGAATTTTTCTGTCAAGTGGTTTACTTCTTAAATTCAGAAACGTTGCACTACTGCCCGTGTGGTTTACACCAATATTCTTTAGAAGCGGCCTTAAGAACTTTTGCAGAAGAACTACGGAGAGAGAATTGTCAATACACACTTCGCATTTTGTATGATCGGAAAACGTGTCAGTTAAAATATTTGTGAAATTTGACACTAAATATTTTCGAGACATGAAATTTACGGCTGTTGTGACAAAGTGAGAAATTGTTTCCAACAGATAAATAAAAGAAGATTTGGGATGTCTTAATCCCCCTCTGTCTTGAAAATGTATTAAACTAAATGGCAGGCTTGAATTTGCTGGAGCTGATATTTTCTCTAAGCAACCTTCACAATCTGTTTATTCTTCTGCCACTCTTACAAGTTACAAGAAATCCCGCTACCATTGCAATTGAAATGGAAGATAGAGACGCTGGCTTTTCTGAAAACAAAAATAGAGATGTTAATACTAAAATGTCAACCATAATGTTTTATTTCAATGAATTTAATACAGGCTATATGCCCCATATTCTTGCCTTGAACAGGGCTTTCAAGAATCTCCAAGACATGTGCCGGAAGCTGGGGTGTTTCTATAGCATTGGCTGGCTTTTGCACCTTCCGCGATTTTTAGGCTTCGGAAACTTGGTCAAGGCGCCTGTTACGACTGCATCTTCCCTCAGCTCCACATTCCCACTTCTAGAAGATGCGATAATATTCCTGTGCTAAGTGTTGACTCGATGGCATCCAGGCATGATCTCATGTCCATCATGTCATTGTTACCTCCCTTATTTCTCAGGTGACTGAAGAGCAGTTCTGCATCGTCACTTGAGAGATTCCGCGTAAGCACATAATGGAAGCCGATACTGATTAGAAATCGTATGCAGGACACGGTTGATAAAGTTGTTAGCACCAAAGCTTGATAAGTTTCCTTTGTAAGTCTCATCTTTTTATCGGGATAACTTTGAATCGGTGACAGGTAGGGCAGAAATTCATTGGTCAGCCATGAAAGTCTCTCATCAATAACTTCACTGAAAATAAGCTTGTCCGTGTTTCCGGAATGAAGTCCGTGTGTGGTATTGCAGATATCATGTATATAAAACCATTTTCTAAAACTTTTCCAAGAATTTTGTTGTTTCGTGTAGGCTGTCCTTATGTTCAACTTTCTCTAGGCACACGACTTCCATGCTCTTAAGCCCAGCTATTGTCTCTGGAGTAAACACCAATTTGGCTCTTGCCACATTCATTTTTGCTAAATTGCTTGGATATACAACATTCCTGCTTAATTTTCTAACTGGCAATACTACTAGCTTTTTCTGTAAGTGGTACAGATTCTTGAGATGATCACTAGTTATTAAATTGTCATCTACATAGAAGTTCCTACTCAGATATTGTGATCGTACATTCTTAATGATGTGACTCGGATCGAAACTAAGAAAAAGTGGCCTCTGCTCGTCTTTCGGGTGACGAATTTCATGAGTGACACATGACCACACAGCGCCTCAAACATTGACACATTCACCTGACAGTTGTCCGTCACTATTCTGATGACTTTGAAGCCGCATTCCTCAACCGCAGTCAGTGCGTCCAATGTTATCCTAGATAACTGTTGTCCTGTGAGTCCACACGTAAAGTAGAACGAAACAGGTATCCTGTAGAAGGATGACAGGCCCTTGAACAGTATGCATAATAATTTATTAGCTAATTTATGTTCGATTCCAATTGCATCTTTCTCAATATAACTAATGCCGAGAAACATGTCTAAATTCTTGTCATACAATAGTCTAGACTTTATGGCCATTTCATCAGTGATTAATGAACCAACCTTCTCATTATCGTGAGTCAGTGACTTTTCTTCAGCTGTCAACCTAGCTTTTGCAAGTGACGTGACACCTGTCTCTCCATTCGTATACCCAATGTACGTTTACAGTGTTCGTGGATGAGCAAGTTGTAAAATATTTATAACTCTCAGTAAGCGGTAAGCCGACGGTGATTTATTAGAGAGCAATACACATATTTTTACTGTTGTTTCATTGCATTTACACTTTCGTTTCGTGAAAGCTCGAATTTGTCGATATTTGAACATCGAGTTTGTCCTGACGTTGCACTGAGTGTAATTTTTGTTTCAATGACATTATCTTGATTCAATG
The DNA here is from genome assembly GCA_946902985.2 of Meconema thalassinum. Lineage (NCBI taxonomy): Eukaryota > Metazoa > Arthropoda > Insecta > Orthoptera > Tettigoniidae > Meconema > Meconema thalassinum. The sequence goes on from OX336394.1 coordinate 19,226,701, forward strand.
ACTTAATTGTAGTTCTGTAAACTGTATTTTGTCTTAGTGCCCTCCTTAATTTTAATTATGTTGACTTGCAATGAGTTTGCTTGATTGTAGAACATTGCGTTCCTACACTAACACGTGGTTGATCGTGGTTTTCTTCAATTCGTTCATCACAATAGTCTTCCGTAAAATTTAAATTACCTAAGCATTTCCTTTTATTGTTGATATGTATGTCTCTATCGACACGTGCTCTTTTGCGCGTCGGCGGCTTCGGTGGCGTAGTTGGTAGCATGCTGAGCTTCTATGCCCAAGATAGCGGGTTCAAACCCGGCCGAAGCCGTCGGATTTTTTAAGAGCGTTAAAAATCCCTCAGTATGCCTTCCTTCGGAGGGGAAGTAAAGCCGGCGGTCCCATGTCATAGATTTATGGCATGTTAAAGATCTTTCCACTAATTACACCTGTGTGAAACTAAATTGGATAGGTTAAGAATGTAAACAACGCTCTTAGGTTGCTACGTTCGTTGCCAAGAGCCGACTGCGGTGGCGTCTAGTAGCTAGTTCTGAACTAGGCCTAGTAGTCGTTGACGGTGGCGTTTGGCGGCAAAAGTAGGAACTATTTGAAAATTCAAAGTTGCAGTCTCTACTTGAATTAAAAAACAGATACACACACTAATACAGTCATCACAATTAACACCGGTTATCAGACAGATTCTACACACACCCAAAGTACACGGGGCTACATGACCGCGTTGTCGCAGCCCCTAAACTAAGGAACCAACCTTTTGCGCGTCTTTCTATTTATTTGTGCTTGTTTATGTTCGGGGTAGTCCTCAAAAACCGTCGGAAATGCGTTCGGTAAAAGCGTTCTCTTTGTAGTACTTATAATCAGAATCCTTGAAATGCTTGCTACAAATTGTAGAAGACCGTTTTGGTGTCCACAAAGACCCTGGGGTTACCCCCTCACGTGATACAGCTAAAACTCATTGTTTCAGTATGTCATTGTTCAATGGAAATTTATGAAACGAAACGAAATTTAAATTTAACTTGACGAGATTTACAATACGGCACGCTATACTACACAATTTTTGACGAACACAATAATAACACTAATATTTACACATAAGTTACTCTATTAAAATCATTCAGTGATTTATATCTAAAGTATTTATCACACATACATGTCACATTTACGCAAGTACACTGGATTAAGGCCTCTTTCACACGTGGCCACCATTTTTATTATGGATACTCGAGTTTAGGCCTTAATTACAACCAAACCAACAGACCTATTGAAAAACGAGTTATACCAATATTTTCCTTGTTTAATTCTGCGTTAGACTGTATAAGCCAATTATTTTCAAGTTTATTAATTATTTATTTATTTGTGGTTGTATGAAAAACTGTCCGTGTTTTTGACGTCTTTTCTAGGAACCGCTCAATTAAAACTATATACATGGAGAACTACTTGGCTGAGGGTAATGAAATTTTTATATGTGATAGGCACAAGTATTGGTAGTGCAAATCTCAAGTTTCAATGTTTTTCTACTACCTGCTAAAAAGTTCTTATACTTTTTCTGACGTAACGTTTTCTCAGCCCAGGATAAACGTACAGCAGGAAACTTGGTCTCATTTTGAAGCTCTCTTTCGAGATTATCGGAAACTACAACCACTGTAAACGTACAGTGTGATGACGAATTTATGAAGAGTAATATTAATGGGAGGTTTTCTGCGTTCCGGCCCGTGCGATTAAAAGCGGGCGAGCCTGTGAATTCGAGTGCAGCGTTGCCGGGCAGTTGTGTAATGGAATGTGAGTCACCTGGCTATGTACACATGCTATTTTCAGTCTTCCTATTTACTACTTATATGCCACATCACATCCAAATGCCTCAGAGACCACCATTGTCTGAGGGCGAACTTGCGCTAACATATTACAAAATGGTAGAAGTATGGAAGCAATGAATGTTTTATGCCGAGAAGCCTTGCTTACCGTTGCTCCTGAACTCTGGAAACAATGTATTAAACACGCTAAAATAATTGAAGACCACTACTGGGAGATAGATGGCCTGTCTGAAAATGTCCCTCATTTCGAGCAGGTCAAAATTAACATGAATGCCAGCAGTTCTGATTAATCGGAACAGAGCCATTCTTCAGACGAAGAATACTGACTGAATTAAATATTGTAAAGATATTATGTAAATAATGTAGATAGCCCATGTAAAAATTGTGTAGTCTGACATTTTCAAATTAGGAAGACAACCCACTTTTAAACCTGCCATTCAAGGTCTAAAGCCCTTATGTGAAAAAGGTGCTGGTAAATGAAATTTGTACGAGGAAAGAAAATAAAAGGTTGTAAGGAAACTTAAAGCAGTGTTCGTTCGTTGCGAGCCGCGAGGACGGCAACTTAACGCGGCAACACTGTACCGGATTTCACAAGCCCGCTCGCATTTAATCGCAAGGGCCGGAACGCACAAAACCTCCCATTAATATTACTCTTCATAAATTTGTCATCACACTGTACGTTTACAGTGGTCATAGTTTCCGATAATCACGAATGAGAGCTTCAAAATGAGACCAAGTTTCCTGCTGTACGTTTATCCTGGGCTGAGAAAACGTTACGTCAGAAAAAGTATAAGAACTTTTTATCGGATAGTTAAAAAACATTGAAACTTGAGATTTGTACTACCAATACTTGTGCCTATCACATATAAAAATTTCATTACCCTCAGCCAAGTAGTTCTCCATGTATATAGTTTTAAGTGAGCGGTTCCAAGAAAAGACGTCAAAAACACGGACAATTTTTCATACAACCACAAATAAATAAATAATTAATAAACTTGAAAATAATTGGCTTATATAGTCTAACGCAGAATTAAACAAGGAAAATATTGGTATAACTCGTTTTTCAATAGGTCTGTTGGTTTGGTTGTAATTAAGGCCTAAACTCGAGTATCCATAATAAATAATCCGATTAGTAGTAATCCATTTCACAGGAGGTTGCGCACGAGTAGATTCAACAAATGAGCGGCGACGTGCGAAGCGTTTCAACAAAGTCCCGTATGCGTTCAAACACCATTCGTCCGATAGCGATGAAACTTGGGTGAGATGTTGTGTACACTTACGTGAGGGTTTCTTACTTAGTAAATCCATTTTACAATAGGTAGCCCACGAGTAGATTCAACAAATGGGCAACGACGCGCGAACTTTTAATCAAAGTCCCTTATGCGTTCATATACCATTCATCCGATTGCAATAAAACTTGGGTGATATGTTGAGTGAGCTCCAGGGAAGGTGTTTGGTTTAGTAAATCCATTTTACAATAGATAGCGCACTAATAGATTCAACAAATGAGCGACGACGCGCGAAGCGTTTCCAAAAAGGTCCCGTATGCGTCCAAATACCATTCGTCCGATTACGATGAAACTTGGGTGAGATGTTGTGTACACCCTACGGAAGATTTCTGGCTAAATAAATCCATTTTACAATAGGTAGCGCACGAGTAGATTCAACAAATGTGTGACGGCACGCGAATCATTTCTACAAAGTACTGTGTGCGTCCATATACCATTTATCCGATTGCGATGAAACTTTGGTGAATTGTTGTGTTGTGTTTCTGTCTTAGTAAATCCAGTTTTTAATAAGTAGCGCACGAGTAGATTCAACAAATGAGCGACGGCGCGCGAATCGTTTCCACAATGTCCCGTATGCGGTCATATATCATTCATCCGATTGCGCTGAAACCTTGGTGAATCATTGAGTACACGCCAGAGAAGGTTTCAGGCTTAGTAAATCTATTTTACAATAGGTAGCGCATGAGTAGATTCAACAAATGAGTGACGGCACGCGAATCGTTTAAAGAATATCACTTATGCGTTCATATGTCATTCATCCGATTCCGATGAAACTTTCATGAGTTGCTGTGTACACGCCAGGGAATGTGTTCAATTTGGTAAATCCATTTTGCAATATTGGTAGCTCACGAGTTGATGTAACAAATGAGTGACGACGCGCGAAGCGTTCCAACAAAATCCTGTATGCGTTCATATACTATTCATCGATTGCGATGAAACTTTGGAGAGTTGTTGTGCACGCTCCAACGAATGTTTCTAAATTAGTGAATTCAATTCACGATAGTTTAGAGGCAGTTAAGAGAAATTGAAAAAAATATTGTGTATCCAAAAACACTTCAAGAAACAAAGTTACAACACTTTGTTTGATTGGCAGGACAGCGTCTGCCGGGTCAGCTTGTATATAAGATGCTGCACCATGAATGACAACGCCCACTTTTACTGAGATTTATGTTTGTGCGTATAACTTGTGAACTATTATAGATAGATTTCTGATCTCACTTCTTGTCTGCTCTGTTGAGCGCAGACTCTGTGTTGGTAACAATGACAACTTCCTGCATTGTTTATGATACTAGTGGTTACTGAAGATTTTCATCACTGTGATTTTTCACTGACCTATTGAAGAAATATTATTTAAGGGGCGGAATAGCGAGGTAATCTGCCCCAATTATTAATAATTGAATCGTTGATTTGAAGAGGGAAACAAGTCCTCTTATTTGCAAAGAGATAATTTGAAATACGTATTTCTTTATTTTTTATTTATTTATTTGTTCATTTATTTACTTATTTATTTAAAAACTAAAGGAAGTAGGAGAAGCAAAATAACCAATGATGGACGAAATGATGCAAGTTGTGGGGCAGGAATGTTCTAAGAATTGTCAGAGGTAACAAAATGTAATGAAAAACTTCAACCTCAATTTTCTGTTTAACATTTTTCACTACTTTTGTACCATTTGTTAGAGAACTAATAAAGATAGGTCCATATTTTTTTAAATGTATCAACATCATCCTAATGAACAGTAATAAGAAGGGATATCCCTTTAAATAATATACAAAATGAAATAAAAATATTTTTCGACATAATTTTGGATTAAAATATAGTACCGTAAACAAAAATTCATATTGGCAAAAGTATTTCGTTTTAGTCAATAATCCTGCTTATTATTGATCCAAACAGTAATCCCTGAAAGTTGCAATTGGCTAACCCAAACTGATTTTGAGTAAAGTGTACCAAAAATTTGAAGATTTAACTTGGGCGAGATAGGCAGGTGTTCCTTACCTTAGAGCATAAAAATACCCGACAACTTTCTTTGCCCACTGCAATGTCATTGTTCAAAACAGTAATAGGCCTAACTCCAATTGCCTCATATGGAATAGAATTAATATGGGATAAGCTTTCGAGTAGCGATTTCAAACGATTTGAAAGTGTTAAAGCACGATATCTGAAGAGTGCTTTGGGATTTGGGATTTATGCACCCTCGAGGATTGTATACGAATTAGCAAGGGAAAGCTTCTTCTTGGAAGACCTGAGACTGCAATTCACGCTGCCATCTACAGGCCCTTACCAAGCGCATCTCGAACTGCGGCGGAGGAAGAGAAATGACATTGACCCTGATTTTTATAGCACTAGCGCATTGATGGATCGACAATGGACGGAGGCAGGACATCATCTAAGACATGTGGTAACGAGACTTGCAACTAATGGTTTTCACCATAAGATTTGCTTAACTCAAGGTTTTCACCAGCCAGGTGATGATTGCATATGTTCGTTGTGTAACAAGAGGTGTGACCGTTATCACTTAACTAAGTGTGCAAAAAGAACTAAATCCATCAGAGACTACAGTGAAAACTAAATAGCATTGTAAGATCAAATTGTATTTAGAATGATACCGGTATTTTCGTGTATTACGTAGGTTAAGTGATGCTCTTTCGAGCGAATCTTATTAAAATGAAAAGATCGATGGAAAAAACTTTATTGACAATTGAAGACTCTATGGGAAACACGGTATAAGTCACATTATGTAATTTTTTCAGGAGAGCGAATTAAAACTTTCAACACTAAAAGGAAATGCTTAAAACACCCCAATTGAGGGTGAGCGATATGGTTATTCTGAAAAATTTATTTCTTATACACGAAGTTCATGTAACACAAATAACAACTGAAAATGAAAATGAAAATCCAGTCGGCCAACCGGATCAGGAATGGAATGAATGACGCTCCCACCTAGCGGCGATGATATGAACTGTGCCGACTGTCGAAGGCTATCGCACTCCCCTGGGGCAATGACTAAATGAATGACAGATGAAATGAAATGAAATGACAGTGGAAAGTGTTGTTGGGATGAAATATTGACAGGGAAACCCGGAGCATCCGGAGAAAAACCTGTCTGCCTCCGCGTTGTCCAGCACAAATCTCACATGGAGTGACCAGGATTTGAACCACGGACCCAGCGGTGAGACGCCGGCGTGCTGCCGCCTAAGCCACGGAGGCTCTTCATATTATTATTATTATTATTTTTATTTTTTATAATCGTTTCTGTCGTCTATGGACCACGTTATTTCAACTGCCTTTTCCCTCGTTCCTTCATATTGGCCCAGTGTTCGTGCATTCTTCCTCGGTGAGCTTCCTTCCGTTCTTCGGTCCACTTCTTGCCGGTTTTAAATATGGGTTTTGGCTGAAAACTCTGTATCTCCCCTAGTTTCTTCTTCAAAGAGTCACGTTCCAAGATGTCCTCATGTGATATCCCCAGTTCTTGTAGGTCTATTTTCACCTCTGTAAACCAGATACCTATGGTTTTCTTTCCCACAAAGTAGGCACAGATTCGATTGGACAATCTTCCAGAGTTCATTCCTGTTAAATGGCCATAAAAGGAGAGTCTTCTTTAGCGAATGGTGTCCGTTATTTTCTCCACATGTAGATAAAGTTCATGGTTGTGTCGTCTTCTATACTCTCCTCGTTCCTTGACCGGACCCAAGATCTTTCTCAGAATCTTCCTCTCTTTGGTTTCGAGTTGTTCTGCTAGGCCTTTCTTATTCATCGCCAGGCATTATTATTATTATTATTATTATTAATATTATTATTATTATTATTATTATTATACTAAAAACTGAGAAGAGGCGCTTTCGAGTTCCACCTCAGCCATCCTGGAAGTAGTTTCCCTCACTTCTACTCCAGGCAAATGGTTCCTCATTTATGACCACTGCCACCTCCTTCCCAATCCTATCCCAAATACACACAATAACACAGGTTAACATTTAATACTTTACCTTTCAGTCGGTTAACACAAAATACTTCCAATTACTGGAATATGTGAAAAATAGGGTTGTATGGAACTGCGCCCATTGAGAGCGGTCAGGTAGCTTCTCTCCCTCCACCCCTCTACCGAATTATGTTGTGTCGAGTGGTGTGAATTTGAAGTGACTCATTTCAAATCGGTTGTGTCTTGATTGCGAACAAGTCAAAAACCGTCCAGATTGCGAACAACTAAATATACCCTGTCCAGATTGCGGACAAGACATTAGTGTTGGCCTGGGATACATAAAACAGGTACAGTTTTCAAAACAGACTAATATTTAATTTTTGTTCTAGCAATATTAGCATTAACTGGTACATTGGGATGTTTTCGACAACCTAACCATATTTTAAAAATAGTTTTGTTATTGCAAATGTTTAATAATCTAGTTTGAGGTAATCTTACCATTTAGAAGATGATTATAATTTTTTATTGTATAACAAAACTAGAGGGGTAGTTATTTATGGTGGATTAGAGAGAGTTGTATTATTATTATTATTATTATTATTAGTGTAGCCTCCGTAGCTTAGGCAGCAGCGCGCCGGCCGCTCACCGCTGGGTTCCGTACTTCAAATCCTTGTCTCCCCATGTGAGATTTGTGCTGGGCAAAGCGGAGGCGGGACAGGTTTTTCTCCGGGTACTCCGGTTTTCCCTGTCATCTTTCATTCCAGAAACACTCTCCAATATCATTTCATTTCATCTGTCATTCATTATTCATTGTCCCAGAGGAGTGCGACAGGCTTCGGAAGCCGGCACAATGCCTATCCTCGCCGCTAGATGGGGGCTTCATTCATTCCAACCCTGACCCGGTCCAATGACTGGAAAAAGGCTGTGTATTTTCATTATTATTATTATTATTATTATTATTATTATTATTACTATTCTCCTCTGTGGCGTAGTGGTTAGTGTGATTAGCTGCCACCCCCGGAGGCCCGTATTACAGCTGCTTATCGGGATGGGGGACTACCTCTTATTCTCAGCAGTGCAGAAGCTAGTGGTGGGAGACAGTCCGTCACTTCCCCTTAAACCGACCTTGGGCTAACAGCCGACTTGACTATGGGCGCAGTTCCATATCTCCCGCCCTAACCTGAAATAAATGATATGAAATTAAGAGTTATATATTATAGGGGCAGATGACCTCGTAGTTCCGAACATTAAAACCTCAATAACTAAAACTAAGATTTATATTGGTATGGACTATTGAAGAAGAAGAAGAAGAAGAAAACTAAGGGATGAAATGTTTCGCTCGTCAAGCAGGCATCATCAGATCCAAATATGCAAGACAAAACACTACCAAACCCACAGACAAGCTCTGCCCTCCAAAACCAAAATAATAATTACCTCACTTATTAAATTTACTGACGGGTCTTCTTGTATTAGACGGCTACGGTGGCGTAGCTGGTAGCATACTGAGCTTCTATGCCCAAGGTCGCAGGTTCAAACCCGGCCGAAGTCATCAGATTTTTTAAGAGCGTTAAAAATCCCTCCGTATGTCTTCCTTCAGAGGGGAAGTAAAGCCGGCGGGCCCATGTCATAGATTTATGACATGTAAAAGAACCTTCCACTAACTAAACTTGTATGAAGTAAAACTTGTAGGTTAGGCTTGATAAATGCTCAGAAGTTCCAACGTGTGTCACCATGTGCTGGTTGCGATGGCATCTAGTAGTAGCCAAGTTCACAGCTAGGTGTCATGGACGGTAGCATTTTGTAGCGAAAGTAGGATCTACTTGAAATTGATCGTCTGCAGTCCTTACCTGAATTAAAAACAGATAACACACACTAACACAATTAACAGCGGTTATCGGACAGATTCTACACACACCCAAAGTACACGGGGCTACATGACCGAGTTGTCGCAGCCCCTAAACTGGGGAACCAACCAACCATAATCGAAGAATGGTACGCATGTCATAAGAAGTGCTAACGATCTGCTGCATAGCAAACAACATGATCGACCGTGCTTAGAATGTAAGTGAATAAAAGATGAAGTAATCATAAAGAGATTAACATTGTTGCGCATGATAAAGAGCTTATTACGCTATTAAATGTAATTTAACAGGCTGGATAATAACTTAACTAGGCATGTACCAGCTCCCGATACAATCTGCAATTATCTCTTTACATAGGCTACATTCATTGAAATCACGAGAAGTTATTATCGATAGCGTATTGGAGCTTTCAAAATATTTATATGCAGAATGTTATTAAAGAAGTCTCAACTAGAGGTCATACCTCAGCCCAAAAGCAAGACTCCTCACGCACCTCCTTTGGAGATCCGATATTCGAATCCCTGCACAGCGCTGACAGCTTTGTTGTTATTTACTTAAGGAACTTTTGACAAAGTGATGTGTGTATTAATATACGCCCCTGTGGCGTAGGGACTACATCAAGACAGGTTATCAAATAGAGAACAGCGTATATACAATTTTTTTCTTGGGGGGGGGGGGGCTGGCTATCCTGGAAAAATGTGAGTATTCTCAGGGGATTGCCACAGAAAAACACCCAGAAATATCAACCAATATCTTAGAGTATAAAACTTTATGTAATTATTTTAGACAAGAGTTAAAATTCTAAGTTCATTTTCTCAGGTTTGAGCATTGCAAATGCACAGGAGGACGAGGAACCAGGTAGCTGTTTATAAAGTGATGGTACTTCCCCGTGGAGATGAGGAAAAGTTTCTCCATGACAAGTTAACGGACCTGCTCTTACTTCCTCTCCATGGAAGAGTGAGAAACCGCAGGACACCACCTCCGTGCCTTATCTCACGTCTAAATATTGTGTCCGCACACGGTCAACACTTCTAAAGACCTTCTTTCGGAGGGGAAGTAAAGCCAGCGGGCCCATGTCATAGATTTATGGCATGTTAAAGAACCTTTCACTAACTAACTAATAATAATAACGTATAGCCTAGGATGCTACCCAGAGGGTAGCATGCATGACGAATATCGTTGTTCCTTGAATCACTGTGAATGTCAAGGAGGTTAGATATCTAAGCTCCTTGAAAACTATAGCGATTTCTAGTAGAGAAATGAGGAACTTTGTGTTGGCGGAAATTGCCGATATTAATTTTGCTATTATGAACACGGCCTAATGAATTCAAATGGGTTCTTTGACATGCCAACATCGTATGGCATGCGTGTCGTAATTTTTGCCACCTTTCAAAAATCACTTACCACGGCCAGGAGCGAACCTGCAAGATGGGGTTAGTAGACCGACACGATAATCACTTGCTCGCCGTGGTAAGCTTCCACTAACTAAACTTGTGTGAAGCAAAATTTGTAGGTTAGCTATGATTAATGCTCTTAAGTTCCAACGTTCGTCATCAGGCGCAGGTTCCAATGGCATCTAGTATTAGCCAAGTTCACAACTAGGTGTCGTGGACGGTAGCATTTGGTAGGGAAAGTAGGAACTACTTGAAGTTATCGTCTGCAGTCCTTACTTGAATTAAAACCGACAGCAGTGGCTATGCTGGCTAAAGCGCAGCATTAGGTCATGGGGCCAAGCTCTCTTCTGACTCGGTAGACGCGTGGGTTCGAGCCCCACCGTCGACCGTCCTTGAAATGGTTTTCCGTGGTTTCCCATTTTCAACACCAGGCAAATGCTGGGACGGTACCTTCTGACAGGCCACGGCCGCTTCCTTCCACATCCCTGCCCAGTTTCATTCATCTTCATCCATTCCATTTCTCATCCCGACGCGCAGGTCGCCCACGGGCGTCGACTTGAAAGACCTGCACTCGGCCTCCCAGGAGGCTACACGAAGAAAAAAAAAACTTGAATTAAAAACAGATAACACACATTAATACAGTCATCACAATTAACACCGGTTATCAGACAGATTCTACACACACCCAAAGTACACGGGGCTACATGACCGCGTAGTCTTTGCCCCTAAACTAAGGAACCAACCTCTAAAGACCAATCAAAGAAGGTTTTGGATTGGAAAGAATTAGCTAATCTCAACCCCTGCTCCTGACTACGTCCCTGGTATCTAAGTACAGTCAACTTGAGGGCTATTTCAGACAAATAAAGAGATCACCTCGTAACAAGACTATGTCTAAGGTTTGATGTGTTTATCATAAATGTTTAGTTCTACATTAAAATGCAGCGAGGTCTCTCCATAATGGCTGTAATTACTGCTTCCATGTGCTTGGAAATTTAATAAAGACCATCATCTCTCTCTGTCTTAAAACTCGTTTAGAATTAATTTATCACGTACTTATTTGGGAGATCCTGCGAGACAGCGCCAATTAATTTTAAAATTTCATTCCGATATTGATTGGAACATGTTCTTTATTTAACAATGAATTTCAATTTTAGCCTTATAAAACTATTAACGAAATCATAACCTTCGTAATCTTGATCAAGCATTTTTTTTAACACTGCAAGTTTTATTTCTTCGCATCACCTATCTCAATGTTGTAATTCTCCCATGAGCTCACAACAAGTGGGACGTGGGTTGGTGACCATGGGACCCCAGCTGAGTCCTGCATTGCTTATACAGGGTCATCGAGAAAGATTGCAGCACTTTCAAAAATCATAGCTGAGGAACTGTTTGAGAAATTAAAACAAGTTTTTTTTGTAGTCGCCTCCGTAGCGTAGCGGTCAGCATGGTTAGCTGCCGCCCCGGAGGTCCTGGGTTCGATTCCAGGCTCTGCCAAGTAATTTGAAAAGTGGTATGAGGACTGGAAAGGGGTCTATTCAGCCTCGGGTGGTCCAAATGAGTAGAGGGGGTGCGATTCCCACCTCAGCCATCCTCGAAGTGGTTTTCCGTGGTTTCCCCCTTCGTCTTCGGGCAAATGCCGGGATGGTGCCTGCTGTAAGGCCACGGCCACCTCCTTCCCTCTTCCTTGCTAATCCATTCCAATCTTCCCTTCTCTTCCCATCCGTCATGAGGCCCCTGTTCGCTTTGCAGGTGAGGCCGCCTGGGCGAGGTGCTGATCACATCTTCCCAGTTGTATCCAATCCGATCAAGTGTTCCCAGCTCTAGGACACTGCCCGTAGAGGCGGTAGTGGTGAGTTCCCTCGCTGAGTCCGTGGAAGACACCAACCTGGAGGATACAATTTACTAAAAAAAATATTCACCAACTCAAAAAGTTTATTTCATACCTTATAATGTTTCTATGTGCGCTCCCATGGTTCGTCACTCGTTCTAGGGCATCCGGGGGACTTCTTCAGATCAACTCTACCAGTTTCCTGAAACTGTTCATACCACCGTCTAATGCTATTAGCATGAGGGGGATCCCTACCATAAACACGTCGGAAAGTGCGCTGAACAGTTGTAACAGATTTAAACACCGCTAACCACAACACACAGTGTGCTTTCTGCTGAACTGTCGCCATTGCAATCACACTCACTACTGAAACAGTGGCATGGCAGCCTCCTGTCGTGCACTCATTCTGCGCATCGGCTGAAGGTCACGGGCGGAGTAGTCACATCTAAAACTAAAACTCGGTGAGTTCCTGATTAGTTTTTAGGTCGAATTATTATATTTTCTCACTTACAACGGAAGACATGATTTTTTGAAATTGCTGCAACCTTTTCCGAAGATCCTGTATTTGTAATTCAACTGACAGTAGTTCCCGCGCGCTGGGTGGAACAGCTTTCACTCTGTTGTGCTTGGTTTTGAGCTACATCCAACTTACGAGTGTAGGGGCCAAGATCTGTCAAACAACGTGTTGAGAAGTTCGAGAGTAACTTACAAGGGAACGGATCGCGATGTAAAATTCCGATCTCTTTGAAATTTAGTACACAATAATCCTACAAAGTTGTACAATGACGTAGTGAAAACCACATGGGCCGATTTCAATTTTGAACGCCAATATTGAACGCCGAAAATCTGCCGGACGACGGCATGAGCGAGGAGGTGAGAAGAGGTAAAGCTGACCTTCAGTCCTAGCAGCACGCGATGGCTCTCGGCTACTAGGCAGCAACCTGCCGTGCTGTGATGCATTCCCCACCTTAAACGTTCCCCTCACTCTTCTACCCTCACGATTAGAGTATAAAATTCAACATAATGTGATGTTTTGCACTTGGCCATACTGTAAATAAATAAAACAACCTTTTATTTTTCTGTTTTACTCTTTGTAATCCTTGCAAAAGTGAATGCTAACAAAAAATTGGTCAATAGAAAGAGATTGCTTGCACCACGCGCACCTTGCAACACTTTCTTTTATACACATATCGCAAGCATGTTGGAGAGCATCATCCTTGAAACAAAATTGAACGGGGTTCGTAAAGCAAGCGGCTACTTTGTAGTACGATGTTGTGCAATTTGTACAATGACGTAGTGAAAACTGCACGGGCCACTTTCAGTTTTGAATGCCAAAAACCTGCCGGGCGGTGGCATGAGCGAGGAGGTGGGGAGAGTTAAAGCTGACCTTCAATCCAAGCAGCACGCGATTGTTCCATGCAGGACATACGCTACATGTAAAGGGAGACAAAAGAATTTTCGCAGAAGCGCAATCGTTGAATTCATTAACACACAGCTATACAATTCAGCCTGTAATATCTGCCGATGGAGAACTGTTACCTAAACTGTTAGTTGTGTTAAAAGAAAAGGACGGTGAATTTGGCCCTATTGTTAAAAGAACTTTGTTTACAGCAGATAATTTATTTGTATTGCCGTCCCCGTCCTGAAAGTTAACTAAAAAGTTACTTCAAAAGTGGTTACAAGATGTTTATTTTCAAACTGTACCAGATGACGACTCTTGGAATCGTGGACAACACAAAGTGAAGCAAATATATTAGCGTCAAAACCCGCCAACAAAACTATCATTGTTAAATCTATTCCCCAGGGAACTACTGGGATGATTCAGCCGTTAGATGTGCTTGGTTTCCGGATATGGAAACAATTTGTTCGTTACTTTTATGATCTAATTGTATTATACAATTTCGACATTAATATTCAATTGCGCAACAATATTTTAAAAACCCAATCATTGACCTACAACTAACTATCTTCTTCGCGGTTTCGTAACATGTGGAAGTATAGTTGGTACAAATCTGGTTATGTTGAAACACAGCCTGCTTGTTTTGTGAACCCCGTTCAATTTTGTTGCAAGGATGATGCTCTCCAACATGCTTGCGATATGTGTATAAAAGAAAGTGTTGCAAGGTGCGCGAGGTGCAAGCAATCTCTTTGCAATGACCACTTGTTTGTAAGCATTCACTATTGCAAGGATTACCAAGAGTAAAACAAAAAATAAAAAGTTGTTTTCTTTATTTACAGTATGGCCAAGTGCAAAACATCACAATATGTTGCATTTTATACTCTTATCGAGAGGGTAGAAGGAAGGAAGGAAGCGTGTAGTTTAACGTGACCGATAATCTCGCGATCATGAGCCACGGGACCTCCATTTTACGTGGAAGCCGAACCACGGGACATGGCATTTCACATCGAAAATCTCACAAGAATTGACCGGGAATCGAACCCAGTCCGCCTTGAGAGGCTAGAAGAGAGAGGGGAACGTTTAAGTTGGGGAATGCATCACAGCACGGCAGGTTGCTGCCTAGTAGCCGGGAGCCATCGCGTGCTGCTAGGACTGAAGGTCAGCTTTACCTCATCTCACCTCCTCGCTCATGCCGTCGTCCGGCAGATTTTCGGCGTTCAATATTGGCGTTCAAAATTGAAATCGGCCCATGCGGTTTTCACTAAGTCATTGTACAACTTTGTAGGATTATTGTGTACTAAATTTCAAAGAGATCAGAATTTTACACCGCGATCCGTTCCCTTGTTAGTGAGTGTATTGTGAAATATAACAATTATATTGAGGTACATAATTGTGGAATCGCATCTCCTTTTTCTTTTTCCGAATTTGGCGAAGTATGGAACCCATGAAACTTAAGGCTTCATGGACTTTCTTCTCTTCTCTTCCCAGAACCTCCTCATTTTTAGCCCATTTTCATTTTATGAAAACATAGGCTTATGAGATCACCTTTTGACCGTGTGTGGATATGTGTAAAGGTATGTGTGTGTGTGTGTGTTGTCTGTCTGTGTCCCCTACTAATAACTTCTAAACTCGGCAAGGTCATAGAACCATTTCGCCCGACCCCGACCGTGCCTTTCAAATTGTATTACGTCTCACTAATCAAACATGATGGCTGTGCGAAATATTTAACCGGCTTTCTATATCTCCGAAACTATTACTCATATCACCCTGAAATTTTTCACGCTAATAAAGGCCACTACTAGAAGTTCACTTATGAGACTTTCAAAAACCTGTTAACTACAAAAACGAACATGGCAGCCAAGCGAAGTTGAAACTTTTAAATAGACGTTTCTCGCTATTTAACCATCCAAACGCAAAGAAACTTGGTACAACAAATGTATATACATATTGTAATTCACTGGCATCTAATTTAGTTCAATATTGTTTAGATAAATTCAAGATGGCGGCTGTGCAAAATATTTCACCGTTATTCTTTATCTCCGAAACTCGTTTTTACTTCTTGTGTCCAAATCATGCGATTGAAGTTTGAATACTACACCCAAACAATAATCGTCATGTAATAGTACATAACTCTAAGACCTACATATAAGTTCCAACATGGCGACCATCCGAAATATTTAGACTGATCTCAATATCCAGGAATGTATTACAGGAATCAAACTGAAATTGTGTATTTTGATACAGTCATTTAACATAAGTAGGATAATTTATATGGATACATGCTGTATAGTTCTTTACGGAACTACTTGTTTCTCATCCTTTTCTCCTCCTCCTCGGTTTCCTATGTAGTGGCTTCTCTTCGAACGATTTGAAATCATATACAGTAATTTTCTACTGAACGCACTTCTATCACGAATTATCTCTGGAGTAATTCCAATTTCTGCTGCATCGCTCTTGGCCTCATTTACCCGCTTAGAGGGGCCTTCAATCCCATGATGTATCGGAAGATATGTTTGGTCAATCGGTTTTCGACCATTCTTACCAGATGACCTACAGTAGAATGTCAGCCTTCATTTCCGCATCGTGTGTATTGTCTTTCCAATTAAAGTTTAGATTAATTATGAAACTTTTCTGTCTCGTCAAGGCTTTAGCCTATTTAGTGTTTATTTACACTTGATCAGTACATGTTTCGGGGAATTGGGAAACTAGAGAAAAGTTTTTGCCCCTTTCATCAATTTTTGTCTTCTCATTTAACATTGAAATTAATACAATGAGAATAATCGTATGGTCTCGGGTGCCGGGTGCAAGCTTTGTTATTTGACACCTAGAGGGCAGCTTGCATGTCGAATTTTGCTGTTCCTTGAAGCAGTAAGCTCATTGACACTATAGCGCTTTCTACTAGGGAAAGGATGAACTTTGCGTTGGCGGAAAATCCCGAGATAAATTTTGCCATTATGAACACGCCTACTGAATTCAAAGGTGTTCTTTAACATGCCAACATCGTATGACTTGCGTGTGATGATTTTTGTCGCCTTTCAAAAATCACTTACCACGGCCAGGAGCGAACTTGCAAGCTTGGGGTTGGTAGACCGACACGTTAACCACTCACCCACCGTGGCAAGCTATATGAGAATGTAATGTGGTGAACATTGTTGGTTATTTCAACATAGAACACTTAAAATACACCTAAAATAATTAAAATCACTTGAAAAGCATGCCAACAACAAATGAGGTAAAATATGGTCTAAAAATCTAAACACACATTAAACAAGTAGTTCCGTGACGAACTAAAGAGCCTACTTTTCTTACAATTTAAGATTTAATCTAAAATATTATGATCTATTATTGTGCCAATTTTGGATGAAATCCATTTGTTAGTACAGAAGTTACATGCATTAAACATAGGACTAATCAGCAGGCTTTTATCATGTTGGCAACACTGACATATATTAGTTACTCCAAATTAATTTAGCATGTTAGGTACTATACGTGAGCAAGTTTAGAGCTGTTGGCTTTCATATTTCCTGATTTATACAGTAGATATCTGGGTAAAAATAGAGAGATCATTTATTTACAGTTGGCAGCCCTGTTGGCTATTCAGAATACGCATATCCATATCAGTTATGGTACACAAAACACTTATGAAATTTAGTTGAAATCCATTTCTTAGTATAGAAGTTAAATGCATTTAAAATTTGGACATATCAACAAGCTCGGCATCATGTTGGCAGCACTGACATATACTAGATACTCCAAATTAATGTAAAAGGTCATGTACTATACGTGTGCTAAGTTTCGAGCTCTTGGTTTGCATACTTTCTGATATATTGGTATTAAGATAAAAACATAGAGATAACATTTAATAACATTTGGCAGCCCTGACAGCTCTTAAGAATATGCAAAGTCATATCTGTTCATGTACACATAGTAGGCTACATATAAAATTTGGTTGAAATCCAATTGATAGTGTAGACGTTACATGCATTTAAAAATTGGACATATCAGCACGCTTAGAATCATTTTGGCAACACTGCCATGTATGGCTTCCTGGAAATTAAACTGAAATATTATTATCTATATGTGTGCCAATTTTGGAACAGTTCCCATGCATACCTTCGATGATATCCAACATGGAGCTGAAATTCCAATTGCGTTTTTTCAGCAGTTGGTAGCACTGAAATCATTTTCAAATATGGGCCTTCGATATTTAGATATAGATCTTTACTCATACCAAATTTGGATTCGATTGTAGCAGCCGTTTAGGAGTTGATAGGGGACACACACACACACACACACACAGACAGACATTTGCAAAATGTGAAAAGTAGGCTTAAACGTTAGGAGGAAATTTCCTTTAGTTCCGTTGCATTTGTTCTTTTTTTTTTAAAGGAAAACAAACGTTGACCTGCCGACTATCGGCATATCTGGTTGCTTGTCCCTTTGATTATGATTACGAAGCACTCAACATTTCTTGTATGTAGGTTATGTCGTGTTAATGTTGAAGACTTGATGGTCTCTTGAACATTCTCGCAGAGCTCCTCGTTCTTCCAAGTCCCATCAGTAATTAGACTTCTGTGGTCCCAGAGTTTTCCTCGGATTCTTCCTTTCTTCTTTTGTGAGTTCTTGTAGCTCCCCTTTTTTTATTTAAAAGTAGACTGTCGACACCTAAATCTATCTTATCTGCATGAATTATGCAGTTGCAGCATGCCTGGTGAATTCCTAGCTATTTCAGCTCTGAAGCGTACAATCCTTCTGGTTTTAATAGTGTGATACAGTCGAATGAGCATCTTTTGTGTTTCTCATAAACCACGGAAGTCGAATAACTTTTACTGACGATTTGAAGACACTATTTCACAAAATGATACAATTTCTGACTTTCAAATCTTGTAATGTGAACACTATTATTCCGGTCTGTGCAACGGAATTTGAATTGTAGAATCGCTCTCAGGAGAGCTTGGGGTCGCGAGCACCACGCTGAGAACGACTCGTCCAAACGAAGCAAGGAAAGCGTTTCAACAGGAAAGAGGAGAATAGAAGCGTTTGAAATGTGGTGTTACAGGAGAATGATGAAGATTAGAATGGATAGAGAGAGTAAGAAATAAGGTAGGAGGTATATTTCTGGCGAGTGCTAATGAAAGTAAGAGATAGGTTGGTAGGACACATTTGTCTCTTTCTTGCCCGAAATAGTTACTAAGGCATTTTCAACGATAAAGCTTACAATAATAACCTGTTAAAAGGAACATTTAGTGATCTTATGCTGTTTATTTTGGATCATATACATCGTAATTAGTTAATAGGACTCGTGTTGAAACTAATAATCACTACTCACATATTTTTGTAGTATTGAAACATAAATAAGCTGAAAACTGCCAGCGAGTGGAGAAAGGAATTAAGTCCATTTATTTCAAAATATTATATTTCAAATGTGTTGCACTTTATTTTAATTCAAAACTTATAATACTGTATTACAAAACGACGGAAGTTGCCATATAAGAAACAAGTAGTTCCGTGAAGAACTATACAGCCTATTTTCATATATCCTACTTGTGTTAATTACCCCTATCAACATACAAAATTTCAACTTGATTGCTGTAATAGATTCGTAGATATTGAGAGCTGTCTAATATTATGGTTGGTCGTCATGTTGAATTTTTTATATGTAGGCCTTAGAGTTATGTATTGTAAGATGACGATTTTTTGAGTAGGTTCATTATTCAAACGTTCACTTGGATCGCATGATTAATACACAAGAAATAATAACTTAAGTTTAAAATTCTTAAGATGTGAACAATTGAACTAAATTAGATGCCAGTGCATTACAATGTGTATAAACATTTACTGTACCAAGTTTCACTGCACTCAGATGGTGAAAGCGCGAGAAAATTATATTAAAATGTTTCACCTTCGCTTGGCCGCCATGTTCGTTTTGTAGTTAACAGGTTTTTGGAAGTCTCATAGCTGAACTTCTAGTGGTACTCTTTATCACCGTACAAACTTTCAGGGGGATATCAGTAATAGTTTCGGAGATATAGAATGCCAGTGAAATATTGGATTGGTGAGACGTAATAAAATTTGAAGGGAACGGTCGGGGTTGAAAGTTATAGTACTATGACCTTACCGAGTTTCATTGAAATCCCTCCAGCCGTTTAGATGTTATTACGGGGGTACACATACACATAAGCCACAGACATACACACACACGGACAAAAGGTGATCTCATCAGCCTATTTTTTTCATAAAATGAAAATAGGCTAATTAGGAGAACACGACTGTTGTGATTTGGTAGGAAAATCGTTTATTCCTTCTCCTGAAAATTGCGGAAATGTGACATAGTTCCTTTCTCCACCGACCGACTCAAATGATTGTCATTCGCAGAGGATTCCCCAAACGCATAACAAATGATAAGATCACGCTGTGTCCATAATGAACTCAACTCATTCGATGACACATTAAAACAGAATAAATTAAAAGTAGCCGTGTTGCTGTCACTCAGAGTAAACAGAGTCGTGTTTAAGTAATGAAACTGTTGTGTTTGTGGACACTGAAGACACAGACAAGTGCTAATAATAATGACAAGTGCTGAAAGGCTGTGTCATATGTGATGACATGTCGACCGAAAAACGGTAATTAATTGGAGGTTTTTCCTTCATGACTAAGCAGAAAGCGTGGAATATGTGATAACATCTGTGAGGAAAAAGCTTGCAGACGAAGAACGGTTACGTATAATCTGATAAGTTAATTTTATCTATCATTTGATTGATGTTATAAATACTCGTAATATTTTGGCGTTTCCATGTTCTGTGTCAAGGCACATATCCGTTTGAATGAGGAGGCCTGACTGGTTGAAGATAGTCCCTATCTATCTAAAATCTATAAGTTACCAATACATGAAAGTCTAGTGGGGTCTGTCGATCTGCTACTTTGTCACGCAAAAAACTATTCAAATGAATAAGCTAAAAATGTTTGCATAAACATCGAGTTTGTTCTTGGATAGCACAAAGGAATATCTCCGTTTCGAAGTACGATACAATGTATTTTCCTAATTCAATTACATTATATTACACACATCAAAAAAAGTTTTGCATCACCTCGGTTCCCAGATCTCCGGCATATAGACGTTGACTGTGTATATTGTATCCAAGATACAGTCCCTTTGACTGTTCATAGATGTCACTAAAACTGCTCAAAGATGTAAACAACCATGCATGAGCAGGGCCTATTAGACGGAGGGGGTACGACAGCCGATCAGTTCCAGTCATTCCACCAGGACGAAGGTACGCTGCTCATGTTGTCTGTAGTTCTACCATGCCTAGAAGGTCAATACCGCAGTTCGATCGCGTCCGCATTGTTACTTTGTGTCAAGAAGGGCTCTCAACAAGGGAAGTTTCCAGGCGTCTCAGAGTGAACCAAAGCGATGTTGTTCGGACATGGAGGAGGTACAGAGATACAGGAACTGTCGATGACAGGCCTCGCTCAGGCCGCCCAAGGGCTACTACTGTAGTGGATGACCGCTACTTACGGATTGCCGCTCGGAGGAACCCTGACAGCAATGCCACCATGTTGAATAATGCGTTTCGTTCAGCCACAGGACGTCGTGTTTCAACTCAAACTGTGCGCAATAGGCTGCATGATGCGCAACTTCACTCCCGACGTCCATGGCGAGGTCCAGCTTTGCAACCCCGACACCATGCAGCGCGGTACAGATGGGCCCAACAACATGCTGAATGGACCCCACGGAATTGGCATCATGTTCTCTTCACCGATGAGTGTCGCATATGCCTTCAACCAGACAATCGTCGGAGACGTGTTTGGAGGCACCCTGGTCAGGCTGAACGTCTTAGACACACTGTCCAGCGAGTGCAGCAAGGTGGTGGTTCCCTGATGTTTTGGGGTGGCATTATGTGGGGCCGACGTACGCCACTGGTGGTCATGGAAGGCTCCGAAACGGCTTTACGATACCTGAATGACATCCTCCGACCCATAGTGCAACCATATCGGCAGAATATTGGAGAGGCATTTGTCTTCATGGACGACAATTCTCGACCTCATCGTGCACATCTTGTGAATGCGTTCCTTCAAGATAACGACATCGCTCGACTACAGTGGCCAGCATGTTCGCCAGACATGAACCCTATCGAACATGCCTGGGATATGTTGAAAAGGGCTGTTTATGGACGTCTTGACCCACCAACCACTCTGAGAGATTTACGCCGAATTGTCGTTGAGGAGTGGGACAATTTGGACCAACAGTGTCTTGATGAACTTGTGGATAGTATGCCACGACGAATACAGGCATGCATCAATGCAAGAGGACGTGCTACTGGGTATTAGAGGTAGTGGTGTGTACTGCAATCTGGACCACAAATGCTGAAAGTCTAGCTGTATGATGGTACAACATGCAATGTGTGGGTCTCATGAGCAATAAAACGAGCTGAAATGTTGTTTGTGTTGATCTCTATTCCCTTTGTATTTAAAGGTTCCGGAACTCTTGGAACCGAGGTGATGCAAAACTTTTTTTGATGTGTGTATATTCCTTGATGAGAAACGCATTGATGCGCTGCATTTTCCACTTAAGTGGCGATCAATCCTTGAGAGTTTACACTCTTGTCCGATGTCACTGTAAGCGACAGTTTTGTGTGAGAACAAGTCTCAAATATATTCTATTGAGCCCAAAGAGCTGATCTGAGATGATATTATTAGACTACTTTAGATTTTTGCAAAAAATGAAAGTAGACTTATGAGATCTACACAGGGCCTAAAATCGTGTGTCTATCTGTGTGTGTGTGAGTGTGTGTACTCTGAATGTCTGCCCCCCCCCCTCCCACCCTATCAATTCGAACTTGGAGAAACCGAATTGAACGAAATTTGGCACAGAGGTAGAACTAGCAAATGGCACCTCAGTATCTTGTTTTATATCGCCGCCATCTTGACAGAAACGTAATGGTGGCCACCCAAATGTTAAAAGCTTAAATCAAATTACGACTAACCTTATCATCCGATCTCTACCAAATTTTGCAACAACATATATTTATATGGCGAACGTCTTTTGACTAAACTACAAGGTCATCAGCCCAATAGTTTGCAGATGGCGGCCATGTATGTGTGCAAATCGATTCCCCCTATCAATTCAAACACGGTGAAACCGAATTGAACGAAATTTGGTACAGAGGTAGCACTAGCATAGGACGCCTCAGTGTCATGTTTTATATCGCCGCCATCTTGACGAAAACATAATGGCGGCCACCTAAATGTTAAAAGCTTAAATCAAATTATGACCAACCCAATCATCTTACCTCTACCAAATTTTGCAACAACATTCCTTTTTGTGGGAAGCATCTTTTGACTGAACTACAAGGTCATCAGTCCAATAGTTTGCAGATAGCGGTCATGTATGTGTGCAAATCGAATCCCCATATCAGCTCAAACATGGTGAAACCAAATTGAATGATTTTTTTTACAGAGGTAGCACTTGCAAAGGGTACCTCATATTCATGTTTAATATCCGTATGGCACGTTGTATTTCAACAAGCTACTACAACCAATATTCAATTATACTCCTTGAAAAGGACAAAGAGTTATAACAACACACATGCATTTAGGAGAAAGTAGGCTATACGTTCTTTACTGAACATCTTGTTTGTGGATCATAAATGGACGGACCAAGGAAGCTGTTGAAAAAGATTTTGACTTGTGTAGTGGAGATGTTTTACTCTTTGGACTCTCACATATCGCTAGAAATTAATTTTCGCGATCTGCAGTAGAAATGTAAAAGCCTGGAATTCCTAAATCTAGAGGTGGATTTATTTCAAGAGTTTTCTTCGTGTGAAGAGTATTATTTTCATGCCACAAATGTGATTAAGCAAAATTCAGTTGCTCAAAGTGGGAGAGTTACTTCTTGACTCAAGCAGTCAGATCCGGAAGGGACAGCGATAATCGTGTTCCCGCATGGCACGGATGTAATTTTCTGTGAGTGGAAATACGTGACTTTATAATCGAAGTGTATCATTCATAATATTGAATATATTGCGTGCTGTGTGCACGAGGAAAAGTAGAAAAGGTTGTTTGATTGAACAAGGACAGTATTCGGGACGAATACCATTTTTCTGCATTTTTGTGCAAAGTTGAACTGCGAACTTGACCACGAGGCTACCCTATAGCAGTACCGTGATCATTGATGGCCTGTTTGCCATCTCTTGATGAATGCAGTACATTTGAATTTGTCTGTTGGCACATGCTAGAGAAAAATTCGGCTTTTTACCGATGTCTCAGTCTCACTCATGGATGTGATTATATGGAAGCTTCTGAGGTATGGATGGTGCTTAGTAATGACATTCGGGGCACAGTCAGTGTCTGTTGGCACAGGCTAGAGTATCACCGATGTCTCAGTCTCACTCATGGCTGTGATTATATGGAAGCTACTGAGGTATGGTTGGTGCTTAGTAATTACATTCAGGGCACAGTCAGTGCCTGTTGGCACAGGCTAGAGTATCACCGATGGCTCAGTCTCACTCATGGCTGTGAATATATGGAAGCTACTGAGGTATGGGTGGTGCTTAGTAATGACATTCGGGGCACAGTCAGTGTCTGTTGGCATAGGCTAGAGTATCACCGATGTCTCAGTCTCACTCATGGCTGTGATTATATGGAAGCTTCTGAGGTATGGGTGGTGCTTAGTAATGACATTCGGGGCACAGTCAGTGTCTGTTGGCACAGGCTAGAGTATCACCGATGTCTCAGTCTCACTCATGGCTGTGATTATATGGAAGCTACTGAGGTATGGTTGGTGCTTAGTAATTACATTCAGGGCACAGTCAGTGCCTGTTGGCACAGGCTAGAGTATCACCGATGGCTCAGTCTCACTCATGGCTGTGAATATATGGAAGCTACTGAGGTATGGGTGGTGCTTAGTAATGGCATTCAGGGCACAGTCAGTGCCTGTGGATGCTGTGAAAGGTTCTACTAATAGGGTTAGTACTGCTGTTCTGACTCAGTAAGGAAAGCAATGGCAAACTACCTCACTCCTCTTCTTGCCTAGTACGCCTCAATATAGCGCTGCCTTGGGCTTTTGTGGGTATCTACCCACATAACCTAACGGTGATACTTTTTGAGGATCCAACCAGCCTTCGGGCTGACGACCTAATAGACTGACAGTGTCTTGAAGAATGATAGAATCAGTGAGATATCGCTGAACAACCAGTGTTTAAATTCTGTGGCAGACCATGGGCAATTTTTAATTTGTCTGCAAAAATAAGTGTAATTTTTTAAAGTATAAACTGTCATTAAATACCTGGGTGAGGTAATCCAACAAAATGGCCTAGAACAGGAAGCAATTAATCTTAGAATCTGGAAATTAGACCGAGCCTATCACCTGACGGAAAATCTCTATAATAAGAAGTCGCTGAGCATTGGAGCCAAATTAAGACACTACAGCACGGTTGTCAAAAGAGAACGCAGGATATTGAGAAAATTTTAGGCAACAGATGGGTTGACGGGCTCATACGTTTGAAGTCAAACGAAGAGTTATATAGAAAGATAGAACCAGTCACGTCAACAATAAAAATGAAAAGGTTGTTGTTCTACGGACACATTTTCAGAATGTCCAACGATCGTCTAACAAAGAAAACTTGGAATTTCGTGAAACCAAAGAGGAAAAAATTGGCATGGTTTGAAGAATGTAACAAAGACCTTCTAGAAATTGGTATTCCGGACTGCAAAATTATGAACAGGTGTGAATTCAGACTCCTAACCAAAAATTACCAGGGATTTAAGGTAGAGGCAGAACCCAAAAACGGAGGGGACCTCTTTCAGAAGATCGGAAGAAGGCGCTGAGTGTTTGGCTCAAGAGATACTGGCAGGACATCAAAGCTGGCAGACGATCTAGAACGAAACATTGATTTTGATAGTTACTCCGTAGTCCATAGTGGCTCAATTCGAATGTTCAAAAAAAACTGTCATTAAATTCAGTGTCGTCATGATGATGGAATGGCTAATTACTGACATATGGAATAATTCCCAATTGAAAACCATGATTATGATGGAATAGAATAAATATGCCTTGGGGAAACACCAATATTGGATAAATCATGAGACGTAGAAAGATGAAATGGGTAATTCTTGCGAGCGGAGCACGTGATCGCCTAAACCAATGGCCACAGCAATAATAAAATGCTCAGATTAATCCAGCGTGTCCGTGAGTTGTAAATCCAATTTCTGTAAAGGAGTAGATGCTCTAAGATTAGTCTTAAAAGACCACATTTACGCACGACTTTATTGGTAGGCAGGTTGTCATTTAGTTTAATCTCATTCTTATCTAACAGCTTTGACAACTGCACAGGTCATGCAGTACAATTCACCGATAACCCTTGTATATAACTATCTATTAAACAATCTTGGAGAGGTGTAAGGAGGCCACACATATTTAATGTCATGAATTATGAGCGGAATATCTTTCATTTTCGTTTATTTGCAGTTCTATTGTTTTTTCCCTGCAAGCATATGCAGAGATTTCCACATTTTTAGTTCAACGAAATATTTTATTACTTAATTCCATGATGTGTGAATGAAATATATTTTAAGCCCTAATCTTTGGACGCATATTATGTTTGTAAAGGCTTGAGCTAAGCCGTGTATGAAATACAAGGCCGATTTTGACGTATCATTTTGAAGTGTTGTGGAGTAGCACACTGTTTTTATCTTTATGTTAGGGTTGTTTGGAATCTTGGTTATGTTTCCAAAGGCTTTGGAATAGCCCGTATGAATTCAATGTGAAGTAAAGTATTGATCGACGTGTTTTGTATCAGCTGGAAAGAATGAGAATGTCATATTATAAGAGTGCGTTTGTCACAGCCAGCTAGATTTTATTCCAGACAGTATTTACAAGGCAGTGGACATTCGATATTACCTAGCAGAAACCTGTTTCATTCTGCACATCTGTGTAGGTCATATCAAAAACTCTTTCAGACAAACGTTTTAGGTAATTTTAGAGGAGTATTGGCCAGTTTAAATGGATTTGATATTGTGCCTAATAAGGGAGATATGATCTCTTTTCTCTGAAAACTCCATTGCGCTCGATGGCGATATTATTTAGGTTGCGCCTGACGGTGATATGTAAATATGTAGCCGAGTGTGTGGCAAGGCTGAACATCAGTTCAGGGTTTAAGCGCGTGGCGTCACAGTCCAACTTCAGAAAGTAGTATTTACTCTGGGAAGTTCGCAAAGTCATCAGAGACGGATAAGCGGGACATGCCAGGAGGCCATGGCGAGACCAGCGCTAGGTGAGCGCTGTGGGAAACTAATCACTGCCATCTAAATCGTGCGATATACGCTACAACTGGTAAATAAAAGTAATGAGATGGCCTGACCCTGAACCAATTTGCAGCACAGCTCGCTGCGCAATGAGCGACACGGAGTGCGAACCCCGATCCATCCAGTGTAATGAACCAGTTCATTAGCCACTCAATACAAGGGAAAATTAATTTTCATGCCGCTAATAGTAATCAATTCATTGGGAGTTTCGTTAATGAGGTAATTGCAGGCAAATTTATGGAATTTCACTTAATGGAACGGGCTGGCCAGAAAGTGCGATTGTTGACAGTTTGCCGATTCCCTGGTCATTTGTACAGTACCCCAGGGGTATGCACCCCTTGGAGACCATCCCCCCATCATCTATCTAAATCTCTTAACTGGCAACCCTTGTAAAGCCAAACCAACATCCATCAACACCGCAAGGACAGCTTGCCATTCTAGAAAGCTGGTTCAATCCTTGCACAATTATTACACACAGCGACACATTATTAACTGGGGCAGCTATGCCGCCACAATGCTGACAGCATAGCGCCGAAGAATATAAAAAGGGGTCCTAAGGAGGTCAAGGGATCTCTCCATTACCAGTCTTACAGTGCAGCGGCCGCAGGCTATCGACGTTATCATCAGAGGTGAGTCAGACGGGTTCAGATCTCCTATATTTGTAACCTTCACCCACAGATTGTACTTTTACATTGTGACCATTATTACATTCCCTACAAGGGACTCCTAATTCAACATCACAGACCAATAAACACTTGGTCTATACACTACACTCGTCTTACTGTTTATACGCCTCTTTACATCCCAACGCCCTTCCTTATTCCCGTCACGGTTAGACGTGACATACGGTAGCCCAACAGTGCTAGCTCAGGTATCATTGTATTTCTCGCGGCGGCCTGCCTGCTAGGAGCAGCGCGCGCCACTTAGCTGACACGAGCACGTTCAGTTATATAACAAGCCAGTCAGCTGGAAGACCAGCGCATTGACTTGTACACCAAACCCCATCCCCTAAGATACATCTACAGCCTTCATAGGAGCGCCCCCTAGTTCCTAACACTAAAAAACACTATACACTGGTCAGCTTACCCTGCTACGGGAAGCTACCCCCTTTTAGACACTGCTTTATAAATTAACACAATAACTCTTCCTTTTAGATCCCACCACCCCCAATAAAGGGATCTAAAACAAATTGTTGATACCGCATACGGCAACTTCAGCTATCTGAAATGAGATCTAGCGGCGAGAATGTGAAACTTCTCAAAGTAGGTCAGTCATGAACACTTTGTAGGCCTATGTAGGTACGTTGAAATGAAACGTTACTAATGAATCTTTATGGGTTTGACAGGTAAATGCTAAATGGAAAATAAAGTTTTATTCTTTCAATCTCGTGTCGAGAACCACCGCGGAGAGAGACTCGCTGTCCACCAGAGCCAACTGAACTGTACCTCATTAAACAAATTAACACGTCAATTACTCTCACCAGGGTGGAGGAGCTGATGATGCAGATGTTTGAGGCTTTGGGACATGGACAAAACATTAACGTGGTCATAAATTACGCCTACCATTTGACACTGTTTTGCAAATGAATCAATATTATACGAGTAATGTCGCCCTAGGGCTAGTGGAGAGCCTACAGTAGGCTGCCGGCCAATGCTGGTTCTAGCTTTAATGTTCAAAACATATTTATGTTCGACCCTGACTATTATATGTCAGAAAACTGTGTCATAATGACGGTCATTTTAACACTATTTTTCATTATGAAAGTTTCTCCCACCAATCAGAGCTCAAGAAACAGTTGTTTGACCAATTAGATATTTAGATGCGCTGAGTTCCACGGCTTTCTAATTTAAATTTCACTGCCTGACCTAGTGTCATAGTAGGGTAATCGAGGAGGCCATGGTCAAATACAAGGCATTCTCTGCGTCCCATGCGCTCTGTTCAGTACATAAAACTGGCGAAATCTCGAATGATATTTATGAATATTTTTGTTCGAACATAAAATAGTTATAATAATTATCGTCGAACATAAACAGTCGTATGCAACTCGCCTATAATGGTAATTAAGACACTCGTATGAAAATTATAAAACTCGCATACGCTTGTTTTATAAACATACTCGTGTCTTAATTATTGCCATTATAGGCTCGTTGCATAATGTACTATAGGGCTAGCGGCTTCCGTGGCGTAGTTGGTTGCTTGCTGAGCTTCTATGCCCAAGATCGCGGGTTCAAGTCCTGCCGAAGTCGTCGGATATTTTAAGAGCGTTAAAATCCCTCAGTATGCCATCCTTTGGAGGGGAAGTAAAGCCGGCGGGTCCATGTCATAGACTTATGGCAAGTTAAAGATACTTCAACTAACTAAAATTGTGTCAAGCTAAATTTGTAGGTTAGATTTGATTAACGCTCTATTAAGTTGCAACGTTCGCCGCTAGGTGCCAGCTGCGTTAGCATCCAGTAACCGAGTTCTCAGCTAGGTGTCGTTGACGGTAGCATTTGGTAGCGAAAGTAGGAACTACTTGAAATTATTGTCTGCAGTCCTTGCTTGAATTAAAAACAGATAACTCACACTAATACAGTCATCACAATTAACACCGGTTATCAGACAGATTCTACACACACCCAAAGTACACGGGGCTACATGACCGCGTTGTCGCAGCCCCTAAACTAAGAAACCAACCAACCAACTTCTTACGGACTGTGCATGTTGGAAGAAATCTGCGCCACCGGTCAGGCAAAAACGTGACGGTAATTGATCATAAAACAAGCTTAAGATGGCCGGATCATTATTGGCACTTGGCAGTATCTAAAGAGCCATTGTTCATTTTTTCAATAAGGAGCAATTTAATTTGATTACATAATAAATAAACCCTGAAGTGCACTATCTTTCAATAGCGTCTTTCTAATCGTGAGTTTTAGAATATTGTAGCCGGCTTAGATAAGCAAGGTAACGTTGGCAGTGACCCTCCAGAGATACGCTACAGGCCATGGTGATGGGGGCTGTGCTCGATGGTCGGTGAGATAACTGCGCATGCGCCAATTCACTAGCCAACTCCCCATGTTGCGTTTATTGTAGCTCCATAAACTGCATGCCATACATGTGATGATCTTACAGGGGCTTATATGTGATTATTGCTCTCTGTGTGGCTACTGGCTACAGATTGTGTGAATACAAGATGAGGCGCACGGTTCCAAAACCCACCTTATCCATTTTGGCAATATTTTTTCTGGAGACGAAAAAAACGTTTCTTGTTCAACTTCTGTAAAATTAATTTATTCATTCGTGTTTATTATCTCTACTTAGTATAAAACTAAGTCCCCGATTCTTGGATGTCACAGGTAATCTCGAGAACCACTGGATGTATTTTGATGCGGTTTTCACCATTCTGTAAAGGATATCTCGAGGAAGATCTCTGTTGAAAATAATTTATTTATGATCAAAGGAAGCCAAGCAGTAACGATCTCAGTGGAAAAGTCGAAAAAAACTGGCGGCCCAGCGCTTTGTAAGCTTACGCTGGGCAAATCGTTAAAATATCTAAATACTATGAGTGTAAGAATTGTTCAGCATGAAAAGTTCTACAAAAAAGTCCCTGAGAGCATATGTCTATCTTCAAAACATCACCCACTATAAGTGTTTTTACGTTTTCATTTCTTCCAACAATTTTCATTCAGTTACTGAGGCGACAGTTTACCAGCTAGCCAGGGGTGAGTCTATCATCCCTGTTACAGCCTAGCTAATGGGCGAGCCTATTAACCCAGATACAGTCAGAAGCAAACTGTCGAGTCGTGTTGAGTTAAAAATTTTAGAGAAGAGTGGTTGTGTTTGCAGTTTCCCTGGAAGTTCAACTCGTCTTTCCTTCATTTCGCCTGTGTGAACTTTTCGTTCAGCAAAATTCACAGTGAAGTTAATATTGGACGGAAGGGGGATTTGTGTTTCATGAGCCTCGCCATTCTTAAGTTACGTCTGACAAGAATTTGTTGCACATGCATCTCCATGATAATATAATTAATAGTCCAGTCAGTGATTTTAACCCATCATGCCGAGACATAAAACGGATATTGGTCGTTGTTCAATGACATTGAAAACAAGATGTTCAGTAAAGAACATATAGCCTACTTTCTCCTAAATGCATGGGTATTGTTACAACTCTTTGTCCTTTTCAAGGAGTATAATTGAATGTTGGTTGAAGTAGCTTGATGAAATACAACGTGCTATAGAGATATTAAACATGAATATGAGGTGCCCTTTGCTAGTGCTACCTCTGTACCAAATTTCTTTCCATTCGGTTTCACCGTGTTCGAATTGATAGGGGGAATCGATTTGCACACATACTTGGCCACCATCTGCAAACTATTGGGCTGATGATCTTGCAGTTTGGTCAGAATATGCTTCCCACATAAAGATATGTTGTTGCAAAATTTGGTAGAGACTAGATTATTAGGTTGGTCGTAATTACATTTTAGCTTTTAACATTTGGGTGGCCGCGATTATGTTTCCGTCAAGATGGCGGTGATATAAAACATGACACTGAAGTGCGCTTTGCTAGTGCTACCTCTGTACCAAATTTCGTTCCATTCGGTTTCACCGTGTTCGAATTGATAGGGGGAATCGATTTTCACACAAAGATGGCCGCCATCCGCAAAATATTAGGCTAATGATCTATTAGTTTGGTCAGAGGATGCTCCCTCCATAAAGGTATGTTGTTGCAAAATTTGGTAGAGATCGGATGATTGGGTTAATCGTAATTTGATTTAAGCTTTGAACATTTGTGTGGCCACCATTACGTTTCCGTCAAGATGGCGGCGATATGAAACATGACACTGAGGTGCCCCTTGCTAGTGCTACCTCTGTACCAAATTTCGTTCCATTCGGTTTCACCATGTTCGAATTAATAGGAGGAATCGATTTTGACACAAAGATGACCGCCATCCGCAAACTATTAGGCTAATGACCTATTAGATTTGTCAAAGGATGCTCCCTCCATAAAGGTATGTTGTTGCAAAATTTGGTAGAGATCGGATGATTATGTTAGTCCTATTTTGATTTAAGCTTTGAACATTTGTGTGGCCGCCATTACATTTCTGTCAAGATGGCGGCGATATAAAACATGACACTGAGGTGCCCTTTGCTACTGCTACCTCTGTACCAAATTTCGTTCCATTCGGTTTCACCGTGTTCGAATTAATAGGGGGAATCGATTTTTACACAAAGATGGCCGCCATCCACAAACTATTAGGCTGATGACCTATTAGTTTGGCCAAAGGATGCTTCCCCCATAAAGCTATGTTGTTGAAAGATTTGGTAGAGATAGGATGATTAGGTTAGTCGTAATTTGATTTAAGCTTTGAACATTTGTCTGGCCACCATTACGTTTCCGTCAAGATGGCGGCGATATAAAACTTGACACTGAGGTGTCCTTTGCTAGAGCTACCTTTGTACCAAATTTCGTTCAATTCGCGTTCACCGTGTTCGAATTGATAGGGGGGGGGGACAGCCATTCAAAGGACACACACTCACACACACACAGACTCACACACACACACATATACACACACACACACACAGACAGACACACTTTTTTTCGCCCTGTGTATCTCATAAGTCTACTTTAATTTTTTGCAAAAATCGAAAGTAGGCTAAAAAGCGCTTATCACGTAATGCATTCATAACTGTTCCCGGGCGAAGCCAGGTCGGTTTGCTAGTTAAAGAAAAAGCGCAAAAATTGTGCATAGTGATGATATCAAACTGTCATTCACAAAACATCACTATGGATTCCCGATTTGCACAAGAAATTACATGGTATCTACTGCATTGAACACCGCATAATTTATATACGCAGGATTCATCAGGGTCATGAAATTATTCGGTATTGCACAGTTTAAGGTGATACCCATGTACCGCCATCGAATTAACAAAATGTTGCAAGTCTTGGTTAGTGTTCATCCATGTCCTAGTCATCATGGCTTCCATGGTATAAAACTCGAACCAGATTTCGTCCCTTTTCTGTATTCTTTCCTGCATTAGTTTTTTCCAGGCGTCTGTGGATGGTAGCCCTCTCTTCATCCGAAGGTCCTCCATGAAGAAGGTGTCCCTGGCGAGTTCATATGCTAATCTTGATTTTGTACATTTCGATATCCCCAGGGTAGCCTTAAGGAAGCGTGATTTGACTGCTTCAAGCGTCCTCAAGTCTGCCAGGGATAATTTCTCCCATATGATTTCAAGTCCATATGTGGGCGTTATTTTCGCGTCGAATAATGTCATAGCAGTTCCCAATGAGAGCTTCGTGATTGTTTTAATGTCATATTTGGTTTTGGGAGCGGCTATTGCTTGAGACTTTATGTGAACTCTGTAGGCTCTTGCTGTTGTTTGCATTGTCAATCCTAGATATTTAAATGTATTGACTGACTAAAGGGGAGTCGAACCTAGGTATATACTGTCTCCCTATTCATGTTTATTATATCGAAATATATGCCCTTATTCATATACCTACTATCTGCATACAACTCGTGATATACAAGGAAGATATTAACAAATTAAGATTGGATAAGGAGAGTTCTGGAACTGTCATGGTGGATAAGGGCGGGTTTTGGAAACGTAACCAAAACTTTAAAATGATAACCTTCATCATAAAGTGATATTATAATGGAAATTGTTTTAAAGTCATAAAATATGTTAAAAATTAAGAAATATTTATCCAGAAAATGAGTAATGTGCGTGTAAACTACTGGCGTGAAATCATTGGGAACAGCATTGCCACCAGTTTCAAAGAATACACACTTACACAGTGTTCATAGCACTTCATAAATATCGTGCTGACCTTCTCCATAGAGTATTCTTTGAGATACGTTCCACATTCGGTGCCACACATATGGATAAGGCGGGTTTTGGAAACATCATCTTAGGATAAGGCGGGTTTTGGAAACATCATCTTAGGATAAGGCGGGTTTTGGAAACATCATCTTAGGATAAGGCGGGTTTTGGAAACATCGTCTTAGGATAAGGTGGGTTTTGGAAACATCATCTTAGTATAAGGCGGGTTTTGGAAACAACATCTTAGGATAAGGTGGGTTTTGGAAACATCATCTTAGGGTAAGGCGGGTTTAGGAAACATCATCTTAGGGTAAGGCGGGGTTTGGAAACATCATCTAAGGATAAGGCGGGTTTTGGAAACATCATCTTAGGGTAAGGCGGGTTTTGGAAACATCATCTTAGGATAAGGCGGGTTTTGGAAACATCATCTTAGGATAAGGCGGGTTTTGGAAACATCATCTTAGGATAAGGCGGGTTTTGGAAACATCATCTTAGGATAAGGCGGGTTTTGGAAACATCATCTTAGGATAAGGCGGGTTTTGGAAACATCATCTTAGGATAAGGCGGGTTTTGGAAACATCATCTTAGGATAAGGCGGGTTTTGGAAACATCATCTTAGGATAAGGCGGATTTTGGAAACATCATCTTAGGATAAGGCGGGTTTTGGAAACATCATCTTAGGGTAAGGCGGGTTTCGGAAACGACACCTGAATTCATGTTACATTTACATGGAAAAATCGGGTTTAGGGACTACAGTATTTTCCTGTTGATAAAGATGCTAAATCATATGAGCTATGGAGAGCGAAAAACTCAATTTTCCTAAAAACTGGATAAGGCTTATTTTGGAACCGTGCGCCTCTGAGTGTATGTGATTAGGCTATGAATTATAATGATGTAGATGTTGTTTGGAATAGGCAGTCACTGAACATGAAAGAGCAATCAACAATAAATTCTCACGAAAACTAGATTTAAGATAATATTATTTTCCTCTTATAGTCTTTTGTTGTTGTTGTTTCATTTGAGGGTCTCGGACATTGTGGTGATTTAGCCCCGTACACTAGGGTGTCTGTAGAATTTATTTAATATCCTGTGATATAGAATGCAAATACATTCGCCATTGATAGCACAATGTTTTGTAGATATCCGTACTGATAGATGAATTCAAAGTTAAAAATATACGCCAATCAATACTCACACAAATATATCTATTATATAATGTAGGCTACGTGTTCCCACCTGCCATTGTGGTCTCCTTCAGCTCAATTAAGAAAGGTTTTTTTGAAATTGTATTCTCTCTTTACATTTGATAACAATGTCATTAGCAAATCTCAGCGTTGCAATTTATGAATTTAATCCTACTTTAAATTTTTCGTAAATTTCCTTCATTGCTTATTCAATGTATAGATTGAAAAGCATGGGTGATAGTTGCAGCCTTGCCTTAAAGCTTCTCTCTCATGCCCTTCGGCTCGAATGACTGCCGTCTGGTTTCTGTATAGATTGTAGATCTCTCTCCAATCCCTGTACTTTATTCCGATCGTTTTCAAAATGTCAAACAACTTATTCCTCTCAACGTTATCAAAACTTTTAAAGTCTACAAATGCCATGAACATTATCTTAATTTACATTAACGAAGCTTGTAGTTTTATGTGACCGTTAATCTTGCGATCATAAGCTCCGTGATAACCATTTTACATGGAATCTTAACCACAATTCGTGATATATCACTTTGAAATTCTTACATCCAATGACCGGGAATAATACCCGGTCCACCTTTTGATCATATTCGGGATGGCCGCGCAGGTCTCAGACAGTGGAGGAGTAAACATCTATTACTACATCATCTCCAGATTTTTTTCCCGACTTTTAATTCAGGTATTTTGGCTAAATTCAGTACTTTAAGAATGTTTTGCCATTACGTAGTTGTTGTCAAGTTGGACCGAATGTACAGGTCCTACCAAAAGTTTACGGACACCCGCAAATTTCATGTTCATTATTCCTGTCTCTATACTCTCACGAGGATCATTTTTTGAATTTATTATGAAAATATCGCTGTTAGTTTTGAAGTTACGATTCATTTTTTTAAGACAAGTGTGAAAATGATTGTGTATTTTAGGTAGATTTCATTAGAAAGCTAACTATTGCAATGGGTACCATGTTTTACGACTTCCGGAAAATTTCGACATATCTTCACGTTTCACATCCCCCAGACCCCAAATCCACCGTCAGTTCAAAAGTTTATATATAATTTATATATATGTGTGTGTGTATATCAGTTACTTGTGGACACGAAAACTGCCGTAATTTTGCACCAATCACATTGAATTTTTTACCGAATATGTATACCTATAAAATCTCGGTCGAGTTCGATAATGGGCTAAATCGGTCGAAGGGAGTGAAAATGGGGGGCTTTTTTTTTCTCGAAAAAGTGAAATATTGCTATAACTCTCTTAATATGTGAAATATCGAATCCGTTCAAAGTTCATACTATGTGTCGGATAAAGCCCAAAAATGTATGTTTGAAGAGTTTTTATAGCACCAACCATTGACCAAAGGGGTGGGAAAAAGTGGGTTTTTCGGGAAACATTAATCATATCTCTCTTAATAGGCACAATATCAAAACCGTACAAAATGAAAAATATTCCCCTAATAATTACCTAAAACTTTTGTCTGAAAGAATGTTTGATATGACCCACCATTACGCCAAGGGATGAGAAAAATGACTTCGGAATTATAAGAAAATGCCACGAGCTATCAGAGGTTGCCATGGCAACACTACAAAATTGATGAGGGATGAGCCATCAGACGTTGCCATGACAACGCACTTGCACGAGATCAGATTCAGATTTCCATCTGACTAAGTGTGAAGCGGCTTCGGTGACGTAACTGGTAGCATGCTGAACTTCTATGCCCAAGGTCGCGGGTTCAAAGCCGGCCGAAGTCGTCGGATTTTCTAAGAGCGCTAAAAATCCCTCAGTATGCTTTCCTTGGGAGGGGAAGTTCCAACGTTCGTTGCGAGTTGCTGGTTGTGGTGGCATCTAGTAACCAAGTTCACAGCTAGGTGTCGTTGACGGTAGTATCTGGTAGCAACATTAGGAATTACTGCTTGAAATTGACCGTCTGCAGTCCTTACCTGAATTACAGACTAATACAGCCATCCCAAAGTACACGGGGTTGCATGACCGCGTTGTCGCAGCCCCTAAACTGAGGAACCAACCAACATCTCTGCGGGAGATATAATTTTGCGTGAAGAAGTAACAGACCGTTACATAGTTACACATCAGTGTCGAAACCTTGCATAAGGACAGTGTGACCACAAGTATAAAAATGGACCCCAAATGACAAGAAGTTTACCGTCCCCATAAGACAATAAAATGTTTAAAATATGCATAAAATGACGAAAAAAGGTTAATTAAGCTCCAATTATAAAATACTTTCTCGCAATAAATGAGGTCTGATCCTTCTACGAAAACCTGCATATTCTCCCTATTTTCGCCTAACCCCAAGTTAGTCCGGTGAAATCTACCTCCACCTTCCGGCGTGCCGAGAGGACTTTTTTCATATTTGGAGTGATATGGACAGATCACTATGAGGATTACATCCACAATTTTGGTTATGAAGAAACACATATACCCTTAGAATCTATTATATAATAGACTACGCTAAGGCTAGGGTGTATGTATCACAAAACTCAAGCTCCTAAACCAGAGGGAGTTAGAAGGTGTGGTTTGTACCAACATCTTACAAATCGTCTCAATAGTACAGAAAAATCTTGCATTTCTTGAAAAGTCAACGGAAATATAATTGTTTATAAGGTGCTTTTAAACAAATAAACAAGAACTGTGTCGCGTACAGCCGCATAGCACTAGAGCCGGGCGGGTAGTCTATACACATGCCAGAGTTCTCGTACGGGTTCGCTAGTATTTATGATTGCAATAGAATGTGCTTCCATTAAGAAATATCACCAGTTTTATAGCCCAAAATAGAACCGGAGAATAAAGTCAACAGACAAACATTCTTTGACCTACGAGGGAGCTGTTCTTGATCCAAAACAGTGCTGCAACTGTAGGATTACAACGTGAAACATAAAGGATCTCTGTAGCTTGATCGGTCTCCCGCTCAGCCAAGGCCAAAGAATGTCTGTCTATTGACTTTATTCAGCGGTTTTATTTCGGGCTATACAACTGGTGATATCTCTTAATGGAAACACATTCTTGTGTTCTATTGCAATTATAAATATTCTACATGTATCTGCGTTTCTTCATAACCAAAATTGTGGATGTAATCCTCATAGTGTTCTGTCCTGATTGCTTCAAATATGATAAAAACACATTTTTTCACACTTAGGCTATCTTAAACACACACAAAATCATAACTTCAAAACTAACAGTGATGCTTTCATAATAAAATTAGTACTGCTGAGACCAAAAGTATACGAACAGGAATAATGATCATGAAATTTGCGGTTGTCCGTAAACTTTTGGTAGGACCTGTAGCCTATTTACTTTAAAATCCATCGAGAAAGAAGACTGCGGAAAATAAATGGACTGATATTCTAGTTTGTTTGTAAGCCTTCTCTCTGAATTGTTGGTATTGACTGTGTTCAAACACAGCAGCAATATTACCTCCAATAAACTGAGCTAATAATTTATTATGTCCAGCAAATCGCCGGCTAAGTGGAGTACGCTGTTCGGACACACAGGACTCGGAGCACCTCTTAATCACGTTAGCACAGCAAGTGGAATCACGGCCACTTTGATCGGCGATCAAACAAGCCCGACGGAGATTAATCGCCTGCCCACCTGTCTTGCTATTATTTTCCTAATAATATTAATGTAGAGTTTAACATGTTTCCTCGATCAGCCACAAACATTAAATAATGCGTTGTGTGTATTCCCAACATTTGTTACATTGATTCGAAAACCAAAGTAAATAAGTCTGTTTGTGACATTACGAGGGTGGCTTCAGAACAACACACAAAGCTTTTATCAAGATTTCCATAAACCTAAAATGTGCTATAGTAAATCGTTATCAGAGACGAGAGATTACTATTAACTTTCCGGTTGGTCTAGGAGTTTTATATTATTTCTCTTTGTTCATGCATAACTAAAATAAAAAATATCCATGAATTAGAACCTTAGCTATCATATAATTACATTTTATTTTTACATATTTTACATCTTTGATCATGATTCAATTTGTTTTACATACTTTTACTTTTTCAATGTAAAACAAGTAGTTCCGTGAAGAACTAAAGCCTATTTTCATACATCCTACTCTTGTGTTAATTGCCTCTATCAACATACAAAATTTTAGTTTGATTGTAATAGATTCTTAGATATTGAGAACCGTCTAATATTTCGGATGGTCACAATGTTGGATTTTTATATACGAGGCACGTCCAGAAAGTAAGTTCCGTTTGGTAATAAAATTAAATTGTGTACAGATACAGAAAAATTATTTGAATTATTACTACACCTACACAATAATCTTCATGTAACAGTACATAACTCTAAGGCCTACATATATAAAAATCCAACTTGGCGATCGTCCGAAATATTTAGTCGGTTCTCAATATCTACGAATCTATTACAGCAATCAGACTGAAATTTTGTATGTTGATAGTGGCAATTAACATAAGTAGGATATATGAAAATAGGCTTTAGTTCTTCACGGAACTAGCCTACTTGTTTAATGTAAAATTACGTATTATGTGTCTTACTGTAAAAAAGTTATATTTTCGTAAGTGAAATATCCGGTAATTCAAAACAGTCTGTATGAATATTTATCGACTAAAACTCAGGTATATGAAACGAATTTTCCAAGCAATTTATTGGCCGCTGAGAAAGGTCCCGGGAAGAATTCCAAGAAAGATATTAGTGGAGGTAAGGGGATGGGAATTCACGTCACACCTTGCCTCCTTTACGGTCTTGAGCAAACGGCAGGAGATTCCAAGGAGAGGTCTGCACCCTCGGAGAATGAGGGATCACGAAAGATGAGACAAGGGCCAATTAAGGTGGGAAAGTGAAAGACACCGTAAGTCTCGGATATCTTAATTGCCGTCGAGGTCGGAAGAGAACATGAGTTGCACAAGGGAGGTCGACAGGAATAATGACACAGAGAAGACCGGCACAACTAAGTGGAAGCAATGTCGGGCTCAGCTGTGGTCCCATGGTCGCCAACCAACGTCCCACTGGATTTGTGAGTGAAGAGGTTAAGAAGTTCGTCATATGCTACGATGACGACTTGATTATTTCCTCAGAAACACTGGAGCAACATTTACTTCATTTAAGAAAATTGTTTGATAATTTACGAGAAGCCTCTGGGGGGGTCAAGATGTCAACCCACTCAGGGAGATTTAACAGAGGATGTGCTTTCTTCTTTCGCCTCTCGTGTGTCCGAGTATCCTAAATATCAGCTTCTAAATCTGAGCCAGCGAGAACTAAATTCTTGAGTTCTGCTGACCAGGCAAAATTCAGTACTATTACACTCACCAAGAATCCCTTTACAAGCGAGAGAAAGAAGTATTATCTTAAATCTACTTTTCGTGAGAATTTATTTGTTGATTGCTGTTTCGTGTTCAGTGACTGCCTATTCCAAACAAGATGTACTGCATTATAATTCACAGCCTGTTTGTATCATCACAATTGTAGCCAGTAGCCACACAGAAGTGAGAATCCCCTTACAGAGAGCAATAATCCCTGTTAAATCATCACGTGTATTCAAGACATGAGAGTTCACTTTATGAAACCACAATAAACGCAATAATGGTAAGTGTTTTATTTGGCTCGTGTATTGGTGCATGCGCAGTTATCTCAATGAGCTTCGAGCACAGTCCCCCACATCAGCGCCTGTAGCGTATCTCTGGAGGGTCACTGGCAACGTTACCTTAAATTACATCATTATGTAAGCCGGCTACAATATTCTAAAATTCACGATTAAAGAATTATTGTGTGTGTGCAACTACGATGCGCGACGATATTTGAGCGTGACAACGTCTTCTCGGGACTGATTTGTTTAAACAGACGCTCTTGCGAAATTTCAGCTTCGTATATTTTTAGCCTACTTTCGATTTTTGCAAAAAATGAAAGTAGACTTAATGAGATCCACACAGGGCCAAAAATTGTGTGTCTGTCTCTGTGAGTGTGTGTACCCCTATCAATTCGAACACGGTGAAATCGAATTGAACAAAATTTGGTACAGAGGTAGCACTAGCAAAAAGCAACTCAGTGGCATGTTTTATATCACCGCCACCTTGACGGAAACATAATGGCGGCCTCCCAAATGTTAAAAAGCTTAAATCAAATTACGACCAACCTAATCATCTGATCTCTACTAAATTTTGCAACAACATACCTATATGTGGGAAGCATATTTTGACCAAACTAAAAGATCATCAGTCTAATAGTATGCAGATGGCGGCCATGTATGTGTGCAAATCGATTCCCCCTATCAATTCAAACACGGTGAAACCGAATTAAATGAGATTTTGTACAGAAGTAGCACTAGGAAAGGGCACCTCAGATTCATGTTTAATATCCGTATAGCACATTGTATTTCAACAAGCTACTAAAACTAATATTCAATTATACTCCTTGAAAAGGACAAAGAGTTATAACAATACCTATGCATTTAGAAAAAAGTAGGCTATATGTTCTTTACTGAAGATCTTGTTTAATTATGTATTTTGCGTAACGGAAAGTTCACAGGCGAAACGAAGAAAATCCGAGTCACACTTCCAAGGAAACTCGAAACACAACCACTCTTCTCTGAAGTTCTAACTCAACACGACTCGACAGTTTGCTGCTGGCTGTATCTGGGGTAATATGTTCGCCCGCTACCTACGCTGTAACTGGGGTGATATACTCGCCCCTAGCTAGCTCGTAAGCTGTCGCCTCAGTATTTGAATGGAGATTGTTAGAAGAAATGAAAACGTAAAAATACTTATAGTGGGCTATGTATTGAAGATAGAGATATGCTCTCGCGGATTTTTTTTAGAACTTTTCATGCTGAATAGGCTAATTATTACACCCATAGTATTTAGATATTTTTAACAGTTTGACCAGCGTAAACCTAAAAAGCACACGGACGCCATGTGATTTTTTCGACATTTTCACTGAAATCGTTACTGCTCGGCTTTCTTTGATCATAAATAATTTATTTTCTACAGAAATCTTCCTCGAGATATTCTTTACAGAATGGTGAAAACCGCAGCAAAATCCATCCAGAGGTTCACCCGTGACATCCAAAGACGACAGTACTGTAGTCACACTCGAGCGCAGCAACTGAAGAGAGATAAAACGATATCATCACCTTTCACTGTAACACTTTTCCACGAACGTCTCTGTACTCCAGCAATTTATTACACTTTGTCACTGTCAAAAGACGCTATTGAAAGATAGTACACTTCAGCGATTGTTCATTAGGTAATGAAATTAAATAGTCCCTTAATGAAAAAATAAACAAAAGCTCTTGAGATACTGCCAAGTGCCAATAACGATCCGGCCATCGTAACTTGTTTTATGATCAATTACCGTCACTTTTTTTTACCTGACAAGTGGCGAAGTTTTCTCCCAATTTGCACAGCCAGTAAAAAGTTACAACGACTTGGTTTTCCTCTTCATTCTGACCGATTCGATGTGATGTTATTAGACCGAGTAGTACAGCTGGCCCTCAAATCCCACGATAGCGTGTTCGAACTCGGCTCAGTCCGGTGGCATAAGAGAGTTTATGCTCGACGCTGTCCAAATGTAAACATTATGTCTCAGAAAACTGTATCATAATGAGGCTCATTATAACACTATTTTTCATTATGAAACAGTTTCTCCCACCAATCAGAGCTCAAGAAACAGTTGTTTGACCAATTAGGTAAGGATACCTTCGCGCATGCGCTCAAAATCCAACATGTCTATATAAATTACCGAAAGTGCACCGTGCATATGTTCGCGTAAATAAACTGTCGAAATGAGACTAGAATAGCACTGTACCTTAATATCCCCAACCCCAATTTCAACACAGCGCATTGCTTTCAAACGACTTCAGTGACAGTTTGACTGAATGCAGATGCACATCGGCAGGCTGTAAACATTGCCAAGCACGCAGAGCGCATGCGTCGGTCGGTCAGAACACTTGGAAAACTGAGATATCCTACCTAGCGCTTGCACTCTGATCACGAAATTCTAGTGACTGAATCTCAACAGATATTTATGAATATTTATGTTAAAACATATAATAAAGTTATAATTATCGTCGAACATAAACTGTCGTATGCAACTCGCCTATATAGGTAATTAAGATACTCGTATGGACACTCGCTTACGCTCGTTTTATAAACATACTCGTGACTTAAGTATTGCCATTATAGGCTCGTTGCATAATGTACTGTTAATTTCGACATCTTGATGTCAGTGCTTTTAGTGAGTGGCACTTTGAAGATCTTCTGAATAAAATTTTGATGACCCGGTGTCTCTAAATGTTCTTATTTCTGATCATGAAATCACATGATTAATTCAAGATGACTTCAATTTGAAATTTGTGCTATTTCATGACAATTTCAAACGACGCCATATGTTTTTGTAATGTTTAAGTGTTTTTAAGGGGTGAATAGTAGGTCCCCTAGCTTTGATGTCCCTTGTAATTTTTGGGGGTTCCCAAGGTTTATTTAATGATGGCATTATTGATAATTATGTTAATCTAATGTAACAGTTATTTTATCATTATAAATGATCTTGTTGACTTCGTCGTTACGCTGGGGTCTGGCGTTACGTTACGGTGACGGGACGAAATGTACCCAGATGCACTGAGGTGTGTGACGTCATAGTACCGCTTGGTGCATGTGTTCCCCGACAATCTCTACTTCGTTAGAATAAGACAAAAATCCCCGATTCTTGGATGTCACGGGTAATCTCGAGAACCACTGGATGGATTTTGATGCGGTTATCACAACTCTGTAAAGGATATCTCGAGGAAAGATTCTGTAGAAAATAATTTATGTATGATCAAAGGAAGCCAAGCAGTAACGATTTCAGTGAAGAAGTCGAAAACCGACTTGGCGTCCGTGCGCTTCTTAAGCTTACGCTGGGAAAACCGTTATCAATATACTATGAGCGTAAGAATTGGTCAGCATGAAAAGTTCTACAAAAACGTCCGCGAGAGCATATCTCTATCTTCAATACATCGCCCACTATAAGTGTTTTTAGACTGGATGGAAGGGGCACGTCATCCAGCCATCTCCCTCCGCGCGCTTGACCTTGCTTTGCCCTTGGTTTGCACTTGCCGTTCGCGAGTAAGTTGAAACAATGTAAAGTATTATAAAGCAAGATAAGTTTTATGCAGATAATTTTCTAACATGTCAAGAGTCTTTGGCTTCGAGTGAAGCGAGAAGCCGCCAGCCTTTCTGGCATTTTTCAGCATTTGTAGAATTTAAAATGATACAAAGTCTAGTCTTTC
Organism: Meconema thalassinum; assembly: GCA_946902985.2. Lineage (NCBI taxonomy): Eukaryota > Metazoa > Arthropoda > Insecta > Orthoptera > Tettigoniidae > Meconema > Meconema thalassinum. The sequence goes on from OX336394.1 coordinate 19,270,762, forward strand.
AGACTGACTGTCACTTTTTATTTACATATTTTGGGTAGATTAACAAATTCATAAAGAAATTTGATACAATGGTCCGGCTAGCTCAAAACAGTTGCCAGCGTTTCGCCCCAGTGTACCAATGGGCCAATCTACAAAGCTCAATCGGACAATTTTACATCCTGTTTCCTAAGGGAACAGATATTTCCAATATGGATTAGCTAGGTAAGCTAACATTATTTTTGAAGGGAAGTTTTGACTTCCATAGTACATTGGCGCTGCTCGTGGCAACATTTGTGCCTTGCAGCGGCCTTCACAGTATGTACTAGCCACGCGTCTTGGTGAGGTGTACCATAACCAACTGAAGAGCCCATTGGTACACTGGGGCGAAACGCTGGCAACTGTTTTGAGCTAGCCGGACCATTGTATCAAATTTCTTTATGAATTTGTTAATCTACAAAGCTCAATCGGACAATTTTACATCCTGTTTCCTAAGGGAACAGATATTTCCAATATGGATTAGCTAGGTAAGCTAACATTATTTTTGAAGGGAAGTTTTGACTTCCATAGTACATTGGCGCTGCTCGTGGCAACATTTGTGCCTTGCAGCGGCCTTCACAGTATGTACTAGCCACGCGTCTTGGTGAGGTGTACCATAACCAACTGAAGAGCCCATTGGTACACTGGGGCGAAACGCTGGCAACTGTTTTGAGCTAGCCGGACCATTGTATCAAATTTCTTTATGAATTTGTTAATCTACCCAAAATATGTAAATAAAAAGTGACAGTCAGTCTGAAAGACTAGACTTTGTATCATTTTAAATTCTACAAATGCTGAAAAATGCCAGAAAGGCTGGAGGCTTCTCGCTTCACTCGAAGCCAAAGACTCTTGACATGTTAGAAAATTATCTGCATAAAACTTATCTTGCTTTATAATACTTTACATTGTTTCAACTTACTCGCGAACGGCAAGTGCAAACCAAGGGCAAAGCAAGGTCAAGCGCGCGGAGGGAGATGGCTGGATGACGTGCCCCTTCCATCCAGTCTAAAAACACTTATAGTGGGCGATGTATTGAAGATAGAGATATGCTCTCGCGGACGTTTTTGTAGAACTTTTCATGCTGACCAATTCTTACGCTCATAGTATATTGATAACGGTTTTCCCAGCGTAAGCTTAAGAAGCGCACGGACGCCAAGTTGGTTTTCGACTTCTTCACTGAAATCGTTACTGCTTGGCTTCCTTTGATCATACATAAATTATTTTCTACAGAATCTTTCCTCGAGATATCCTTTACAGAGTTGTGATAACCGCATCAAAATCCATCCAGTGGTTCTCGAGATTACCCGTGACATCCAAGAATCGGGGATTTTTGTCTTATTCTAACGAAGTAGAGATTGTCGGGGAACACATGCACCAAGCGGTACTATGACGTCACACACCTCAGTGCATCTGGGTACATTTCGTCCCGTCACCGTAACGTAACGCCAGACCCCAGCGTAACGACGAAGTCAACAAGATCATTTATAATGATAAAATAACTGTTTCCTAAGGGAACAGATATTTCCAATATATTTTGGGTAACTGGAACTTCTGTTGTAACTTCTGTGTAATTGATGCGTCATCTGAAGAATGCTGAGGGTAGCATGGTGCACGGCCGACTGAATACGAGCTGCGCTCTATACCGGCCTTGACATTCCCAGTCAGAACTCATGTATAGTAGGTAATCTGTGCTCATGTATAACATGTAATTGGAAAGTTTCTACTCGTTGCCGGTAGAGCGCACTCCCCTCCCATTATAGGCGCGATAAGGAATCAGCTGTACAGTACGTATATTAAATGTGTAATCTCAAGGACCACTGGATGGATTTTGATGCTGCTTTCACCATTCTGTAAAGGTGATCTCGAGGAAGATTTGTGTAGAAAATAATTTATTTATGACTAAAGGGAGCCAAGCAGTAACGATTTCAGTGAAAAGGTCGAAAAAATAGCCTGGCGTCCGTGCGCTTTTTAAGCTTACGCTGGGCGAACCGTTAAAAATATCATTATATTATGAGTGTAAGAATTGTTCAGCGTGAGAAATTCTACAAAAAACTCCGCGAGAGCATATCTCTATCTTCGATATATCGCCCACTATAAGTGTTTTTAGTTTGGACGGTAGGGGCATTTGGCTTGCACCTCGCCATTCTTAAATTACGTCTGACAGGAATTCCTTGCACATTCATAACTGTTCCCGGGCGAAGCCGGGGCGGGTTGCTAGTGACACTATATAATTATTATCATTATAATTTCCGCATTATCAAAATTAAAATTATATCACAAAATAAAATAGCGTGCTAATAAATCTAAGAGAAATTAGACATACCTTGCACCTTCTTCGGGTACAAGGACACTACTCCAGCACCGTCTCATTAAAAGGAAAGAGAGGATCAAAATTACAGCCGGGAACAAGTAGCAGCTAATCGTGTGTTGTGTTTTGTGCTAAGAGATCTTTCGACAAATTATCAGATACCGTGTGCCTTCTTTTGCACGAAGCAGCTGTCAGGACGGGACTTACATAAAATCATGCTGGACGTTATTCTCGAGGTTGAACAATGCGGTTTCATAATTATAATAACTGTCTCTGATAATCACAAAACTAACACTACAAAACTAATTACACTACAATGATGAGGCATTTAGGGGGAGGGAATTTGCAACCAATGGTCAATCACCCATACGACGAGTCTAGGAATGTATTCCCTAGTTTTGATCATTGTCACATTCTAAAAAAAAAAAACATTAAAACGCAGTTTCTGTAACGAGAGATGACTGATGGTACTGGAATAATTTCAGGGAAATACTTGTCATTACTATACACAATGCAAAAGGGTGAGATCGTCAAACCGGTCAGACACCTCACTAAAAAACACATCTAACCCACTAAATTTGAAAATATGAATGTTCGGCGTTCCAAGGAAGTGTTCTCGTCAGAAGTTATTGGTGCCATTAGTACACTGAAAGAAAATATAGGCATGCACCCGGAAGCGTACACATTCATGGACGCAGAAGCAACCATTTTAAAAAAAAAACGTTAATAAATGGTTCGCTATGCATGACGTAAGCATCACATATCATCATATTCAGTCTAGAAATCCAGATAAAGGGCATTTTTTCTCATTAAATGTCAGTCGCCTAAACTGGCTAGAGGAATATTTTCTTTCTTACCTTGAAACTTTGAAAGCTGCTAGTAACTCTGCTAGAAAAGACTTCCTGAGTTCTGAGACTTACGAAGCTACCTATACAATTAATCACGGATTCAGCTGTCCAGTGCATAAGGTATCTTCTAAAAATGGGTAGAGGAAAGTCGCCAAATATGGGGAGGTTTTTTATAGGGCTCACATTAGACATAAGAAGGAACGGAATAATTTTGGTTTTCTCACCAATGTAAACCTCAGGCGATATACTATGTATATTACAAATATGGGCACGTTTGATGTTGTAATACCCTCTGATATTATTGTTAACTTTAAAAGTGCACTTTCCCCGTATTAGGCAACCGGGTTTCGTAATATGGGGAGGTGAGAAACCTCACGGTTTTTATTTATAATAGGTACACTGAATAGTATACCCTACTAATTAAAGAATTAATTCTGACATTTTTTTCGTGTGGCCTCCTGAGAGGCCGAGTGCAGGTCTTTCTAGTCGACGCCCGTGGGCGACCTGCGCGTCAGGATGAGAGATGGAATGGATGACGATGAATGAAACTGGGCAAGGATGTGGAAGGAAGCGGCCGTGGCCTGTTAGAAGGTACCGTCCCAGCATTTGCCTGGTGTTGAAAAATGGGAAACCACGGAAAATCATTTCAAGGACGGCCGACGGTGGGGCTCGAACACACGCGTCTACCGAGTCAGCAGAGAGCTTGGCCCCATGGCCTAACGCTGCGCTTTAGCCAGCGTAGCCACTACTGTCGGTAATTCTGACAATGTAATGAAATCGTGAACACAAATAGTACAAAAATACAAAAATGAATATTTTAAGTAAATAACAGTCCTAGTTTCCTGTTGCCGAACTTCCAAACCGTTCAGCAGAAAAATGCATAAACTTTAATGAAAACCGATTGATTCTGATCGAATTCAACTGTAACGAGGTGCAAGGTATGTCTAATTTCTCTTAAGATTTATTAGCACGCTATTTTATTTTGTGATATAATTTGCATTTTGATATTGTGGGAATTATAATGATAATATAATAGTGTCACTAGCAACCCGCCCCGGCTTCGCCCGGGAACAGTTATGAATGTGCAAGGAATTCCTGTCAGACGTAATTTAAGAATGGCGAGGTGCAAGCCAAATCCCCCTCCCGTCCAAACTAAAAACACTTATAGTGGGTGATGTATCGAAGATAGAGATATGCTCACGCGGACTTTTTTCTACAATTTTTCATGCTGAACAATTCTTACACTCATAGTATATTGATATTTTTAACGGTTTGTCCAGCGTAAGCTTAAAAAGCGCACGGACGTCAAGTTCTTTCTTCGACCTATTCACTGGAATCTAAAATCGTTACTGCTTGGCTCCCTTTGATCATAAATAAATTATTTTCTACAGAAATCTTCCTCGATATTACCTGTACAGAATGGTGAAAGCCGCATCAAAATCCATCCAATGGTTCTCGAGATTACCCGTGATATCCAAGAATCGGGGACTTGGTTTTACACTAAGTAGAGATAAGTCTTAGTCGTGCAATGCTTGGTGAACAGCGCTGTGTGAGCAGTTGAGTAACTAACAAGATTTCATGAAAAAGGTCTCATTGTCTAGGCCGGTATGAGCGCATTCACCCAGCGCATTCAGTCGGCCGTGCATGGTGATTGATGCTGTCAACTCGCACCAAGAGATGGCACTGTGATCGCTGTCTCCCGGTGTGCGCATCCTTTAACTGTGGAGTTTCCGCTATAAAACTATCCTCTGAGTTCGAGAAACAAAACGAACACACCCCGCGCTTTGAATGAGTGAAAACATATATGAGTCGTCCAGTTGCAAAACTCGTTTAATCCACTTGTGAATAAGAATCATTTTCATGAGAAACGTTTCTCTGGACTTTGCCTCGCGTATCTTTTGTGTTTGTTGTTTTCTACTTTTGCTTTGTGTTTTCGGCTTTTGGTTTTGTGTTTGCATTGTGCTTTTGCTTTTGAATTTTACTTTTTGCTTTGAGTTTTTGTTTGTTTTTTGTTTTCTGCTTTAGCATTTGTTTTTGAATTTTGCTTTTTATTTCGTGTTTTTGGTTTTTGTTTTTTTGTTTGTTTTCTGGAAAATGAAAATAAAACAAAAAAAAACAAAATAAACAAAAAATATCAAAATAAAAAATTAAAAAACGAAAAATAAAAATATTAAATAAAACCAAACAAAAAACAAAACAAAATATTAAACAAAATATTTCAACAAAAAATAAAACGAATAAAAATAAAATAAAACAAAATAACCAAAATAAAAATAAAAAATTAAACGCAACAAAATAAATAAAAAGTAAAAAATGAAAACAAATAAAATACTTTTATGACATGATCCTTATTCACAAGTTGATTAAACGAGTTTGCAACTGGACGACTCATGTGAAGAAAATATGGAATGAGGAGCAAGCTTCAAGCTCCTGAAAACCAGCGCATAGATCATTAAAATCGTTATATTAACAAAGGAAACTCACATATTTCTGAATGTTAGAGAAAGAACTTTCGTATAGGAGAATAACTTTCTCTCTCTCTCTCTCTCTTGAAAATTACTGTTTGTTGGTTCCTCAGTTTAGAGGCTCCGACAACGCGGTCATGTAGCCCCGTGTACTTTGGGTGTGTGTAGAATCTGTCAGAGTTAATTGTGATGGCTGTATTAGTGTGTGTTACTCCTTTTAACTTAAGTAAGGACTGCAGGCATTCAATTTTCAGGTAGTTCCTACTTTTGCTACCAAACACCATCGTCAACGACAACTACAGTAGTTGTGAACTTGGTTGCTAGATGCCACCGCAGTCGGCTCCTGGCGACGAACGTTGGAACCTAAGAGTGTTAGAGAAATCTAACCCATAATTTAGCTTCACACAATTGTAATTAGTGGAAGATTGCTTTACATGCCATAAATCTATGATATTGGACCGCCAGCTTTACTTCCCCTCCGATGGAAGGCATACTGAGGGATTTTTAACGCTCTTAAAAAATGCGACGACTTCGGCCGAATTTGAACTCGCGACCTAGGGCAAAGAAGCTCACTCAGCGTGCTACCCACTACGCCACAGTTATTGGGGATCAGTGATTATTTTCAATGAGCCAGAAAATCCACTGGCACCAGACTGCTATATTTAAGCATCCTTCAAATTGATCGGGATCGAAACCACAAAACTTAAGATTCTAAGAGTATAACTTCCCAAAATCAGCCACGGTGGCCGAAAGCTCGTACCTCTCTGGCATCGGGAGGGCGTGGGTTCTAATCCTACTTCAGCCGTCCTGGAAATGGTTTTCGTGGTTTCCCATTTTCACCCCCAGGCAAATGCTGGAGTGTTTACTTTCAACAGGTTAATGGCCGATTTCCTTCCAAAATCCGTTGCCACACTTCCGTCATTAGACACAAGTCACCATCCCCAGTTGTATCTTCTGAAAACGTGTGTTCAGGTCCCACACACCGTCGTTGTGAGACGGCAGAGGAATGATCCCTCGCAGAATGAAGCCCAGCGGGGAGGATAAGCGATACTAAATGTGCCAGTGTAGGAAATCACTCGTGTGCTGTAACCCATCCTCCCTTTATACAATAACAATATTTAGAAACATTCACTCACAAACACTCAAAAGTAAGTTGGGAGTGATAAAAAAAAAACTTCTGGTGGGAACAGCTGATAGCTTCCTCTATTCCCCACCCCTTTGCCTTGAGCGATTCCCTCAAAAATGCTACCGCAAGGTCTAGAACAGAGGTCCTCACTAGGATTTCTTATAGAGCCAAATAGTTCGTATCAAATTTTCCTCAGGGCCGCAAGTACAAACTGTATAATTTAAGTTAGTTACAAAATATATTTTTCTTATTGCAATACTACACTATGAAGTAGCGTTAAATAACTTACAAACTATATGATTATAACATAAGTTTATTACTTGACTCAGGAATATTGAATTTGTTAATTCTTTGAAGTCGATGGGCGAAATCTTCCACAGCTCTCTAATATGGCATCTATGTTAGCAGGTTGGGAAGAAATTGAAATTCTCAAAATGTTGTCAACGTTTTCACTCGTTAACATGGATCTGTAATTGTTTTTTATGAACTTCAGCTAACTGAATGTAGATTCACAGACATATGTAGATGCAAAATAATTAAGTAGAGAAAAACAGCGACAGATTTTCAATACACGTAATAAATAAATATAACATATATTTATAAAATATTATACATATAATTTTTTCATAAAATATTTTTTCATAATTCAAAAATTTATGTTTTTATTCCTATCCCTAACAGTCTTGAGGGCCGCAAAATTCGTTCCCAGAGCCACATGTGGCCCGCGGGCCGCGTAGTGATGATGACTGGTCTAGAAGGTGCCACCGACCACTTTCTAATTTGGTGTGACTGTGCTGCCACTCTGTGGTCGAACTAAAAATCGCTGTGGTGTCTTGGCTCTGATCTTGGCTGTTGTTCCAACAGCACAGCGCAAAAGGTGGACACGCATGCGCAAAAGGCAGAGTTCATGTTTGCTGGCTATAAACTTAGAAATTCTCACTGAGCTGCGATCTACACAGCCAGTGCCTGGCGGGGAATGGTCCGCACGACTAGATACCTCGTTGGGCGGAGAGTTGAAATATGTCCTATTCTTTGGCTGACGTCTTTTTAATGCACTGTATTTGATAGTAGATAAAACTATTAAAGTAATTCAATGAAAAAAAAGGTATTGGGAATGGAAAGACTCGAAGGAAGGCAATATAAGAAAACAGGCTCTAAATAGTCGGAAGAAAGAAAGAAGACACACAGCGAAAAGATGAAGGAGCACTGGAGAAATAAAGAAGAACAACAAAGGACTAAATATTGAAATTGGTTCGTGGTCCTCAGAAGACCCTTACGGAGAAAGAAAAGATGAAGAAGAAAGTAATTCATTTTAATTAAAACAATGCGCTGCAGCACTTCAGCACATAAGGTGCATCCAGCCCGACATCCCTGAATAGTACAACCAATGATAACTTAGAAAGGAAAGTTCTTATTGCGTCGTGTTTAATAAAGATATTTACCATCGTAAATCCTCCACAATAAGACTAAACTTGAGCCTAAGCAGCTTACTGTCTGCTGTTGGTAGGAGATAATAACATGTAATACGCAGCAGATACAATTTATAGCAGTTTTTGCCTTCGTCTGAACATCTTAATACGACCAGAGTCGGGTAATTGTGATGTCTACTGTGCACTGGGGAGCGAGGATGTCGTAAGTTGCATATTTAATTGAAACCTTGGCTTTAGAGGTGAAAGGTGAGTGAACCTATCCCAGTGTGATTCCTCCATGTTGGACGTGAGGATTATCCTACAGAATATTAAACAGCCTTTGGTGCTACCTTGCGCGTCCTCTCGACAAGCTCTGTCTTACTGTCACTGTCAGTACTTGTAACTAGTTCTACATTTCACCTCTAGATGGGTGAAGTGTGACCTTCACGGTCCGATGTAAAAAGCTGAGGAAGGAAGCCTTGCACACTCAAATCACGTGTTTATAGCTCAAGAAAATGTATGGGTGCCCTTGAGGACGAAGGGGCAGGTTTGATCAGTTTTATGGCGCTCTGAGGACGCCTACTGAGATCCTCAAGTCTCGCTATTGATTGATTTTAACCCTTTCCTTGTTGCATTTGCAGGTTTGAAATCCCCAAAAATCACGCTATTATTTTAGAATATGAAGTACTGTGGACATGGGTGTAAACTCTTGCACATAACATTGGAACTATATAATACAGTACATTTAAATTAAATTAAATTTTACACGTGAATTACCAACAGTCTTGCAATGACCCACAGTAAATTACACTCACCTGGGGTCCTTGGTTTGAAGTCTGCCCTCACAATTTTAAAACTAAATGCTCTGGCCACATAAACAATTATGAAACTAAGTTTAAAAAAATGTCAGTAATGGAATTTGCACAAACTGAACACATATTTACATTGTTTTCCGCTTTATATCCTGAGGTCCCTGGTTCACAACCACATCCCAGGATTAGTCACATTTGTCCATACTACAAAAATTGTCAAATCCTAATTTAAATATGCTAATATATACTTCTCGGTAGCCTGCTCCATGGAGTCCTTAGTTCCCAATTCTACTCCCATTGCCAGTAAAATCATCTGGCGGAGTAAAAGGCAGGGAAAGTTGAATGTTTGGTTGTAGGCTACCGTCACCACCGGCATTTACAGCACGCTGGTTTACTGTATCCTCATCAGTATCAGTGTTACTGTCACTATCATTTAACTGATCATTTACATCTAAATCGCACAGAAAATCACATCCCCACGAGCTTTCCGAATCACTAACATCGCGTCTATTCAATTCTATTAGGACAAGGACATATGAGAGACCGGCCATGTTGCCTCGCAAGAGCTGGGAGAAAGGTCAAGGAACAAACATTTACTGTTACCGCTAAAAGCAAAACTATGCCTTCTAAATGATGTCCTATGCCGGCCTGACACATTACCTATAGTTCACAATTACTTTTAATTCCATACCAATACGAGAGGTGGCAGGAGAATGCCAGAACATACTGTACAAGGGCGCTTTCGGGTGCTTTGAGAAGGAAAGAGTTAACCAACACTACGGGCTTATTGGTTATGATTTCGCGCGGACAGTATGGAGAGTCTGTTTACAGCGTGCGCACATCTTGGGAGTGGTATCCGATTGTATTGTAATGTGTAATGTGTTGGTAATAGCGCTGTGCGACTGAATAATTAATATTAGACAGAGTCTAACATCGCAATTTAGCCCAGCTATAATAATTATCTTAAGTTAAGCCTATCATATTCCATCCTACACATTACAAAAATCAGGAGTGGCCACTGGCTGATCCTCCCCACACAATGTCACTTCTTCATCGCCTCAAGGAATAGTGACAAACATTCTTGGCTGCCATCCTAGAGGTCCGAGGTCGATTCTTGATTGTGTCAAGAAATTGAATCTGACCTAAAAGTGGGAACGGGGTACACTCACTCTCGTGGGGGTAAAACAAAGAAGAGGCAGGTTCGATTCCTACTTCCTGTGGTTTCCCACATATACTCCAGACAAATGGCTCCTAACACATCCCTCCCAGTCCTCATTTACTTACAAATACACGCACTTTTACAGACAGCACAATGACACAGGGCAGGGGCGTATACAGAGTAGAGTTTTATTTCGAGGGGGGAGCTATCAGACAGATTCTGTACACAACTAAAGTACACGGGGCTACATGAACACGCGACTACAGTTCCTACAGAAATACAGGTTGTAGGGCTTGGATTACTAGGTAATATCAACGTGCAAAATATGTACATATTTATGTAATAATAGCAGGTGAAATATGTAATATTAATTAATAATACATTATGCAACGAGCTCAGGCACTCACCGGACAACTGAAGTAAACTCAAGTCCAGTCGCTGAGATTCAGGAAGGGTGTGACGTGAATTCCCATCGCCTGGCCCTTTCTCAGCAGCTTATGAACATTGCTGTACCTGAGTTTTTGGTGAACAAATAATAATGTCATACAGACTGTTTTGAATTGCCGAATATTTCACTTGCGAAAAAATACTTTCTTTTTACAGTAAGATACAGAATATGTAATTTTGCATTAGAAAAAGTAAAAATATATGAAAAGAAGTCATTATGATCAAATATGTAAAATATGTATCAATAACTTGTAATTATATGATAGCTAAGGTGCATTACCTCGTCCCTTCCAGCTAATACAAGATTTTGATCTCAAGGAAGACATAGTTTACCTAGGAGTTCGCATTTCCATTAAGGAAAACTGTGATGGAGTTGTTAAAAGAAGAATAGGTATGGCTAAGAAAGCACTGTCTAGTCCAACAAGAATATGGAAAGACTAGCATTACCCGTCGCGGCTTCGCCCGCGAATATTCTAGTTGTAAAGAGTACACTTAGCAAAATCTCAATCATGAATGCTGTGACTGATTTATCCTTGGTATGAATAATCAGACTTTATCAATTCAGCTACTGGAGCAGTGGTTAGGGGTTTGTCATTCCTTCATAGGTATATCAGAGCGAAGTTCGTTTTCTGGGAATATCACAGACACTGTTAATTTAAGGGCCTTCAAATGTGGTTTTTGGAGAGCCTTTATAGTCGGGTCAAAAAGGCCGTTCGTACCACACTCACACGTGAAAATTGCGTGAAAAAATTCTAGAGTGCCCCTTGACCCCTTAAGCGCATTATACTGTATGTATTGATGAATTTTACAGTTTAATTTGGTTCAGCGATAACCTTATAACCGTCTAGAAACTTTCACAGTAATGTAATAATTGGAATTGCATTGCGTCTTACAGAAATAGATCGACCTGTGAGATTCTGTTACCATGGTTACCGTGTTGCATTCTTTCATGTTTTAAGGTATTTATTTAATTGTGAGGCATTTAAAGAGTGAGTGAGTGCGTTTCGCTTACGCATTGGGTTATGCTGACCCTGTAGGTACCCCATATGTGTAGGTTGGTGTTAATGGGACCTTATTTTCGGTACAAAATTGGAATGGGACCTTAGCAGAATAATATAGGGAGGGATTATCATATTACCAAGGGAATAAAGGAGTTACAGGTTCAAGCTTTGGTACTTCCGTAGTCTATGGCTCTGAGTCCTGGACCGTAAATGATGCATGCCGTAGGAGAATCGAAGTCTTCGAGATGACATGTTATCGAAAAATGCTACGAATATCGTGGGTAGCAAGAGGAACAAATGAATCAATTCTGAAGGAGCTAAGGAATGCTCCTAAAGCACGCTTACTCCGAAACATCCATAGGCAAATATTGGGATTTTTCGGCCATGGCATCCGGCGAGACGACATTGAGAAGTGAATCATCCAGGGTAAAGTTGACGGAATATGGCTGAGGGGACCGGTACCTTGACCAGATAAAGAGTCTGACTAATCTGCGACTTCAGAAATTAATGCACACAGCAGAAGACCGCGGGAATTGAGTGAAGGGTCATGAACTACGACCAAAAACAAGACGAAGATAATCATAGGGAAATAATATGTATCTCTACTTAGTATAAAACAAAGTCCCCGTTCCTTGGATGTCACGGATAATCTCGAGAACCACTGGATGGATTTTGATGAGGTTTTCACCATTCTGTAAAGGATATCTCGAGGGAGGTTTCTTTAGAAAATAATTTATTTGTGATCAAAGGAAGCCAAGCAGTGAAAAGTCGAAAAAAATACCTGGTGTCCTTGCATTTTTTTAGCTTTCGCTGGGCAAACCGTTAAAATTATCTATATACAATGAGTGCAAGAATTGTTCAGCATGAAAAGTTCTAAAAAAAATCGCCCACTAGGCTATAAGTATTTTTACGTTTTCATTTCTTCCAACAATCTCCATTCAATTACTCAGGCGACAGTTATCTAGCTAGGGGCGAGCCTATCACCCCAGTTACAGCCTGGCTAGCGGGCGAACATATTACTCCAGATACAGCCAGCAGGAAACTGTCGAGTCGTGTTGACTTCAGAGAACTTCAGAGAAGAGTGGATGTGTCCGGAGTTTCCCTGGAAGAGCAACTCGGCTTTTCTTCATTTCGCCTGTGAACTTTTCGTTCCACAAAATTCACAGTCAAGTTAAGATTGGACGAAAGGAGGATTTGTGTTTCATGCACAACGCCATTCTTAAATTACATCTGAGAGAAATTCGTTGCACATGCATTTCCATGATAATATAATTAATAGTCCAGTCAGTGATTTAAACTCATCATGTCGAGACGTAAAACGGATAAGTTATAGGTCGCAGTTCATTTACATCGAAAAAAAAACAGGGGCTCACATCTAGTGGGACGTGGGTTGACGACCACGGGGCCCCAGCTGAGTCCGGCATTGCTTCCACTTACTTGTGCCGGGCTCATCTCTGTCTTCTTTCCTGTCGACCTCACTTGGTGAACTCTTGTTCTCTTCCGACCCCGACGGTATTAGGGTATCCGAGGCCTAGGGAGTCTCTTCCTTTCCCGCCTTAATTGGCCCTTGTCTCATCTTTTCTGATTCCCTCCTTCTGCGATGGATCAGCCTTCTTTTCCTTTTCATGTTATCCCCTGCCTTCTGCTCAAGGCCCTCAAGAAGGCAGGGTGTTTGTAGCCCCACCACTTCTGGTGCACCCTGGATTGTGCTACAACCTCAGGGGCTCACGGCTGGTGAGTTCGGGAGTTGGCGACCCCGAGGGATTCCTGAGCTGGGTCCGATTTTCCCCCTTTTGTTCATTACCTGTGGGGAGGACCCTCTCCTCTTTCCCATTCCTATCTGCCTTTCATGACTCTCCTCTCTTCCAAGTCCCTCAATCCGCATTCTTCGAGGGTTGAGGGCATTTATTTTCCTCCTGTCCTTTATTTGCCTTATTCTCCTTTTGTTTTCCATTTCTTTTTCTAGTATATAAGTTAGTAGTTAGTTTTAGTTATAGTTGACATTTCATTTTCATCTTCACGATCACCCAAACCATTAGGGGCCGATAACCTAGATGTTAGGCCCCTTAAAACAACAATTATCATCATCATCACATCGAAAAAAGCGTAATGCATTCATAACTGTTCCCGGGCGAAGCCGGGCCTGGTTGCTAGTATACATAAAAATCCTAGCCCTAATTATGAGACAATTTCAACACACATCCAAGTACACGGGACTGATGTCTAAGATGTCCTAAGACCCTAAAATGATTTAAGAAGAACCGACTAAATCCCTGATCAACACCAACACATTATCATTCTGGTAGGGAAAGTACATTCCATCAGCTGATGAATGGGCCAGAATTCCTTACACCTTGTTATTAGTATGAATATGTATTTGATGTCTATATTATGCTGTCCCAGAACTAACAGTTTGTTGCTCCAATCATATTACGACATAATTTACGCCTCACCAAACGCAAGACTCTTATTAAAAATTCTGAGACGATAAAATTAAAATAAATTGGCCTTTCGTATGTACAGAGTTAGTGAAAAATATCACCAGCAGCGCTAGTTGCATCCTCGGGCAATCTAAAGGTAGCTGTCAACCAGCCTGGAAAATTTCCATACCCACTTTATCGTCGACGTGTGAGGAAGGCCATCATTGGTTGAGGACAAATCAATCAGGCACTTCCGTTACTGGCTAGTACTGGTACGTCTTCTTCTTATTCTTCTTAATATCCCGTTTCCAGTTCCATAGGTCGGGTTGCGCATCAAGGACCTCCACAGCTGTCTATCCCTCCACCATTCATTTCCTTCTTTCAATATGCCTACTTCTGTTTCTTTTACTCCTCTTTTCTCTATGCATTCCTTCACCGTATCTATCCACCTCTTTCTGGGCCTTCCTCGTGTTCTTCTTCCTGGTAATTCCTCCATAAATATTATTTTTGGTACTCTATATTCTTCCATTGATCGACTGTCCGGGTGAGCCTTTTGAGCAGAATGTTTGAAAATACTTTGCGATCAACAATTCGGGTTCAGGAAAGGAAGGTCCATCCTTCAAGCTTTCAAAAATCTACTGAATGACAGGAAAAGCGCTTAGACACCCTAAAGGAATTGTCCATGCAATATTTGTCGACCTCTCGAAGGCCTTCGACCTACTAAACAGATCGAAGCTCATTATAAAACTGGAGCAAACGATGGATGAAAAATCCGAAATCACGTATATGATTAAAAAAAAACATCCTGGCTTTAACAAAGTAGAGATAAACGATGGGATATCAACCTCAAGAGAGATCACCCAAACCAACGGAGTACTACAAGGCGACCCACTGGGTCCCACTCTGTTCAACGTCGCGACAGCGGATGTTATACGGGCTATTGAAAACACAAAATCAGTATAACTTTACCTGTACGCAGATGACATGGTTCTGGGGTCTGCAAACAGGCAGAAGCTACAAGAAGTGCTCAACAACTTGCAGGACTGGGCGGAGGAAAATGAGCTCAGTATAAATGAAAAGAAGACAGTGTATATGGCCTTCCGAAAAGGAGGAAAACTAGCCGCTGAAAACAAAATGATCCTGGGAGAGAGTGAACTTCAGACAGTCAATTCCTACAAATACCTCGGCCTCACTCTACAGACAACGAGCCAATCCTTTAGACTACATATAAAGGAACGAGCAGCAGCAGAACTGATATGGGAAAGGCTATCCATGACAGACCTAATCTCAATTGAAAAAGTAAAGGCTTCTTTCCTGAAAAGGGTGCCAGGAATTGCAAGAATGTCCCAGTCCAGGCTGGCGTACGACCTATCAAAAGAAACATACTACATCGTAGATCTCAGATTAAGACTACAACTGCCATCTACTAAGCATATGAAGAAACTCCTCGAGATATGACATCAGAAGCAGAACAAAATCCCGCTCGAATTCAACGCAACAGAAGCAATGGTGGACAGGAAATGGACAAACGAGAACAAGGAGATGAGTCATGTGATAACAAGACTCGCCATCCACGGTTTCCACCACAAGATCTGTAAAAATGTTAAATACCATGGACCGAATGAAGAATGCATATGTTTTCTGTGCAATAACCCCTGCGACAAATACCACATCACATCATGCAGCAAACGGACAAAGAGCATAGTTGAATACAGTAAAGATTAATCTACCTGTAATAATTATTTGTAAGCACACCTTATAACTGTCCATTATGGCCACTTGGCTGCAATAAATATTTATTTATATATTCTTCCATTCTCATCATATGTCCGTACCACTTCAGCTTACTGGTTTCTATCTTGTCTTGCAGTTTTGGGAACCCAGTTCTCTCCCTAATGTCCACATTTCTGACTTTATCCCTGCATGTCTTCCCAATTATTCCTCTAAGGAACTTCATCTCGGCTGCTTGGACTCAGCTTTCATCGCGTTTTGTTGTGGTCCAAGTACCTGCTGCATATGTCAATATTGGTGTGTAATACATTGAGAATAGAACTCTGGGACTTCCTGGTTCCATACTAAACCTCTCACACACTGGTAAAACCCATTAGCTTGTTGGAGTCTCTTTCCAATTTCTTAATTTATTGTACCATCTTCTGCGAGTGTGCTCCCCAAATAGCCTACTTAAAGCTTTTCACCATTTCCAATGGATTTCCATAGACTTCAATATTCTGTCTTCCTTCTCTCTTGTTTCTTATCATCACTGCAGTCTTACTCTTCTCCACACTTATTTTCATTGCATATTTCTGTACCATACAGTAACTTGTTCTTGCACTTCTATTTCATTGTGTTCGCATATTCGTCTGCAAAGAGTAAGGCCTTAGTCTCCTTGTTTCCCATTCTTCGTGGATTTCTCCATGACAGTTATAAACAGTACAGGGGATGACACACTTCCTTGTCGAAGTCATGTTTCAACACTGAACCAGTTTGTTTGTCCTACGCACGTGTAACATACAATAATATTCCATTACTTACTTCCTAGGCACTACAGCCGTGGGTGAGCCTTGCCTTCCTTCAGAATACACATCCGAACTGTTCTCTCTTTATCTTCTACCACCATCATTTAATATTCATCTTCTTCCACAAGGATCAGTGCTTGCCCCACTTCTGTTCAATTTATATATTTCAGATATACCCCCCACAAAATCCAGGAAATTTTGTTATGCAGATGATTGGGCACTTGCCACTAACGACCTATGCTTCGAGGAGATAGAGGAAACGCTGACAAAAATCTCGCTGTTTTAGGAAACTACTTCCGAAAATGGAGACTCCAACCAAGCATGAGTAAAACAGAAGTTTCTTGTTTTCATCTGAACAATCGAATGGCTTTAAGGGACCTCAAGGTATACTTCGATAACACCCTTCTCCGCCACAATAGACACCCCCAAATATCTGGGTGTTACACTCGATAGAACGCTGTCGTTCCAAGAACACTTGAGAAAGAGTGCTGCCAAGATTCAGACACGCAACAACATCATTCGAAAACTATGTGGTACTACTTGGGGTGCAAGTGCAACTACTTTACGTTGCTCAGCTCTTGGCCTGGTTTACTCTACTGCAGAGTATTGTGGCCCTGTCTGGATAAACAGCCCTCATGTGAAGAGAATAGATGTTAAATTAAATGACACAATGAGAATGATCACAGGCACGATCAGATCAACTCCTATTCAGTGGCTGCCTGTATTAAGCCATATTCCCCCACCCCACCTCCGCAGATGCAATGCTTTGATGAATGAATACAAGAAGATCCAGATTAATCAAAGACTGCCCATTCATGAGGATATCCACCACCTACATATACATAGACTGAAGTCAAGACATCCACCCATCTGCACGGCGGAGAACCTGGCAATGAGTAATTTCAACCTTACTGAGAAATGGTCTAATGAATGGAGACAATTCGCCCCAGCAGAGTCTTTGGAAATGCCATGCATCTCACAGAAGGTACCTGGCTTTGAACAACCTCGGAAAGTATGGTCCAAGCTAAACCGGATCCGAACTAACCAAGGTGTGTGTGCAGATCTGCTATACAAATGGAGGAAAAAGTCATCATCTTGTTGCGACTGTGGAGCTGAGAGGCAAACTGTGAAGCACATCACCCAAGAATGCCCTCTGAGCCGTTTCGACGGAGATAGAAGAGAATTTTTCCTGGGGACACCGCAAGCGATTAACTATGTAAATAGTGTAAATATAGATCTGTAGCTCATGTATACGCCATACGATAAATAATAAATAAATTCTTAAGGTACTCTTCAATGTCCTTGCTCCTTCCTTTTTGGGGTCTTCCTCTCTTCCTTGTTCCATACATTCTTCCATGCATTACTTTCTTTGGCATTCTCCCCTCCCCCATTCATTCCACAAGGAGGTCAAATAATTTATAATACTTCTCTAAAGTCTTCTGGAGCTGTTCAGTGATGACAAACTAATAGAATTTAGATATATTTCATTAGTTTTATCTTGTGATTTGTTATTTTATTAATATCATTGTTGTATTTAAATAGCTTATGACCCAACCTTGACACCCTCCTATATCTTCACCATTGTTGATATCGTCCAACTCTTTATTAGATCTAATTCTCCAATGATCTTCTTCTCTTAAGGGGCCATACATCCTTCTCAATATTTTCCTTTCAAATACTCTTAAGAGCAATTTCATCCGCTGCTGTCATGATCCATGCCTATGAAACCACTGGTCTTATCCAGGGCTTGTACAGGTTTACGTGAGTTGCTCTAGACAGCAGCGTAGACTTGACAAGATTTTGGTTAGAATAATAGGCCTTGTTACCCATCATCATTCGTTTATTAATCTCTACTGAGATTTAGTTTTCCCTGTCTATAATGGTCCCTAGGTAACTAAAACATTTGACTCTTTCAAATGTTCCATTAATTCGAATAATTCGATTTATTCGCCAATTTGAAATTCAAATCGAATATTCGAAGCAAGCAAGTCAACGAGTAAGTTAGTCTACTCGAGTATTTCAAATTGTCGATTTAAAAATAAATCGAACAGTTCATATATTAAAATTATTCGACGATGATAAACTTTAAACTTTCTTCGGTTTTTCCCAATTGATTGGGTTCGCCGGAACCAACCAGGCTCATCTTGATTTTGGCCGGGGATTTAAGGCCGGATGCCCTTCATTGCGCCACGTGATTTTTCAGGAGAAAATTCCTCCACGCTGTCACCAGGATTCGAACCCCGGCCGTCCCGGTGAAGGACGAGCAGCTAAGTCACTGCGCCATCACGCTCCCCTATTCGATGTTGATAAGCACCCGAAAAAAAATACAGCAGTTTGTGTAAATATACTCTAAATATAAATCTCTACTTAGTATAAAAGAAAGTCCCCGATTCTTGGATGTCACGGGTAATCTCGAGATCCACTGGTTGGATTTTGATGCGGTTTTCACCATTCTGTAAAGGATATCTCGACGATGATCTATGTAGGAAATAATTTATTTATGATCAAAGGAAGCCGAGCAGTACCGTAACGATTTAAGTGGGAAAGTCGAAAAAGAAACTGGCGTCCGAGTGCTTTGTAAGCTTCCACTGGGCAAACTGTTAAAAATATCTAAATACTATGAGTGTAAGAATTATTCAGCATGAAACCTTCTACAAAAAGTCCGAGAGAGCATATCCCTATCTACAATACATCGCCTACTCTAAGAGATTTTACGTTTCCATTTCTTCTAACAATCTCCATTCAATTACTGAGGCGACAGTTTACGAGCTATCTAAGGGCGCGAGTCTATCACCCCAGTTACAGCTTAGCTAGTGACGAGCTTATTGCCCCAGATACAGCCAGCAGCAAACTGTCGAGTCGAGTTGAGTTAAAAACTTTAGAGAAGAGTGGTTGCGTTTGTAGTTTCCCTGGAAGTGCAATTCGGCTTTTCTTCATTTCGCCTGTGAACTTTTCGTTCCGCAAAATTCACAGTCAAGTTAAGATTGGACGGAAGGGGGATTTGTGTTTCATGCACCTCGCTATTCTTAAATTACGTCTGATAAGAATTTGTTGCACATGCATCTCCATGATAATATAATTAATAGTCCAGTCAGTGAATTTAACCCATCATGCCGAGACGTAAAACGGATATTGGTCGTTGTTCATTGTCATTGAAAAAAAAAAGCGCTTATCACGTAATGCATTCATATCTGTTCACGGGCGAAGCCGGGTCAGGTTGCTAGTATAAATATAAACTTGTCGAATTTCCGAATAGTCCGATCATTTCACTAATACGACTATTTGTAAATTCGAACAAAATCGAACATTTGAATGTGCGAATAACTCGATTAGTCGAACTTTTCGTGGGCTATGTTCGAATCAAGTATTCGTATTGGAAATTATTTGAACAATTGGAATTATTCGGTTAGAACATGTGCAGCCCTACTACAGTAAGTCTAGGGTAACCGGAAATCCAGAACCATTTGTCTGGGCATTTGAATGCGTTCCCTCTGTGTCAGCCCCCTTAGCGAGGGCCAATTCCACCACCCTTTCGGTACATCCTTGGTTGTGAGGCCGGGGGTTCAAACCCCGTCACATCAATTGCCCTCTGGCTAGGGACAAGGATTGAAGAAAGGTCGGTCGGTTGGTTCCTTAATTTAGAGGCTGTGACAACGCGGTCATGTAGCCCCGTGTACTTTGGGTGTGTGTAGAATCTGTCTGATAAACGGTGTTAATTGTGATGGCTGTTTTAGTGAGTGTTATCTGTTTCTTAATTCAGGTAAGGACTGCAGACGATAATTTCAAGTAGGCTAGTTCCTACTGTTGCTGCCAAATGTTACCATCCACGACACCTAGCTTGCGGATTTGGCTACTAGATGGTATCGCAGTCAGCACCTGGCGGCGAACGTTGGAACTAACAGCGTCATCAATTCCAACCTACAAATTTTGGCTTCACACAAGTCTAGTTAGTGGAAGGTTCTCTTTCATGCCATAAATTTATGACATGGGACCGTCGGCTTTACTTCCTCTCCGAAGGAAGGCATACTGAGGGATTTTTAACGCTCTCAAATAATCCGACGACTTTTGCCGGGTCTGAACCCGCGACCTTGGGCATAGAAACTCAGCATGCTACCAACTATACCACCGAAGTCGCTGAAGAAAGGTCAAGGGGCTTTTGCTTTCACATACTGCAGGTCCCGTTTTAAATGACGGGTTCCGTGTCGCATGCATTCCCATCTTAATTAGAAACAATTAGCCGTAGGTATAATGGCGAGGAACACTCGTTAATCGAAGATTTGCACAGCCAATTAAAACATTAATCAAGCTAACTCGCTCTTCCGCCGCCGCGCACAATGAGGTAAGATACTCGACATTCTCACACTCATTGGGAGAGCCACTTTGTCTGCAGACAAGTAGAAACAAGCCCAGATAGCGGAGGTCAAACACGGCATTAATCAGTGTCTCTCTAGTCCGTGCAGAGGAGACTCCACAGATTGAGAGAAGAGTTTCTTTATGGGAAGCTTTGGAGCTACGTGTTGCCATATTAGCAGTTTACAATGAACAATTGTCAAATTTCTAACATCAACCGTATTTGGTTTCCAGTCGACCGACCGGGCCAGGAATGGAATAAATGAAGCCCCCATCTAGCGGCGAGGATATGAACTGTACCGGCTGCCGAAGCCTGTAGCACTCCTCTGGGGCAATGATTAAATGAATGACAGATGAAATGAAATGAAAGTGGAGAGTGTTGCTGGAATGAAATATTGACAGGGAAATCCGGAGTACCCGGAGAAAAACCTGTCTACCTCCGCTTTATCCAGCACAAATCTCACATGGAGTGACCGGGATTTGAACCACGGACCCAGCGGTGAGAGGGCGGCGTGCTATCGCCTAAGCCACGGAGGCTTCACAGTCGAACTTACATATGTCGAATTTTCGATATCTCGAAGTAATTTTAACAGGATGCATCATTAAAAATCCTAAAATCTACAATTTTCATCATTTAACTTGAAATGTTGACCATGCATAGTCAATATCACTGGCATACAACGTGCAAAGTGTTAAATTTCTAACAGCAACTGCTTTTGAGATATAGATTATTTTTTTTAAATTTTCAAACATTTTGATACGTTTTTGAAATGTTCCTCATGCCAAACATCTCAGCAGATCTGGCTTAAAATTTCAAAAAAAAAAACACAAAAACTTATCTTTAGAATACTAATATAAAAGAAGTGATGTGCAGATTTTGTAAAATTATAATTACAGTTAAAGATACATATTATTTCACATAGTCATGACTAGAGCTCGGATTTTTCGGTTAATAAATATTTCTTTTATGTAAATACATATTTGAAGCATTTTTCTATTAACACATAAATTCCTGCTTTTCACTTATAGCACATAGAAATACAGTGCATAATATTTACAGTTGTTATAATCAGTATGCTAGATCTTTCAGTTTATTGCATTTTTGTTCTGTGTTACTTCAACGGGGAAGAACCTGTGAGCTATCTAATCTTCAGCAGTATGTTAAGGAATTTTAAGATAATTTTACTTCTGATGGGGGCGTTCTGTTCTGCCAACCATGTGGGAAAGCAATCAAGGCTGAACAGCGATCTCAAGTTACACAACACCTCAAGGGCAAGAAACATATTGCCGCAGTTTCGCGCCTTCAGAAGAAGTCTTTCGCGATAATCATCGGTCATTTGTGATGGACAACCTGAAGATGTATCTCGTTGTGTGTTATAATTCTTCAGCAGTCAGTGAGACATAGCAAAAATTGCATTCGTGAGTACTGCATATTGTTTATATTCACATTAATAAACTCTATTATAATTAAATATTTTTCTTTTTGTCACATATTTCAGGTATTTCTAATACATAAAAAATAAATATTTTCCCGATTTTTAGCACCTAAAAATCCAAGCCCTAGTCATGACCTAGAGCCCGGATGTTCAAGCATTAATAGGATGGATTGCAACACGGTATAGACATGCCAGTTCGTAAATTATACAGTAGTATACCTTACTTAATGTGCTATTTCCGCTTTGTTGTAATTTTTTCATAATGAAACATATCTTTCATTTAGATATAAATTCGAATTTGAAGTATATTAGGAACGTTATTTCGAAGATCTCATCAATTCCTGGAAAAGCAACTTTTAGTATTTGCTCATTTCTCAACGTTCTATATTTTGAAAAAAAAAAAAAACCAATGCACAGGACTCCATTAAACACGAACCTTTGCTTCAGGTCACAGTAATTCAGGCATTTTGAATATACATTCATTACTCCTAGAAATTTTTGTTTTCAAATTCAAAGCACTTTTAGAGTAGTCCATTATTTTTGTGTGTGTAACGGCTAAATATGCAATTTCTCTACATGGAATTTCTTTTCTAGACCATACCTGCACTAAACTGCTCAAATAAAGTTGCAGCCTATTCTATTAATGCCTAAATATCCGGGCTCTAAATGACAAAATTTCTATATTTTATCGTGTTGAAAGTGAGAAAAAATTATAGTTATTGTATTATGAGATATATTGTAAAGATTGCACATTAGTTTATTATTCTGTTGTATGTGAAGCTATCCTAAAGGTTTCAAGGAGATAAGTTGAAAATTGTGGCATGAGGAGCATTTTGAAAGCTGAAAAATGGTGGAAACAAATATCTGAGAAAAATGAGATTGACAATTTAGAGTAGTTGACTTAGAACTTCCCGGCACCATATGTTGAATCTTCTGCTGTCTTCTTCCTGGCCTCACTAGTAGTTTTTGATAGTTCTAGTTTTCTTCGGGTAATTTGGAACCCCTGACGCCCAGACACTTCACTGTGGCCAAGTCTACGCTTCTCCCTCATTTAACTCATGTTATGCCCTGAGCTGCTCACTTTAACATCCCTAACACTAGCTTTTAGTTTCTCACTTGCTTCAAAACCCATATTGAAATCAAAAATTGCTCCCGTGGCTCATAATCACAAGATTCACGGTCACGTAAAACTACAATCTTCCTTCAAAAATTGCTGATGCTACAGGAAATTTACCCTAATTTTCTAAATTTCCACAGATTTTCTCCAAATTCCCTAAAACCCCCCAAATTTACCAAAATTACTTAAAATTGTTTCAGACGAACAAAATTTCTTACATTCAACGCGTGCGTTCAATTCAAAATCTACGAAAAGCACACAAATCGCTATGAGAATGGTCAAAATATGCGCTGGGCTATTTAAATGGCCCCGAAGGGCTTTAAATGGTTCACTTTTAAGGAAAACGAAGTTAAAATAGAAAGTACTAGAAACATAATAAAAATTAAAAAATAAGAAAAAGCATTTTTTCCCCTCAATTTTCGCAAAATGTGACCGCTGCATTCCCTTAATTTCCCGGCAAATTTCCACACAATTTATATGTCATGTTCCTTCTCTTCTCTTCATTAGCAGTCGTCAGAAACATTGAAGAAGCTATTCACATCATGAAGGAGAAGACAAAGGGAATAAAAGCAAATGGGGGAAGGAAACATTGTATCAGATTTGCTGATGACATCGTAATAGTTGCAGACTCCGAAAAGGAAATGAAAAAAACGCTGCAAGTTCTATCAGACACACTTAAACTATGGATATTAAAAGTGAACAAGCGGAAAACCAAAGTAATGGTAGTTCGGAAATTAAAACCAATATAAAAATTGATCACTTGAGAATTTAACAAGTGAAACAATTTTGTTATCTCGGTAGTGTAATCACAGAAGACAATAGATGATTAATGGAAGTGAAGAGAAGGACTGCATTGGAAAACGGGCGTTTATGACCAAGGAAAACATTTTATCCACCAAACATATGAATATAAATGTAATAAAATCCCTTGCAAAATCATTTATATGGAGTACACTGCTCTATGGAAGTGAAAGTTGGACTCCTGGTGAATTGGAAAAGAATCAACTTGAAGCTGCTGAAATGTGGATATGGAGGAAAATGACAAGAACGAGCTGGATGGAAAGAAACACCAACCTGGAAGTCTCAAGGGAAGTCAAAGAAGAGAGAAGATTAATGAAGGAAATGAGAAAGAGAACAAATACAATTTATTGGACATGTCATCAGACACAACACTTTCATCGTTAACATTCTTGAAGGTAAGATGCTCGGAAAGAAAGGAAGAGGACGGCCTAGGACGAAGTATTTGGAGGACATCAAGAATAGAATGGGATGTGACAATTACATGGAACTGAAACGAACCGCCAACGACAGAAGAGTGTGGTTCCATCGACAAGGCATTAGCCTTTAGAATATGATAATGATGACAGAAACATCTCTCCTTGCCCATTCGCCTTAATACCTCTTCATATGTTACTTACTCTATGTACCCGTCTGATCTTCATCATTCTTCATTTCAAACGCTTCTACAGTATGCTCGTCTTTTCTGCTACGCCGATGCTAATACAAGAGACCCCCAGCTCTCAAACATGTACGATACATGTTAAAAACCACGAATCTCCACAGACACAGGAGAAATGTCGTCCAACAACTAGGGTTGCCAGACGTTCAGTTTACCCGGAACAAGTCCGCTTTCTCTTGTTTTGTTCCGCGATCCGTTTTAATCTTTACCGGAACGCCAAATATACCGTTTTTTTGTGTTAATTTGATAATATATTCAATTTCGCACCAATTTTCAAATGTCCCGCTTAAGAATTGATTGTAATATCTAGCTTGTTTTCTGGTGATACAGGTGCAAGTTTGAAAGAGAAAATGATTTCTATGTCTGTGTCAGATAGTTGGGAACATGTTATAGATTTATTAGGGGCAACAAAATTAAGGAGTATCATAGTCCTTGTGAAGTTAATACTCAGCATTTTCCCCTCCAATGATTTTACGGAGAGAGTTTTTTTCTGTCGTGAATATCAAGTGGAGAGATGATAGAAACAGAAGCTCCATTAGTTTGATAAAACAAGAATTGTTTACATATTACAATTATGACGAAAATTGTAGTGAAATTTATCAGAAGGTTGTCACTGTTCATTTTCCTTGGATTATTTTAGGTTAGGATGATGACTAGGCTACTCTTTGCTGGTGAGCTAACTTGCGTCTCACGACAGACTTGGCTGGACAAGCTGATTGGTCGCTCTGACCAAGATCGAGACATAACTTTAACCTCACTTTTGCAACACAGGCGATTGTTATCCCAGTCACGTTGTAACGACGTTTATAAATTATATTTACGGTATTTAAATTTGTTCAAAATTTTGAAATCTCATTACCGGAGCCCCCCCTTCTCGAATCTATAAAAGTTTGCATACTTACGAGGGGGTGAATGCCTAAACGTTAACGTACTTTTGGTAAGATAACGAACAGAAAGATTCTGTTGTATTGTCCTTAACAGCCCACTATAGCGACGAAAGATGATGATGATGATAATTGTTGTTTTAAGGGGCCTAACATCTAGGTTATCGGCCCCGGCGACGAATGAAGAATGAGCGCTGGTCTACTGCTTTAATCTATAATTTTATTAAGAATAATACTGTTCATTTTATTTCATTTCATCAGTGTGCTAAGCTTTCGTTGATGAAAAACTTGCGTCTCGTGACAGACTTGGCTGGACAACTGGACAACTCTTGTTCTTGTACTGTACGAGAAGCTGGAATCGATAGGTTAAGGAAGTAACGTCGAATTTTGATAACGTCACACCATTCAACCAATCAGCTTATCCAGCCAAGTCGGTCGCGAAACGTAAGTGTGAGCTATTCTACTTCAGGCCTTAGCGCTGATCATAGAGATTCCTTGCAATAGTTCATCAGTAAAGGAGAAGAGCGCCATGTATTATTTAATTGTAGATCTCCGTGCAATTTGGAAGTTCTATTTATGATGTTGTTTTGTTTCTTTTTGGTTATTCTTTGACTTAGATAGGGTATTGTTTTGAGTGTTAGTATCTGTTGAGATTTACTATGGAGATTGTTTGGAAGATGGGTTATGTTTAATGATGGTCTGGTGTTGTCTTGTGTATATAATATGGTTTCTTTTTATGAGAATAAATGTAGAAAGGCTTTGAGGAAAGTGTTTTGATGAAGGGCTTGGAATGGTGCTAGTAAGAATTGCATTGGAGGCAAGTAGAGTATAAGATATAAATTGCATGAGTGTATCAGGTCTGAAGGAGGTGTGTACAAGCCAGAGAGAGTTGTGTTTTGTAAGAGAAAAGTTTCCCTCATTGTGAATTAACAAGTACGACCCCAGATTAACCCAACTACTTTTTGACATGTTAAAAGGTACTTACAAATAAAAAATCCTTGCAAAGAGTCGTTCAAATGAAAAGCATTTTTAAGTTGCTGGTGTCATAGGCCTATATGTTGTGTCTTTGATTATGTAATGTTTATTTAATACATGTGTGTATTATTTATTGCAACAATTAACAGCCTTAATTTAAAAAAAAAACATGTTTTGGGACGTGTGTTCCGTTTTTCCATTCTTGAAATCTGGCAACCTTGCTGACAACTCATAGGAAGGACACAGCGATTCCGAACAGTGCCATTCGTTGAGACGTTGACAACTGAAGAGATGCAGGTGCGACAAGCCCTCATCACCATCGAGTGCAGTGGCTGAAGCTAATCAGACGAGCGACAGGGAGATAGAGATCAGAGGAAACAGTAATGGTACGAAAGTTCGCGTGAACGGTATAATTATATCTATAAATACCTGGTAATGCCTACACCAGTGAGTGATTGCCTCGACATAATAACAGTTCTCCGTCACGCAAACCATTGCATAAAAGTGATAGATAATAGTAATTTACACGTATCTATGCGACCGGCGGGAAACGGGAATTCTTTCTATTTACAGTACTTTAGACGGGTTCTTGTGAGAGCTCTTTGTGAGACACTCCCCAGGTCGAGGACTGGATAGCTGCACCGATCGGAGATCTGTGTAACTGGAAATCCAGATTTTCAAAATTGCCTCACTTTTTCTTTTGTAACACAGATGCTTATTCTTATTTCACAATCTGATAGCAATGTGTGTTTGCTAAAGGACAGAGATTAATTCACAAGCTAATCTCTAAACAGTAGACTACATCATTCATCCGATTGCAAGGAAACTTTGGTGAGTTGTTATGGACGCTCCCACGAAGGTTTCATAATTAGTAAATCCATTTTACAAAAGTAGCGCGCGAGTAGTAGCAACAAACGAATGATGACGCGCGAATCGTTTCAACAAAGTTCCGTTTGCGTTTATATACCAATGATCCAATTGTGGTTGGTTGGTTCCTTAGTTTAGGGGCTGCGACAATGCTGTCATGTAGCCCCGTGTACTTTGGGTGTGTGTAGAATCTGTCTGATAACCGGTGTTAATTGTGATGGCTGTATTAGTGTGTGTTATCTTAGCTTTCCACGGTGGGTGAGTGGATAGCGGGTCGGTCTACTAACCGCAAGATTGCAGGTTCGCTCCTGGCCGTGGTAAGTGATTTTTGAAAGGCGGCAAAAATACGACACGCATGTCATACTATGTTGGCATGACAAAGAACCCGTTTGAATTCAGTAGGCCGTGTTCATAATGGCAAAATTAATATCGGGAGTTTCCACCAACACAAAGTTCCTCATTTCTCTGCTAGAAAGCGCTATAGTGTTCAAGGAGCTTAGATATCTAACCTCCTTGACTTTCATAGTGATTCAAGGAACAACGAAATTCGACATGCAAGCTACCCTCTGGGTGTCAAATTACAAAGCTTGCACCCAGCACCCGAGGCCATAAGATATTATTATTATTATTATTATTATTATATCTGTTTCTTAATTAATTCAAGTAAGGACTGCAGACGATAATTTCAAGTAGTTCCAACGGTTGCTACCAAATGGAACTAATAGAGCGTTATCAATTCTAACCTATAAATTTTGGCTTCACACAAGTGTAGTTAGTGGAAGGTTCTTTTTCATGCCATAAATATATGACATGGGACCGCCGGCTTCACATCCGCACCGAAGGAAGGCTTACTGAGGGATTTTTAACGTTCTTAAAATATCCGACGTCTTCGGCCGGGTTTGAACCCGTGACCTTGGGCCTAGAAGCTCAGCATGCCACAGAAGCCACCTGGGGAGGCATGGAGAGCTGCATCAAACCAGTGAAAAGACTAAAGACTCCAACAACAAACCATGGAGCGTGTATGTGCGAGTCATACGCCAGTCCCTCGCTGCACACCTGCTGTGCAGCAGACATCAAGCGGGGGTCTTGCTGCTAATTGTAGTCTACACTGTCACTATTAAGTGGAGCGCGATAATACATGTGCGACGCGACGCTTTGTTCCATCATCTCAATTATATAAAGCCATTTTTGTTCCATTTTCATCAGCTTCAAAGTTGTTTTTTTTTTCTAAAAGCACGAGTGACACTTTTTAATTGTGGTCCACTTTTGAAACTTCAGAAGCTTGAGCTTCCAGGACAGCAATTTTGTTAAGCATTCACCCGTGTAACCTACCTTAATAGCCATGCGTCCATAGAGAGAACTACAAGGGGACTACGGTTCAAAGTTGATCGGCCACATTCCTTTCATAACGTAGGATACAACTGGGGATACATTATTCAATGAAGTAGGCCCTAATATACGCTTGGTTATCTGTTTTAATAACCCAAAAAGAATGGTTTTTAAACTCGCGAATTTTCGCGAATTCCGCACGAACACGCGAATTTTAGTTTTTTTCTTTTCGTTTTCTCAATGCACTCCCGATAATTCGCGGCAATTAATGCACGAATTTCCGTGATTTATCGAAAACCGCAAATTATCCACAATTATATTTTTGAGCTTAGCAGAAACAAAACTACGGTATTGGTTAAAATATTGATATGTATTTTATGAACACGAAAAAAAAACGAAAAAAAAACACACTTGATAACATAGAATTGTAAGACACAATAGACACAGATCAAAATGTACCAGTTCCCTGCACCAGTCATAACCAGGTGGTCTTCTTGGTTTCAGTCTGTAGCCTACCTGTCAGAGTAATGGAAAGATATTGTGCCCAAAGATACCTCACTGTGATTCTTTTAGTGAAATGGCTAAGGCTACGGAGAACCATGCGATGATCGGCCAAAGCTCTATGACTTTGCTTGGCGATAAATCCGAATTCTGGGAGCTGTCATCTAAATGACACAGCGGTATTTTTGGCGTGGACCACTTCTGTCACCAGTCTGGAATGCAGGAAATTTGTATTCCAGATCCAACAGTAGGCTACCACCATTTTATTTTATTCTATAAATCTACAATATGCTCATTTATTTGTCTCCATAGACATGATTCTGAAAGTCCATCCATCTGTCGTTCTCTTCGCCAAAACAGCTGCGTCAATTTTGAAAAAAAAATGTTGTTACCTTGCACACAGGTATTTTGTACGTTCCACAATATAGTAGGGGCCCGGAAATGGTATGTGGGGGGTCACATCTTACATTTTCCACTATGGTATCATATCAGTTGTCATTAAAAAATCCTGTTCAGCGTCCTTTTCCACTCACAACTCTCCGCGGGCTGGCTAGTGTGAGCTTCGTATATCTCTTCGTTTAGTTGTTGTGGCGCTGTTGTAACGTTTCGAAGGGGTGGTGAGGTCATATAAGGTTCGTTACTGGTGTTATGCACACAAGGAAAATTTATTTAACTAAAATATTGTTAATTCAAAAATAACTCACAGCAGCCTAACTTCAACAAAACGTAATTACCATACTCCTTCAAATCATATTGTGTATTATCTGTAAGAGTCTTTTCATACAATGGTAGTGACATATCTGTTGAAGAGACCTATAATCCAGTTTAAAATGCATTAACCCCACTATCTTCAGAAACTCAAATTCATACTGCCAATATTCATATCTCTGATGATGGCATTCTTATATATTCCATAACATGAATTCTCTTCCTCTATTCACATCTTTTTCCAACAAGCCTACACCTACATAATAAAAACATAACACAAACATAAAAGGAATGTATAACCTGCTCAATGGGCAAAGTCCCCTTTAACCTCATTGCTAGGTCACCACCATTGAACTATAGATACTACTGGAACAACTCCTCCCATGGTAACCCTCGCTGAAAACTGCTTCCTGGTCATCGCCTCCTTGACGTGCACTACCAGGAGTAACTAGTCGCACCAAAAACTGTCATACCATTGAACTCTAAGTTGCAAGTCAGCTGATATGTCGTGATTCTTTTCATATATTTGTTCGTACGTACCTCTGTGCAACGTTATTATATTGTATGGCATTTTCCAATAATACGGTAGGTTTACGGTCGACTTTATTCTCGAATTGAGATTTGTAATGAAATAGTCTATTCTGCGTTTATGGATACGTCGTACATCAAATTTTGACCTAAATAGCATATGGCAAATACACGTACGCCCTATTATAGGTTATACGTTATTAGTCACAGAATTATAACTTTGGCCTAGCTTATATTACAGATTTCCATAGAAACGTCCAGATGTAAGCCTATTAAATAAATGGGTTATAGCTGTGAGGGGGAAGGACTGGACCCCCAAAAAATACAGTTATATCTGTATTGAACACTTTCATTCGAATAGAAACAAACCACTGCTTCAAGATGATGCAGTACTTGCAATTTTCAATTTCCCACAGCATCTGCTTCAGCCACCCAAGAAAAGACCGAGAGTTATTGAACGACAAGTACAAGTTGAAGTATGTAGACGTAATATTTACTGTTACAGTTTTCATCACATTTTCCAGTATACTTTTATGATGTCAGTCTTGGAGACGATAAAATGAATTGGGCTTAAGGGATCTTCCCTGCAGGACCTGTTCGTTTGCTGTATGACTTATGTGAGGTCTAAGTTTCGACCTGCTTTGAAAAAAAAAAGAAGCTTGTAGTTTGACGTGACCGTTAATCTTGTGATCATGAGCCAAGGGACCTCCATTTACGTGGAATCCGAACCACAGGACATGCCATTTCACTTCGAAAATCTCACATGCAATGACCGGGAATGGAAGCCGGTCCACCTTAGTGAGAGGCGAACAGCTTGACCGCTGCGCCAACCCGCTCCATTGCTTTGAAGAATATTGAACATGTGGTTGTTTTGTATAAATAAAGTATGTACAGTATTTTTGTTCACTAAGCATCTATTTAATTGTTTAGTTAATAAAAATGTTGAATACCAATTACCATTTTTTAAATCTTTATTCTTAGTCATTACCTGTCTAATCTTATTTTAATTTTAATGTACGTACGGTTTGTATTTTTTGCCAGTAGGCCTATAGTTATTGTGTATGCTGCCTTTGATCTAAGGATAAAAATGATGAACAGTCAGGCTGCAATATAATATTTTATGTTGGCGTTTATTCCTAGCCATTATAGCCTAAGTATCAAATTACTATGATATTTTGAAATATGTATTTCGACGTAAGATCCGTTTAGTTTACCGTTCGCCTAAATGTTCAAAAGTACCTCTTTTACTTGTAACTCTCGTATCTCTCCTTTCGTTCGTATACTTCAAACTCTCCTCCTTGACGTGCACTACCAGGCGTAACTAGTCGCACCAAAAACCGCACTTTGCTCCCATACAGTCGGCATTCCAGTATTACCTCGAGTTCAATGGTCACCACAGAGAATCCAGCAGGCATAATGCACTGTGCCCCAGCTAGAGGTAGCCATTTCCTAACCTTAATACTTAAGAAATAAAGAACCGTTACACTATCTACTAATTATTCCGTTATTATTATTATTGGTACGACTAAGGGACATTCACGCTATCTATTGTTGTTTCGTAATAGGCTTACTTACTTAACTACGCTAAGTGCCGTAACTTATGATGTTGTGTGCTAATTGTTCAGGACCTCCTCATCTATTGGAGACCTATCTTACCCCCGCCACGCACAACTATTTATGTATTTATTACGGTAAATGTGTAATCAGCCTCCGTGGCTTAGGTGGCAGCACGCCAGCCTCTCACCACTGGGTCCGTGGTTCAAATCCCGGTCACTCCATGTGAGATCTGTGCTGGACAAAACGGAGGCAGACAGGTTTTTCTCCGGGTACTCCGGTTTTCCCTGTCAAAATTTAATTCCAGCAACACTCTCTACTATCATTTAATTTCATCTGTCATTCATTTAATCATTGCCCCAGAGGAGTGCGTCAGACCTCGGCAGCCGGCACAGTTCATTTCCTCGCCGCTAGATGGGTGCTTCATTCATTCCATTCCAGACCCGGTCGGTCGACTGGAAGCAGGTTGTATGTGTTCAGTAGTGGCTCTCTCACACTAACCACGCAATATGCTACCACTACATGTGAGACAATTTTTGAAATATAAAGAATAATTATGATCATAAATAAGGAGTAAATTTATTATGTTTATGTTCGACGATGTCGAAATGTAAATTATATGTCAGAAAACTGTATCATAATGAGGGTCATTATAGTACTATTCATCATTATGAAACAGTTTCTCCAGCCAATCAGAGCTCATTCATTGACCAATTAGGTAAGGATAGCTTCGCGCATGCGCTCAAGATCCAAAATGTCGGACATTAATTACTTGATTTGAAAGTTCAAATTGGATCAACCATTGTAGTTGCAATTCCAAACACAAAGACAAAATCAGCACGCACCTTTACGGTAACCAGAAAATACTATGACATATGCAAGAGATTTATGAAGTTAGTTAGTTAGTTAGTTATTGTTGTTTTAAGGGGCGGAACTACGAGGTCATCTGCCCCTCTTAACACAGATTAAAGAATACAAATTTTGATTTGAATTTAACATTTTGAGGTGGACATCTAAATTTAAAAAGACCAAAAATTAATAAAGCAAAAACAAACAATTAAATAAAAAAATAAAAATTATAAAAATAAACAAAAATTACGGAAAAAACAAAACATTATCATTCAAAAACGAACAAGTCGTTGAGTCAATGTTCACTGGAAAATTTAGATTGCTGGCCCTAACCCACTCTCACTTATAAAGCGGATAACGCGATCAGCAGCCACCGCGTCATCGGCTAATATAAGTTTGAGTGTCGTCTGCAAACCAAAGTTTCTTCGTAAGTCAGCAAGATCCACACACTCGGTAAAAATGTGGGCCACGGTGAATACGGCTCCACAGGTACAAAGTGGGGGGTCTTCCCTTCTCATTAGGTACGAGTGGGTGGATCTTGTATGACCTATCCTTAGCCTAAACAAAATGACGGACTCTCTCCGGGCCCGGAGGGAACTCCGCCACACGCGAGTTGTTCCCTTGATCGCTCTCAGTTTACTGGACAGTGGGTCAGCTAGCCACTGACTCTCCCAAAAAGCCAGAACTTGTAGGCGTAACTGAGAGCGAATATCTCTAGCGGGTACCTCCATTGGTCGAGGTGGTAGTGATACCGCCTCTTTTGCAGCTTGATCTGCTAACTCATTTCCCACAATTCCCATGTGGCTTGGAAGCCACCGAAAGGTGATTCGAGTGTCAGCGTGGCACAGCCCGGCTAGTAGGTCGTGGATTCGCTGCACTAGGGGGTGTTGCGGTAAACATGTAGCAATTGACTCCAACGAACTCAAAGAGTCGGTACACACGAGAAAGTGGATTCGTGCATCCTGTAGTGCAAACTGCAGAGCTTCATAGATGCCAACGAGCTCCGCAGTAAACACACTACAGGCCTCAGGCAAAGAGATCTTGGTATTTGCACCATCAATAACGTAAGCACAACCCACTTTCTCGTCCACCTTCGAACCATCCGTGTATAGAATGCCAGCGTCCGGAAATAGGTGAACTATGCTGTGGAACTGCCTCCGGTAAACGGAGGCATCCGTGTTCACCTTAGGACCTCGGTGCAGATCTAACCGAATTTCCG
Organism: Meconema thalassinum; assembly: GCA_946902985.2. Taxonomy (NCBI): domain Eukaryota; kingdom Metazoa; phylum Arthropoda; class Insecta; order Orthoptera; family Tettigoniidae; genus Meconema; species Meconema thalassinum. The sequence goes on from OX336394.1 coordinate 19,305,064, forward strand.
GACGCGGGACTTGCCACGGAGGCACCTCGCTAGATGTCCGGATCATACAGGGACCTACAGCCACTCCTATTTCAGTACACGAGCTATCAAGTCTAATACCAACCGCCCGAGTGGCACGAGGCCGGTTGGCGTAACCCTGGTGGTTTTGGGTACCAAAGAGAGCTTGATAGGTCGGGTGATGCGGCATTTGACGCACATTGGCAGCATATGCTAAAAGCATATGTTGGCGTCTATAATTTAAAGGTGGAACACCCGATTCGGCGAGTAGGCTGGGTATCGGGCTGGTCCGGAAGGCACCCGTAGCCAGCCTAACGCCACTATGGTGGATACTGTCCAGCATTTTCAAGGTTGCCGGCCTTGCTGAACCGTATGCCGCACAACCATAGTCTAGCCGGGACAGGACGAGGGCTTGGTAGAACCGTAGCAGCACCGCACGGTCAGCCCCCCACGTAGTGCCACTAAGAAACCTGAGCATGTTCAGTTTCCTGAGACATGTCATTTTCAATTGCCGTATATGGTGCTGCCACGTTAACTTGCTGTCAAAATGGAGCCCCAGGAAGCGATAAGTGTCAACCAACGACAACGCAGCATCCCTGAGATGTAGTTCAGGGTGTAAATGTAGCCTCCGGAGCCGACAAAAATGGACGACGGAGGTTTTCGCTGCTGAAAAACAAAAACCCCGGTCTTGAGCCCACCTGTCGACCCGGTTGATAGCTAGCTGCAATTGCCGTTCCACGACTGCCATACTTCCAGAGCTGTAATGCAGAGCTAAATCGTCTACATACAGCGATGGAACTACCGCGGACCCGGCGGCGGCAACAATGCCATTAATGGCAATCGCGAACAAGGTGACACTCAGCACTGAAGCCTGAGGAACTCCATTTTCTTGGGTATAGTATTGCGATAATGTCCTACCGACCCTTACACGGAAGAGTCGGACGGACATGAAATTCGCAATGAAAGTCGGTAAGTTACCACGGAGTCCCCACTTGTGAAGGGTGGAAAGGATCCCGTAGCGCCATGTGGTGTCGTAGGCTTTCTCGAGGTCAAAGAAAACCGTGACTAGGTGCTGCTTTCGGAAAAAAGCCTCCTGTATGGCGCTCTCAAGTCGCACCAGATGGTCAGTGGTGGACCTATGAGAGCGAAATCCACATTGGTACTCAGACAGGAGACCTTTATCCTCCAAGAACCACACCAGTCGACGGTTCACCATCTTTTCGAGCAGCTTACATAGGCCATTTGTCAAACAAATGGGCCTATAGCTGCTTACAAACTTGGGATCCTTTCCAGCCTTAGGAATCGGTATCACGATCCCCTCTCGCCATTGAGATGGAAACTCCCCTTCAATCCATATACGATTAAAGAGGATCAACAGTTGTTTTATACTGGATTCGCACAGATGCTTTAACATTTGATTATGTATGTTATCCGGTCCAGGAGCCGTATCCCTGCACAGTGCAAGCGCACTGCGCAGTTCCCATTCAGAGAATGGTACAATATAGGACTCCGAAGCAGCAGTGGCAAAGGACAAGGGGTGAGTCTCTGCCTCCCGCTTCAGAGTCAGAAATGTAGGATCGTAACTCCCGGAGCAGGATACATCGGAGAAGTGCGAGCCAATGCTGTTGGCAATGGCGAGATGGTCCGTGATGATGTCTCCATTGATGGACACTCCGGGTATCGACAGTGATGTCGGGAGTCCGGAGATCCGGCGAAGCTTAGTCCACACTTGAGATGATGGAGTATGCGCCGTCATGGACGACACATACTTTTCCCACGTCGTTTTCTTACTCTCCCGAATCAGATATCGGGCTCTGGCACGCATCCTTCTGAAGGTTGTAACTTTTTACCAGCCCTTCTTGGGCGACTGATTTAAAACTTCCCAAAATCATCCTCCTATTTTTGATCGGAAGTACTTCATCATATACCACACAATTGAAATGGCAGGGTCGTGGAGTGTTGGACACACATTTGGTCAACCTAACTGGTATCATTTGGGCGTTCAACTATTAGGTGTAATTCCCTATAAAGAAAACTAATTATAACCTTCAAAATATGTGTATTAATATCAACTTTAAACATATGGCGGGGACTCTCGTCGAACAGACTATGGTTTACTATCTTCTCTCCTCGGCAATGACGAAAACATGTGACCCAAAATGAATGTTGGAATATAAAGATGTTTGTTACTCACTCATCGACGATCTAGCAGATAATCTACGAGACATGCTCGATAGATCAGTTCTCCCCAGCATTTCTAAGATTTTCCACACGTGGTTTGAGGTTAGAGATGTTTACTGGTTTACATAGCCACATCTCTGCGAGAGAAATGAATGTGCTTCCGTACCCAACTTGAATTGTGCTAACAGAGATAACATCGTTGTGATATGTAGCCGTTTCGAGTACATTCACAAGCCATGCTTTCAACAAAACTGTTTCTCCAAATAGGCCTACGCCAAATTACGAGAACGCGACCTTTCCAATCAGACGCTACAATAGAAGTGAAGCCCCGCTATACACGAAAATCCCACCTCTCATCTTGTAAACACATGTTTTCGTCTTTCTCCGCCAGGGTCATGATACCCTCCAACCCATACAAAATACACCAATAATCTCGAACCCATGTATATTTCTTACAACTCGTGGCGCGAAACTCTTCTCTGACGTCAGAACCTTACACAATTTACACAAAGCTTTCTTCAAGACAAGGGAAGTTATTCTCGGCCCAATCTAAATTTGGCCTAGAGTTTCCTGCTGTTGCAACATCTTGTAGCTTACCTACACAATCCGCTGTCTTGTATACTGACATCTCCCATACAAATTAAATGAAATATTCCTGACTGAGTCCCCGAGATACACAAGATATATATACACTAAATAAAATGAAATTCTACAACCTAAATGATGATGATGAACAAGAAAAGAAATGGTATGAACAAATTACCCTAACCTGACTTCTCTTGCAGTCAACCAAATAAGGGTTTGGGAACATTGTGACCGGAACAGTCACAATACGCCCCCATGTGATTCACACGGGTGAAACAAGTGTGGATCACAAACACTCAAACAAGCAACGCACTGAAAACACAAAGAATTACACTATTACATAAATAAACCCTGGAAGACATATATACATACACACTTGTCAAATTTTCACACATTCTCACTCTCTCGAATGTCTTATTGTGTCCATTTCCTAGCCTCACTGATTTCTCTCAAGTGTCTTAGGTCTACCACTTCATTTTCTTCGTCTCATCATGAGACCCTATCGCTTCACAAGCCATGGTATTTGCCTGCACAGGCCTTATCATACCATCTATCCATCTAACACTCGATGCCACTTTGCTGGTTAGCATTCTTCGTCACATCTCTTGAGTTTTGTCATGCCATCACGTTATGTTGACTGATTCTCTAAGAGTCCATGCCATATTATTTTACAGAGTGATATCTACGGAGATTCCTAATATTATGTGTACTGACAGACTTACCATCCTGGTCCGTTAAACTATAGGCACACTCACCAATACGTTTAACCACCTTAAAAGGCCCCTGAAATAGATGAAAAAACTTCCCTATCTCCTCATCTACAGCTGAAGACGGATATGGAACCCTCAGAAGCACCTGATCGCCTACTTCAAAAGAATCAAACTTTACCCGCTTCTGCTGGCGCCTACGCTTATTCCCTGCCTTGATTAAGTTGTCCCTAGCCAGCTGGATACAAACATCCTTCCCAATCTCCTCTCCCGTGACCAAACCTAGCATTCTAGCAAGCTCATTGGTAGGCTTCCTACCATACTGAATTTCATAGGGAGTGCATTTTACACTCTCATGGAACGTACTATTGAACCATCGTTCAATATCTCCTAACTTGGAGAACCACGCATTGTGGCGATTGCTCACATAGGTGCGAAATACTCTCCCTAATTCTCTCATAACTCGTTCGGACAAATTCCCTTGAGGATATCGAATAGATGAGAATATGTGCTTGATACCCAATTCACTCAACTTGGTTTTCCAGATCTTTGAGGTGAATTGACTACCGTGGTCTGATAGTATCCTGAGAGGCACCCCAAACTCAGGTACATACTTATCAGTGATCTGTAGGACACAACCCTTCCCGGTCGCTTTTCTCAGGGGATACAGTTTGACGAGTTTACTGAATGCGTCAACAACCACGAAGATATACTGATATCCAAACTGAGCTTTAACCAATGGACCATACAGATCGACACAGAGTAAATCCCTTGGTTTTTCTGTGATCACCATTTGCCGAGGTCCCTCAAGAAACCTCGTTGGGCATTTACACCGTTGACACGAGTCACAACTTGCCAGAACTTTCCTAATCTGCCTTCCCATGTTCTTCCAAATGAAATGCTGCTGAACAGCAAAAAGAACCTTGCTTGATCCAAAATGCCCTAAAGCCTTGTGATGATACCAAATCATCGTTACCTGCAATGAGCTTGGCACACACACTCTCCAGGCACCTTCATGGCACAGCCTAGCCAAGAAACCACACTCCAACTTGTACCAATACTTTCCAACCTTAATTCTACTATCCACATCCATACCTCTCAACTGAGTCAAGATATCACCTAAGACCTCATCCTTCTCCTGCTCTACAAGCAGATTCCTTAAGCAGCGTATCTCATAATCACACTCGCTTACCTTGGTTACGCAGATAACAACACCTTCCTGTACCTCCAGTACCTGATGACCCTCATCACCCCCAATGTTTCTACTCATGAAGTCAGCCACAATGTTCTCAGTACCCTTAATATGCCTTACCTCAAAGTTATATTCACTTATAGCCAATATCCCCCTTGACATCCTGTTCGAAGTGAGCTTGCAGGATCCAATAAAAAGTAATGCATGATGGTCAGTCAGTATCTGCAACTTACTGCCCAACACATAACTCCTAAACTTCCCTAGAGAGTATACGATTGCTAACATCTCTATTTCAGTAATTGTATATCTCTTCTCCGCCATGCTTAGCCCTCTGCTTGCTAATGAGACAATCCCTAGATTGCCCTCACTATCCTCCTGACACAAAATGCCTGAGATGCCTTGCATGCTCGCATCAGTCATCAAAATGTAGGGACAATCCAGACGAGGATACCTAAGCATGACAGTCTCTACAAAGCCTCTCTTCAACTCCTTAAAAGCCTCATCGTGCACCTGGGTCCATACCCACTTAGTACCCTGCTTCAGCAATTCCCTAAACGGTTCTACAAGACAGGAATATTTAACTACGAATCTACGAAAATAATTGAAAACCCCTAATATTGACCTCAATTGTTTGGCGTTACGTGGTGTAGCAGTGTTGTGAATCTTGTCTAATCGTGACTGTTCGGGAGACACCCCTTGTGTTGTGATAGTATGCCCTAAAAATGTGATTGATGTTGTGCAAAACAGAGACTTCTTAAGTTTAATTGTAAATCCCCCGTCCCTTAATTTCCCCAAAACAATGTCTAAGTGATCCAGGTGTTCCTTTAATGTGTAAGATGCAACAATTAAATCATCTATGTACATTGTCACAAACTCGTGTGTGTCCCTCCCTAACACTAGATTTAAGGCCCTAATCAACGCTGAACTGCTGGTCTTTGTTCCGAAAGGAACGACCCTGAATTGGTACAAACCACTCTTAAAGCTAAACGCAGTCAACTTCCTGTCCTGTTCTCTCAACGGTACCTGCCAAAATGATGCACTCAGATCCATAGTGGAAAACCATTGCTTACCATTGAATTTCTGAACCAGTTCCTCAACACATTCTGGCCTCTGTTGGTCCCCAGATATCCTACAATTGAGCTGCCTGGCATCAATACACAACCTGACCGAGCCATCACTCTTCCCAACCACAACTAAGGGATTCAGATATGCACTAGTTGAAGGCTCAATAATACCCTGATTCAGCATAATGCCTATTTCTTTCTCCACAGCATCAGCAAATTTGTGAGGTATCGGGTACTTGGGTCCTGAAAATGGAGAATGATCTACAATTTCGAACTGATGCGTATAGACATGTGTTAGCCCTGGCTTGTCACTGAAAACTTCTTGGTTTAGCTCTAAAACCTCTAACAACTTATCCCTCTCCTCAACACTTAAACCACTCTTATCCACAGCCTGCTGGAGTTGATCACACTTATCACCCTCCACAGCAATGTGACATAAATCCACAACTTCCTCCTCATCGTCAGCCTTACCTTCTGCCATATCCCCTACAGTGACCTCAGTAACACATGCCTTTACTGTCTTATCTACACTCTTGCATTTCATTCTCATCTCCTGGCTTATATTCCCCCTCACAAAGTTGATGACACCCCGGTCAAAATCAATAACAGCACTATGCTCGTTAAGCCAGTCTATCCCCAAAATCATTTCATAAATTAGGTTAGGAATTACCAAGCAAGTCTTGTGGTCAACTTCATTACCAAACCTCATGGGCAACAATACCTGCTTTCCCACTCTTTGGGATTTATTACCAACAGCAGTTACCACATATGTCGACTTAACTGGAATTTCTTCCAACTTACCACCGTCCTTGATTAAAGTATCATAAAATCCCTTACTGATGACACTTCTCTCACTCCCCGAATCCACCAATGCCTGCACTCTCTTACCTAGTATGCTCAACTCAACAGTTGACATAAAAGCCTCCTTCTCCCCGATACATGAGAACTCCTGCTGGTCAGCTAGCAGATCCTCCCGACTCATAGGCATAAAATCCTCCTCACCCACAATAACACACTGCTTGACTTCATTTCTTACGGACTGCCTGACTGACCTCCCTGCACAGCCCGTTCGGAGTTTAAAGCTCCTTGACCACCTTGTTCTTGTCTCCTCTGGTTCACCTGTACTCTTTCGTTACCACCTTCCTGACGCCCCCCACCTCTCTGATAGTTACCTTCCTGTCGCTGTGAATTATCCTGACGCCCCCCACCTCTCTGATAGTTTTCCTGCCTCTGCTGATAATCTCTTTGCTCCTGATTAAATCTACCCCTATTAAACTCCTGATTATTCCCCCTATTGCCCCTAAATTCCTGTTTGACCTCTGGCCTCTCCATGTGCTGCTTGCCTAAAACGTCAAAGCTCGTAAGAAGCTCTTCCAACTCTTCTACCGTCCTTACCTTCTGCATACAAGCTGCCTCCTGAATTCTAGGTGGGAAGTGCTTCAACATGACCCTAACCACATCACTGTCAGAGGTCAGCCCATCCAAATTCTTCCAAATAAGTAAATGTGCCAAAAAATATTCTGTCAGGGATACCCCTTCTCTCTCCTTATATTTCCCAAAAGTTAATTTTTCCCTTTCCCTGGACTGTACCCCCTCCCCCCAGAACTTAGCTTTGAATTTATCCCTGAATTCCCTTAAACTATTCATGTTAGGCCTGTATATTTGGAACCATGCTTTCACATCCCCTTGAAATGAGTTAGACAAGATCTCCAACACTGTTTCCCATTCGACAACCCCGTCTTCTAGATCCTTGCTGAATTTCTTCTCAATGGTTTTTAAAAACTCCATAGGGTTGAACTGCCTTGAGTTAAATTGTGGCAGACCAGGGTCCCTGAGTAGCAAACTAGATGGCATCACAACCCTTTGACTCATCGGTCGCTCTTTCAACTCTCTCCTGACCTTTATCAGCTCTTCCTGCAGCTTTTCGTTTTTCTCGGTCAATGCCACCTGCTTCCCTCTCAGACCCTCAATCTCTCCCAACTTATTTTCAACGGCACCTACTCTATCTAAATATTCCCTCTTATTCCCACTTACAGTGTTGCATATCTCATCACACTTTCCCGTTACATTCTGTACTTCTGCCCTTGAACTAGCTATCTCTGACTTAATTTTCGTTATTTCCACATCTTGCTGGTTCTGATGGCCTTCCATTCCTTCTAGCCTACTTGTGATCCCAGCCTGATTCCCCTGCATTTCTGCCCTGATTTCCTCTCCCTGTTTGCTAATTTTCCCACTTAATTCCAGGTTCATACTCTCCATTCTACTATTAAGGACAGACTTATGGTCCCGTATTTCTTTGCTGAGACTCTCTATCCTTGTGTTCGTGGCCCTGTTGCTCTCCTGAATTTCCTTACTTACAAATTCCTTCACTTCTACTATCTGTTTGGTCACTGACTCTACCTTCTCATTTACAGAGCCTACCTGCTCCTTAATTTCCTTACTCATAGATTCTCCTTGCTTCTTAATCTCTTTTATTTCACTCAGTAGCATTTGGATCAAACTATCGTTCATAACCCCCCCATTTACATTTAAGTTACTACCTTCAGCGATCAGCTGCGACTCAGTAGTAACAATGGTAACATATGTTCCCACTGTCTTTTCCACATCTTCCTCACTGCCACTTCCCCCAGTTTCCTGATTACCTGACATTTTACTGTTTGATTTACACACAACCCTTGACCTTAATTCTAAATTGTCTGATGTGGACATACCCCTTAAAACAAAACAAATTACTGTGAACCCTAATACTCCTAAGGTGTCTATCGGCTGTGTGCATATGTGCCCTAATGATACATGCTAGGTTTCCCTACTCTTTCCCCACGTTGAGGTGCTATGTTGTAACTTTTTACCAGCCCTTCTTGGGCGACTGATTTAAAACTTCCCAAAATCATCCTCCTATTTTTGATCGGAAGTACTTCATCATATACCACACAATTGAAATGGCAGGGTCGTGGAGTGTTGGACACACATTTGGTCAACCTAACTGGTATCATTTGGGCGTTCAACTATTAGGTGTAATTCCCTATAAAGAAAACTAATTATAACCTTCAAAATATGTGTATTAATATCAACTTTAAACATATGGCGGGGACTCTCGTCGAACAGACTATGGTTTACTATCTTCTCTCCTCGGCAATGACGAAAACATGTGACCCAAAATGAATGTTGGAATATAAAGATGTTTGTTACTCACTCATCGACGATCTAGCAGATAATCTACGAGACATGCTCGATAGATCAGTTCTCCCCAGCATTTCTAAGATTTTCCACACGTGGTTTGAGGTTAGAGATGTTTACTGGTTTACATAGCCACATCTCTGCGAGAGAAATGAATGTGCTTCCGTACCCAACTTGAATTGTGCTAACAGAGATAACATCGTTGTGATATGTAGCCGTTTCGAGTACATTCACAAGCCATGCTTTCAACAAAACTGTTTCTCCAAATAGGCCTACGCCAAATTACGAGAACGCGACCTTTCCAATCAGACGCTACAATAGAAGTGAAGCCCCGCTATACACGAAAATCCCACCTCTCATCTTGTAAACACATGTTTTCGTCTTTCTCCGCCAGGGTCATGATACCCTCCAACCCATACAAAATACACCAATAATCTCGAACCCATGTATATTTCTTACAACTCGTGGCGCGAAACTCTTCTCTGACGTCAGAACCTTACACAATTTACACAAAGCTTTCTTCAAGACAAGGGAAGTTATTCTCGGCCCAATCTAAATTTGGCCTAGAGTTTCCTGCTGTTGCAACATCTTGTAGCTTACCTACACAATCCGCTGTCTTGTATACTGACATCTCCCATACAAATTAAATGAAATATGCCTGACTGAGTCCCCGAGATACACAAGATATATATACACTAAATAAAATGAAATTCTACAACCTAAATGATGATGATGAACAAGAAAAGAAATGGTATGAACAAATTACCCTAACCTGACTTCTCTTGCAGTCAACCAAATAAGGGTTTGGGAACATTGTGACCGGAACAGTCACAAGGTGATAAGGTTGGCCATGGTGTTTTGCCTCCGATAGCATTTGAAAGCACGTCGACGATCTTTAATGGCTGCTGCAATCTCGGCTGTCCACCAAGGGACAAGCTTCCGGCGTGAGTTTCCGGATGAGGAAGGTATTGTTTCCTCAGCAGCAGCCAAAATACCATTCGTTATGTGAATGGTATGATCGTCGACACTCTCAAAGGTATCTTTGGCAAACACCGCACGTGCCGTGAAAGTTGGCCAATCAGCCCGACGGAGAAGCCATCGACTTGGTAACTCGATGGCTCTCTGGTTCGGAAGAGTAACGATAATTGAAAAATGGTCACTATTACAAAGGTCGTCGTGTACAACCCACTGTAGCAGGGGAACCAGCGCACGACTGCACAAGGTAATATCGACACTTGAATAAGTGCCGTGTGCAATAGAGAAGTGCGTAGGCTCCCCTGTGTTCAACAAACACAGGTCCAGCCGCCTGATCAGCCTCTCAAAATCTCTCCCTTTACCGCTAGTGGTAGCGGAGCCCCAGATGGTGTTGTGGGCATTAACATCTCCCAGAAGGAGGAAAGGAGGGGGGAGCTGAGAGACTAGATCCTCCAGCTGTCCGTAATCCGGTTGAGAATCAGGCGGGATGTACACGTTACATACTGTTGCCATTACTGGCAACGAAGTACGAACTGCAACTGCTTCTAGCTGAGTACGCAACGGCACCTCTTCACTAAAGACTAGAGTGGACGAGAGTGCAGACGCCACCGGCGGCCACAGCTCCGTCCACCCGGTCTTTAGAGAAGAGTTTGAAGTGTTGCATTGTTGTCTCATGTCCAGGACGAAACCTGGATTCCTGAAGACAGACAATGTTTGCCGTAAACTGAGAAATCAATTGGCGTACTTCAGCGAGATGTCGAAAATAGCTATTACAGTTCCATTGTAATAGTGCCATAGTGTGGACTTAAGTAGAAGATAGTCGTCTACTTATGCTTAACCGTTTGCCAACCATCCCTATCCTTAGGAGTGGGTGATAGGGTAGGAGAGCATTCCTCAATCTCCACATCTCCTTCGGAGGACGAAGAAAACGGAGCGAATGCTCTCTTGGTTGGCGAACGGTTATCGCCGGACTTTCCGGGTCTCGTCCTTGGTGAAGAGCGAGAGCGGTGACGAGGGACCTTCTCCCGGTCCGATGACTGGGAGTCCGTCCCCGGCACGTCCCGACTATTTTTCTTCTTGAACCGGCGTTGACGTCTATTTGGGGAAGTAGTTGGTCCCTTCCCCCCTGACGTCTCCGTCCTGCCAAACAATGCAGCACTTGCTAGGACTGCTCCTCCGGTGGTCGTGGAAGCAGAATTGCCAGCAGGTATTGGAGCTGCCTTTTCAGCAGGAGGGCAAGAGAGACGGCGATGAACAGTCTCTTTCTTACCCGCCGTTCCTGTTAACTGTTTTGTTTGGCTGGATGTGGGTCCAGCCGTGGCCGGCGAAGACTTCCTCCTCGAACGAGTCGGAGATTGCTTCTTCACTGGCCTTATCGGAGTAGTTGCCTTCTCCGATGGCGCCGGTTTAGTTGGAGGCACCTGCGCCTTTTGTTGGATGCCAGAAGAAGATTCCGTAACCTTCTTCTGGCTAACAGGGGTGATAATAGGGCTATTTGTAGCCCCTTTAACAGTGGTAACTCTTTTAGAACTTGCCGATGTCAAGTTTGCCGCTTGATTACTAGATTCGTTTGATACCTTTTGAGCATATGATACTGAGAAAATAGGAGAGGCCATGGAGCGATATTTTCTGCGTTCTTCAGTGTAGGAGAGCTCGTCTAAGGTCTTTATTTCTTGAATTTTCTTCTCCTCTAGGAAGGCAGGACATTCCTTCCAGCGAGGAGAGTGCTCTCCCTTGCAATTTGGACATGCGGGAGGTGGTGTACATTCCGCTCCCTCATGAGTGGCCTTGCCACAGGAAAGAGAGATAGGCTTTCCCGAGCAACGAGATGAGGTATGTCCAAATCGCTGACACTGAAAACACCGCAATGGAGATGGAATATACGGTCGCACATCGAGAGTGTACATTGACACTTTGATCCTCTTGGGCAGGCTATCCGACTCAAACGATAAGATGAACGCCCCGGTGTCAACTAGTACACCATTCATCTTACGTTTGATTCGTCTCACCTCGACAACGCCATGCTTTCCAGTTCTTTCCAGGATATGCTCGTCGGTAGTGTTCACCAGGTCCCTATGAAATACTAAACCTTTCTTCAGGTTTAGGGACTGGTGCTTTACTACCTCGACTGGAATGCCACCGAAACTTGTCGTCCCAAGAAGACCATCTGTCTGTCTCTTTCCTTGAGTTTTTATCAAGAGTGCGCCGTTTCGCAGCTTTTTTACTGTGTCTACATCGCCCCATTTCCCCTCAATTGCATCATGTAAATCAAAAGGATCAACGTTTGTAAAATTTTGCCCATCGGTCCTTGTTACCATAAGGTACCGAGGGAAAAACGTTGAATCCTTTTCATCAAGTGGCGAAACTAGAGGCATAAACTTCCTCTTCTTAAATTTTAAAGACGGCTTTGGAAGGGAGCCACCCTGTGAAATAATGGACGCTATGTTTGGTCCCACGAGTAGCTAGGGAACTAAAAGTCAACCCCCAGCAGAGCCCCGCTTGCCCGGGGTAAGGCTAAGGTTCTCCAGAGGTCGCCAGGTATCTGGAGGTGGGTCGCTTGTGACTACTCACCCAGTAGCCATTCATCACCTCGCCACGACCACTCAGCTTGTGATTAGGGGAGGATTCCACCTCCTGTCACGCACACACTCATTTACACCAAAGAAAGAAAAGATGAGACAAGGGCCAACTAAGGCGGGAAAGTGAAAGACTCCCTATGCCTAGGATACCCTAATACCTTCGGGGTCGGAAAAGAACAAGAGTTGACCAAGAGAGGTCGACAGGAAAGAAGACGGAGAGGAGCCCGGCACAAGTAAGTGGAAGCAATGCCGGACTCAGCTGGGGTCCCGTGGTCGCTAACCCACGTCCCACTAGATGTGAGCCCCTGAGGGCAGATTTATGAATCTACGTCCAGAAGTTAGCAACACAGCATCCTTCTATATAAATTACCGACATGGAAAGTGCACCGTCTCATATGTTCGCGTAAATAAACTGGCGTATATGAGACAAGAAATAGCACTGTACGTTAATATCCCCAACTCCAATTTCTGCACAGAGCATTGCTTACAAACGACTTCAGTGACAATATTAGTGAATCCTAGTTCTGATGGGAACTAGACATCATGCAGGCTGTAAACAATAGCATTGCCAAGCAAAGTAAATGGTCTCTGCTTTCGCAATTCTTTGACCCACGCATGCGCTCTGTTCAGTCAGCAACCCACCCAGCGCGCTCTGTTCCCAAACTGAAGTTTCTGAATACGACAGATATTTATGAATATTTATGTTAAAAAATAAAATAAAGTTATAATTATCGTCGAACATAAACAGTCGTATGCAACTCAGCTATAATGGTCATTAAGACACTCGTATGGAAATTATAAACATACTCGTGTCTTAATTATTGCCATTATAGGCTCGTTGCATAATGTACTATAATAGCCTACTAATATTAATGATAGAGGCATATGAATAATAATAATTATAATAATCACAATGTCACAGACCTTTCTATAATATCCTAGATATAATCCTAGCTCAGTCATACATCCTATCATCCGTCACCATTCACACGGGGCAGTATTCAACAGGTATATAGTCCACAGTCCACTAGAGTATTAAATGGAAAGTAAACGTGTGAAAGAAACATTTGTCACTACCTCACATGTTTTTACACGTTTCCTTTTCATTCAATATTCATCTAATATTCTCTTTCAACCACATGTAATAACTTTCCCACGCCTCTGATCAGCGTTTTCCCCACGTTAACATGTAACTTCACAGAGTAAACTCGTGCTAGCCACTAATCTGGTGCACGTCTTCGTATTTGACGCCACTTTGGTGACGTGCATGTCAGCGACGTTGTTCCAGTACTCTAGATCAGAAGTAAATTGCTTAGCAGAGCACCCCAGGGGCTCACATCTAGTGGGACGTGGGTTGGCGACCACGGGGCCCCAGCTGAGTCCGGCATTGTTTCCGCTTACTTGTGATAGGCTCCTCTCCGTCATCTTTCCTGTCGACCTCTCTTGGTCAACTCTTGTTCTCTTCCAACCCCGACGGTATTAGGGTATCCGAGGCCTAGGGAGTATATCTCTTTTCCGCCTTAATTGGCCCTTGTCTCCTCTTTTCTGATACCCTCCTTCTGCGAGGGGTCAGCCTTCTTTTTGTTTTCATGTTATCTCCAGCCTTCTGCTCAAGGTCCTCAAGGAGGCAGAGTGTATGTAGCCGCTCCACTTCTGGTGCACCCTGGATATTGCTACACCCTCAGGGGCTCACCGCTGGTGAGTTCGGGAGTTGGCGACCCCGAGGGATTCTTGAGCTGGGTCCGGTTTTCCCCACTTTATCCATTACCTCTGGAGCGGACCCTCTCCTCTTTCACTTTCCTTTCTGCCTTTCATGGCTCTCTTTCCGTCCAAGTCCCTCAATCCGCATTCTTCGAGGGTTGAGGGTATTTCTTTTCCTCCTGTCCTTTATTTGCCTTATTCTACTTTTGTTTTCCATTTCTTCTTCTAGTATATAAGTTCGTCGTTAGTTTTTGTTATAGTTTACATTTCATTTTCATCTTCACGATCAGCCAAACCATTAGGGGCTGATAACCTAGATGTTATCATCTTAGCAGAGCCGGAAATCTAATCTGTGCCCTCTGGTTTGTACACCATGAGGTGTACATTATTAGCACATGGCCATTATAATCCCACAACATTTCAAGTCAGCTGTTGCCACGGATCTCAAAATATCGCAACGAGGATCACAAGAATATGCAGGATTGTCAAGAGACAGCGTGCGATTCTCGTCTTTATTAGAGTCACACATAGCCTACGTACTTCAGGAAATGTCTGAGTGAAACAAAAAGTCGTCAAGAGAAGTGACGTTTCAATTACTACCTCGAGGACTGACTCGTTGCCGAGGTAGCGGCAATAAAATGCATTGGTCATGGCGCGGCTCAGTGTGATGGGTGCGGTCGCATCACAATTCCCATACAGAGAGAGAATAAATCAAATCCCGTCAACTCACCCGCGACCACAAGTCATTGCCCGTCTGCTGTACGGAGACATCTGTTAATACGAGGCGCTTCCAGAAAGTAAGCTTCCCTGTTAAAAGTAGGCTAATAAAGTGTAAAACAATACACTGTAGTACGCCCTTCTTAGAATAAATGCACCAGTGGCTTAGAGGATTTTAATTTTTTCTTCTATTTTTACGTAGTGTTTTTAAAGATGATCTTCAAATTAAAGGGGATTTTGGATTATAGTTGAGGTGAAAAGGAGAGATAACAGACTTACACATGTTTTCTTCCACAAATGACCCATTATGTCAGAAACTATACCAGATAGACACTTGAAATCTTCAGATATAGCTAAGTAACATATGCTAGTACAATGGATCTACACCCATGTAAATTGCTTTTATATCTTGGGAGTTATGTTAATAAACGTTCCAAAATTTTGAAAGAAAAAAAGTTAATTTGTAAAAAAAAAAAATTGAAACACATTTCCCAAGTAAGCTATCATATTCAGCGTAGAAAAGTGTACATTATACGTATTCAATAACCTTCAGAATGCATTTCAAGTCTCTACCTGCAATAGTTCATGAGAAAATGGGTCATCAACATGGTAAATTTAACAATATAAGCATAGGGATTTTAATCTCCCCTTATATTTGTACAAATATTTGTTTCATTAAGTGAAATGAAAAATTATTGGGTGTGTGCAACGACGATGTTTTTTTTTTTCGGCTGTGTTCCATTATTTTTGTTTTACATTTGTTGATTTTCATCATGAATTCCTTCCTCAAGACGGAGTGCGTACCGTTTAAAAACTGTTATCAAGCAGAACATTTTAGCCCGCTAGCTCAAATAGTTTCAATGAAAAGTGCACCTACCAGTAATGCCAAAAATCTAAAGTTACAGTAAACTTTAAAAAAATAAACAAGAACGCAATAGTGGGTCACCATCTTAAAGTAACGTAAGAGAAGGACCTAAAATACAAGAAGGTCATAAGAATATATTTTTGGGAAGCTCTTTCAAAGGGGACTTCAAAAATATCAACACCAAAAAAAAACTGATATTTTCATCGAATTAGGCCTACGTATGAAATATTATTTAATTAATCGTGGTATTGATAATTTGAACTCAGTCTTAAAGCCTTTCCCCAAACATATCGATGTGTTTAACACTTTATAGGGCTGACAATTCTTTTCTAATTTTTATTTGAATTGATTTTATTTAAATTTTCATTTTAGCTCTAATTTTTATTATTTTATTTATTATAATTTTGATTTTAGTTATTATTCAATATTATTAATTTTATTTAAATAAATTTTAAAAATTGTCTTAAGTTATTATTTTTAATATTATAATTTTAATTTTATAATTTTTATGTTCTTAATTCTATTGGAATTTGTATATTTATGTTCAATTTTAATATTTTTGATTATACTCACTAGTTGAAATTTTATCCAGCACCATAGTTCATGCAGACAGATATAATATGTGCTTATCAGAAATATTACATCTACAAGAAACTTTGTTGTAATTTGACAGAAAGTTTCAACTGTTAGCCCCTTATAATAACCTAAAAACTCTTTTTATGGTAGGTGGTTAATGCATAGACCAGTATCCCATAAAGCAGACATTGGCAAACATTTTAGGGCCAGAGCCAGATGCAATACGAAATAATCTAGGCGAGCCGAAAAGAAAAACTTATTATTTCTGAATGTTAAATCAAACAAAACTTATAGACTACAATGGTAGAAAACTCAGGAAAAAAGAACACACCTTTTTCTTCTTAGTTCGTTGATGCCCCTTGGACCACGTGGTTCCAAACTTAGCCCAGTATTGCTTCATCTTTGCACTATGAACACACCTTCATTATTGGTTAGAAGAGAAAGGAGTATGTGACAAGTGAAACTGTGCCTGTGCTTCTAAAAGTATTTCATAAACTGGTTGAAACTGGGATGAGCTGATTCTAAGTAGCGCAGCTAAATTTTGGTCTGACAATCTATTCCTGACGCTATTTTTGCGGAGTTTCATTGTAGAAAACACCTGTTCACAAATATAGGAAGATGCGAACATGGCAGTTATCTTCTGTGCATGAGATTTCAAGTTTGGGAAGCTTGATTTTGGCAGGGCCTTGTAGAACTCAATTTTCGAAACGTTGAGGAATAGTTGCTTCAATTCATTGTTACAATGTAGCTCAATCAGTTCTAGCTGCAACTCTCTTACACAAAACGCATAAACACAATGAGATTGAAACAGTTTTTCACCTCTAGATACACAGAACAGGAATTATGACCTATGTGTAATTATAGATAGTATAGGCTAATTGGAAAGCATGTCGTGGGCCGAATTAGACTAGTTCAAGGGCCGCACTTGGCCCATGACTACTATAAAGGGTTAAGAGAAGAATGACATTTTGTGTAAATACTACGATCTAATTACTATAGTTCTGAAATAGTGACTTATGTATATTCAGTGTGTTTGATGTTCTTATAGGTAATTTTCTGTAATTGTACAATTTGCCACCGGGCAATTCCCCCCATTTGCAAATAAACAGAATGATTGCTTGAATGAATGAATGAATACTTTGAAGCGTAAGGAGAGTATGCCGCATTGTATCTGATCTCGCAACCCAGCTGTGGCCACTCAGAGGGAGGTGGGGGTGGATAAATTGTGCTTTATGACTTGACACTCTCCCCTGGCCCTCAGAGCTGAAATATTCAGGACCAATTCTGGGGTAAACGGCGCGGTGCCGCTAACTGACCGCACTGCTTCCCGCCTCTCGAGCAGCGAGCCTTCCTCACTTTCATAGCTCCTGAGTAAACCACATCAGGGGAAGAATTCTTCGTAGGATCTAGAGACTCGCATAGTTGGACTTCAATATCGATAATTGTGGGTTCGGTTCCAGCTCAGTGCGATGGTATTTAAGGGGATTTGGATGTGATAACGTCGTGTAGGCTTGATTAAGGTTTAAACGATTATGAGCTAAAAGTTAAGCAGACAGGGATGGTGAAAGTGCCTAATTCATTCTCAGGGACTTGCAGTCTGAACGCAGAGAGGCTCAACAATCTCGGGTCGAGTTTGACAACCTAACATAAATTGGGGCAGTCATTTAAGAGTGAAATACATTTTAATTATAGATTTGTAGTATGCTGAACTTCTATGTCCAAGGTCGCGGTTTCAAACCCGGCTGGAGACGTCGGATTTTTAAGAGCGTTAAAAATCCCTCAGTATGCCTTCCTTCGGAGGGGAAGTAAAGCCAGCGAGCCCATGTCATAGATTTATGGCATGCAAAAGATCCTTCCACTAACTAAACGTGTGTGAAACAAAATTTGTGGGTTAGGTTTGATTAATGCCCTTAAGTTCCAACGTTTGTCCCCGGGAGCGGGTTGCGATGGCATCTAGTAGAAGCCACGTCCGCAGCTAGGTGTCGTGGACGGTAGCATTTGGTAGCGAAAGTAGGAACTACTTGAAATTATCGTCTGCAGTCTCTACCTGAATTAAAACAGATAACACATACTAATACAGCCATCACAATTAACACCGGTTATCAGACAGATTCTACACACACCCAAAGTACACGGGGCTGCATGACCACGTTGTCGCAGCCCCTAAACTGAGGAACCAACCAACCAATTATAGATTCACATTTAGAGTCCGCATTTGTGTATAACTTGGTAATAATACTGTGGTGTTGTGGACACAAGGGATACGAGAAGCCCAACTTCTCTACCTTCGCGCGTACTGGTAGTGGAGAAAGTTGACTATCGCTGCGCGGTGGGATTGATGAACAACAGAAGACCACCTCCTACTGTAGTGGCTAGTCTTCTTGGCCGTCGCCCCGGAGGTCCGCGTTTCATTGCCGGCTCTG
The DNA here is from genome assembly GCA_946902985.2 of Meconema thalassinum. Taxonomy (NCBI): domain Eukaryota; kingdom Metazoa; phylum Arthropoda; class Insecta; order Orthoptera; family Tettigoniidae; genus Meconema; species Meconema thalassinum. The sequence continues at coordinate 19,323,803 of OX336394.1, forward strand.
GCAAGAATTGTTAATTCTGGTCTGAGGGCTGGAACGGGGTAAACTCAGCCTCGTTAGGCAAAACTGAGGAGGAGGGTTCGTTATTTCATATTTCTACTCCAGGAAAATGCCGTAATGGTTCCTAACCCAATGCCACGGCAGTCCCCTTCCCAATCCTCATCTAAATTACAAATACCTACACTAATACAGCGATCACAATAACACAGGTTATTAGACAAATCACACACTCTCAAGTAGGCCTACACGGGGCTACATGACCACGATGTATCAGCCCCTAAAATGAAACTGTATTCGGTAGATTATTTTTATTAGTTGTTGTTGTTGTTGTTTTAGAGGCTTTGCTTCATCATGGTCATGTAGCCCCGTGTACTTGAGTGTGTGTAGAGTTTGTCTGATGATTTGCACACCTCTGTTTAACATACATGAGACTTTCATGAAGCCGCTGTACCTAATCCTATCCAAATAATTGCAGAAGAAACAGCACAGGCAGCGGGTTCCTTGGTAAATAGCTCCCAGGTTGAGGGTAGGTGAACGCTCCTAACCTGCTGCCATTAAGTGGCGCTGCATCATCCTCTCAGCTTACAACACTGCTCCCTCTGTGCCGAGATCATCCTCCCTTAAACGCAGAACCAGTGTTCGCCTGTGAACCACATCAATAAAACTGAACAAGGGAGATTACAGGCGGGGAGCGAGTTTATGAAGCTCATTATAGGCTCACTGGCTATCCCAACTTACTAGTCCAGTCATTTTAGAGAGTTTGATGGCAAATCCTTGAAGGACGTGTAAAAAATACTGTAAAGTCAAGTGAGAAACTATGTGTCAATTATTTGACCCTCTTATGTTTGTTATAATTTTAATAAATCTAAATTATCAATATTTAAAATCATAGCTGATGTCTTAGCGCTGGGGGGTCTATCTGTAATTGGCGTGGTTACCATGGCAACAAGGGCAAGCAGACTTAGATCCCAGTAGTTGAAGCATTTGTATTATCGACAGCTAGGCAACAAGGGCAAGCAGACTTAGATCCCAGTAGTTGAAGCATTTGTATTATCGACAGCTAGTTACCATGGCAACAAGGGCAAGCAGACTTAGATCCCAGTAGTTGAAGCATTTGTATTATCGACAGCTAGTTACCATGGCAACAAGGGCAAGCAGACTTAGATCCCAGTAGTTGAAGCATTTGTATTATCGACAGCTAGTTACCATGGCAACAAGGGCAAGCAGACTTAGATCCCAGTAGTTGAAGCATGTATTATCGACAGCTAGTTACCATGGCAACAAGGGCAAGCAGACTTAGATCCCAGTAGTTGAAGCATTTGTATTATCGACAGCTAGTTACCATGCCAACAAGGGCAAGCAGACTTAGATCCCAGTAGTTGAAGCATGTATTATCGACAGCTAGTTACCATGGCAACAAGGGCAAGCAGACTTAGGTCCCAGTAGTTGAAGCATTTGTATTATCGACAGCTAGTTACCATGGCAACAAGGGCAAGCAGACTTAGATCCCAGTAGTTGAAGCATGTATTATCGACAGCTAGTTACCATGGCAACAAGGGCAAGCAGACTTAGATCCCAGTAGTTGAAGCATTTGTATTATCGACAGCTAGTTACCATGGCAACAAGGGCAAGCAGACTTAGATCCCAGTAGTTGAAGCATGTATTATCGACAGCTAGTTACCATGGCAACAAGGGCAAGCAGACGTTTGCTGGATTATTATTATTAATGCCATTGGTATTTAATTGAGTTGATGTTAAATTATAGACTAGGCTAATGTTCAAATTTTGGAACTTCTTCGCAAAATCATCTGGCCGTTTTTTTCGCTGCCGCCCCCACCCCAACAATGAATACGATTACTATAATTACATTACAGTTTCCAAAATACGGTTATTCATTTCTAAAAAAAATGTCGGCGGTCCCATGTGATAGATTTATGGCATAAAAAAGAACCTTCCACTAACTTCATTTGTGGAAGCTAAAATTTTTAGGTTAGTTTGATAACGCTATATTAGTTTCAACGTGCTGGCTGCGATGACATCTAGTAGCCAAGTTCACAGCTAGCTGTCGATGACGGTAGCATTTGATAGCAAAAGTAGGAACTACTCGAAATTGATCGTCTGTAGCCCTTCCCTGAATTACTAATGAAGTCATCACAATTAACACCGGTTATCAGACAGTTTATACACACACCCAAAGTATACCGCGTTGTCACAGGCCCTAAACTGAGGAACGAAGCAACCAATCATTTATGAAATAGTCCAAATAATGGGTTTATTCACAATTCAAAGCTTCAACAAATTTTCTAGCTCTGGAGGTGGCAATGATGCTCCTCCATCTCACCGGTAATTACGCCACTGGATCATTGTCCACCACATCTAAAATACGCTTTTTCATGCTTTGTCAGCTTTACCGAGACTCTTAGTCTATTTTCTCACTCCTATCGCCGTATTTCCTCACACTGTAGCTAGTGTTGTTGCCTCACGTGATAAGATTGCGGTCACAGCAATTTGCTTGCGCCTACGTTTCTCCCACTTGTTAAACACCAATCTATTGCTGTCTATCGTTTACTATTCTAGTCTCTAGTCTGTTTCAGTTCCTGCTGCACTCTTCTTGTAGGGTAAAGTCGGAAGAGATGGCGCACAGTTTTTTTTTTCAACCAGCACCAACCAAAGGTCTAGTCGCACGGAGCAGTCAGTGTGTGTCTCAGAACAACAGGTGGGCATCCCCTCCCTTGCCGTACGTCCTTACTTCCTCTCCACTCCGCGCGGTGGGAGAGTGTGATCGTTCAAGAAACGTGTAGAGGTCAATTAGCAGGCGACGAATGTATCTTGCAAGCATCGTAGCAACATATTGTTCATGAAATATTATTTTGCATTAATCAAATTGCTTGTCATATGAAGGGAGGGGCTAGGAAAGAGCGGAAAAGCGTTTCCTTTCAAAATTATGTTCACGTTAACTCTGGACTGATTCGTACACAAAATGTATAGTCATTCATGTACATGTCTGCCTTCCTATGCAAAGGGGAAAAAGACAACTTATTACCACTGTGCCAAATATCACACAATAACAGCTTTACTGAAAGACAAAATATATAATGTTTCTACAATGGCAACCGTACAACTAATTCCACACACCAATTAAAGACTAGTAGCGTGCATGTAGGCAGATACAAATAATGTTTTTTGCCGGTCTCATTTACAGTGCCTCGTTTGTGTGCGTTAACAATCCTGTTACAATTAGGCGCAAATGAACGTGTTACAGACAAGCGTAAACAACTTCCAAAATTCTCATCTGAAATACCTGCTCGGAACCTCAGTTTCTTGCGTTTTAATATGGAAAAAAATCTTTCACGTACATAGGTAGAACCGAACATACTCATAAGTCTGTCGGTCTCGTGATGAAGGCAAGGAAACTCATTATTAGGGAAATTCGGTCAAGTTTCTTGCAGCAATGAACTTGTCCCTCAACCGCGCATTCACTGTAAATCAATTAATTCCAATTGTAAGTTAGTTGGTGAGCAATTCACTGAGATAGAAAATGGCCGTGCAAAAAATTCTCACACGAGAAATAAAGCTGAAAGTTCTTGAAATCTGTTTATAAATTGCTCCTTCACGTCTTTGAGAACATATAATAGGCTACGTAATTTTCAAACTTAGCGCTTTCACAACGCGTGGCATTGTAGGATACGTCCCTCTCATACTGTAATGCGCGCACCTTTGTCTCCCGTTACGAACCGGGCACCACGCCTACCACGACTCTGCACTGTGCATTCACAGGTGTGGTAGCTCTGCGACTTTGCACAGTGTGAGACACTCTGGACGCTGCCGTTTTAAACTATCTTAGAGACTAAAAATAAAATCATAAAAACATACAGTTGTTACACCTTTGTACCTGATCTAAAAGAAATAAATGTTTTATGAAAGATTGTTTTTATTTCATCTCTGGTTGGTTACTCAGTTTAGGGGCTGTGACAACGAGGTCATGTAGCCCCGTGTACTTTGTGTGTGTGTAGAATCTGTCTGATAAGCGGTGTTAATTGTGATGGCTATATTAGTGTGTGTTATCTGTTTTCAATTCAAGTGAGGACTGCAGACATATAATTTTTTCAAGTAGTTCCTACTTTTGCCGCCAAATGTCACCGTCAACTACTAGTTCAGAACTAGGTTACCAGATGCCACCGCAGACGGCTCCTTGTGACGAATGACGGAACCTAAGAGCGTTTGTCGAATGTTTAACCTATATTAAAAATTAGCTTCAGACAGGTGTAATTAGTGGAGGGTTCTTTAACATGCCATAAATCTATGACATGGGACCGCCGGCTTTGTTCCCCTCCGAAAGAAGGCGTACTGAGGGATTTTCAACGCTCTTAAAAAATCCGACGACTTTGGCCGGGTTTGAACCCGCGACCTTGGGCATAGAAGCTCATCATGCTACCAACTACGCCACTGAAGCCGCCGTACTTCATCTCTCCCACTGGGGTGGAGTGAGGGAGAACACTCACTGACACTCAAATTGAAGCGTATTTTTCCATTCCTGTTTTGAATTCACCTACATTATGAACACATTTCACCCACCTCGTAGCTTGCCACGGTGGGTGAGTGGATAGCGTGTCGGTCTACTAACCCTAAGATTGCAGGTTCGCTCCTGGCCGTGGTAAGTGATTTTTGAAAGGCGGCAAAAATACGGCACGCATGTCATACGATGTTGGCATGTCAAAGAACCCATTTGAATTCAGTAGGCCGTGATCATAATGGCAACATTAATCTCGGGAGTTTCCGCCAACACAAAGTTTCTCATTTCTCTACTAGAAAGCGCTATAGTGTTCAAGGAGCTTAGATATCTAACCTCCTTGACTTTCATAGTGATTCAAGGAACAACGAAATTCGACATGCAAGCTACCCTCTGGGTGTCAAATAACAAAGCTTGCATCTGGCACCCGAGGCCATACGATATTATTATATCAGACAGATTCTATACACACTCGAAGTACACAAGTTTAAGGTCTGTATTGTCCTGTCTTACCTGATACTTCCCGTGTAGTGCAGGAATATTAGACAGAATATGGTCAAAGTGAGGAAAATTAGTTTATCAAGCTACAAGTCGGTGGAGACGTTCCTTGAATAGCCTGGATCAAAATACTAAAAGTCCCAAAAAATCCCTCTTGGGGAACATACCGCCATCTTGGAAAAATGGCCGGCATTTTGGATTTCGTATCCAGCATCGCATTGAACGTCATAACTCGGTACCTAAGGGTGATAGGGACATGTGGTTTGGTCAGGATAACTTACCAGAATTCAGGCTATCATTTTGATACTACTTAACCTATATAACAATCGAAATAGTTATTATAAATCACTTAAACAAACTCTCATAGGGTAGAGTTAAAAGCCATATTGATGTTCAATGTCGATTTTTCGCCTTTTACAGTCATGGGATTGAAAAAAGTACTGAAATAACTGTTGTTAAGCACATCAAAACGCACAAAAAGATGTAAACAGCACTTTCCAAACCAAAAATTACGGGTGTGAGAAGTTGTCAAACAAGGGGCTTCCCAAATCCGGTGCAACTGGTGATGTAAACATATTCTGTAGGCGCAATTATGCCCCTTTTTAATGATAAGTAAAAATTTGACACTTTTATATAGAAAAATAGCATCTCATAACTTAATAAATAATTTAACAAAACAATAATTAATTTGGTATATTGACTTTCACGGCCGGTGAATTAAAACTCAGCAATTCTTCTAGGTTTGTACCGTGTCTTGTGTGTGGTTTCACCGGCCGTGAAAGCCGATATACCGTCTTTTTGGAAGCCTTCATAGGGAGCTTTTAGTTCTCGCAGTCAAGTGGTTCAGTTGCACATAATATAAAGGGAGGTGGCGCGCAATTCGTCATTCCTGTGGGGGTCCGGGCGGGGACACAAAGAGCCCGCCGATGAGCCAGCTTGGTGTCCTAGGCGAAACCCCACATAAGACACGGCACAAACCTAGAAGAATTGCTGAGTTTTAATAATTAATTTGTTAATACAGTAAGTTTTCGTTCTAAAACTCTCTTTCTTAGCTACTTATATAGCATGTATAGGCCTAAAGAGAAAGGAATATTTCCTTATAATTTTAATAATTATTTTTTGCGCTACGCTCGTATGTAATTAAACCAAGAATGGACTATTATATAAATAATTCATGCTTTTGGGCTAATGCCGTGTGTATTTTTAATTTAAACCATACGTTTCGGAGAAACCTTGCCTCCTTTTTCAATGGAAATAAACAATGTGGCCAAAGAAAGTATATCAATGAGATTACAAACAAGAAGTTCCGTGAAGAACTATACAGCCTACTTTTCATGCCAATGATTATTCTACAGTATATGAACCTATCAAGAATAATGACGAAATTAAGTTGGTAATATCGAAATATCTAATTACTTCAAAATATATCTGGTATAATGTAGCCTAATAGAGCACTACAGTTGGCAGCCCTGGTGACTGAATATATTCTTTGTTCCATCTCTTTAGGTACAGAATACAAAATTTGGTTGAAGTCCAATGGACGTTACATGCAGTTAGACACTGGATCTATCAGCACGCGTAAAAGCATGTTGCCAACAATACCATGCGTGTGTTGGTTAGAAATAATCTGAAATATTATGATATCTAGTTGTGCCAATTTTGGATGAAATCCATTTGTTGGTATAGAAGTTACATGTATTTTAAAATTGGACATATCAGCAGGTATATAATCATGTTGGCAGCACTGCCTTGTATTAATTACTCCAAATTAATCTAGAATGTCAGGTGCTATACGTGTGCAAAGTATAGAGCTGTTGGCTTGCATACTTTCTGATATATTGATATTAGGGTAAAAAAAAATATAGACAGCATTTATTAACAGTTGGCAGCCCTGATTGCTCTTAACAATACTTATAGTCATATCTGTTATGGTACACATAGCACATAAGAAATTTGGTTGAAATCCAACTGATAGTATAGAAGTTACATGTATTTAAAAATTGGTACTATCAGCAGGCTTATAATCATGTTGGTAGGACTGACGTATATAAGTCACTCCAAATTATTCTAAAATGTCAGAATATACGTGTTCATAGTTTAAAGCTGTTGGCTTGCATACTTTCTGATATATTGGTATTTGGATAAAAAAGAGAGAGCAATTATTAACAGTTGGCAGCCCTGGTGGCTCTTAAGAATACGCCTAGTCATATCTGTTTATATACAGATATTACATACAAAATTTGGTTGAAATCCAATTGATAGTGTAGAAGTTATATGCATTTAAACATTGGACATATCAGAAGCCTTAAAATTATTTTGGCAACTTTGTCATGGTTGGCCTCCTGGAAATTAAACAGAAATAGTATTATCTACATGTGTGCCAATTTTGGAATAGCTCCCATGTATACCTTGCAAGATATCCAACATGGAGCTCAAATTTCTAGTGCGTTTTTTCAGCAGTTGGTAGCACTGACATCATTTTCAAATATGGACGTGAGATATTCTGGTGCACATCATTACTCATACTAAATTTGGTTTTGATTGCTGCAGCCGTTTAGGAGTTGATAGGGGGGACACACACACAGCCAGACAGACAGACAGACAGAAGGACAGACAGACAGACAGACAGACCCACATTTTCCCGGATCGATCTCATAAGTCTACTTTTTCCTCATTTTTGCAAAATGTGAAAAGTAGGCTAAAAATATAGATAAATTCCTCTGTTCGTCACCAGAGAGCAGCTGCCAGAAATTACTGTATGGACCATGATGGAACGGCGGACAGAGTAGTAAGTAGTTTCTATATTTTCACACCGCCCCCTTTACCTTCCCGTTACTTACTACTCTGTCCGCCGTTCCACCATGGTCCATACAGTAATTTCTGGCAGCTGCTCTCTGGTGACGAACAGAGGAATTTATCTATATTTTTGGTAATCTCATTGATATACTTTCTTTGGCCACATTGTTTATTTCCATTGAAAAAGGAGGCAAGGTTTCTCCGAAACGTATGGTTTAAATTAAAAATACACACGGCATTAGCCCAAAAGCATTTATTTAATCGTATGGTGAATTACATAAAAACAAATCACAAACCCAAGTTCAAGTTTTGGAGCCATTCCACAGTACATTCTCGAAGATGAAACAGATCACTAGGGCTCCCGGAGTAGGCGTGTAGAGGGCAGCGCTGGATGATATGGTCCATGGTCTGTTCCTCCTCATTGCATTGACACAATGGGGAATCTATCCAACCCCACTTATGGCATAGGTAATTGCAACGGCCGTGCCTGGTTCTCAGTCTATTGAGGCGACACCATAATTTTCTAGGAAGGTCAAATCCTTGTATTTTCACCGTTGGGTTGATCTCCTGGGCACTAGTTCCAGACGTTGAGTTTGACCATTCGTCCTGCCTGCATTGGTTTAGGTTGAATCGATTTGCCAGAAGTTGGTCGGCCAATAAACTGGTTGGTCTCCTCGAATGAAGTCGCTTCGGTGGTGGGTGGCAGAATTCCTGGTGTATTGGTAATGAGGGAGAAGCATAGATCTTCTTTGCTTCTCTGATCAGAGCTTCCTTCCTCCTCAGGTGAGGTGGTGGAATGTGGCTGAGTACTGGTAGCCAGTGGCGAGGGGTTGATTTTATGGTGCCGGATATGCAACGCATAGTGCCATTCAGCTTGGTATCCACTTTATGCACATGTGCTCTTTCCAACCATACTGGAGCACAGTATTCCGCTGCAGAATAGACTAGACTGATACCCGTTAATCTTAAGCAGTCCGCCGTGGGTCCCCATGAACTACCGCAAAGCTTGTGCAGGATGTTATTTCTGGTGGAAATTTTGTGAGAGAGCTTGGTGAGGTGTTCTTTGTAGCTCAGAGTTCGGTCCAGCGTGACACCTAGGTATTTCGGGAATGGGTTGTATTTCAGTTTTTCACCACGAAATACAACATTTGGCTTGTAGTTTGCTAGTCGGTTGGCAAGATAGAAGCATGAAACCTCTATCTTAGACATACTTGGGATCAGTCGCCAGGACTTGAAGAACGTTGACATTTTCTCCAGATCGGTTGTAAGAGTGCCTTCTGCATCTTCAAAAGTTCTGCTTTGAGCTACCAGTGCAATGTCATCTGCGTAAATAAACTTAGTAGCTGTTGTTGGTGGCAAGTCATGAATGTACAGATTGAATAGAACTGGGGCCAAAACTGATCCTTGGGGTAGACCATTATTTAGTTTCCTTTTGCGACTTTTAGCATCATCTAGAAATACTACGAACTCTCTTTCACAAAGCATGTTAGAGATAAGATTTGCAATTTCCAAACAGGGGATAGCTTCCAGCACTTTGAGGATCAGTCCATGTCGCCAGACAGTATCATATGCGCTAGTCAGGTCGATAAAGACAGCTGTTGATTTTAGCTTCTTTTGAAACCCTGCTTCAATGTGAGTGGTGAGGGCCAAGACTTGATCAGTACAGCTTCGGTTTTTCCTGAATCCAGCTTGTTCTGGTGGGGTTACAGCTTCAATGAGTGGTGCTATCCTGGCAAGAAGGACTCGTTCTAAAAGTTTATAAATGCAGCTAAGAAGTGCCCAAAAGCATGAATTATTTATATAATAATCCGGGCCGTGAAAGCCTTAATATGCAAATAAGAATGGACTGTTCGTCCACGCGTTGCCGAGCGACATATCTGCCGCTGCGCCGTCAGAGCGCTCTCATTCCCCCACTCCACCTCCCTGTGTTGCTTAGCAATGGCGCCGGCCGGCCAAAATGAACGTCTTTACGGTAACGTTTATCATAAAATTTATCTTAAACGGTACGCCACAGAAAATAATCATAAAAGCGAAAATTTGTGTTTCAGTTTGAACTGTCCCTTTATGCTTATTTTGCAGATGTTTACCAACCGGTTTAAAAGTTAATGCTTTTTCCTGTACTTTATAAATGTCCTACATCGAAAAACGATTTTACCATTAAATTCTATGCAACACATGGAACTTGGGCAAGCTTGCCAAAGGCGAGAGTTCAAGCATCTCGAAAATTTCACAGAATGGCTACGTAAACATTCTCCTTTCGACAAACCTCAGGATATTTTGGTGTCATAATCAACCGGTGTTATAGGTGACGAAACGGTGACATGCGACTCAGCTTGAGAGATAGCAACCGCGACTTTGAAGAAACTGGAAGGGAAATCGTTCGCCGAAGTTAAACTCCAACGAAAGGACAAAGTTGACACTCTTGCAGCTCTTGCTGTCCGAGTTGAGACCGTGCCTGTAAATCCGAACTAGCTGTTTCATCGAATTGCGTGTGTCGCTCGCAATGAAGAGAACCCTGAATCTTGCCTTAAATACGAGTTGACTTTATTGCCGCCAGCGCTGTTCGATGCTTCAACTATCAGAAAAGGTACAAAATCAACTTAACGAACAGTGATAGAGAAGTTGTGTGTACAAATGACCTGTCTTCCCGGAGACCTTACTTACGTGTTTGACGGTGGATATATCCTGCACCGGGTGGTATTGCCGAAATCGGGAATCTTCGATGATGTTTGTAAGAACTACATTTCGTACATCAAGGCGAACTATCAAGGGAAAGCTATTGTAACTTAGTGTTCGACGAAAGACGTGGAGCACATGAGACGACGTGCCATGACGTCATCTTCTGAAGTTTTGGTGGATTTGGAAGCGCAAGTGGTCTCGTCGCAGCATCAGTTCCTAGCCAATACTTCAATCAAATCAAGATTCGTCGCCATTTTAGGTCGTTATTTCGAAGAAAAAGGGATTCCAGCTATTCATGCCAAGTCTGATGCTGATCGTCTCATCGTGACAACAGCGATTACGGAAGCAGAGCAGAGAAGGGAGGTCATGTGGCAATTGTTGGAGAGGATACCGATTTGTTGGTATATCTTTCGAGCCTTGCAGAACGCGATAGAAACGTCTATATGCTGGTGCCATCATCAAAAGCCCATCCGAAGAAACTCTTTGGCTCTACGGAATTGCAGAAGGCTCTTGGGGACATGACCGACAATCTTCTCTTCCTCCATGCCATGTCCGGTTGCGACACAACTTCGGCTCTCTACAGGAAGGGGGTACACGCGTTCAAGACTTTAAACAATAACCCAGGTCTTCGCCAAAGAATTGCTGTTTTTAACAGCGCAGACGCTGCAGTGGAAGAGATCGTGAAGGCAGGGGAAGAATTCTTCGTAGCGTTATACGGAGGTAGAACTACAGATAGCCTAAACAAGACAAGGTATAGTCAGCACCTTAAGACCATTGCCAAACAACGTCTCCATGCTGACTTTGACCTCTCAAGTCTTCCACCAACATCAGCAGCATCTCGACAGCACAGCCTAAGAGTTTACCACCAAGTGCAGGAATGGCGCGGAATCTCTCTTCCACCTACAGAGTGGGGATGGAAGAAGAACAGAATCGGCAATTTTTTACCGATTCCAGTCTCCTCCCGCACCAGACTTCCTCCTAAACCTCATCAGCTGAGAGTGCAAGACAGGATGCGGCAGCAGATCTTGCGGTTGCCGAAGACAAGGCCTCTCCTGTTCAGCAATGTGCAGCAATTGCACTGGTGATGGTTGTTCTAACAAGCTAGAACCAGATACTCTTGACGATATGGCGAGTGAGGAACAGGAGGACAGCCACGAAGAACTGCCATGCAGATCCTCGCCACCTCTTCGCCGCAGAGTAGACTCTTTTGAAAGTTCAACCTTACCAAAGAAAAAGCATCAAGATTAAGGCAAGTGTCACGGTTTTGTTTTTACCAACACATGACCTATATTAAACGCGTACGATATAATTAATAGTTGACTTTATTCCTTTACAGGCACACCGCACTACAGCGTCCCGTGGCAGCAGAATATCCTCGTTTCCGTGTTTTTCGTGTCTGTACAAAATAAATTGTAATGTGCTTAAACGTTAGTGTGTTGAAGGTGTGGTATAAGATAGCAAATACGCAAATAGCTGCTTAATTTATTTTCTAATAGTAACGTTTATCATTCCTTTTCTATATAAATATAATAGCCTATACGTAGCTAAGAAAGAGAGTTTTAAAGCGCTAAGTTACTGTATTAACAAATTAATTTTTTAAAATTATTTATTATGTTATGAGATGCTATTTTTCTATATAAAAGTGTCACATTTTTACTTCTCATTAAAAAGGGGCATAATTGCGCCTACAGAATATGTTTACATCACCAGTTGCACCGGATTTGGGAAGCCCCTTGTTTGACAACTTCTCACACCCGTAATTTTTGGTTTGCGAAAGTGCTGTTTACAACATTTTGTGCGTTTTGATGTGCTTAACAACATTTATTTCAGTACTTTTTTCAATCCCATGACTGTAAAAGGCGAAAAATCGACATTGAACATCAATATGGCTTTTAACTCTACCCTATGAGAGTTTGTTTAAGTGATTTATAATAACTATTTCGATTTTTATATAGGTTAAGTAGTGTCAAAATGATAGCCTGCATTCTGGTAAGTTATCCTGACCAAACCACATGTCCCTATCACCCTTAGGTACCGAGTTATGACGTTCAATGCGATGCTGCATACGAAATCCAAGATGCCGGAGATTTTTCCAAGATGGCGGTATGTTCCCCAAGAGGGATTTTTTGGGACTTTTAGTATTTTGACCCAGGCTATTCAAGGAACCTCTCCACCAATTTTTAGCTTGATAAACTAATTTTCCTCACTTTACCCTATACTTCTTACACTATTGTGAGGGGACTGTGGATCGTGGACGATGAGTAGAGACGTGGGGAGGCGTTCCCGATCCATGCGTAGGAACAGACTAACAGAACCAAACGCACTCACTCACTCATTCGCAACACCACACTGGTTGTCTATAGGCAAGGGCCCTATGTTAGCAGTATTGGAATAGAGATGAATTCGAGATAACACGCCTTCCATCCCCGCTCCCCGCCCCAGGGGCTCACATCTAGTGGGGCGTGGGTTGGCGACCACGGGGCCCCGGCTGAGTCCGGCATTGCTTCCACTTACTTGTGCCAGGCTCCCCTCCGTCTTTTTTCCTGTAGACCTCTCTTGGTCAACTCTTGTTCTCTTCCGACCCCGACGGTATTAGGGTAACCGAGGCCTAGGGAGTCTTTCACTTTCCCGCCTTAATTGGCCCTTGTCTCATCTTTCCTGATACCCTCATTCTTCAAGGGGTCAGCCTTCTTTATCTTTTCATGTTATCTCCTGCCTTCTGCTCAAGGCCCTCAAGGAGGCAGGGTGTATGTAGCCCCACCACTTCTGGTGCACCCTGGGTATTGCTACACCCTCAGAGGCTCACGGCTGGTGAGTTGGGGAGTTGGCAAACCCGAGGGATTCCTGAGCAGGGTCCATTTTGTCCCCTTTTTCCTCTGACCTTGAGGCGGGCCCTCTCCTCTTTCCCTTTCCTATCTGCCTTTCATGGCTCTCCTTCCTTACAAGTCCCTCAATACCCATTTCTCAAGGGTTGAGGGCATTTCTTTTCTTCCTGTCCTTTATTTGCCTTATCCTTTATTTGTTTACCATTTCTTGTTCTAGTATGTGAGTCTGTAGTTAGTATTAGTTACAGTTTACATTCTCATCTCATCTTTCACTATCACTCAGACCATTAGGGGCCGATAACCTAGATGTTAGGCCCCTTAAAACAACAATTATCATCATCAAAACTACTGGTACAACTCTCCCTCATTGATGCTTCCACTCAATAATCATCAAACTGCAGTGGTCTTGGCGAGGGGTGCGCGCCGTCTCTCCCGACTTTACCCGATCTTACTGGAGCTTTACAAAGAACATCTTCACTTTCTGTGATAAAGGCCCTGTTTCTCTGACAGCCTATTGGATGTAGAGTTATCTTGCATCCTGGTATCTCTGTCAGCTGAGGCGTCCATGTGTCTGACACTCCGAGTTATAGGTTGGTTGGTTCCTCAGTTTAGGGGCTGCGACTACGCGGTCATGTAGCCCCGTGCACTTTGGGTGTGTGTAGAAACTGTCTGATAACCGGTGTTAATTGTGATGACTGTATTAGTGCGTGTTATCTGTTTTTAATTCAAGTAAGGACTGCAGACGATAATTTCAAGTAGTTCCTTCTTTCACTACCAAATGGTACGATCCACGACACCTAGCTATGAACTTCGCTACTACTAGATGCCATCGCAACCAGCGCCCGGTGACGAACTTTCGAACTTAAGAGCATTAATCTAACTTAACCTACAAATGTTGACTTCTCACCAGTGTAGTTAGTGGAAGGTTCTTTTCCATGCCATAAATCTATGACTTGGGACGGCCGGCTTTACTTCCTCTCCGAAGGAAGGCATACTGAGGGATTATTGTAGGCCTCCTTAAATGGCAATTGAAATGACACAGTTGTGGTTGTTGATTATTTACGGGATTTGTGACATCGTGGCCATGTGGACCGGTGTACTAGTGTTTGTATTTAGTAATTAAGGTAGGATTTTGGTAGGAAGCGGCCGTGGCCGTGATACCATCCCGGCAATTGCCTGGGTTAAAAGTGAGAAACCACGGAAAACCACTTCCAGGATGACTGAAGTAGGAATTCAATCCTCCTCTTTTCAGTTTTACATCTGAAGGCTGAATGTACCACGTTCTAGTCGTCAGATGAGAATTAAATTTCTTGGCACAGCCAGAAATCGAACCCGGGCCTTCTAGATGACAATCAAGGAGGGAAGGAAGCTTGTAGTTTAACGTGACCGTTAATCTCGCGACCATGAGCCACGGGACCTCTTGTTTACGAGGAATCCGAAACACAGGACATGGCATTCCACTTCGAAAATCTCTCAAGCATTGACCGGGAGTGGAAGCCTGTCCGCCTTGGTGAGAGGCAAGGACCTTGACTGCTGCGCCACAACGTCCCCTTCTAGTTGAAAAAGATTAAACTCAAATGTCTCCCAACATTAGCCGGCTACATTTATTTGGAGACTCCGTATTATATAATAATAATAATAATAATATTGGTTCGATGCATCCTTGGCCCAAGGAAAACAGAAAGAGACTAAAACAGACCACGACCTAACAAGGAAATATACACCCATGTGGAGAACATCATTCACACCATGACATTTAAATAGAATGAATAATGACAGGCTAACAAAATACATTTTTTTTATATTTTAAAACTTAAAGTTCAACCAGCGTGGTTTACACAGTCATTGAAGGATCTTAAGGAAGCCGACATTGACATTACAGATACATATGATAGGAATTTATTTCGGGACAAAATTCAAAAAATGATCTTCAGGAAGGAACAAGAAAGACAACGAAAGCAGCCACGGAACATTGAACAGCTTTAGAAGCAGAGATCAGAGAGGATGAAGCGAATGTGGGCAGAGAAAAAAAAAGACATGTGGCAAGATTTGAAGTATTGATTTTACGTCTTCTGTACTAGTGCTTTTCGAGTAAATAATAATAATAATAATAATATTAATAATAATAATTGCGTTACCGGACCGTGTCATTGCAACAAAAAATTATAGAAATTAGGAGTAAAAGAAAAAGAAGTATTGAAAGAAGGAAATGAATGGTAGAGGGATAGATAACTGTGGAGGTCCTTGATTCGCAACCCGACCCGGGAACTGGATCGGGAAATGAAGAAGAAGAAGAAGAATTATAATAATAGTCTAATGATAATAATAGCAATAATAATAATAATAATTCGAATTTATTTATTAATTGCTATTGCTATTAAATTTGTGATATGTCTCACGAATCAGACGACAAAACCAGTACATCTGTGAGACATATTTTTTAAAATTATTTTTACAACCCCCCCGGGGCTCACATCTAATGGGACATGGGTTGGCGACCACGGGAGCTCAGCTGAATCTGACATTGCTTCCACTTACTTGTGCCGGGCTCCTCTCCATCTTCTTTCCTCTCGACCTACTGTATCTTAGTCAACTCTTGTTCTCTTCCGACCCCCACGGTATTAAGGTATCCGAGGCCTGGGGAGTCTTTCACTTCCCCACCTTATTTTGCCCTTGTCTCATCTTTCCTGATACCCTCCTTCTGCGAGGGGTCAGCCTTCTTTTTCTCTTCATGTTATCTCCTGCCTTCTGTTCAAGGCCCTCAAGGAGGCAGGGTGTGTGTAACCCCACCACTTCTGGTGCACCCTGGATAGTGATACACACTCAGGGGCTCACGGCTGGTGAGTTCGGGAGTTGGCGACCCCGAGGGATTCCTGAGCTGGGTCTGTTTTGTCCCCTTTATCCTCTGACCTTGGGGCGGGCCCTCTCCTATCTGCCTCTCATTGCTCTCCTTCCTTCCAAGTCCCTCAATCCTCATTCTTCGAGGGTTGAGGGCATTTCTTTTCTTCCTGTCCTTTATTTGCCTTATCCTTTATTTGTTTACCATTTCTTCTTCTAGTTTGTAAGTCTGTAGTTAGTATTAGTTATAGTTTTCATTCTCATCTCATCTTTCGCTATCACCCCAACCATTAGGGGCGATAACCTAGATGTTAGGCCCCTTAAAACAACATCATTATTTTTTACAACATAGACTATACTGTTGGCCTATATAGATTGTATTTCAATACAAAGGTGCATGCAGAAAGATGATACTTTTATTTAAATTGTTTATTTATATTTTATTTTTATTTACTTGAAAACACCATCCCAGGACATCTGTGGAATGAGACATCCTACCGAGGCCTAGGCCTATGGCTGGGACATAAACAACCAAGTAGATCTATGAGCTAAGAAAATACTTCTATTCTGTATCGAACCGTTCGATGTTGCACAAGGTGGTCACAGAAACAGACGATTCAATTCCACTAACTTACTCTTAAGTCAGCAAACGATATTGATAATATTTATAATAATAATAATAATAATAACGTGGATGAAGTCGAAATCCTGGAACGTAAATTCTCAGGAAAATATATGGCCCCGTTTATGTTAATGGTATATGGATTAAAAGGAAAACCACAGACTTGTACAGAGTAATCAATAAGTTCACTGATATCGTGCGTAAGAGACGATGGTCACATCTGCAGAATGGACAACACCAGGCAAAAATACTGCTTGATATAATTAATTCAACGAAGGTCAAAATCAGTTGGTTAGAAGAAATGAAACAGGACTTGAAAGAAATAAACATCACCGAAGATACCATGAGGCTTTTGGAACTGGACGGGGCATAGTGAGTTCATGAGGAGATTTTGGGAGGAGAAGAAGATGAAAACACCATCAGCCCAAGTCAACAAGTTCCCTAAGTGGGCAAAACGAAGGAAGAAAGGAAGAAAGAAAGGAAGATAGGAAGGAAGAAAGGAAGAAAGAAAGAAAGAAAGAAAGAAAGAAAGAACGCAAGGAAGAAAGGAAGGAAGAAAGGAAGGAAGAAAGGAAGGAAGATAGGAAGGAAGGAAGGAAGAAAGAAAGGAAGGAAGAAAGGAAGGAAGAAAGAAAGAAATAAAGAAAGAAAGGAAGAAAGGAAGAAAGAAAGATCGGAAGAAAGGAAGACAGGAAGAAAGGAAGAAAGAAAGGAAGAAAGGAAGGAAGAAAGAAAGGAAGATAGGAAGGAAGGAAGAAAGGAAGGAAGAAAGAAAGGAAGAAAGAAAGAAAGAAAGAAAGAAAGAAAGAAAGGAAGGAAGAAAGGAAGAAAGGAAGAAAGAAAGGAAGAAAGGAAGGAAGAAAGGAAGAAAGGAAGGAAGGAAGAAAGGAAGAAAGGAAGGAAGAAAGGAAGAAAGGAAGAAAGAAAGGAAGGAAGGAAGAAAGGAAGAAAGGAAGGAAGGAAGAAAGAAAGAAAGAAAGAAAGGAAGAAAGGAAGGAGAAAGGAAGGAAGGAAGAAAGAAAGGAAGGAAGGAAGAAAGGAAGATATGAAGAAAGGAAGATATGAAGAAAGGAAGAAATGAAGAAAGAAAGGAAGGAAGGAAGAAAGGAAGGAGAAAGGAAGAAAGGAAGAAATGAAGAAAGGAAGGAAGGAAGAAAGGAAGAAGGAAAGAAAGAAAGGAAGAAAGGAAGGAAGGAAGAAAGAAAGAAAGAAAGGAAGAAAGGAAGAAAGGAAGGAAGGAAGGAAGAAAGAAAGAAAGAAAGAAAGAAAGGAAGAAAGGAAGGAAGAAAGAAAGAAAGAAAGAAAGAAAGAAAGGAAGAGAGGAAGGAAGGAAGAAAGAAAGAAAGGAAGAAAGAAAGAAAGAGAGGAAGGAAGAAAGAAAGAAAGAAAGAAAGAAAGAAAGAAGGACGATGATGATATTAACAGCATTGGAGAGTTTTGATCCCAAGATATCGTCTTCATCACCCACGAAGCTCTATGGGAATACGAGGCTCGAGTCAACAGGAGACAACACGATATGCATTTGGAAATAAAGGGCATGTACAGTGCGTATGCAGAGCGCCTGAGGATACATTCTGACATCAGGAGATGCTCGTAGCTAAGTGACAGAACACAGGCCATTGGCAAACAGACAGCAAATACACAAGACTACGTACAAAGGACAGGTCTCCACTGGTTACAGACCTAAATAATCAGCCAAGGTGTCTACTGTGCGTTGCCAGCAGAGGGGCAAGCGCTGCAAGTGTATCGCTAACGTGTAGCACTTCCCTCCGAAATGCTGTTACGATGTCTTCTTTGTTAGCAAACCGTCGGTCGTCCACGTAGTGGCTTCTTGACTTTCGGGATTAGATCATAGTCACATGGGCTCAGATCAGGCGAATAAGGCGGCTGTGGAAAACCTCCCATCCCCACCGTTGTAAGCGACGCAGAACGATGGCTGCTCTGTGAGCTGTCGCTTTATCGTGTAGGATTATGGCGTCGTCCAAACGATCAGGACGTTTGGTTCGCACTGCACGTCGCAATTGGTACAACAAAAAGGAATTGTAATGCACTGCATTGACAGTGTGCCCCTCACGCACTGGATGATACACAAGAACACCTTGAACATCGTATTCCAGGATGACCATAACCTTATTGGGCGACGGATTTTGTCGAACCTTGTGTCTCCGCGGTGACCCCTGGCGATGCCATTCACTTGACTGTCTCTTCAGTTCAGGTTCATAAGCACGTGCCCATGTTTCATCGTCTGCAATAACGCGATTCAACATGGATGGTCCTTCTTGCTGAAAGATATCCAGATTGTTGGGACATGTTTCGTAACGAGTCCACTTCTATACCTCCGTTAAGTGATGTGGCACCCACTTCGCACAAATTGTTCGCATCTGTAAATCCTTGTGTAAAATGCACCGTATTGTCACCGCTGGTATTGCTGTATGTTCTTGCAATTCCGCTATAGTCCAGCGCCTGTCGTCCTGTAAACTTTGATCGATCACCATTATCCGTACATCTTTGTCCATGGACACTGGACGGCCTGGGTGAGGCAGTTGATTCTCTACCCCGTTTGAACGTCTCCATCCACCTCGCCACTGCTCTATAGGGCACGGCATGCACACCTAATGCTTCCCACAGCTCTGCATGGCATTGGCATGCATTTCTGCCACGGAGAACTGCGATTTTAATATACGATCGTTGCTCGTGCTTGTTGACTTCCATTGTGTGACGCTCTCACTCACACACTGAACTTGGGGGCATGCTCAGACCCACACTGTTGTTTACTTACACCATCTGGTGGCATCCTACGCAAGTACATACCGTTCGTTTCCAAATGCATATCGTAGATTCTCCGAGTTGTCTCCTGTTCGCGATAAAAAAAATAGTTACTATGAATTATGACTCGTTATACCAGTATCGTAATAGTGAAGGTGTCATAAATTTGCAGGTTCTATGTCGGTTACAGGACATGAAAATGAGGCAGTATTTCAAGTCTTGTGAGAACACCCTTCATCAGCTGTGTGCTAGGAAGACCATAATTTCAGTCTCTGGGCAGTAAATAGAGCAGATGCTAAATTCATTTTTAAGTCAGCAAAGCAGCGAATAGATGACGGGAGGCACAAAGTTGCTCCATTGCACTCCGAACCTACGTAGACCTGTACTACAAGTTCAACAGAGAAGCTTCGGCTGGCTCGCTTATTCGGAGAAACAGAAGGATTTATTTTTGGGATTCAGGACCATGTTGTATGCAGTAAGAATTATGAGCACCACATTCTGAGGAAAGATACATCCGACAGGTACATTTGCACGAGGAACACATAGCACTTAGGAATGCGAGAGGGGAACAGCCAAACGAGATAAGGGACCCTCACACATAGGAATTTTCCGTCAGTCGAGTGCAAACAGTGACCACGTTAACTGCTCTCAACAGGACCGCGCAAGACGCAACCAGATAAGTAGCCTGTACAATACAATCTGAATTGACCATTTACAACAACCACATATTCACTCCAAACAGGCAAATTCCAGTATCTCAACAAAACATCACACAGACCACAACTAACTAATATTGACGAGTTGCATTATCTCAACTAATACGGCAACTAAATAAGTGTATATATTGTAAATATTGTCACCCATACTTTCAGACATAGATTTTATGGCCTAAGTGCAAGTGACGATCGAAACTGGTCACCCAAGAGTATTTATTAATCTCATGTAATGTTTTCAGGATTAGGGAATAACCCATCTCATTTGGGTACAATCGTGTTCACCGACTGAAAAGCATCAAACTTTTATCATCTGACAAAAGCCGTCTGTGCAACAGATCTAGTGAATCCATCCAACAATGTCACAGGAACATTCCAAACTCTTGCTCCAAAAGAATACTGGGAGTGACATAACGTTACGAAAGTAGTCCACAAAGTCTTTGCAGAGCGATTCATTTTTGTAGAGAAGGAAGTCCCAGTGTCATGTAGGCTACAACTACATTTTTAGCCTACTTTTCACATTTTGCAAAAATAAGGAAAAAGTAGTCTTATGAGATCGGGCAAATGTGTGTCCGTCTGTCTGTCTGTCTGGCTGTGTGTGTGTCCCCCCCTATCAACTCCTAAACGGCTGCAGCAATCGAAACGAAATTTGGTAGGAGTAAAGATACCTGAATATCTCACGGCCATATTTGAAAATGATGTCAGTGCTACCAACTGCTGAAAAATCGCAATTGAAATTTGCGCTCCATGTTGGATATCTTGGAAGGTATGAATGGGAGCTATTTCAAAATTGGCACACGTAGAGATAATAATATTTCAGTTTAATTTCCAGGAGGCCATAAATGGCAGTGTTGCCAAAATGATTCTAAGCCTGCTGATAGGTCTAATTTTAAATGCATATAACTTCTACACTATCAATTGGATTTCAACCAAATTTTGTATGTAATATGTGTACATAAACAGATATGACTGAGCGTATTCGTAGGAGCCACCAGGGTTGCCAACTGTCAATAAATGTTATCTCTCTTCTTTTATCCAAATACCAATATATCAGAAAGTATGCAAGCCGACAGCTTTAAACTATGCACACGTATTGTACCTGGCATTCTAGATTAATTTGGAGTAACTTATGTACATCAGTGCTACCAACATGATTCTAAGACTGCTGATAGGACCAATTTTTAAATACATGTAACTTCTATAATATCAATTGGATTTCAACCAAATTTCCTATGTGCTATGTGTACCATAACAGATAAGACTATGCTTATTCTTAAGTGCAACCAGGGCTGCCAACTGTTAATAAATGCTGTCTCTATTTTTTTACCCAAATATTAATATATCAGAAAGTATGTAAGCCAACAGCTTTAAAATTTGCACAAATATATTGTACCTAACATTCTAGATTAAATATGAGAAACTAATATACGTCAGTGCTGCCAACATGATTCTAAGCCTGTTGATAGGTCCAATTTTCAAATACATGTAACTTCTAAACTAACAAATGGATTTCATCCAAAATTGGCACAGCAAGATATCATAATATTTCAGATTATTTCTGACCAACGCATGCGTGACATTGTTGCCAACATGATTTTACGCGCGCTGATAGATCCAATGTCTAACTGCATGCAACGTCCATGCTGTCCATTGGACTTCAACCAAATATTGTATTCTGTATCTTAAGAGATGGAACTAACAATATATTCAGTAACCAGGGCTGCCAACTGTAGTGTTCTATTAGGCTACAGGTATATTTCGAACTAATTAGAAATTTCGATATTACCAACTTAATTTCGCTATTTTTCTAGATAGGTCTATATAGATTGGCATGAATTTTAAATTTTAAGAAAAGTAGGCTCTTTAGTTCGTCACGGAACTTCTTGTTTATTTACATATAGGTAGCCTATTAGTCTCTGGGCATTTCGGCTCCTCGGAGACAGCTGCTCTTGACTCATGTAACCTGACACGAATCCTATTTCAAAACACGTTTCACACCGCCCATTGCCTCTCAAAGCTAGGTACTATAGCATCAAATTGTAATGATTAAGGCCCAAAAGTTCATGCATTATTAAATGAACGAATATGCAGGCATAAATGCGCTATTTATTGGTCAAATATGCATCACATTACGATCACTCAGTATTCTTTGGCATTTCTATTTTGAATATAAAGAAAATGTGAACAGACGGACAAAATTATAACTACACCTTATTTTAAATATCCCAACTGTGAAACAGTTCTAAATAGTAGACTAGTAAATGCTATTTCAAACGGTGTTAACCATCAGTAGGCTAATACCTGTTTCTGTTAATTTTTAATTATAACTGATATACAATTTAAATAGCCATTGAAGTTTTAAAAATGAAAATATTTTAACAATATTTACATGGTAAATGCTGAATAAAAATAATTGATATCAACTTGCAAAAAGGACTGAAACGTACCAGGTATTAAATTAATGTAAGTATTATTCTGTGATGGACTCTCGGAGTCCGAATCGAAATATATGACTTTAAAACTATGAAGTAACAAAAATCGCTTCAAAACAATAGGGAATTAGAATATACGCCCTTCCCAAGCAGAGATATGCACTTAAACAGGCAAAGGAGAAAGATATGATGCATTGTGTCAAAATAACCAAAATATGCTTAAATATGCAAAAATATGATTTTACATGATCTTCCGGGCTTTAGTAATGATATAGAATAGATAACATCTCAGCTCAAATTATTAAGCGGAATTTTAATTATTTAAAGAGTCCTTTGCTAACAATAATAAACGAGTGAGTCACTTTCACTTGGATACTTCCCAAAGCAATTGTAAACCCGCTACATAAAGCAGGCAGTCCTTCAGAACTAAAGAACTATCGACCTATATCGTTAACGACAATCATATCAAAATTGCTTGAAAAATGTATAAAAAATCATGTTTATCAGTTTTTGAAGAAACACAATAATTTACTATCAACTAGACAATTTGGCTTTATAAAATACTAGCAGAAGTACCCATTCTTCGAACGGTCATCGGTATTAATAACCAGACGTAATCAATTGAGCTACTGTTGCAATGGTTAGAGACTTGGAACCTGTTTCTCGACAAAGAAAAATGATTAGTTAAAATATGCTCTGAAACTAAATTTACCTAACGTGTACTTCCCGACGTGAAAAAAAATGAAAACCTCGTAGACGAAACGCAATACACGTCAAATAAAACTGACCTTCACTGTTGTGTCAAGTCCCCATCCAGAGGAAGACCCCTTTAATAAATTATAAAGGCTTGTGGTGCATGAAAATTCGGGTTTTTTAGACTCCAATGGCCCAAATTCCTAAAAGAAGAAAAGAAAAAAACTACCGTATTTCAATTCAATAATTTTTGAAAATAATGTTTCTGTTTGGAGAAATAATAGACCTTCTGTACGACATAACGCACATTTAAGTCGTGTGGAAAAAATCTAGGGTACCCCTTGACCCCCTTAAGCGCATTGATGAATTTTACAGTTTTAGTTGATTCCGTAATAACCTTATAGCCATTTGCAAACATTCACAGAAATTTAATAAATGGAGTGGCTTTACTTCTTGCAGAAATAGATAGAAAGTTGTATGTTACCTTTTCAGATATTGTTGTCATGGTTACTGGTTTGCATTCCTTCATTAGTTTATTAAATTAAATTAGTTTTCTGGGAATATCTCAGAAACTGATGGTTTTAGAGCCTTAAAATGCACTTTTCAGGGACCCTTTACTGCTATTTAGGGGCACCGAGTTTTGTTTCTGACACCAAGGGGCCGAAAATAAGCTTTGTCTCGTCGTTGTAGGCCGAAGTATAATAATAATAATTATAATAATAATATGACAATATAGGGATAAGGATATAATAGACCTTCCGTACCACACCCGAACGTGTAAATCGCGTGAAAAAAATCTAGAGTACTCCTTGACCCCCTTAAGCGCATTATGTGACATTGATGAATTTTACAGCTTAATTTGGTTCCGTTATAACCTTATAGCAGTTTGCAAACTATCTCAGTAATGTAATAAATGGAATTGTATTGCGTCTTACAGCAACAGATGGACCTGTGAGATTCCATTGCCATGGTAACCGGCTTGCATTCTTTCGTTATTGTATTAAATGAAATTAGTTTTCTGGAAATATCTCAAAAACTGTTGGTTTTAGGGCCATAAAATGTGGTTTTCGTGGGCCGAGTTTCGTTTCTCACATTGAGGGGCTGAAAATGAGCTTCATCTTGCCCGTCTACGCCTATTTCAGCAAGTATTTTAAGGGGGTAGGCCCCCTTTTATGAGAGGTACAGAGAAGAGTTACATCAATGATTAGTGTCGTGCCTCTGAAGGATATCTGTACCAAATTTTATGTTGATCCACCCAGCCGTTCTCGAGTTATAAGGGAACAACTTTGTCCACCGACAGACAGACAGACGACAGACAGACAGACAGACAGACAGACAGACAGACAGACAGACATACAGACAGACAGACAAAAAAAAATATTTTCGCGCGCATCCATCATAAAACAGTCTGAAACGCGTAAATAACGCAAATTTCCGTAGAAATTCAGAAAAAATAGACAAACGTTCATTCTTATGTATATAGAGACTAGCAGAAGTACCCATTCTTCGAACGTTCTTCGGTATTAATAACCAGACGTTTTCAATTGAGCTACTGTTGCAATGGTTAGGAGCTTGGAACCTGTTTGTTGACAAAGAAAAATGATTAGTTAAAATGTGCTCTCAAACTAAATTTACCTAACGTGTTCTTCCTGACGTGAAAATAAAATTGAAAACCTCGTAGACGAATCGCAATAGACGTCACATAC
Organism: Meconema thalassinum; assembly: GCA_946902985.2. Lineage (NCBI taxonomy): Eukaryota > Metazoa > Arthropoda > Insecta > Orthoptera > Tettigoniidae > Meconema > Meconema thalassinum. The sequence continues at coordinate 19,348,878 of OX336394.1, forward strand.
AAACTGACCCTAACCGTTGTGTCAAGTGCCCAACAACAGGCAGACCCCTTTTATAAATTATAAAGGCTTGTGGTGCATGAAAATTTAGTTTCTTTTAGCCTCCAATGGCCCAAATTCCTAAAATCAGAAAAAAAAAGTCTATTATTTCAAATCAGGATTTTTTGAAAATAATGTTGCTGTTTGGAGATATAATAGACCTTCTTTATGACATATCGCACGTGTAAGTCGTGTGAATAAAATCTAGGGCACTCCTTGAAATCCCATAAGCGCATTGATGAATTTTTACAGTTTTAGTTGGTTCCGTGATAACCTTATAGCCATTTGCAAACTTTCACAGAAATGTAATAAATGGAGTGACATTAGCCTACTTCTTCCAGAAATAGATGGAAAGTTGGATGCCACCTCTTGAGATACTGTTGTCATGGTTACTGGCTTGCATTCCTTCATTAGTTTAATAAATGAAATTAGTTTTCTGGGAATATATAGGAAACTGTTGGTTTTAGAGCCTTAAAATATGGATTTCGGGGACCCTTACGGCTCTTTAGGGGCCCCGAGTTTTGTTTCTGACACCAAGGGGTTGAAAATGAGCTTTGTCTCGTCGTTATACCCCATAATAATGATAATAATTAAAAGAATAATAATATAACAATATAGGGATGGGCATATAATAGACATTCCGTACCATACCCGAACGTGTAAATCGCGTTAAAAAATTCTAGAGTACCCCTTGACCCCTTAATCGCATTATATGTATTGATATTGATGAATATTTCAGCTTAATTTGGATCTGTTATAACCTTATAGCCGTTTGCAAACCTTCACAGTAATGTAATAAATGGAATTGCATTGCGTCTTACAGAAATAGATGGACCTCTGAGATTCTGTTGCCATTGTTACCGGCAAGCATTCTTTCATTAATTTATTAAGTGAATTTAGTTTTCTGGGAATATCTCAAAAACTGTTTGTTTTAGGGCCTTAAAATGTGGTTTTCGGGGTCCCTTTTAGAGCCCCCGAGTTTTGTTTATCACATTGAGGGGGCTGAAAATGAGCTTTGTCTCACCCTTCTACGCTTATTTCAGCATGTATTTTAAGGATGTAGGCCCTCTGTTATGAGAGGCACGGAGAAGAGTTTCATCAATGATCAGTGTCGTGCCTCCGATGGATATCTGTATCAAATTTTACGTTAATCCACCCAGGCGTTCTCGAGTTATAAGGACACACAAAAAAAATCCACAGACAAACAGACAGACAGGAAAAACATTTATTTTTGCGTGCATCCGTGACAAAACAGTCTGAAACGGGCAAATATCGAAAATTTCCGTGGAAATTCAGAAAGAAAACAGACAAACTTTCATTTTTATATATTAGAGAAGGGATATAATAGACCTTCCGTACCATACCCGCACTTGGAAATCGCGTGAAAAAATTCTAGAGTACCCCTGACCCTTAAGCACATTGTATGTATTGATGAATATTTCAGCTTAATTTGGATCCGTTATAACCTTATAGCCATTTGCAAACCTTCACAGTAATGTAATAAATGGAATTGCCTTGTGTCTTACAGAAATAGATGGACCTCTGAGATTCAGTTGCCATGGTTACCGGCATGCATTCTTTCATTAATTTATTAAGTGAATTTAGTTTTCTGGGAATATCTCAAAATCTGTTGGTTTTAGGGCCTTAAAATGTAATTTTCGGAGGCCCCCCCCCCCCCCGAGTTTCATATCTCACATTGAGGGGCTGAAAATGAGTTTTGTCTCACCCTTCTACACCTATTTCAGCATGTATTTTAAGGGGGCTGGGCCCCTTTTATGAGAGGTACGGAGAAGAGTTACATCAATGATTGGTGTGGTGCCTCTGATGGATATTTGTATCAAATTTTACATTGATCCACCCAGCCGTTCTCAAATTATAAGGACACATAACTGTCCACAGACAGACAGACAGACAGACAAAAATTTTGTTTTTGCGCGCATCCGTCATAAAACAGTCTGAAACGCGCAAATAATGCAAATTTCCGTGGAAATTCAGAAAAAAACAGACAAACTTTCATTTTTATATATATAGAGATGTCAGCACCACTGATGCTATTGGGGAATTAACTAGGCAAATTTATTAAAATATGAACGGTATGAAACTGACCTTGGGCATATTTCTCGACTTGGGGAAGGCTTTTGACACCATACCTCACCATATTCTCCTTCAGAAGATGGATAGATATGGCATCAGAGGCATAGCACTGAAATTGATAGAAAGCTATTTGACTGAAAGGATTCAATACGTTAGAATAAATGGAACTACAAGTCTACCTTTAAGAGTGAAAAGAGGAATACCACAAGGCGTAGTGCTGGGTCCATTATTATTTTTGATTTTTATCAACGATATTGAATCATCTATACATGGAATTGAAAATGTTAATGTCATATCATTCGCAGATGATACGGTAGTTTGTGTTGAAGGTAGAACATGGGGAAATGTAAAACAAATTGCAACTGCTGCATTGAAAATGTTAAAGATATGGCTAGATGGTAACGAACTATTTTTGAATATAACTAAATCAAAGTTCGTAAGATTCATTTTAAAAGCAGTTGAAGATGATTTTAATGATCTAAAAATACACACTTTGAACTGTAATCAGAACTGTGACTGTCCTAAAATAGCTAAAGTGGATACAGTTAAATATCTGGGATTATTTATAGATAGTGCCATGAAATGGAAAAGCCAATACAAACACCTTACAAGTAAAATAAGAAGAACAATCTATATCTTTCACAATTTAAAACATATTGTCAATTACAAATTAATAAGAGGCATCTAGTCCAGTCAGTTCTTACATATGGTATTCTTGCCTGGGGAGGCACCTATGAAAATGTACTAAAAATTGTTCAGATAGTGCAGAATCTCATACTGCGAATAATGTTGAAGAAATGTAGATTATATCCGACTATGAGTTTGTATGCTGAGACAAGGGTCTTCAACATTAAACAATTGTATGCTTTTGAAATATATAAATACATTTTTAAAGATAGAAATAGAATTCAAGTTGTTAATCACGGGTATGAAACCAGAAGTATTACAGAGAATCACTCTATTTTATATCAACCTAAGTTAAGTATAGCCAAACGTAACTTTCTGTATGTCTCACCAAAATTATATAACATTCTCCCAATTAAATTAAAAGAATTTAAAGGAAATCATGCAAACCTGAAGATGCATATGAAACATTTTCTCAGAGAAAACAAAATTAAAATTGAAAATATAATTAGTCGAGCCTACAAGTTTATGCAAACACAAACTCAATGTTCCTTCATATTCATTACTTTTAGTGTATACATCATTTACATAGAACGTGTTATTCGGCTAAGCCATTATACAATTTTTTGAAATAGTAATCAATGATATGCTTGCCACACACAAGGTTGCACCTTTTAGTGGCATATGTGATTTCACTTCCTGCTCTGTATGAATTTGATATCCTATTTCGACCTGTCTTTATCATATTGTAACAATATAATTTAATCATTGTAAATTTACAGGTTAAACCATGAGTAGGAAGATTAAGAAAATTCATAAAAGGTGCACAGTTATTCTGATTTTTTTTAAATGTGTGTATTTGTAACGATTTAATAAATAATAATAATAATCTTATATATAAAAGTGAAAGTCTGTATGTATGTATGTGGGTATGTGGGTGGGTCTGTTCCGTATACAAATCTACACCGTTCCACCAATCTCAACCAAATTTTGCATACACATAGTTTAGGACCCAGAACGAACCGCTGGCTACATGAATTTTCGATAGTCTTTCTCATTCTTCTGATTTCGGCCCTTTTGCACGCAAGCACAGGCTAATCAAATCATAAAATATACTCATGAAGGAATGGCAAGGCGGATAGTTTTCATGGCAACATAGCTCAAGTCGAGACACGGCCGACTGGATGCCATTCGCGCTCTGCACTACCGGTATAGAAAATGAGGATCTTTACTTGAAATCCCGTTAGTTACTCAACTACTCACACAGCACTGTCAACCGAGTTTAGCATAACAAAGACTTGACACCATCTTCTACTATATATTTGTCAAATACCACTCACTCACTCACTCATTCATTCATCACGAAATCTCAGAAACCAACGAACGGATTGGAATGAAATTTGGTATGCAGCTTCCTCAAGGGACGCAAATGCTCACTAAGGGAGGTTTTTTGCATATTCAGGTTCTAAAGGGGTGTTAAGGGGGTAGACCTGCATTTCATTGAATAGCAATATCTCCCGATTGGTTTCATTGGGGGATGTGATACTCGGCATATAAACTAATCATTAAAAATAAGAATACATGTGTCTGAGGGTTTTTCGATGTGGTGTATATTATGAGGTGAAAGGGGTGAAAAGTGGGGATTAAAAGATTCCTAACGGAGCGTGTATCTCTTAAACGACATAGGCGAGGAGTTTGAAACTCAGCGAAAAAAATCAACATAAAAAAGAAGTAAATATGTGTTTGACCGGTTTTTTCATAAATCCAATTTATGGGGCCCACGGGGAGGGGTGAAATTCTGGGGGGGGGGAACAGGAAAGAAAGTGACCTAACTGATTGACTGACTCACTCACTCATCAAACTCAGGGGAAAATTAAGTAAGTAAGTAAGTAAATAGCTGTTTGACAGTTTTTTTTTCTTAAATCAAATTTAAGGGGTTCATGGGGAGGGGTAAATTTCTGAAAAAAGAAAATTGAAAGAAAATGTCCTGACTCACTCACTCACTCATCATCACCCAGCCAAAATTATTGAAGTTAGAAACATGACAGTTTGGGGATATATTCATTGTTTGTCAAAACCGTCTACTAAGGAAGGATTTTCAGATAATCAGGTTCTAAAGGGGGTCTTAAGGGGGTTAAACCTGCATTTCATTGAATAACAATATCTCCCGATTGGTTTCATTGGGGGATATGATACACGGCATATAAACTCATCATTAAAAAGTAAGAAGATACCTGTCTGAGGGTTTTTCGATGTGGTGTATATTATGAGGTGAAAGGGGGTGAAAAGTAGGGATTGAAAGATTCCTAACGGAGCGTGTATCTCTTAAACGACATAGGTGAGGAGTTTGAAACTCAGCGGAAAAAAATCAGGATAAAAATAAGTAAATATGTGTTTGACAGTTTTTTCATAAATCCAATTTAACGGTCCCATGGGGAGGGGTGAAATTCTGGGAGGGGGGGTGGGGCAGAAAAGAAAGTGTCCTAACTGATTGACTGACTCACTCATCAAACTTAGGGGGGAAAAACTGCTTTAAAGTAAATAGCTTTTCGACAGTTTTTTGAACAATCAAATATAAGAGGTTCATCGGGAGGGGTGAAATTCTGAAGAAAAAAAAAATAAAGAAAATGTCCTGACTCATTCTCTCACTCATCATCGCCCAGACAAAAATATTGAAGTTGGAAACATGGCAGTTTGGGGATATGTTCGTTGTATGTCAAAACTGTACACTAAGGGAGGATTTTTGGATATTCAGGTTCTAAAGGGGTCTTAAGGGGGTTAAGCCTGCATTTCATTGAATAACAATATCTCACGAGTGGTTTCATTTGTGGATGTGATACTCGGCATATAAACTAATCATTAAAAATAAGCAGACATGTGTCTAAGGGTTTTTCGATGTGGTGTATTATTATGAGGTGAAAGGGGTGAAAAGTGGGGGTTGAAGGATTCCTAACGGAGCGTGTAGGCCTATCTCTTAAACGGTATAGGCGAGAAATTTGAAACTCAGCGAAAAAATCAGCTTAAAAAGTAAGTAAATCGGTGTTCGACCGTTTTTTCATAAATTAATTTAAGGGGCCAATGGGGTGGTGTGAAATTCTGGGGAAAAAAGGAGAGAAAGTGTCCTAACTGACTGACTAACTCACTCACTCATCAAACTCAGGGAAAAAGACAGCTTAAAAAACAAAATAATAGGTGTTCAAGCGTTTTTTCATCAATCCAATATAAGAGGCCCGTAGGGATGGGTGAAATTCTGGTAAAAATAATTGAAAGAAAATGCCCTGTCTGACTCACTCACTCATCACGCCCAACGAAAACTATTCAAGTTGGATACATGAAATTTTGGGGATATGTTCGCTGTATGTCGAAAACGTCAACTAAGGAATTATTTTTGTTTATTCGGGTTTTAAAGAGGTGTTAAGGGGGTAAACGTGCAATTCATTGAATAACGATATCTCATGAGTTGTTTCTTTGGGGATGTGTTATTCGGTATATAAACTAATCATTAAAAATAATCAGACATATGTCTAAGGGTTTATCGATGTGGTGTACATTATGAGGTGAAAGGGGTGAAAATTGGGTGTTGAAGGATTCTTAACAGAGCGTGTATTTCTGAAACGACATAGGCGAGAAGTTTGAAATTCGACGGGAAAAACAGCTTTAAATACAAGTAAAGAGGTGTTCGACCGTTTTGTCATAAATCCAATTTAAGGGGCCCTTGGAGAGGGGTGAAATTCTGGGGGAAAAAAAAACAGGAAAGAAAGTGTCCTAACTGATTGACTCACTTACTCACTCATCAAACTCAGGGGGAAAACAGCTTTAAATAAGTAAATAGGTGTTCGACCGTTTGTTTCATAAATCCAATTTAAGGGGTTCATGGGGAGGGGTGAAATTATCAAAAATAATTGAAAGAAAATGTCCTGACTGACTCACTCACTCATCATCGCCCAGCCAAAATTATTGATGTTAGAAACTTGAAATTTTGGGGATATGTTCGTTGTATGTCGAAAACGTCCACTAAGGAAAGAGTTTTGGATATTCAGGTTCTAAAGAGGTGTTAAGGGGTAAATGTGCATTTCATTGAATAACAATATCTCACGAGTGGTTTCATTTGGGGATGTGATACTTGGCATATATTCTAATCATTAAAATAAGCTGACACATGTCTAATGGTTTTTCGATGTAGTGTATATTATAAGGTGAAAGGGATGAAAAGTGGGGTTTGAAAGATTCCTAACGGAGCGTGTATCTCTTAAACGACATAAGCGAGGTGTTTGAATCTCGGAGGAAATCAATCAGCTTAAAAATAAATAAATAAATAAATATATAAAATAAATAGGTGTTCGACCGTTTTTTCATAAATACAATTTAAGGGGCCTATGGGGAGGGGTGAAATTCTGGAAGAAAAACGTCCACTAAGGAAGGATTTTTGGATGTTCACTCTCATCGACCAACCAAAACTATTAAAGTTAGAAGAATGATATTTTGGGGATATGTTTGTTGTGTGTCGAAAATGTCTACTAAGGAGGGATTTTCGGATATTCAGGTTCTAAAGGGGTGTTAACGGGGTTAAACCTGCATTTCATTCAATAACAATATGACACGACTCTGACGCGAGCGAAGCGAGGCTAAAAATGAGATGGTGTGTGTGTATTACTCAATCACGCAAGTACCACTGGTCCGATTTACATGAATTTTACATGGAAGTAGATGTTTTACCTGGTTAACATATAGGTTACTTTTGATTTCAATAATTTGCACTATTTAAAGATGGCGACCATTTTAGTGACGTCACTACACCCTTTGGTTTCAAACTTTCATATTTCCATTTCAAATAAAAAGAGAACGCTAAGAAATAGCAAACTTTTGATGGCATATACGAGGTTTAAAATTACATTTTCTATCCGAAAGGTATCTCCAGCGGTTAGCGAGAAAAACCTAAATTTGTGCTATAAAACACGGTCAACGCCGAGCGGTGTAGTTGGACAAAATGTTCCATCCTTAATATCCCTCTGCGCAGCATCTCGCCTATCCCCTGTTTTAACTGTCACCTTCACATTTTAATTTATTTATGACGCGTAGCGAAGTACGGGTACTTCAGCTAGTATAATATAATAACTGTTGGAATTTGAACAGACTCCAGCCAGTGGTTTCTCTGGGCATGATTGTCATATGCCATTTTCTCTATCTAAGGATTATATTTAGAGACTTTCGCAATTTTGATATTGAAATGTTCCAAACTGATGCCTTTTGCTGCTCTTTGGCAGCAGGTATTTTCCCAGAATAATATTAATGATAAAGTTACAGCCTTCAATTATATATTCTTTGGCTTATTTGATAAACATGCCCCCGTCAAAATGATTCGATATAAACACCCACTAAACTCCTGGATTACGTGAATGAAGATCCATTCGTGATAGAGCAAAGAAGAAACACATCAAATCCCGAAAGCAAGAAGACTTCGAAACCTACCGAGTGTTGCGAAATGAAACGAAACTCGAAATCAGAAATGCCACGGTGAAATATGCATACTCCATGTTCAGCACAAATTCGACACCTTTTGCATTATGGAGAACAATAAAATCCTTATGAATTGCTAGAGAAAATGCATCGATAATTTCCTTATTCATTTCTGCAATATCACAAAATGAACATTTCCTTGACGTATCTCCTCTGAGCAGCTCTCTTAGAATAGCCTATGTGACAATATTGGTACCTGACCGCTAACAAGCCTCAACATGAACTCTTTCATTTCTCACATATTTACCGTGAGGATATAATCAAGGTTGGCCTATTTATGGGCATAAAATCCAACGCTGCTAGTTGGCGTCTTACGTTCCCTCTTAATGAATTGTCTAGATATTATAGCTCCAGTCATAACTCATATGCCAACTTTTGTTTACAGTCAGGTGTTTTTCCATCTGCCTGGAAAATGGCAGATATTCGACCTGTACCAAAAGTTTCTTCTCCACAGAAAGTTGAGGACTTCCGAGCAATCAGCATTTTATCAATTCTCGGTAAAGGATTAGAAAAAAGTTTCTACCAACTTACAGTATATTAATACCCACTCAATCTGCAATCCTTTTCAATGCGGATTTCAAATTGGGCTTAGCACAGTGACACTGCCTCTGAAAGTTACAGACACTATTATGGGACACTAGGACAGAATTATTCAACTTCCCCATTTTTTTTATCAGAATGAGTTGAAATTTAAACTGCATAATTAGAATAGTAACACTAAGGCACATACCAAATTTGAAAACAATCGGATGTAATTTAATTGATTTTTTACTAATTGAAAAATGAAAATGCACAGCCTGCTTCCAGTCGACCGACCGGGTCAGGAATGGAATGAATGAAGCCCCATCTAGCGGCGAGGATATGAACTGTGCCGGCTGCCAAAGCCTGTCGCACTACCCTGGGGCAGCGATTAAATGAATGACAGATGAAATGAATTGATAGTGGAGAGTGTTGCTGGAATGAAATTGTGACAGGGAAAACCGGAGTACCAGGAGAAAAACCTGTCTGCCTCCGCTTTTTCCAGCACAAACCTCACATGGAGTGACCGGGATTTGAACCACGGACCCCGCGGTGAGAGGCCGGCGTGCTGCCGCCTAAGCCACGGAGGATCATGATTTTTTACTAATTATATTATTAAAATATACCGTGTGATGAAAATGCTTCACGCGTAGCAGAAATTGTGTACAACGCTTGAATTTGTCATTACACATACATAAAACTATTCTTAATATTATAAAATTAAGACATTTCAGGAAAGTGATACATGTATGCTGTCAGATGTCTAATTCTTCTTGGTGTGCCATCATGTTTTATGAATTTTGATATTTTTTCATAGTTTTTTAATTTTTTGGTCTGCAATTTACAATGTGACTGGAGATATTGTAATGTTATCTTACAACACATGTATTTCTGAATATCCAGTGATTTCTTTAGTAAAATTGGTGAATATCTCATGCACATGGAGCATTTTGATTACCTAAAAATGTTGTTTGGAGATAAACACACTTTTTTTTAATAAAATCGCTTGCTATATTAACCAGTTTGGCTCACCCAATTAAAAGGTTTTTGGACCAAATCTGAAAAATACAGTATTTTGTTGTAGAGATAAAGAGCATAGAGAACTTTCGTTTGAGTTAACATACGGTACGACTTTCTATGTTTTCTAGTTTAAAAACTATAGCCTACTTTCATATGTTTTGCCTTCCATCTTCTTCTTACGCAGAGGAGATTTAAAAATCTCGCTGACCCTTTAAAAATGGCGGTGCATGAAAACTGTTTTACTGAAATTATCCGCAGGGGTCTAATATATATGTATAGCCGAGCCTATATGAAAAAAAACCAGTAATTTTGTCATTTTTGCCTAAAAACTCAGTCCTAGTGTCCCAAGCTTGCAATGGATAAAAAGAACCTAGTTACGCTCCTAGTTAAGGCTATATCTACTTCAGCAAAGCCTTCGACAGAGTTCATCATGACCTACTTTTCAGTACATTGCAAAGTTTAGGTATTTGGCCATGTGCTCTATTTTAGTTTTAAGATTTCTTTATAGGGAGGTGTCAGCGCGTTGGACGACGTATTAGTAGGCCTATGTACTGACGAAGTTTCATTGAAATCGCTTCGGCCGTTTCGATTTTATTAAGGGGACACACACACACACACACACACGGACGAAAGGTGATCTCATAAGCCTATTTTTCATAAATGAAAATAAGCTAAAAGAAAGACCAGGTAGGAGAGCGTAATGCAGTTGTCAACCGGGAAAGTGATTCAATAATAGACACGATGAGAGAAAGGAGACAACAGACTATCGACTGTTGGAAAAGCAAAACAAAAAATAATTGGTTCAAAGAATTTCAAAATTATTTACAATAGATGAGTTGAATATTACAATGAAACAAGAAGTTCCGTAACGAACTAAAGAGCCTACTTTTCTTAAAATTTAAGATCTATGCCAATGATTAATCTATATGGATCTATCTAGAATAATGACGAAATTAAGTTGGTAATATCGAAATTTCTAATTAGTTCGAAATACTGTATACCTGGCATACTGTAGCCTAATAGAGAACTACAGTTGGCAGCCCTGGTGACTGAATATATTCTTAGTTCCATCTCTTAAGGTACAGAATACAAAATTTGGTTGAAGTCCAATGGATAGCATGGACGTTACATGCAGTTAAACATTGGATCTAACAGCGCGCGTAAAATCATGTTGGCAACAATGACATACATGTATTGGTCAGAAATAATATGAAATAATATGATCTATTGTTGTGCCAATTTTGAATGAAATCCATTAGATAGTATAGAAGTTACATGTATTTTAAAATTGGACCTATCAGCAGGCTTAGAATCATGTTGGCAGCACTGACGTATGTTAGTTACTCCAAATTCATCTAGAATACCAGGTACTATACGTGTGCAAAGTTTAGAGCTATTGGCTTGCATACTTTCTGATACTGTATATTGATATTAGGGTAACAAAAATAGGGACAGCACATATTAAGAGTTGGCAGCCCTGTTTGCTCTTAAGAATACGCATAGTCATATCTGTTATGGTACACATAGCACATACGAAATTTGGTTGAAATCCAAATGATAGTATGGAAGTTACATGTATTTAAAGTTGGACCTGTCAGCAGGCTTAGAATCATGTTGGTAGCACTGACGTATATAAGTTACTCCAAATTAATATAGAATGTCAGGTATTATACGTGTGCATAGTTTAAAGCTGTCGGCTTGCATACTTTCTGATATATTGGTATTTGGATCAAATAAATTAGGAGCATTTATTAACAGTTGGCAGCCCTGGTGGGTCTCAAGAATACGCTCAGTCGTATCTGGTTATGTACACATACAACGTACGAAATTTGGTTGAATTCCAATTGATAGTGTAGAAGTTATATACATTTAAAAATTGGACCAATCAGCAGGCTTATAATCATTTTGGCAACACTGCCATGTATGGCCTCCTGGAAATTAAACTGCAATATTATTATCTATACGTGTGCCAATTTTGAAATAACTCCCATTCATACCTTCCAAGATATCCAACATGGAGCTCAAATTTCAATTGCGATTTTTTAGCAGTTGGTAGCACTGACATCATTTTCAAATATGGCCGTGAGATATTCGGGTGTAGACATTTACTCCTACCAAATTTTGTTTCGATTGCTCCAACGGTTTGGGAGTTGATAGGGGGGGGGACACACACACAGCCAGACAGACAGACACACATTTGCCCGATCTCATAAGTCTATGCAAATAGTGAAGGAAGAATGCTTCTGAAGAACAATCAGAAAAGTAAGCAACGAAAACAACAATCATATGTGATGAAGAAACTTCACCAATAATGAAGAGGTTTTGGGAGGGGAGGAAAATGTTGACAGATAAATTCCCAGTCAATTCTTAGATTACTTAACTGTATTTGGTTTGATTTAAGTGCTCCAATATGGGCGTAAATAGATACGTTAATAATAATAATGGAAGTAATAATAATAATAATGTATGTATGTCTACCCCTTATTATTCCCATTTTCCAACGGGGTCGGGGATGAGATGCGATGGAAGTCTTTGTGGCGATGGTTTTTACGGCTGGATGCCCTTCCTGACGCCAACCTCATGAGAGGAGTTAATGAGAGATGAAATGAATGATCGTGAATGAAACTGGGCAAGGATGTGGAAGGAAGCGGCCGTGGCCTGTCAGAAGGTGCCGTCCCAGCATTTGCCTGGTGTTGAAAATGGGAAACCACGGAAAACCATTTCAAGGACGGCCGACGGTGGGGCTCGAACCCTCGCGTCTACCGAGTCAGCAGAGAGCTTGGCCCCATGACCTAATGCTGCGCTTTAGCCAGCGTAGCCACTACTGTCGGTTAGTAATAATAATAATAATAATAATAATAATAAGACTTATAACAATTACTTATCGCCATAGAAAACATTCACAACCGCAGCATTTGTAGAGAAAAAATCAACAAAAAAACAGGAATTTGAATTTAGATTACATTCCAAGAGAAATAGGCGTAAATGGACAGACGAAGAGAAGGAGGCGCACAGTGAACGGATGAAAGGTTTTTGGGAAGATAAAAAGAGGAAAAGAGCCACCACCAAAAGCTAGATTCTTGTGTTTTTAGCGCTCTGCTTAAAGGGGAATGTACGTAAATAATAAACCCTGGCACCACAGCCCATGAAGGACTTAGGCCTACCAAGCGACCGCTGCTTAGCCATTTGGTCTGCAGATATTGGGGTGACGCGTGGTCAAAGCATCGAGTCCCTCGTCTGTTAATCTTGGTTTTCGTGACCGGGGCTCTGCCTCACTGTCAGACAGCTACTCAATTGACCTCACGAGGCTGAGTGTACCCCTCTTCAGCCCTCACGTCAGTTTCTAAAAACCCTGATGGAGCCAGGAATCGGACCCGAGGCAGGCGCGCTACCCCAACACCACGGGGCCGGCAATAATAATAATAATAATAATAATAATAATAATTCCATAGACATTTGAACTCGGCAAAAACCACTTACCATAACCTTAACCCTTTATAGGGCAGAACTTTATTTTTATTGTTTTTGTGTTCTACATTTTAATGTATTTTAATTATTATAATGATTAATATTGTTATTTCTGTTTCTCTAATTCTAATGTTTATATATTAACTTTTAATTTTCAATTTATGTTCTTATAGATTTAATTTTGATATTCTTATTGAATTAATTAATTAATTAATTAATTTTGAATTAATTATTACAATTATTTTCATTATTCTTTTATAGTTATGTTTATTATTTTTATATTTCATTTGTTATTGTAATTTTATTGATATGATTTTATTTCTATATTTATATTTTATTTTTTCACTTTAATTGTTACGTTTTTTTTTTAAATTATATCCAACACATTACGTCAAGTAGATAGTCTACGTGTATAATATTGGATTTTTTTTGTCGCAAAATGTCTCCAAAATTTGGCTTAAATATTCAACCATCATTATCTTTGAAAGCATAAAGTGTCCTCATGGCAGGTGGTTTAATATAGAGACCACTGAGTTAAAGAAGTTAGTAGGCCCATAATAACTCAAGATTCGTTTCATAAAATAATCGGTCTAATTTTCAGGTGAAACTTTGAAAAGATTTTTGACTGAAACAATAAAATTCTCGTCCGTAAAATCTGAACCACTTAGAAGTGACGGAATCCAACATTGATACTACAGACCGGGTGTTCATCGTTTAATACTGCATAACGTTAAATGTACATTTATCATGGAGTAGGTTTGTTTATATTAATTCCCCAATATTAGCTAAATAACCAGGACCGACAAATCACGTGTGAAACTCAATTACCCTAAGATACAGAATGAGTGTCGCGGTAATGAGACATTATTATACGGGTTAATTGCATATAACATGAGGCGTATAATCGGTTACGGCCGAGTCATGCGGTGTTACACGCCTGCTCATTAGCTTCATAAGTATTACACAATTTAGAGTGGAAAATGTCGCTTACCGTCACCTATTTTTTCTTCACTCCCAGATCTTTTGGCCACAACTTGGTTTGATAGGTGTGTGTTTAGGGAATAGGTTCAATCATTCTTTTGCTTTATTTGCAAATGGGGGTAATTCCCCGCTGGCAGATTGTACAATTACAGAAAATTACCCACAGTAATATCAAACACACTTAATAGTAGCCTATATACACAATTCGTAATTTGGGAACTATAGCATTCACTCCATCCCTGACCCGGTCGGAGACTGGAAGCAGGCTGTGGATTTTCATTCATTTTCAGTAATTACATCGAAGTATTTACTCAAAATTTCAGACTTCTCCTAAACACATCAATATGTTTGAGTAAAGGCTCTAAGACTGAGGCAGGTTTATTTATTTATCCGAGTCCAAAACACATACATATACGAGGCACGTCCAGAAAGTAAGTTCCGTTTGGTAATAAAATTAAATTGTGTACAGATACAGAAAAAATATTTATTCCACAACATTCTACACCTCTTAAACTACTTTTTCACATAACTGCCGAACCTTTGCAGGCATTTGTCATAGCGTGGCACAAGTTTTTGGATACCTTCTTCATAGAAGTTTGCCGCCGACCATAAACGAGAGTGAAGACTCCCCTGTAAGTTATCCTACCGTTTGGCCACCACTGTTAGGCAAATTGCGTGCTTACCAGGAGAACTACGTATGTTTAGGAGTTCTCCTGACCACATACGCAATTTGCCTAACAGTGGTGGCCAAACGGTAGGATATCTTGCAGGGGAGTCTTCACTCTCGTTTACGGTCGGCGGCAAACTTCTATGAATGAGGTATCCAAAAACTTGTGCCACGCTATGACAAATGCCTGCAAAGGTTCGGCAGTTATATGGAAAAGTAGTTTAAGAGGTGTAGAATGTTGTGCAATAAATAATTTTTCTGTATCTGTACACAATTCAATTTTATTACCAAACGGAACTTACTTTCTGGACGTGCCTCGTATACATATAAATTACACTAAATTTCATTACTCCAGTGTTCAACTGTTAGAATGACACAGTCATTGGCTTCTATCAAGTCCTGCATAGTACATGGTCTTGATAACATGCTGCAATTCAGAAGGTCTTTCACCACATCTACAAAGTTCTTCAGCACTGTATCCCCACTTCATTAAATTGCTTTTGCACAGACTCACACCAGTTCTCAGTCGGTTTAGCGTCTTCCAGGATTCGTATTGTAGGTGGTAGCCAGCTGCCGGCTTCTCCTTCATTTCCCACGATCCTCCTGGTGATTTTGCTTTCCAAAGTTCAATTCGGCGAGCTTCAGCTGAGGAATGAATTGATATTGATGTTTGGAGGAAGCTCTTTCTTGATTTTAGCCTAGGTGGATGGACATCAAGTCCATACATTGGATGTCTTGGATCTGTTTCTTGCTTTTTCTTCTCTACTTCTGCCGCTACTTCTCTTCTAACTTCTGGAGGTGCTACTCCCATAAGCGGAAAGATCTTATCGACCCCCACTGAGGCAGGTAATGAGTTCCAATTACACTATCCAACAGTGAAAATGCTTCCGAAACAAAAACAGTCATTTCTAGTTTATTCAAGCATGGGATATGCGAATATGACATTTAAATTGCTGACTTAGCTCTATGTTCTGAGATATAACTATATTTCATTAAATACTAGAGAATTTGAGGGACTTTCGAAAAATACTAGGGATTTTTAATTTAAATGAATTGTAGTTTGGCAATCCCTAGTACAGGTATCCTGAGTCATCTACAGCCACATTCTATTTATTGCATGTGAATAACCTTTGTTTTCTTCCGTCCTAAGGTGAAATTCAATGGGATCTTTACATTACAATAGAAAGGTCTGGCCTTCTAGGGAAACTTTGTGCTCTGGGGAAACAAACGTACATCACAGTCCTCTGGTTGACAGAAACAAAATTCTTTTGCCCCCTTTACACATCAAACTTGGGCTTATGAAGAACTTTGTAAAGAGGATGGATAGGAATGGAGAAGCTTTCAAGTGCCTGAGAGCAAATTCCCACTTCTCAGTGAAGCTGAAGTGAAATAAAGGATCTTTGTTGGTCCGCAAATCCATGACCTTCTTATGAATGAAAATTTTGATCGAGCCCTCCAGGGTAAATAAGAGCTGCTTGGGATTTTGGGAAACAGACGAGATTAAAACTATATTGAAATTGTAAATAACCTCCTAGAGAAGTATAATACATTGGGCTGCAATATGTCACTCAAAATTCGTCTTCTCGATTCTCATCTAGACTCCTTTCCTCCGAATTTTGGTGCAGTTTTTACTATGGAAGTACATATATCACAAGTAGTGTATCTAAAATACTAGAGCTAATAAACAAATTCTAAGGTCATATTCGGTTTTCCTGGCCTAAATTTAGTAAGAAAACTAGTATTTTATGTAAAAGAAGCAAATAAAACGTAATTTTTGTCTGTAGTGTTATCAATACCACGGTTAATGAAAGAATATTTCCCATAATTTGTACGATGTGGTCGGGCCTTGACTTCATGTGGATGATCTGCCCTGCTTCCAAGCCTCCGTGGCTTAGGCGACAGCACGCCGGCCTCCCCCCACTGGGTCCGTGGTTCAAATCCCGGTCACTCCATGTGAGATCTGTGCTGGACAAAACGGAGGCAGACAGGTTTCTCTCCGGGTACTCCGGTTTTCCCTGTCAAAATGTCATTCTATCAACACTTTCCACTATTATTTCATTCATTTTATCATTGCCCCAGAGGAGTGCGTCAGGCCTCGGCAGCCGGCACAGTCCATATCCTCGCCGCTAGATGGAGGCTTCATTCATTCCATTCCTGACCCGGTCGAGACTGGAAGCAGGCTGTGGATTTTTCATCTGCTCTGCTCTGGTAGGTGGGATTTCCCAGACGTTAGCTTAGTTCTCCCCATGCTGACTGATTATTGTAAGTGTTAAACTTAGCGTCCTTCTATCTTCCAGAGATTCCCTCCCTAGTCCTTCTATCATTAGAGTTACACTACTTCTAGGATTAAAATCGCTGAACTCAAACCTAGCAGTTTTCTTTGTACCATCTCCAGCCCTACCTGATGTGGGTCCCAAACCGCTGAGCCGTATTCTAAGATTGGTCTCACCAGGGTCAAATATCCTATTCTTTTGCAGTAGAGCTTCCGCCCTTGAATACCCTCATTACAAAATGAACTGCTTTGTATGCTTTGGAGACAACACAGGTTTTTGTGTGTGTGTTACAGTGGGTTGGTTGGTTCCTCAGTTTAGAGGCTGCGACAACGCGGTCATGTAGCCCCGTGTACTTTGGGTGTGTGTAGAATCCGTCTGATAACAGGTGTTAATTCTGATGGCTGTATTACTGTGTGTTATCTGTTCTTCTAATTCAACTAAGGACTGCAGGCATTCAATTTTCAAGTAGTTCCTACTTTTGCTAACAAACGCCACCGTCCACGACACCTAGCTGCGGACTTGGTTACTAGATGCCATCGCAGTCACAACCTGGCGGCGAACGCTGGAAATAATTTAAAAAACTAACCCCATGATACTACAGCCCTTCAAGGGCCTAGGCCTACCAAGCGACCGCTGCCCGGCCAATTGGCCTGCAGATTTTGGGGTGACGCGTGGTCAGCGCGTCGGGTCCCCTCGGCCGTTAATCTTGGTTCTCGTGACCGGAGCACTGGCTCACTGTCAGACAGCTACTCAATTGTCCTCACAAGGCTGAGTGTACCCCGTTCCAACCCTCAGGGCAGTTTTTAAATCCCTGACGGAGCCGGGAATCGAACCCGGGGCCTCCGGGTGAGAGGCAGGCGCGCTACCCCAACACCACAGGGCCGGCTGGAAATAATATAGCGTTTATGAAATCTAACCTACAGATTTTGCTTCACACAACTGTAGTTAGTGGAAGGTTCTTTACATGCCATAAATCTATGTCATGGGACTGCCAGCTTTACTTCCCTTTCCAAAGGAAGGCATACTGTACTGAGGGATTTTTAACACTCTTAAAAAATCCGACGACTTCGGCCGGGTTTGAACCCACGATCTTGGACATAGAAGCTCAGCATGCTACCAACTATGCCACCGAATCCGCCATTTGTATACAGTAAGGCGACAATTTGAAAAGAGAATAAAATACGGTGGAAATACGTTTACTCCACTAATTAGGCCTATTGTTTTGTTCATCGCAAGGATAATCAGAATTGAAATCGAAATATTATTAGCCTATGTGTAATAATAATAACAATAATAATAATAATAATAATTATTATTATTATTATAACAATGATAATAAAGGCAGAGAAAGTAGGCCTAACGGAAATACTGTAATAGACTTAAACTCATTATTCATTGTGAGGTTTCAAGCCATTTTTCAGTGTTGCCTAAGTAAACTAAAGTTTGGTGCTTTTCAGTCAGTTAACACGAATGTACCCAAAAGAGTTGGGTTATGCCCTAATCCTGAAATAAATTACATGAGATTAATGTGTGTTTTTAGCCTATTTTCAATTTTGAAAAAATAGGCTTATGAGATCACCTTTTGTCCGTGTGTGTGTGCGTGTGTGTGTGTGTGTGTGTGTGTGTGTGTGTGATTCGTGTGTGTGTCCCCCCCTAATAAAATCTAAACGGCACGAGCGATTTCAATGAAACTCGGAAAGTTCATAGCACTATTCCCGGCGACCTCGACCGTGCCCTTCAAATTTTGTTACGACTCACCAATCCAACATGGCGGCTGTGCGAAATATTTCACCAGCATTCAATATCTCCGAAACTATTACCGATATTACCCTGACATTTTATATGGTGATAGAGGGAACTACTATAAGTTCACTTATGTGACTTTTGAAAACCTGGTAACTACAAAACCAACATGGAGGACAAGCGAATTTGCGACTTTTAAATAGACGTTTCTCGTGATTTGACCAACCAAACGCAATGAAACTTGGTACAGTATATGTTTATATACATTGTAATGCACCGACATCTAACATCGTTCAATTGTTTACATAATCACAAGATGGCGGATGTGCGAAATATTTCACCGGCATTCTATATCTCTGAAACTATTAGCGGTATCTCCCTAAAATTTTGTACGGAGATAAAGGGCACTACTGGAAGTTCGTCTATAAGACATTCAAAAACCGGTTAACTACAAAACGAACATGGCGGCCAAGCGAATTTGAATATTTTAAATAGACCTTTCTCGCGATTTAATTTTCCAAGCGCACTGAAACCTGGTACAGGAAATATTTATACACATTGTAATCCACTGGTATCTAATTTAGTTTAATTGTTTACATAACCTCAAGATGGCGGCAGTGCGAATTTTAAAATTAAGTTTTTATTTCTTGTGATGTAGTCATGCGATCGAAGTGAAAGTTTGAATAATGAACCTACGCAATAATTTTCCTTTAATGGTACATGACTCTATGGCCTATACATTTAACAATCCAACATGGCGACCATCCGAAATATTTAGACGATACTGAATATCTACGAATCTATTTTAGCAATCAAACTGCATTTTTTAATGTTCATAGGGGCTATGAACTTAAGTCCACCTATATGACTTTAAATAACCTGGTGATCACAAATCCAACATGGCGGTGACGCGAATTATAAATATTCACATGGACGTTTCTCGCAATTTAACCATCCGAGTGCAGTGAAACTTGGTACAGTAAATCCTTACACGAATGTTAATCCACTGGCATCTAATTTATTTCAATTGTTTCCATAACCTCAAGATGGCAGCTGTGAAAAATTTTAAAATCTCCTTGTTACTTCTTGTGTCCTAATTTTGCGATTGAAGTTTGAATACTACACGTTCACAATAATCTGCATGTAACAGTACATAACTCTAGGACCTACATATATAAAATCCAACATGGCGACCATCCGAAATATTTAGTCGGTTCTTAATATCTACGAATCTATTACAGCAATCAAACAGATATTGTGTATGTTGATAGTGGCAATTAACACAAGTAGGATATATGAAAATAGGCTGTATAGTTCTTCACGGAACTACTTGTTTTTCTTCAGGAATAGGGTATAACCCAACTCTTTTGGGTACATTCGTGTTAACTGACTGAAAAGCACCAAACATTAGTTAACCCATTATTCTTTTAAAAATTTAATGGAGTTTATTCATTTACTGGCTGGCTGCGTGGCTCAGCGGTAACGTTCTCGTTCCCAAGGCTGCAGGATCGAATCCTGGCGCAGTCAGCTGGCATTTGAAGGTGCGCAAATATGAGGGAGCCGTGTCAGTAAATTTACTGGCACGTTAAAGATTCCCTTCGGGGAAACATTCTGGCACCCTGGCGTCTCTAGAAAACTCAGTAGTTAAAAGGGACGTAAAACAAATAGGCTACAGTACCATTATTCTTCTTCCTTCGTTACGGCAAACTAAAGACCACGTCATGTCAACTGTTTCTTCTGCATTTTGATGTTGGCCCAGTTCTCTTTCATTCGCAACCCTTCTCTCCATCGCCCACGCCTTCCCGGTTTTTAGTTTCCGATTAAGTTGATAACCGATGTTTTTGAAGTTTTTCACTAAGAGGGCCACGCTTTTGGATATCTTCACATGTTATCCCAATCTCCAACAGGTCTTCCTCTACTTCACTGGAACAGGCCCCCTTTGTCTTTTTCTCATGGAGAAAAGCAAAAATTCGGTAGAATAGCCCTAGCCGAGTTGATTTCATTCGGGTTAGCCTAGGCCTATATGTCCATAGACTTGACGTGTACTTAGACTGGACACAGGATTTTCCTCAAAATCTTTCTTTCCTTGGTCTCCATTATTATTATTATTCATTTGAGTTATAAAATTACTAGGGCTATATTGAAATCAAAATTAGTGTTAGTAATAATTGGTAAGTAGGTTCAATCTTATTGAGAAATGTGTTTGACACCATCATTCATTCATTCATTGTAGACTAATATTTAAACTGAACCAAAATATCTGCCTCACAAACAAAGATAATGCCATTTTATTGATACTGTAAAATTCTAAATATTCTAAGTTATCCTTGAGTGCATAACTAAATTGTGTGATCTACCAAGCACTACCGTGGTAATTCCCCCATTATTATTATTATTGAATATCCAGAAAACAATACAGGAACCCTATTATACCAGTGGTACATTAGGGTTATAGATTAAAAACAAAGCAAATACAAATATTACTAACATAGTTTACAAAAAAAAATGTTGATGAATGTGATAAATTGTCCTAAGCAGCACTGCCTCTTGAAAATATGGTACAGCGGCTTTGAAAGTTCCAGGTTACAGCTATAAAGGTGGCATTGTAAATTGTATCTTTCATTTTCAAAAACAGGACACTCAAAAACAAGGTGACACACCGATTGAGGCAATCCACATAAACATGAATAGTCGTCTGTTGCTATTTTAAAACGTTCAAAATAAGACTTGAATTTTCCATGACCAGTTAAAAATTGTGTGAGGACAAAGTTTGGCACTAATAATTTTGATAACAGTCGATTTTGTACTTCCGGGAAGAATATTTCTCTTGTTACAGACCCTTTCAGGCTACATGTCCATGCGATATTCCATTCGTTTAATATGTATTTCCTTATCTGGCTTTTAACGTAACATTACATTAACTTTACATTATTTGTCTTATAGATGCGAGTTATGTAATTGGAAGCTTGTACAGTAGGTATTTCTGCTGTAGGTTGTAAAGATATCATTATTAAAGCATGATCAGACAGCATTGGTGTATCGCTTACATTCCAGTCGTAAATAAATGGAAGAAGTGCAGGACTACAGACACTAACGTCTAAATAACTCTGAGAGTTAGAACGTATATATATGTTGGTTTATCACCTTTATTTAAGATAGTTAAATTTTGTGCACTGCAGAAATCATAGAAAAGTCTTCCACGAGCATCTTCAACGGGGCTACCCCAGGAACTATGTTTCGAATTAATATCACCTGTTATGAGCAGAGGTTTCCCTCGTAGGTCTTCACACACACGCTCCAAAAAACTTAAATCCACATTAATGTCCTGTTTGGAGTCGAAGTACACATTACATACATAAAGTTCCCTGCAGTTAAAAGTTGTGCATACAACAACTCTGTCAGCAGCACAGTATTGCCCTAAACGGATGACGGTCTTAGATTTTGTAACTATAGCCGCACGAATTCGCTCTTCAGGCGTAATGTTGCTTGAAGTATAAATATGAAAGTCTAGACCGAAGCCAATAACTTTATTGTTTCTTATATTGGGACTTGAAGACTTTCATTACATTAAACATTAGTTTTCACGCTTATAAAGTAGGCTACACTGAATGGTGAACATCATGCTATCACGGAGTAACTTGAACACTATCATGGAGTAACTTGAATATCACGGCGTTACCTACTTCTACTACCGAAATTTGTTAGTTAATACCTTGGAAAAAAAAACTTAAAGATATTTGAAAGATATATAACAGAAATGTTCGTAGGGTATCCCTCTTTAATACAAAACGAATCAAAATAACTGAAATCTAAAATTTCTGAAGTAGTAACACAAAATGGAGTATGGAATATGTGTTGGTCTAAAGGGAGTCTGCCTACCCCGGACGGGGTAGATATTTTTGCTACCAGATTATCATTTTAAATTTTGTAAATATTGTCAATTGAAATACAGTACAGTAAGTATGTAGTTAGTTTTAGTTGTAAGTAGGTAGTTAGTTTGTCTATTAGATATATGTCATTGTTCTATTAGACTGTGGTGTGTGAGTGTGTCTGGTAGCAGTTGCATTGTTTATTAGTTATAGTTCATTGTTCTATTAGACTGTGGTGCGTGAGTGTGTCTGGTGAGGGTGCATGTGAGTGGGCCTGGTGACAGACTGTTTTAGTGGTAGTATTTGTTGTTGGTGAAACTTTAGTATTTTTTTCGTTAGTAGAATTTTGGTATTTAATTGTTAGTAGAAGGTTAGTATTTTGTAGTAGAATTGCTCTTTACTTATTCTGAAAGGGAGTAGCAGCCTTTTAGAATAAATCAATTCTTTACTAATCTAATAGACGGTTAAGATATTGATAATATAAGCCAACTAATGGCTACACTGCGTTCTGCTGCACGGCTGAAAGCAACGGGAAACTACAGCCGTAATGCTATTCCCGAGGATATGCACCTCTCTATGCATAATTACATGTGATGATGGCCTCCTCCCTTGTAAAATTTCAATCC
Organism: Meconema thalassinum; assembly: GCA_946902985.2. Classification (NCBI taxonomy): domain Eukaryota; kingdom Metazoa; phylum Arthropoda; class Insecta; order Orthoptera; family Tettigoniidae; genus Meconema; species Meconema thalassinum. The sequence goes on from OX336394.1 coordinate 19,372,315, forward strand.
GGAGGTAAACTAGTCCCCCGTTCGGATCTCCGGGCGGGGACTACTCGAGAGGGGGTTAACATCACAGAAGTGACAAAGAGGAAATCTGACATTCTACGGATCGGAGCGTGGAATGTTAGAAGTCTGCTAGGAAGTGGAAAGTTAGAAAACTTAGAACGGGAAATGGATAGGTTGAGGTTGGATTTGGTTGGGATTAGTGAAATGCGCTGGCAGGAAGAACAGGACTTTTGGTCAGGAGACTATAGGGTCATTAGCACTAAATCAAACAATGGCCAAGCAGGAGTTGGTCTCATATTGAGTAGGAAACTTGGACAGCGGGTGGAATATTATGATCAATACAGTGAACGGATTATTGTAGCAAAAATCAATACTAAACCTACCTGCACCACAGTGGTACAAGTCTATATGCCTACCAGTCAAGCTGATGATGAGGATGTTGAAAACGTCTACGAAGAAATAGATGACATTCTGAGGTATATCAAAGGTGATGAAAATGTTATAGTAATGAGAGATTGGAATGCTGTGGTAGGAAAAGGGAGAGAAGGGAAGATAGTAGGAGATTTCGGATTAGGTGAAAGGAATGATCGAGGAAGCAGGCTAATGGAATTCTGCACCGAACATGAGTTGGTCATAGCTAACACCTTATTCAATAACCACAATAGAAGAATATACACATGGATGAGACCAGGAGATACAGGGCGTTACCAAATCGACTTCATTATGGTCAAGCAGAGGTTTCGAAACCAGATTTTGGATTGTAAAACATATCCTGGTGCTGACATAAACTCTGACCACAATCTGGTTGTAATGAAATGCAGATTAAAGTTGAAGAAACTGAAGAAAAGTCAAAAGCCAAAAAGGTGGGCAATAGACGGACTGAAAGTAAAGGATGTAAACGAAAGATTCAAGAAGAGTATAACGGAAGAACTAATGAAAAATCCTAAACGGACTTCAATTGCAGACGAATGGGCACTTTTGAAGAATGAAATAACAAAATCCGCAGAAGAAAACATTGGTAGGAAAGAAAGAATAGGTAGAAAACCGTGGATCACTCAGGATATACTAGAATTGATGGATGAAAGGCGGAAACACAAGAATCTAAGAGATGAAAAGGGGAAAGCAGAATACAGACGTCTGAGAAATGAGGTTAACAAGAAGTGCAAGGAAGCGAAAGAAGAATGGTTGAAAGAGAAATGTGCAGGTATAGAAAATTGTCTGAAATTAGGAAAAGTAGACACAGCTTATCGAAGGATTAAGAATACTTTTGGGGAAAAGAAGACTAAGTGCTGTAATATTAAGGACACAAATGGAAAGCCTCTAACAGATAGGGAAGAAAAGGTTGAGAGATGGAAAGCTTACATAGAGTGCTTGTATAAGGGACATGAGATTGAGAATCATGTAATGGAAAGGGAGGAGGAAATTGATGAGGATGCAAAAGGAGATTTAATATTGAGATCAGAATTTGACAGAGCATTAGAGGACTTAGGCAGGAACAAAGCACCAGGCATAGATGATATACCGATTGAGTTGCTACGCTGCATAGGAGATGAAGGTCTGATCAGGTTATTTCACTTGGTGTGTAGGATTTATGAGACAGGTGAGGTACCCCCTGATTTCAAGAAGAATGTTATCATCCCTATACCAAAGAAAGTGGGAGCTGACAGATGTGAAGATTACCGTACAATCAGCTTGATTACTCATGCTTCAAAGATCCTGTCTAGAATAATTTACAAGAGGATTGAAAGCCAGATAGAAACGGAGTTGGGTGAAGACCAGTTTGGTTTCAGGAGAAATGTAGGAACAAGGGAAGCTGTACTAAGTCTTAGGCTGATTTTGGAAGGTAGAATAAGGAAAGATAAGAGAACGTTCATGGCATTTGTAGACTTAGAAAAGGCTTTTGATAACGTTGATTGGACTAAATTGTTTGACATTTTGAAATCTATTGGAATAAAGTACAGGGATAGGAGGGTGATATACAATCTATACAGAAACCAGGCAGCAGTCATTCAAGCTGAAGGACATGAGAGAGAAGCTGGTATTCAGAAAGGTGTAAGGCAAGGCTGCAACTTATCACCCATACTTTTCAATCTTTACATTGAACAAGCAATGAAGGAAATTGTACAAAAATTTAAAGTGGGAGTGAAGATTCAAGGAGAAATAATTTCAACTCTGAGATTTGCTGATGACATCGTCATCTTGGCTGACACGCCTGAGGATTTGAATCAGTTTTTGAATGGTATGGACTCCGTCTTACAGAATGAATACATGATGAAAATTAATAAATGTAAAACAAAAATACTGGAATGCAGCCGAAATAAATCAGAAACTTCTATGGAGATCAAATTGGCAGGTGAAAAGCTGAAGGAAGTTGGAGACTTCTGTTACTTAGGAAGCAGAATAACCAGTGATGGACGAAGCAAAGAGGATATAAAAAGTAGGTTGGCTCAGGCAAGGAAAGCCTTCCTACAAAAAAGGAATCTGTTGACATCGAATATAGATTTAGGTATTAGGAAGTCATTTTTGAAAGCCTTTGTCTGGAGCGTGGCGCTCTATGGAAGTGAAACTTGGACTATTGGTGCAGCAGAAAAGAGGAGAATTGAAGCATTTGAAATGTGGTGTTACAGGAGAATGATGAAGATCAGATGGGTAGATAGGGTTACAAACGAAGAGGTATTAAGGCGAGTGGGAGAGGAGAGATGTTTCTGGCGACTGCTAATGAAGAGAAGAGATAGGTTGGTAGGACACATACTAAGACACCCAGGAATAGCAAGCTTAGTTATGGAAGGAAGGGTCGAGGACAAGAACTGTAGGGGTAGACCAAGGTTAGAATATGTAAAACAGATTGTCTCGGATGTAGGGTGTGGTAGCTATGTAGAGATGAAACGATTAGCTCAGGACAGGGAGGCATGGAGAGCTGCATCAAACCAGTCAAAAGACTGAAGACTCAAACAACAACAACATATTGGGTTCTTGCAAACAGAGAACTGTCCTCTCAGTATGGTCAAAATTTAAAAGCAGTTCTTGAGTTGGTACCAAAGATTTATGTAAATTTAGTTGATAAACTAACAATTCAGCCATAATTAATTTTCGATTTAACGATATTCCCCCATTAGAAGCGGAGAATGTAATTCCAATTATTCGTTGTAACTTACAAGATAGTCAATTCTAAACAATTAGAGTGACATTTATGTTCATATTTTGCGAACTTTGATTGCAAATCTGCTCAATATTTTTCAGATGTATTAATTATTAGTCTATTATTGTTATTATTATTATTATTATTATTAGTATTATTATTATTATTAGGCCTATATCACAAATTGTTCATTAAACTTCTAGTCTTCGGCAAAACTTCGGTGGGCGTTCACAAGAAGCTTTGTTGGTTTTCCATCAGTATTCTAGAATTTCCTGACAATATTACAGCTGTCCGGTATTGCTGCCTTCTGCATTCTCTGATAGATGTTGAATGGTAGATTCAGTTGGTATTACAACTATTTAGGTATTACTCCTGTGCTCAAATTAGAACTAGGATGACAGTCACTGTTTGCTATTTCCAAATTATTATTATTATTATTCTCGTTTCGGTCGTCTAGGGACCACGAGCCAGTTTCAATGCTTTGTCCTTTGCTGTTCCTTCTTCTTCCTTTCTTTGGACCATTTCGAGCCGGGTTTCTTCCCCCTTCCCCCCTTGGAATCCTTCCATTTTTAGCACTTTTTGCCTAAATATATCTCTTATGTGGTGTATCTCCTTCTCTGCTATTGTTTTTTCCAAATCCTTTTTGACTTCTTGTACCCAGCAATCTCCTCTTCCGTATTGTGTCTGATATGTTTTCGATGTTTCGATTTATTTCATCATTACTTCTTAATTTCCAGAATTCTGCAGTTTTTAAAGGACCGAGTATTTTGCGTATAATTCTTCTTTCTACTAATTCTAATGTATCCAATTTGTAGTTCAGTACGAGCCATACAGGCATTCCGGTTTGACTACGGTGTTGTAGAGCTGTCTTTTAAGATCTTGAGACAAACACTTTTTGATGTAGGTATTCCTAGTTATGCCATACGCTCTTTCCATATTTCGTATTCTTTCTTCTACAGCAGATTTTCCAAACCATTTTCTTGAATAATTTCCCCCAAATATTTGAACTTCCTTACCCTCTTCATTTGACCAATTATTATTATCATTATTAGACTATTGGCAGTGAAATATCTCCCCATTTTGAATTACGGTGGACAATTTATTGTTTAATGCATTCTCTTCTTCTTCTTCTTCTTCTTCGCCATAGTCTTAAAATGTTAATTACGCAGCACTAAAATGTCACGGTCCACGAAAAGTAATTCCCTTTATTGTTTATGAATTTAATTATTGGAAATTATTTTCACCACAGCAGAAAGAATGCCAAACAATATTTCGCCTGCAAAATCCGCTATGCAATAATACTTGACCCACATGCGGACACACAGAACAATTCACTGTACGGGTTATTCTTCTCTACAAGGGAACAAGGAAAAATAAACCGTAGGCCTAGGAGTTTGTTATCCATACGTGATTGAGGATGTGACTATTTTTAAAGTTAACTATGAAAGAGGACAACATTCTCACATAGCCAATTTTGTCGGCGCAACGACGATTTCTTTAAATGTGCATTTAAACAGGAACAAGTCAAATATCGTGTTTGATTGTTTACCAACCATACAATAGTCTACGTAATTGTTTCAATGCAGGTTTTAAGAAGAGTAAAGAAGTTGGGTTGCTCCCTTTCGCTCCCATTAAGAAGCCAATAGTTAGGCTAAGTGTTTATGGATCCATTGACATTGCAGAGTCAACATGAGGCATCACACGTGACTTGTTATGTCGAATCCTTACCAACGTTTGCAGAGTAAATATACCATAAATACAGTAGCCTATAGGCCTATAGATGAATGCATTAACTTAAAGAGGGCGTAACTTAATTATCTGACAACTTTACAATATCAGGAATATTCTGCAGCCAATGATTCTAATAATAGCTTATGTAGGGTTACTTTCAGGTCGTGCGATATTTGTCAATATTCTCGCAATCAATCAGAACCTGCACACTCTGGAAACAATGTATTTACTTATCGTCTGTACGCTACTTAATCATGTGATCCTTCCCTCTGAAAGTTTGGTGCAAACCAATGAACCATTATACGAGTAGTAGGCTACTAGATTTTGTTAGGTCTTCATTTAAACTGATTTAAATTAATTTAGGAGGTAACTTTTAGATATTCTGTTTTTTTGGGCTTGTTCGTAAATAAATCAAATAGTCTACAGTAAATAAAATATATATCGGTGTAGGCCCATGCAGTAAATAAATAAATGAATAAATAAATAAAGCCAATAGACTCAGTCATGGTTCCGTATTGATTGACAATCAAAGTATAATAAAATTGGGGTATCCACCTGATCAATACACAAAATTTATATATGGGTCTATATTAAAACCATTTGGTACATGTTTCGGGGCCTATTATGATGGCCCCTTCATCAGCCAAAAGCATAGCCTACAGATTATCAGTATAATCATAGGATAACTTACATTTATAAAAGGCAAAACTAACCTGTTAAAAGAATGGATGAAAATGGAACATAATCATGAAAAGATGGTGTGGTGATAAAAACACTTGAATGAGACGAATTACAGGGACATTTAAAAATGTTAACAGGCGACAATATGAAAAACACTTAAAAAAACATTTTAAAAGGGGGGCACTTTAAGTGCTTGTCAAGACAAATCTTTCGTGTGTCCATATGAAAACAAAAATACCAGCAGGGTATCGTGTCTAAAAGCAAAAGTTCATTCCATGAAAATTTGGCTGATGAAGGGGCCATCATACTAGGCCCCGAAACATGTACCAAATTGTTTTAATATAGACCCATATATAAATTTTGTTTATTGATCAGGCGGATACCCCAATTTTATTATACTTTAAATAAAGTCATGCAATCGATAGCCTGGATTCAGTCCTGAGACTGGTTAAGTTATACAGTAACAACCGTAATCAATAATATAATAATAGGCTACTAACTTACGTTATTAAATGAGTGCAAGATTCAGGATTTATGGAATAAAGGGTTAGTAGTAACTTACTTACCACTGCAAAATAGTAGCCTATAAATGTGTACAAAACACAAGTTCTTGAAATCTGTGTAGCCTACTAAATCATTTTAATATTATGCTTCCTGACGAGCGTTGTGATGTTTCACGCAATATTGTGGGATTATATGAACATATTAGCAGGCTAATAGAGGCTATTCTCTCTAATGAAATGCTCCATACGACCTACAAACAACTTACGCCTACAATTAAATCATGTTTCTGTGAGAACTTGAATTTATGGTAATTGCTTCTAAATTTCCAACACATTAACCATTCTGAAAAAGACATGAAAGAATTTTATTTTGATTGGGAGCCCGTTGTGTTCAGGAAGATGATTAGCGATGTGCGTACAAGTATTCTAATGATCAATACGGTAGCCTACTCATGAGTAGCCTGAAAGCCTAGTTAGGGCTAAGGATGAATATGGAATAATAAATTAAATTAACTTAATTGATATTAATCGCAATAAAACTTCCACTGACCGTTAAAAATAGAAGAAGGGATTTCACTTTGATATTTTAGTTTGTTTTATTGTCTCAAAAAAATTATTGAGCCACATCAGGTGATTGGCTAATATCAATATAAACTGTATCCAATATTTCAACACATCATTTCACAACGTAAATTATAAATATGAGTCGTAACATAGTAGATGTACTGGAAAGTGTATCTAGAATGTCAAAGTGAAGCTTTATAGTAAATCATTTCATTTACATTAACGAGAATTTCGTGCAATTCGAATTACTTTAAAAGATGAATATTAATAATTAATAATGTGTACAATTTATTTTAATTAAAGTAATTTAAAAAAAGGAATATTTTAGTATATTTTATAGAAAAAATATGATAATTTATAGTGTACTAGTATTGTGAAAGAATTATGAAATATTTGAAAAGTAAGTTTTTGAAAAGTAAATTTTTATGGTACTGTACCTTGTGTATCAGGGTTTATTAAAATTTTTGTAAGAAATTTATATTTCTCGAGTTACTTAATGTAATATTTTTATTTAAAATATTATAGCCTATTAGAAATGAAATGTTAATTGTTTTTTAAGATATCTAGTTTTTTATTGTAGTATTGTCTTTATAACAGTCATGTAAAACAGGCATATAGGAATTAATGATAAAACACATTTCTAGGTTAAATACAAACCATTAATGTAACATCCAATATTCAGTAAATAAACATACTTAAGATCTTCCAAACAGTACGGTACTTTCCTAACTAAATCATCGAACTGCTGTAATGAACGACGATTAGGCTAATCTGTTCGACAAAATTACGGACTAATAAAAAAATGAGAGATAGAGGGACTCACCAAATTATCTTCTGTGTTAAATTGCAGAAGACGAACAGCATTGATTCATACTGACAGGTCTATTGAACTGATAGGTAATAGCTGAGGTTCACTCTCATAAAGAATATTCTGCATCATTGGATAATGGTATTATTAATAATAACTTATTATTATTTTTATTATATTAATAATAATAATAGTCTAATAATAATGATAATAATCTGAAATCTAAATATTTATTCCTCGTTACGCATTTTCAAAATTTCGCTCAGTTGGCATAGGCCTAAATCAAAATGTGAATAATATGTACAACAGGCAACTAGGCCTGCCTACTAAAAGTGTGACAGGTATAAAAAATAAATAATTTTCAAAAACAAACACAAACCTATCCTGTTGCCCTAGAAATTAAATTTAAAATGAACCAGTAAAATCATCTGAACTTAATAAGTTAACGCTTGCCTAACCCAGCACATCTAGCTTTGAAAAATGCTAATAATATGTATGATAAGTAGAATAGTTTTCAGTTTGAACAGGACTGGACGCCGGGAAGTGGATCCATTTCATACACAAGCACTCTGTATCTCGAGATATTCTCAAAATCCATGCAATAACCATGAAAACAATAGAGCAGGATTGCTAGGCCTAGGTCTACTGTTAGACCAGGGATGAACAACCCTCGGCCCGTGGGTAAACATTTTATACTATTGAAAACGTGAATATAATATTGTGAATGATGAGAATTTTCCCATTATTGTAGCCCCTGGTTGAAATCAGAAAATTATAAAAACATGTTTCGTTAAAAATAAATTAAAAAGTAAACAATTATTGGAGAGATTTTAGGGTTCAGACTAACCTTTTCGAATTAGGAGTAAGTTGATTGTAAATCAGTAATTTGATAACTTAATAATGCAATTTGCCGAAAAACTCCAAAAATGGATTTAAACCATTTAGAGGACCCAAAAATGGTATTGAAACCCTTTTTTGTCTGCTGGTAAAATAGGTTATTCAGATAATAGTAACACTAGCTTTAGCGGTAGGGTTTGGCAAGTGTCTGTGTGGAAAGGTAACTTGCGGCCCGACACTTATTATGTAAAAATATACTTTACCCTACTTATAAGAAGGTTGTGCATCCCTGAGTTAGACGAACAAGGATGCGAGCTTGGTATGAAAATACAGAAACTAGGCTATAGTGAAATATCTGGTAGGCCTACTGTTTTTCTCAATTAGGCCTATGCACACATTATTAGGTTACTTTCAACATTCTTTCATCACTGTGTTTCTCTTTCTCTCCCCGGAGCAATTTTGACAAAATCCTTCCATATTTAATATCTTTTAAGAAATCTCTCTTTCTCTTACATAGGCTTAAATTCTTTCCAAATCTTTCTTAACTTCTTAAATCCTTCTTATTGTTGAAAAGTTTTCGCAAAGACATTTGAATATTATTTCTTAGTTAATTTCCTGTCACACAGTCTATAGATATCCTCAAAGAATCTCCTCTTTTTAAATTGTTTCCGGCACATTTCTATGTTCTGATAGACTAGCCTATATTACTGTGTTTTAGCTTAGTCAATGTTAATAAAAGAAGACAATCTAATTAGTCTACTTCGTTTTAGTACATTAATAATCATTAGTTATTAGTGTTCATTAATTCATCGGTACTCAGTCCTTAAACCTGGTCGAATACAGTCCAAATGTTTATAATATATTCAGTTAATAGGATAGATAGCAACACGTTATGTGCAGTTCAGTGCATTTAATATAAAATACGATCGTATTCATGTTGTATAAAATGAACTTCGCGCTAATAATAATAATATTATAACAATCTAATAATTAAAACTCAGCCGTTTTTCTGTAATACCGTAATTATTTTAGGAAAGTTGATTTCTAGAAATCTCCTAAATTATAGAATATAGGAAGATGTAGATACTTGATTTACGCCCATTCTTCAAAAAATATATCTGCACCGGCTTCTTTAGACGTTAGGTCAGATTATTGTAGCAATTACTAGAATATAACATCCCAGGAATGTTCTAAGAAAACTATAATAATGTACTAAAATGCCCGTTTTTCTTGCTTACGTAACAGAAAATTAATTTTACTGTAGACTATTGATGAAACTTGAAGAAAAACTTCTTGCCTATTCTGCAAGTTGAAGTCCATATGAACATAAAGTAATAGTGAATGAATTATATTATTAAAGTCATGCGGTTCATCGTACGACCTGTCCTCTCCAATAGCCTATTGTTACTGAACCTAGACCTATTCCTATTCCACGTGCTTTTCTTCCCTCCACTGAACGCTTCGGCTATCGTCAGCATTACATCTGAATGACGCATCGTTTGTCTCCACGAGGCAAGCCGACATTACCCGATAATGTGTACCAATGATCTCTTGGTATCACGGAGCATAGACTAACAATGCAAATGAAAACGTGTTACAGAAAGAGAAAGCCAAAACGTATAGGCTACCGGTAGCCAAAGGTTAGGAGATGCCGTACAGCCTGCCAATGAATTCAGTTGAAAAATCAACAATCAAGAAATAGTGGTAAAGATTATTTTATCTTGAACTAGCTATAGGCCTACCCGGCACGCGTTGCAATGCCAATCAAAGACAGAAAGGGAGATAATAATGATGAACCCCCGGCCAAAAACCGTGGCGTGAACTGTATTGGAATAGACAGCGATACCAGATAACACGGCGGGCTGCTGACAGTCTCATCATGTCCCCTCGCGATGAATTAGCAAACTATTCTTACATCTTGCTATACAGATTGTGCAATATTGGGTTACTGAGGGATTTAAGGGTTCCTGTTAAGCAGGGGGCGGATCTAGGGGAGGGCGACCGCCCAGGGCCCCGCGCCATGGATTGTTTTAAATTTAATTGATTAATTATGCTTTTCAAACTTTTCAAACTAATTTATAATTAATATTCTTTTTTCAGTGCAGCTATGACCTCCCATGACCGATTAGCAAGTTTAGATTTCAGTGAAATGATAGAAGACTTCAGCCGGTAAAAAAGTCGCAAAGTAATATTTTAATATTTCATAGTTTACATAATCTTCTTCAAGGGGACGTAAAGGTTACTTTCATATTATTTAAAAACTGTACTGTAGTTGTAACTATTCTTTATTCTATTATTTTTAGAAAACAATTTTCCGTTTAATTTGATTTTTTTTTAATTTGCTATTGTTGTGGGCCCTACCTTATCATATTGCCCAGGGCCCTGCAAGGCCTAGATCCACCACTGCTGTTAAGTCCCTCACACTTTTGTGTTACAGAAATAATTTCTAGCTAGAAACCTTCCCTGGAGTGCACACAACAACTCACCCAAGTTTCATCGCAATCGGATGAATGGTATATGAACGCATAGGGGGCATAACTTACATAGACTACAGACAGACAAACTATCACGTAACAATGTGCTTTATATATAGGCCTATAGATGTAAATACTGTAATGACCAATTGCGATTGGCTGAGGATGGCTCTTGTATGGGAACTTTATTTGAATAGGCCTACTTAGTGGTACGGCAAAAGTTGTATTGTTTTTTGGTAGGCCTATGCCAGGCTAAAAGCTCTGAGAATCCATGCAATAGACTAAGATAAAGGTGGAAATTTCTCACTCACCCTTTTTCGGTGATCCGCCTTCGGAGGTGCTGTCATCGCCGATCTGCAGTCCACGCCGCCTGTCCTGCCCCACCGGGTCGAGTGCACCGCCTCCGCTACCACCTCCACTGCCGTTGGCGCCAGATGCCGTCCCCGCGACGAGCGAGGCGAAACGGGCAGATGCGGGTCCGAGTGCCGCCCCATGAGGGTGCAGGAACCCTGGGGGCACGGCGAACCCCGCCAGGCCCATGGGAAACCCCCGCGCGGAGGCTGCTGTAGTAAAATGGGACGTGTGGAAGAAATGGGGCATAACGGGAGTTCGCGCGCCCCCATTGAAACATCCTCCACCACTTGCGGCGGCTGCAGCGGCCGCGTACAACTGAAGAGGGGGTGGCAACCCTCCGGACTCAAGCACCATGGCCGCTTTCCCCGGCCTTCATGCACCCCACGACCCCTGGCGCGCACCAGACATCCTCAATCCTCCTCGTAGCTCCTCATGGCTGTCTGGGATCTCCTCACAAAATGTCTTATCTTACAATTCAATTTCAGTGTCCTTTTATTATTATTATTATTATTATTATTATTTAAAATTCATTTGTTTTATAATTCTTCAGTTTGCAATTTCTTTTTCTCGGTTGATTTTATAAGTTTGTATTTTTTCACACAAATACTCTTCACCTTCTTTGTTCGATATGGCAAATATTCATTGGCTTACGTTCACTAAAATTTGCAACTTTCTAGATGTTCCTTTATTTTATAAACAATTTGGTATTTTCTCACAAAATGTTTATGTTAAAATTCAATTCAGTGTCCTTTTTTTAAAATTTAATTTCAGTTTTTTTAAATAATTCTTCAGTTGTCAATTTCTTCTTCACGGTTGATTTTTAAGTTTGTATATTTTCACACGAATACTCTTCAGCTTTGTTGTTTATGATTAGGAAAATATTTATTGCCAAACACTCAATAAAATTTTCCAAGTTTTTAGATGTTGCTTTATTTTATAAACAATATGAACTAATATACTAACTTATCACACTTTAGCAGTGAAATACACAGTTTTTGAAGAACAGTTATGAAAGAATGTTCCATTCTTACTGTCAATATTTTGCAGTAGCCTAGTGTTTAACACGAAATGTTCTCACTTGTTAATCTAAGGAATCACGTGGTCTTGTATAGCACTTCACTCCACTAAACGTCACAGTTTGTTATTGTTTTTGTGACAGCTGTTTGTTTATTTAAGCAGCACCCTCGGAGACTGTTTGAACAATAACCCGGGCTGGCCGGTGAGCTTGACACAGAACCCAGCCAAGCACAACACCACTAATGGCGGGGCGAGCTGAAGTGCGCCCACCCATTGCCCCCACTCCAAGCGCCTGTGGTACGAGCACTCCTATTGGCTCCGCGCGCGACTCCGCCCAACCAATAGGCTCCTCCCACAGGTTGACTTGGCGCTCAACTAGACTCCGCCCTCCTGCAGATCTGCTTCAAGCTGAGCGCTTTGTTTTCTATGTTTTGCATTCAATTAAGTGGAGAGGAAATTAAAATGATGACAAGTAGGCTATACCGGAACTCGCTGGGTGGAGACGACCGACCGTCTAATAGGACCAACATCTTTATAATGATTACAAACAAGGCTGGCTTGATTTGGCCATTATTAAAACAAAAGAAACCTCTCGTTTGTGTTGAAACTTTTTGAAACATTCGCAAAAATAACCCAACGTCTAAGAAATGACAATGGAGTCTTACAATCAGTGGCGTCCTAAGAATATTTCAGCCAGGTATTGCTTCACGAGGGGCTGAATGAAAATTACATTGAAGGTGAGGGCTCAGACACAATCAACGAAAGCTAATATAACTTACGTTCCCGAAGCTTCAGTCTTTTGACTGCTTTGATGCAGCAGTCCACGCCCCCTGTCCTGAGCTAATCGTTTCATCTCTACATAGCTACCACACCCTACATCCGAGGCAATCTGTTTAACAAACCGTATTCTAACCTTGGTCTACCCCTACAGTTCTCACCCTCGACCCTTCCTTCCATAACTAAGCTTGCTATTCCTGGTTGTCTTAGTATGTGTCCTATCAACCTATCCCTTCCCTTCATTATCAGTCGCCAGAAACATCTCTCCTGTCCCACTCATCTTAATACCTCTTCATTTGGTACCCTATCTACCCATCTGATATTCATCATTCTCCTGTAACACCACATTTCAAATGCTTCAATTCTCCTCTTTTCTGCTGCACCAATAGTCCAAGTTTCACTTCGACGCTCCAGACATAGGCTTTCATAAATGACTTCATAATATATTCGATGCCAACAGATTCCCTACTTGTAAATGTGCAAATGCTCGAGAATTAACAATTTTGCACGGACACCAAGAGTCCACTGATGAGCCTATCTTGGTGTTTCTAGGCGAAATCTCGCACAAGGCACAGCATAAACCTAGAAAAATTGCTGAGTTTTAATTCCTTGGCCGTGGAAGCCAATATAGGCTACCAATTTTGTTGATATTAAATTATCAAGCACAGTTTTCTTCGCAAAATCATCTGGCCCTTTCTATTTCCCGACGTTGTATAAATAATTTATTGATAAACCACAAAAAGTTTATCTTAAACCAATAGGCCTACAATACTGTTCACTTTCACTCGGATAGGCCTACTAACTAACAAGTGGTCTAATTTTGGAAAGGGATGAGGAAAGATAGGGCCACACCCGTCTCACTGCCACTCCTCTAGCTAACAGCTGACCAGTTTGTTCATTCAGTAAGTGTTACATTAGGTAGCCTAGGACTACCGTATTGATATTAGGCTACATCATTGTGATATGTCTCAGGAATCTGATGGCAAATCCAGTACAGGTTGTCTGTGAGTCATATTAATTAGTCTATTATAAACAACATTTGGAACATTGTGTTTCAATACAAGAGTGCATGCAAAAAATATGTTTTTTTAAATTTTGTTTTTAGTTTATATATTTTAATCATAATTATTGATTTTTTAAATTTTGTTTTGTTTTAATATTTATTTAATAATAATAATAATAATAATAATAATAATAATAATAATAATAATAATAATAATAATAAAGGAATCTGGATGAAAAAGAAATCCCAACACTTATACCAGCACTCGGAGAAAATCTCAGACACATTTAGGAAAAGACGATTGAAATTTTACGGGCATATCCTCAGGATGGGCAATCAGAGACTGTCCAAAAGGATTCTTAACCTTGCCCTGTCATGAAAGTTAAAAACACATGGCTGCTTGAAGTTGGAAAAGATCTTCAGGGAATAGGCATCGCAGATGGCATTGTAGGCTACTAACAGTAAGTTAGACAGAGCTAAGTTCAGAGAATCAGTCGATAATCGCCGCTTTGCAGACCATCCAAGCACTATCAACAACAAAACCTGGTCTGAAGATCGCAAGAGAAGCCACAGCGAGAAGATGAAGAGATTTCGGAGGAAGAGAAAGGCAATGCCATCAGCTAAATAAGTTCAATCGCGCTCCTTAGTCGGGCATGACGAACAAGGAACAAGAAGAATAATAAAAGTGCAACAAGCATGCGCCTCCCTTTACTATCTCTCTCTTTCCCTAAGAAATGCTGAAATAGCTACGGATTCGCCGCTCGCCAGGCATGCTGCAACCGCTTGCACGACTCAGGCAGATAAGATACATTTACGCGTGGAAAGTCGAGTCGAATCACCATCATTTTTGTTAGTCTTAAAACAGGGATGACCAATTATGTGCATTGCAGATTAAAAATGCTATTTCACAAAATGTTAACATTATTTTCTGATTGTCCAAACTTTTGATGTTAACACTATTATTGTTGTTCGCGCCACTGAATTTGAATTGAAGAATGAATTTGAGGGGAGCACTGTTTAGCTCGTTTGACAAGAGCACCAAATTTCATTTAAAGAGTACCGGGTTGAGAATACCTGGCCTACAGGGAGAAGCCAACAACTTAGTTTTTGATTTTGCACAAGAACTCCCACACACCTGTCTTAAATGATTGCAGGTCCTGATAGCCTGTTCTCGGGGATCTGATTCCACTGTCAACAAGCTTAAATCGCTAGGCCTATTCTGTAGCTCGATTATTCGGTCATGGTTTGAAGAGATAAAGGGACATTTATGTAGGCTAATTGGATTGTGACGAGTGTAGTAGGTTACTCGTACATTTAACCTAAAGGATCCATGATGCGCGAGTAACTGACGGTGTCACATTATCTAAATATCGCAACTTGTAGATTTAGTTATTTATCGTATGGCTTTTAGTGCCGGGAGTGTCCGAGGACATGTTCGGCTCGTCTGAGTCTGTAGCTGCTTCCAGCGGACACACTTAGGGTGAGCTACAAGTTCCGTTCAATTTCGAGTAGCCTAGTTCCAACTTTCGCTACCAGATATCAATGATAGCCTACCTAGTGGTGAACGTTGGAACTTTGATAGAGCGTTCCGACGAAATCTAACCTAACAATTTAGCTGCACACAAGTTTAGTCAGTGGAAGGATTTTTTACATGCCATAAATCTATGACATGGGACCGCCGGCTTTACTTCCCCTCCGAAGGCAGCCATACTGAAGGATTTCTAACGCTCTTAAAAAAATCTCACGACTTCGGCCGGGTTGAACCCGCTATCTTGGGAACAGCAGTTCAGCATGCTACCAACTACGCCACCGAAGCGCAAGTTGCAGATAATAGTTGTCGACAAATAAAGTTCGTAAGTGGGCGTGACTTAGGCTGTAAGGTGATAGCTCGTGTACCGAAATAGGAGTGGCTGTAGGTCCCTGTATGATCCGGACATCTAGCGAGGTGCCACCGTGGCAAGTCCCGCGTCCGGAAATTCGGTTAGATCTGCACCGAGGTCCTAAGGTGAACACGGATGCCTCCGTTTACCGGAGGCAGTTCCACAGCATAGTTCACCAATTTCCGGACGCTGGCATTCTATACACGGATGGTTCGAAGGTGGACGAGAAGGTGGGTTGTGCTTACGTTATTGATGGTGCAAATACCAAGATCTCTTTGCCTGAGGCCTGTAGTGTGTTTACTGCGGAGCTCGTTGCCATCTATGAAGCTCTGCAGTTTGAACTACAGGATGCACGAATCCACTTTCTCGTGTGTACCGACTCTTTGAGTTCGTTGCAGTCAATTGCTACATGTTTCCCGCAACACCCCCTAGTGCAGCGAATCCATGACCTACTAGCCGGGCTGTGCCACGCTGACACTCCAATCACCTTTCTGTGGCTTCCTAGCCACATGGGAATTGCGGGAAATGAGTTAGCAGATCAAGCTGCAAAAGAGGCGGTATCACTACCACCTCGACCAATGGAGGTACCCGCTAGAGATATTCGCTCTCAGTTACGCCTACAAGTTCTGGCTTTTTGGGAGAGTCAGTGGCTAGCTGACCCACTGCCCAGTAAACTGAGAGCGATCAAGGGAACTACTCGCGTTTGGCGGAGCTCCTTCCGGGCCCGGAGAGAGTCCGTCATTTTGTGTAGGCTAAGGATAGGTCATACAAGATCCACCCACTCGTACCTAATGAGAAGGGAAGACCCCCCACTTTGTACCTGTGGAGCCGTATTCACCGTGGCCCACATTTTTACCGAGTGTGTGGATCTTGCTGACTTACGAAGAAACCTTGGTTTGCAGACGACACTCAAACTTATATTAGCCGATGCCGCGGTGGCTGCTGATCGCGTTATCCGCTTTATAAGTGAGAGTGGGTTAGGGCCAGCAATCTAAATTTTCCAGTGAACTTTGACTCAACGACTTGTTCGTTTTTAAATGATAATGTTTTGTTTTTTCCGTAATTTTTGTTTATTTTTATATATATATATATATTTTTTAATTGTTTGTTTTTGTTTTATTAATTTTTGGTCTTTTTAAATTTAGATGTCCACCTCAAAATTTTAAATTCAATTCAAAATTTGTATTCTTTAATCTGTGTTAAGAGGGGCAGATGACCTCGTAGTTCCGCCCCTTAAAACAACAATAACTAACTAACTAACTAGGCTAAAAGGTGATGGATTGCTTTACTGCTCTGTAAATAAATGCAATCACCATTTCAAAACTACATTTCTATTAAATGTTGAATTTTATCCACCTCACCGGGTGCCCAGTGGTGAATCTAGACCAATCTCCTCCCAGAGCCAAGTAATAAAAATATTAAATTAGTTGAAGTTCTTAATTTTGAATAAAACTAATCTTCAGATTGAAGACAAATGATTGGATTGTGTAAATGTATAGGCTACTCACTGTCTTGAAGGCATTTTCTTTCACTCCTGAAGGCCTATAATGTTCATTGCTACCGTTGTAGGCTATGCCTAAATACATTAACGTTAAAAATTAAATTAAATTATTATAGTCTATTATTATTATTATTATTATTATTATTATTATTATTATGTAGAAATTTGAAGCCATTCCTTTTCAGTGTTGCCAATTCAAATTGTATTTTGCTGCTCTTCAGTCGGTCAACACGATTGTGCCCAATGATTTGGGCGGGGTACAAGATATAAATATGTAAACACGCTCCTGGAAACAAATTAGGCTACATGTATTAGTTAATTATCAGACTGGGGAACGTGCCGGCGCAGTGGCTTCGCTGCTCGTCTTTCACCCGGATGGCCAGGGTTTGAATCCCGGTAACAGCAGGGTGGAATTTTCACCTGAAAAATCACGTGGCTTCAGGAAGAACACCCGGCCTCAGATCCCCGGCCAGAACCAAAATGAGCCTGATTGGCTCCGGCGACCCCAATTAATTGGGAAAAGCGGAAGAAAGCTTAGGGTATAGTTAGTTGTCACACTTAAATGGGCAATTTAGGATCACGCGTTTCGTCCCTCAAGATCCTGATCACTGTGTTAAGGTATTGTAAATTCACTACTGTGGTTCAATAACACGTCGTTAGATGATTCTAGTATAATGTTTGATTCGCGCTTTGAATCTCGTTATACAGTAGCCTACGTTAGGCCTATGTTTGTTTTGTGTTGCAAAGATTTCTGAATTAGGCTACGTGAGTAACGGTGTATATGCGCGTGTATACAATTTAGAATATCACACCATAATAATAATAAATCAAGTAACTTAACAAATTTTAGCATGCACTAGAAAGAACTAACTATAACTATTGTTCACTTAACTTGGTAAGATACAGTGAAGTATTGACGTGTTTGGGAATCGGTTACCTCTTCTTATTGGCAAGGATAGTTTTGGGCGGGTTGAACATTTCAAATTCTAGGGAGTCATGATCGATGAACAGAACAATAGTGAAGTGGAAATTAAAGTTAGAATAACTTACAGAATGCTAACAATGTAGGCTCTCCAGTTTTTATTGGCAACCACATTTTTGACAAGAAAAACCATTATTAGCCCAGTTCTAACTTACGGTGCAGAATCATGCAGTTCAACAAAATAAGAACAACACCACTTGCAGGTTTTCGAAGACAAAGTTTAGCTTAGGCCTATAGGAAGAATTGTGGACCATATTTTGACTCTGCATCTCAAAGCGGGGAAAAAAGAACAAATAAAGACATATTCTACACTCCCTATCACAGCAAGCACCTTACCACGGTGGGTGAGTGGTTATCGTGTCGGACTGCCATCCCCAAGCATGCAGGTTCGCTCCTGGCCGTGGTAAGTGATTTTTGAAAGGCGACCAAAATCACGGTATACATGTCATACGATGTCGGCATGTTAAAGAACCCATTTGAATTCAGTTGACCATAATGGCAAAATTAATCTCGGGATTTTCCGCCAACACAATAAGTTCCTCCTTTCTCTACTAGAAAGCGCTACAGTGTCAAGGAGCTTATATATCTAACCTCCTTGACTTTCATAGCGCTCGAAGGAGCGATAAAATTCGACATTCAACCTGCCTCCTGGGCGTCAATTAAAAATGCTTGCACCCGGCACTCGAGGCCACACGATATTATTATTACAGCAAGCACCAATACTCAACATCATTAACTCCAGAAGACATCTACCAAGGATGGGAGGTGATAGGATGGTCCTACAAATCTTTAAAGAAGAACCAGGAGGAAAAAGGCCAGTAGGAAGACCACGAAGTTCCTGGAAAAATGAAATCTCCAAACTTTGTAGAGATCTGAATGTGGACAACTCGCAAGAGCTCGCCCAAAACAGAGTTCAGTGGAGGCATTCTTCGTGTCCCATAGAAGCCTTCTGAGTGAGTGAGTGAATAGTAGAATAGGCTATTGGAAGCCATTTCCAGTGTTGTCATAGTTATCAAAAGTTTGGCGCTTTTCAGTCGGTCAACACGATTGTACCCAAATAAGGTGGGTTATTCCCTAATCCTGACCAGTTTCGATCGTCAAATGATCAGTGGCATAGTTGGTAGCATGCTGAACTGCTGTGCCCAAGATAGCGGCCGAGTCGGATTTTTTAAAGAGCGTTAAAAATCCTTCAGCATGCCTTCTTTTGGAAGGGACTTAAAGCCGGCGGTCCCATGTCATAGATTTATGGCATGAAAAAGATCCTTCCACTGACTAAACATGTGTGAAGCTAAATTTCTAAGTTAGATTGCGTTGGAATGCTCTATCGAAGTTCTAACGTTCACCACTAGGTATCATTGAGATCTGGTAGCGAAAGTTGGAACTACTTGAAATTGAATGGAACTTGTAGCTTGAAGGATCTACAGCCTTTGGCGAGTCGATCATGTCCTCGGACACTCCCGGCACTAAAAGCCATACGCTAAATAAATAAAAATCATAAGATCCGTTGCACTTAGGCTATAAAATCAATGTTGGTTGCTTCCTAAGTTTAGGGGCTGCGCCAACGCGGTCATGTAGCCCCGTGTACTTTGGGTGTGTGTAGAATCTGTCTGATAACCGGTGTTAATTGTGATGACTGTATTAGTGTGTAGGCTATATCTGATTTAATTCAAGTAAGGACGGCAGACGATCAATTTTCAAGTAGTTCCTACTTTTGCCGCTAAGGGCCACCGTCAACGACTACTAGGCCAAGTTCAGAACTTTGCTAAGAGACGTCACCGCAGTCGGCTCTTGGTAACGAACGTAGGAACCTAAGAGCGTTGTTTACATTCTTAACCTATACAATTTAGCTTGACACAGGTGTAATTAGTGGAAGGTTCTTTTACATGCCATAACAACAACAATTATCACCATCATCGCATCCATACTTGACAAACTACAAACATCAACAATGCGCCGACTGACTTGCGTGCGCATCCCTCTTCTTCTGTCTTGCATTTCTATTCCATTTAACTGCATCTATAGATAGCCTAGTCTAATATATATAAGGTGCGTTCAAAAAGTAACGAGCCGGAGGCTGGAATGCGCAAACCGGTGACTACATCGGCTAATCGTGGCGTGTGTAACGAGGTGTGGTTCCGACCAGAGCGTGGAAAGTCACAGCCCGTCGCTAGAGGGCACGCGTGCAGGTCAAGTGAAGATACAAAGCGAGAAGCAGCATGCATCAATCGTCCAACGCTGCCAGTCGCATTGCAAACAGTGACATGGAGGAGTCAACCGAAGTGCAAAGAGGTGTTGTTCGGTTTTTGACAGCGGAAGGAGTAGGGGGCACGGACATTCATCGCCGAAAGTCACAAGTGTACGGCGAACACTGCATGTACCATGCAAAGGTCAAGGCGTGGCACAAGCGCTTCAGGGAAGGATGGGTGTCGTTAGCCGATGATGCCCGGTCTGGGGCATCCCCCTGCATTACCGATGACAACGTCCAGCTGGTTGATGCACTCATTAACCATAACCGCCCAGTGACAGTGAACGCCATAGCCGCCGTGGTCGCTCCACGACAATGTACGACCTCATACGGCCAACACAGTCGCGGCACTCCTGCAGAAATTCAAATGAGAGGTTCTCGGCTATCCTCCATACAGTCCAGACCTCTCTCCCTGTGATTACGCCATGTTTGGTCCCGTGAAAAGGGCTCTGCGGGGCCAACGATTCACCTCGGACGCCGACGTCCAGCTGTACGTGCGGAACTGGTTCACATCGCAGCCCAGGGAATTTTATGAGACAGCCATTCACCGCCTCGTGTCACAGTGGGACAAGTGCCTCAACAGCCAGGGCCAATACTTCTAACATACAGGTACTGGTTTCTGTAATTATGTCTCCGGCTCGTTACTTTTTGAACACACCTTATATATCCTACTGTAATGCTGCATATCAAAACATGTGGATTGCGGTCCGGGATTCCGCGGAAAAAGATAGTTGCCATAACTTATTAATGACCCTCGTATATTTTAAAACTGTCCTTTTCCTTGGGAGGGGAGAGCAAAGGGTATAAAACGTCGGTGCTTACTGAACTTTCAAAACACATCTCGTGTAATAAAAGTCCCAGTAGAGCATAATCTACAAAATATAAAATATTTTATATCCTATTTTTCTGTTGTAATTTACTTATTGGGATCAATATTGCAAGACGTAACGATTCCAGATTGCAGGGAATTGGCGGCGCGGTAAATGAATTATGACCTCTCCTTCTGAGTCCAATTACCTCGTACAAATGACTGATAATTGCTTACAACTAAAGATTGAGATGTTCCTTGCATGATTCATAAGCTATTGGCGTTTTGACACACTGATTGTACGTAATTCAATTAAATTACTCAACTATCCAACATCAATAATCGGAATTGATTTACACATTAAAAGAAAGAGGCTAATACTAACGTCACTTCCTGAGCTACACTGAGAAATATCGAATCATGATTAGTTGTCTTTTAGGCTGTGGCAGCAAGTAGTTGCCTTGGTAACCATACAAGAGGCCTAGAGTACTAACTGTTCACGCTAATCACAGATACAACGCTTACCTCGGTGGGTGAGTGGTTATCGTGTCTGACTACCAGCCCCAAGCTTGCAGGTTCGCTCCCGTTCTTGGTAAGTGATTTTTGAAAGGCGACAAAAATTACGACACACATGTCATACGATGTTGGCAGGTTAAAGAACCCATTTGAATTTAGTAGGTCCTGTTCATAATGACAAAATTAATATCGGGATTTTCCGCCAACACAAAGTTCCCCCTTTCTCTACTAGAAAGCGCTCTAGTGTAAAGGAGCTTAGATAGGCTACCTAACCTCTTTGACTTTAATAGCGTTCCAAGTAACGTCAAAATTCGACCTGCAAGCTACCCTCTGGGCGTCACGTAACAAAGCTTGCACCCGGCATCTTAGGCCATACGATATTATTATTATTATTATTATTATTATTATTACAGATACAACATCCATGTTAAAATCGGCGGCTTCGGTGGCGTAGTTGATAGCATGCTGAGCTTCTATGCCCAAGATCGCGGGTTCAAACCTGGCCGAATTTTTAAGAGCGTTAAAATCCCTCAGAATGCCTTCCTTTGGAGGGGAATTAAAGCTGGCGGTCCCATGGCATAGATTTATGGCATGTAAAAGAACCTTCCACTAACTACAATTGTGTGAAGCTAAATTTGTATTTTAGATATGACAAACGCTCTTTAAGTTGCAACGTTCATCACCAGGTGCTGGTTGCGGTGGCATCTAGTAGCCAAGTTTGTAGCAAGGTGACGTTGACGGTAGCATTTGGTAGCAAAAGTGGGAACTACCTGAAATTGATCGTCTGTAGTCCTTACCTGAAGTACAGATAACACACACTAATACAGTCATCACAATTAACACCGGTTATCAGACAGATTCTACACACACCCAAAGTACACGGGGCTACATGACCGCGTCGTCGCAGCCCCTAAACTGAGGAACCAACCAAAGTCAAGAATTAAGACGCACTCGTTTAGCTTTTAAGTGAGTAGGCCTATTGTGTGAAATTAACGAATTAGCGAAGTGATGGAATTGATATCCTTTTTTGTGACAGAGCTTGGAAAACATTGATAATAGGCTATGATGTAAACATCATTCTAGTGTGATTCAATGAAAAAAGGCAGGCTTATCATTTGGGCCTCAGTTTAAAGAGCTGAAGGTTAACTAAGAGATAGTTCTGTGTTTGTACGAATATGAGGCAAGTCCCCCTACACTCAGATGTGGGTTGGCGACCATAAGACCTTATCTGAGACCGACATTGCTTTCACGTATTTGTGCCAAGCTCCTCTCTTCCATCATTCCTCTTTAATTTCCTTGGCCAACTCTTGTTCTCTTCCAATCCTGAACGTTTTAGGCTAGGGTAAAGTCGGGAGAGATGGCGCACTATTTTTAAACTATCCTAGAGACTACATCGTACCTGAAAAATAAGATGAAATTCATGGAAACTTTCTGGACACACTATTTACGAGTAAAAACATACTGTTGTTACACCTTTGTTCATTAAGAAAAGTAAATGTTTTATGAAGAATTGTTTTTTCTTCATCTCTCCCACTGGGGTGGGGTGTGGGAGAACACTCACTGACACTCTACTTTCTCACTTGAAGCGTGTTTTTAGCCTATTTTCATTCATGGAAAAATAGATTATGAGTTTACATTTTGTCCGTGTGTAGCCTATGTGTGTGTGTGCGTCCGTATGTGTGTCTCCCCTAATAACTTCTAAACGGCTAGAGTGATTTCAATTAAACTCGGTTACGTCATAGTAGTCTACCATTTTGGCCAACCCTGACCGTGCCCTTCAAATTTTATTACGTCTCACCAATCCAACATGGCGGTTGTGCGAAATATTTCACCGGCATTCTATATCTCCGAAACTATTACTGGTAGCCTATCACCCTGAAAATTTGTACGGTGATAAAAGGCACCACTAGAAGTTCATCTATGAGACTTTCAAAAACCTGTTAACTACAAAACGAACATGGCGGCCAAACGAAGTTCAAACGTTTAAATAGACTTATCTCGCGATTTAACCATCCAAACTCAATGAAGCTTGGTACAGCAAATGTTTATACACATTGTAGACTAATGCACTGGCATCTAATTTTGTTCAATTTTTCACTTAACCTCAATATGGCGGCTGTGCGCAATTTTAAGATTAAGTTTTTATTTCTTGTGTCCTAGTCTAATCATGCGATCGAAGTCAACGTTTGAATAATCAACCTACGCAATAATCCTCATCTCAAAGTACATAACTCTATAACCTACATAGGCTATATTAACATCCAACATGGCGACCATCCGAAATATTTAGAAGGTTCTCAATACCTGCGAATCTTCTTCTTCTTCTTCTTCTTTCGTTTCACCCTCTTTGAGGTACGTTGAATCAACCATTTCCCTGTACGCTGTTCTTTCCGTCGAGCCCAGTAGCCTACTTCTTCAGTCTTTCCGATCTTCTTTTCCTCTCTTCTTCCGAGATAATGGGATTCGATTTTAGTGTAGCTCTGTCTTGGAACCTTATATTTTCGTCTTTAGTAATTAATTTGGCTATTCCATCGAGTAATGACGTTTCTGTTATTTTCAATTCTACTACAGCAAACTGACATTTTGTAGCCTATGTTGATAGAGGCTATTAACATAGCCTAAGTAGGATATATGAAAATAGGCTGTAATAGTGTTTCACTTTTGGTGGACCTTTCTATTTCCCCCGTAGCCTTCACTTATTTGAGGTGTCGTGAGCTATAACTCATTTCCCACAATTCCCTTGTGGCTTGGAGACCCTGGTGTCGGCGTCGCTTGCCACATAATGTCTCAGTATAATGTACAAGTGTTCTGCTGACGGGATCAATGAAGTAATACGATAATGGTTGTTAAATGCTCCTCGGAGACTCTCGTGGTGTTATCCGGATTGTCTGGAGCTAAGACAAGGCAGCGCACGGCGGAGTCATCAATCATCTTCAAGCCTCCGCGTCCCGGCTTGTCTCGCTGCAGTATCGACCTGGGATGACATCCAGTGAACAGAGGGGGAAATATCTTCCAGGAATCATGATCATAATAATAATAATATTATTATTATTATTAATAATAATAATATTCCAAGATAGCGCCGAAAAAGTAGGACTACAGATCTCGTTCCAAAAGACAGAGGTTTTCTTTACGAGATTCGACATACAGAATTTAAACACGAAATATGGCAAGATCAATCGAGTCGCCCACTTTAAATACTTAGGTGAAGTGCTTGAACTTACGGGAAAAGAGAAAATCGCGCAGAACACTAGGTTAATGAAAATGAGGAGAGCCTTATACAAGACACAGGGTGTCTACAACAAAAAATGTCTGTCCACATTCACTAAACTTCGTCATTACAACACGGTTATTAAACCTGAGGTGCTTTATGCTAGCGAGACATTGACGTTACACACTAAGGGCGACTTGGAAAAAATCCTAACAGAGGAAAGAAAAATAATGAGGAAAATAATTGGACCAAAGCACACAGACCAAGGATACAGGCTTCACTCCAGAGACACCACAGATAAATTGTCCAACCTCGCAGCAGACATCAGAAAGAGGCAACTAAAGTTTTACGGCCACATCAGCAGACTCCCACAAACCAGACTCACCAACAAAATTCTTGGATACAAACAGCGGCTCAAGATTACTACACCCTGGATGATGCAAGTCGAAATTATCTAGTAAAAGCACAGGTCGACCGAGAAGACGTCATAGACAAAAGCGTATTTCGACACAAAGTATACAAGTGGGAAGTGTTGTCAGAGAGAGCGGCACCTACAGCCCAAAGACCAAAGTGGGCCGAAGAAAGGAAGAGGGCCTTTAGTGCACGAATGGAAGAGTTCTGGAAAGACAGGAAGAACAAGTAGATATGATTGCTTCGCGGGTCTAATAGGCCTGTAACGTGTAAAATAAATAAATAAATAAATACATAATAATAATAATAATAATAATAATAATAATAATAATAATAATAATAATAATAATAATAATAATAAAGCAAGACAGTTCAATCTGTTGGAATGTTTATTCTTAGCAAATAAACAGGAAAGTTAACTAGGTACTAGGGAAAATTCTTAATCCGAATAAAAATAAATAAAAAAATAAATAAATAAATTAATTAATAAAGAAAGAAAGAAAGAAACAAACAAAACAAAGAAAGAAACAAAGAAAGAAAGAAAGAAAGAAAGAAAGAAAGAAAGAAATGAAAAAACAAATAGATAATTAAATAAATAAACAAATAAACAAATCAACAAATATAAAAACAAATAAATAAACAAATGAATAATTAAATAAATAAATAAACAAATAAATTAACAAATAAATAAACAAATAAATAAATAAACAAATGAATAAACAAATAAATAAATTAACAAATAAATAAACAAATAAATAATTAAATAAATAAATAAACAAATAAATAAACAAATAAATAAACAAATAAATAAATAAATAAACTAATAAGCCAATAAATAAATAAGTAAACAAATAAAAAAATAAAAAAAAAATAAAGAAATAAATAAACAAATAAACAAATAAACAAATAAATAAACAAATAAATAAAAATAATAATTAAATAAGTAAATAAACAAATAAACAAACAAATAAATAAACAAATAAATAAACAAATAAACTAATAAGCCAATAAATAAATAAGTAAACAAATAAACAAATAAATAAATAAGTAAAGTAATAAACAAATAAACAAATACGCAAATAAATATATAAACAAATAAATAAACAAATAAATAAATAAATACATAAATAAATACATAAATAAATAAACAAATAAATAAATAAACAAATAAATAAATAAACAAATAAATAAACAAATAAATAATTAAATAAATAAATAAACAAATAAATAAACAAATAAACAAATAAACAAATAAATAAATAAACAAATAAATAGATAAACAAATAAATAAATAAATAAACAAATGAATAAACAAATAAATAAATAAATAAACAAATAAATAGATAAACAAATAAACAAATAAATAAACAAATGAATAAACAAATAAATAAATAAATAAACAAATAAATAGATAAACAAATAAATAAATAAATAAACAAATAAATACATAAATAAATAAACAAATAAATACATAAATAACTAAACAAATAAATAATAAACAAATAAACAAATAAGTAAACAAATAAATAAGCAAATAAATAAGTAAGTAAACAAATAAACAAATAAACAAATAAACAAATAAATAAGTAGGTGAATAAATAATAAATCCCGTGGTAGTACAGCCCAAATAAACAAGGCATTGGTCTATCAAGGGGCCGCTGCTCAGCCATTCAGCCTACTGTTTGCGGGGTGACGCGTTGTCAGCGCGTCGGGTCCCCTCGGCCGTTCATCTTGGTTTTTGTGACTGCAGCGCCGTCAGACAGCTACCTCACGAGAATGGGCAGGCCAAATGACTCACCGTTACAGGAATCACCTCCGATTAAAATATCCGTGATGGAGCCGGGAATCGAACCCGGGTCCTCCGGGTGAGAGGCAGACAAGTTACCCAACTCTACGGAACCGGAAAATGAATAAATAAAATGAATGAATAATTAAATGAATAAATTATAGAAAAATAAATGAACAAATGAATGAATAATTGAACGAATAAATGATTGAATGAATAAATGATTGAAAGAATAAATGATTGAACGATAAATGATTGAATGAATAAATGATTGAACGAATAAATGATTGAATGAATAAATGATTGAACGATAAATGATTGAATGAATAAATGATTGAAAGAATAAATGATTGAATGAATAAATGATTGAACGAATAAACGGTTGGACGAATAAATGATTGAACGAATAAATGAATGAATGATTAAATGATTCAATGAATAAATGATTGAACGAATAAATGATTGAACGAATAAATGATTGAATGAATAAATGATTGAACGAATAAATGATTGAATGAATAAATGATTGAACGAATAAATGATTGAATGAATAAATGATTGACCGAATAAATGATTGAATGAATAAATGATTGGACGAATAAATTATTGAACGAATACATTATTAAACGAATAAATGATTGAATGAATAAATGATTGAACGAATAAAAGATTGAATGAATAAATGATTGAACGAATAAACGATTGAACGAATAAATGATTGAACGATAAATGATTGAATGAATAAATGATTGAACGAATAAGTGACTGAACGAATAAATTATTGAACGAATAAATGATTGAATGAATAAATGATTGAACGAAACAATGATTGAACGAATAAATGATTGAATGAATTAATGATTGAATGAATAAATGATTGGACGAATAAATGATTGAACGATAAATGATTGAATGAATAAATGATTGAACGAATAAATGTTTGAACGAATAAATGATTGAACGAATAAATGATTGAACGATAAATGATTGAACGAATAACTGATTGAACGATAAATGATTGAATGAATATGTGATTGAACGAATAAATGATTGAATGAATAAATGATAGAACGAATAAATGATTGAATTAATAAATGATTGAACGAATAAATGATTGAATGTATAAATGATTGAACGAATAAATGATTGAACGACAAATGATTGAATGATTAAATGATTGAACGATAAATGATTGAATGAATAAATGATTGAATGAATAAATGATTGAACGAATAAATGATTGAACGATAAATGATTGAATGAATAAATGATTGAACGAATAAATTATTGAACGAATAAATGATTGAATGAATAAATGATTGAACGAATAAATGGTTGAATGAATAAATGATTGAACGAATAAATGATTGAACGGTAAATGATTGATTGAATAAATGATTGAACGAATAAATGATTGAATGAATAAATGATTGAACGATAAATGATTGAACGATAAATGATTGAATGAATAAATGATTGAACGAATAAATGATTGAATGAATAAATGATTGAACGATAAATGATTGAAGGAATAAATGATTGAACGAATAAATTATTGAACAAATAAATGATTGAATGAATTAATGATTGAATGAATAAATGATTGGACGAATAAATGATTGAATAAATAAATGATTGAACGAATAAATGATTGAATGAATAAATGATTGGACGAATAAATGATTGAACGAATAAATGATTGAACGAATAAATGATTGAATGAATAAATGATTGGACGAATAAATGATTGAACGAATAAATGATTGAACGAATAAATGATTGAACGAATAAATGATTGTATGATTAAATGATTGAATAAATAAATGATTGAACGAAACAATGATTGTATGATTAAATGATTGAATGAATAAATGATTGAACGATAAATGATTGAATGAATAAATGATTGAACGAATAAATGATTGAATGAATAGATGATTGAACGATAAATGATTGAATGAATAAATGATTGAATAAGTAATAATAATATCGTATGGCTTCGGGTGCCGGGTGCAAGCTTTATTATTTGACACCCAAACAGCAGCTAACCTGTTGAATTTTGTTGATGTTTGGAATGCTATGAAAGTCAAGGAGGTTAGATATCTAAGCTAGATTCCTAAGCTTCTTGACACTATAGCGCTTTCTAGTAGAGAAAGGAGGAACTAATGTGTTGGTGGAAAATCCTTAGATTAATTTTGCCATTATGAATGCGGCCTACTGAATAATGAATAAACGATGGAATGAATAAATTAATAATGTCGACTGATAAAATCACTGAATGTTTCTCTACAGTAAGTTAGTTGAAATGACACAACATTGTAGATGAAATCTTTTCATTGCTGTTGTTTTTCTTTACGTGATTTCATAATAATTTGATCGTTTAATTTTCCACTGCTTCATGTTCAGGAACCTGTAGTAGACTAACAACTGGAAGGTATTTTGCATTCTCCTTCCCCCGTCGACTTGATGCGCCACTCAATTTGAGAGCGAACACAATTAGAAGTTTTGATATTGTGGCTAAGCCCCTTCTTGGTGCGATGGCGCTCAATCAAGCGTGATAGGACTTGCTACTCATCATGAGGTCATACGTATGCTAGTGAGGAGGAAAATCTAGCGTGACAGCTAAGCTTTTCATTTTGTTTGCCTATGTTATAATGCGTCATGTCACCAGTATTCCTGAGGGACTTCTCCGCAAGCTCCAAATATCATTAACCAACGGGAATAATTAACAATGACAACATCAGTAATTTTAGTTCCACCCTCTTCATCCCCTCCCATTCCTATGCTGCTCCGGTCTCACCCCCACCCCCTAACATCACATCCCTTCGGCTCTTGCCGCAATTTGAATGGAAATGTGGCGATGACTGCTACAAGCCGTAAAATTTATAAATTCGGCGTGGAGAGAAAAGTTGTCACAATTCTCAAACTTACAGAAGCTTTCCAGGAGGTATAAGTTATAGCGACTTCGGTGGCGTAAACGGTAGCATACTGAACTGCTATGCCCCAAGTTCGCGGGCTCAAACCCGGCCGAAGTCGGATTTTTAAGAACGTTAAAATCCTTCAGTATGCGATCCTTCGTAGCCTAGTAGATTTAGATTTATAGCATGTAAAAGAACTTACCACTACAAATGGTAGTGTGTAGCAAAATTTGTGGGTTATACTTGGCTGGTTAGAAACACTCTATCAAGTTCCAACGTTCGCCGTTGTGTTAGTGGCAGTGGCATATGGTAGTCAAACGACTTGAAATTGAACATACTGGGATCCCAGGGCGCTAAATTTAAAAAATACCCTGCTATGGCCATTGACTGCAATTCATATATAATTAAAACAAGTAGTTCAGTAAAGAAATAAATAGCCTATTTTATATATCCTACTTATGTCAATTGGCTCTAGCAACATACACATTTTCATTGATTGCTGTAATAGATTCGTAGATATTGAGAACCGTCTAAATATTTCGGATGGCCACCATGTTGGATTTTTATATACACAGTACCGGTCAAAAGATTAGGACCACATAAGAAAGTCATGGTATGTCACCTAAAACCTAAACTTGTGGCATTAGAGCTCTGGGATTTTTTTACTGAGCTCTTACATCTGATAGAATATATACTTCCTGATTTCGTTCAATTGGGCCAAGTATTGTAGAAGTTATGATTTTTTAACTGTTGGAAGGTCGCACCACAAAATCACAATTTTCAGGGGTATAATGTAACTTATTGTATATTCCAAATGGTTGCAAGTATTGCCCTCAATTTTCTATTTTAGACTTAGCAATAGTTGGGGATCATTTTGGTATAAATATACAAATTTCTAAAAAATGCACGACCTCTTTTTCTTGCGAGTTTATACTTTTTCAAGCCAGCGCTAAATTGGTCGATTTTCCCTTGTTCTTATCACGCTTGTCGTAAGGCTTCCTTGCTGCCTACCCGCTTCTAACTTGTCGTGTGTAGTAGTTCCACTTTCACTCAACAGATGGCATCCTAGCAGAGATTTCTGGCTTGTGGGATTTCGCCTTGGGATTATTTTGTTGTCATCAGACAATCGACCAGGTTTGAACCTGCGAGCTTGGGCGTAGAAACTCAGCATGCTACCAACTATGCTAACGAAGCCGCCTCTCAAGAGGAAAAGCTTCAGCAAGTTCAAAAGATTCACATTTGCAATGTTGCCATGTCAGCTCAGTCCATGTAATTTCGTTTAATAAATGCTCCGTTTCTGTCATTCCGCTGTGTTCAATTATTCGTTTGTGCCCAGTTAGTGGCCGAAACCCCACCCACCCCATTACCACTCAGAGGAACTTGGTTTCACCACCCTCAAGACTAGACAACATTCAACAAGAGCGCTGTGCCGCGGTAAATCCTGGACTCATTGACATCTCCATTAACTTTCTCCACGGCTCACGTGGGCGAGACGTGCATATTGAAGTATGGCGGCGATATATCACGACGAGAAAACTAATTCCCCTTGTCTCTACTTAGCATCCTATTCATTATTACACGTCACACCATTTATCTCGTATATTCATCTCAATTAAATCCTTCATTTAAAACAATGACCACTTAATTTGTGGCGCTTGTACGAGTTCGGGGTTTGTTAGTCATGGGAGAAAATGTTAAAACTATGAAGCGGGATAACATGAAGTGAACTCCACCGAATATCCGAGGTTTTTGCTGTGTTTGTTGCGGGTTCTCGCCTAACTGTAAGGCAAAGTGCCCAAATACCGACCCTCTGAGCAAATTCTGAAAATATTAGGACTTTGAAATAATTAAACAAGATGTTCAGCAAAGAACATATAGCCTACTTTTCCCTAAATGTATTAGGTATGGGTATAGCCTACTTATAACTCTTTGTCCTCCCCCTAAAACAATCACCTCCACCACCATGCATTTTTTTTCTTTTTAATTCATAATTAGCCAGTAAGTATGTGTCTAAATCAATATTATATACTTTATGATGATTAAATAACAAAACTACTAACTTATTGTAATGCATTCACGCCCGTTAATCTCGATATTAAGCCTCCAAACTTAAGAATCCTTCGTTTTAGTTATCCTCCCCTTTAAAAATCCGCGAGATCATAGCAGGTTGGTGCTGCAACCTAGCAGTGAATTAATATATAACTTGTATGCCTCTGAGTGTTGAATGGGCAGGCAGTTTAAAACAAACAGTAGGGATGCGATCCAGCTGGCTGTGTTAAAAGTAATCGGAGCGTGGTCATGGCTAAAAGTTGAACTATTACAAAATTGCCATACTTCAGCAGGCCAGGGATTTACAAAACGGAATGTTTGAAACAATTAGCCACGTAATCCGCAAGAGGACAGCACCGTACAGAGGCACTTAGAAGGCTGTGGTTGATAACAACGTGTATCTTGTTCTTATATTCTGCTTTTCTAATGTCTTCTGTTTATGTGCGATGCTGGGGCTGTGATTATTAATAAACGATTGTATACATTAGCCTCTCATTTGAGCTAAATGGCATTTTATTAAGTGTCTGTGGAAAGAGCTCGTGCACATCATTTGTAAAAGTATTCAAGTAAAAAGGAAAAAGTTTACTCTAGTAGGCCTAGTATTCGATCCTAGGGCTAATTTCCTTCTAATTTCCCAAACTCATGCGTCCGATTAATAAACACACTCTAATAGATTTTTTTCACTCTATTAGACAATAGATACCAAAAAAAAAAAAAAAAAACAAGAATGCAAAACTAGTGTTCGAGTGTGCCCGGCCTTAAAACCTAAGCTGTCGGCGTTTACTCAGCTAGCAAGCCAGATTCTCGCTAAAACATTGATGGCTTTTAACTTAAAAGGGGGGAAGTAACCGATGAGGAGTAAAAAGAATCAACATTTTGAAATATGTGTTTTTTATATGTAGGCTATGGCCTCTTTTATACTTTGTGTAAAAATTTCAAGCTCATTACTCAACTGGAAGTATTTTTAAAATAATTTTATATCTGCTGCTGCGTGCCTGTAGACAAAGTTACCGAAATATGAGTAAAAGAACACATCCAACTTTCAAATGTTGTTTTGTCAATATAATTTTTTATCACCACATAAGTACACTTTTCTATGAAACCCTAAATGCTACATAACTGAATTTTTTAAGGATTGTTTATTGAGTGATTATAAACATATTTATGTAGAATTATGCATCTATTTAATCATTTGTAGAATTTGCATGCATTTACATTCATAGTCTCACTGAGGTTTATAGAATCCAAAATTCAAATGACCATGAATAAAAAACTTTTCACGGTATTTGGATAATTCTATATAAAGTTAGAGATAGTGAGATATATTTAAACTAGTTAAAAGCTCAGGCTAGGATCTTTTATAGTTATGTTGTAAAGTGTACCTAAATAAGAGGATGAACTAACTTTTTGCACTGACTGTACAGGTGCCATTTTGCCACCCAAGATATCTGTTGTTTGCCTCATAATAGATCAAACAGTATTAGACAACTGTACCAAGTTTCAATATTCCATGCCTTATATCGTGAACTCAGTGAACTTGTAAAGTCAGCTATGCATTTTCGGTTACATCCCCCCACGCGACCGCTTCCTTCCCAATCATACACTTGATTACTAATACGCACACTACTATAGCCACCACAATGACACAATTTATCAGGCAGATTCCTTTCTCACGCATACACGCGGTGGTGGTCAAGTAGTCACAAAGACCTTAAAGTATTCAACAACAACAACAACTACAACAATAGAGAGATGTTCAGGAAATGTCAATGATTTTGATAGGCCTAAAAGCAAATTACGCTTGACATCAACGATCTTATTTCTTTTATCCATGTGTCTACAGAAGAGAACTAGATAAATCTAGAAAATACCTAAATGGAAATTTCCCAAAATGATAGTTTAACAAAAATACCAATTTCCACTTGCATGTCGGACATGAATTAGTCTACATGATTTGAAAGTTCAAATTGGATATCGGATCAACCATTGTAGTTACAATCCCAAACACAAAGACAAAACCAGCACGAACCTCTACGGTAACAAGAAAATACTATGACATATGCAAGAAATGTATGTCCAGAAGTTAGCAACACATCATCCTTCTACATAAATTACCGACATGGAAAGTGCACCGTTCCATATGTTCCCGTAAATAAACTGGCGAATATGAGACAAGAAATAGCAATGTACCTTAATATCCCCAACCCCAATTTCTAAACAGCGCATTGCTTTCAAAGGACTTCGGTGACAATATCAGTGAAATTCGAAATTCTTTGACCCACGCATGCGCTCTCTTCAGTCAGCAAACCACCCAGCGTGCTCTGTTCACTAACTGAAGTTACAGAATCCCACAGATATTTATGAATACTTATGTTAGAACATATAATAAAGTTATAATTATCGTCGAACATAAACAATCGTATGCAACTCACCTATAATGGTATTTAAGACACTCGCGTCTTAATTATTGCCATTATAGGCTCGTTGCATAATGTACTATATTTTTACAGTAAGAGACAGAATACATTTAAAAAGTAACAACTAGTTACACC
This sequence comes from Meconema thalassinum, assembly GCA_946902985.2. Classification (NCBI taxonomy): domain Eukaryota; kingdom Metazoa; phylum Arthropoda; class Insecta; order Orthoptera; family Tettigoniidae; genus Meconema; species Meconema thalassinum. The sequence continues at coordinate 19,407,059 of OX336394.1, forward strand.
AAACTAAGGTAGAATGCCAGACACTAAGTTATACGTGTGCAAAGTTTAGAGCCGTTGGCTTGCGTACTTTCTGATATATTGATATTAGGGTTAAAACATAGAGAGATCATTTATTAACAGTTCGCAGCCCTGATGGCTCTTAAGAATACGCACTGTCATATCTGTTGTAGTACACATAGTACATACGAAATTTGGTTGAAATCCAATTGATAGTATTGAAGTTACATTCATTTAGAAATTGGACCTATCGGCAGGCTTAGAATCATGTTGGCAACACTGGCATGTATGGACTCCTGAAAATTAATCTGGAATGTTATTATCTATATGTGTGCCAATTTTGGAATAGGCCGAGGGCATAACATAGAGCTCAAATTTCAATTGCGATTTTTCAGCAGATGGTAGCACTGACGTCAATTTCAAATATGGCTGTGAGATATTCAGGTATAGATCTTTACTCCTACCAAATTTGGTTTCGATAGCTGCAGCCGTTTAGGAGTTGTAATAAGGGAAAAAAAGGGGGGGGGCACACACACACAGACAGTCAGACATTTTCCCAGATCGATCTCATAAGTCTACTTTTTCCTCATTTTTACAAAATGAGAAAAGTAGGCTAAAAATGTGTAAAACAAATGTTATTAACTTATTATGATCAAATTAGGAAGATATGTAACAATAAAATGTGATAGCTAAGGTTCTAATTCATGAGAATTTATTATTTTTTGTTATGTTTAAGCAAAGGGAAATAATATGTATTTACAACCGAGCCCTAGTTAAGACTGTTTGAGCCTAAGACGGACTCTCCCATTGGTTATCTTTCATTACGTCAGTCTGACATTTCTAAATACCATCTTGGTCGGAGGCCTGCTATAGTAATAACAATATTATGAAGTGTATATACTGTGCAGCAACTGATACCATCTTCAAAACGATTACAACACTTGCTCGTGACATTTATTACACAAAAACACTCCCCCCTCCTTCCTTCTCTGCCGGACGGAAAGGAAAAGGAATAATAATAATTTATATGAGCCACTCATCCAACGCCATCTCATGTTAAATGCACACACTACTCCGCCCTTCTCACGGCGCATGCGCAGCGATCCTTTCCTCTTCTTTTAAAAGCAGTCTGTCTCTGTTGCGATACTGACGATTTATAAGTCCATAATTGTAGGGTTTGTGAACCGAACCCGGGAAAGGTGACGTATACAGGGGAGCGGAGGAGATTTGCTTGGATTAGAAAATAAGTTAAAGAGACCACAGCCAAACGATTTTCTCATGAATTAGAAGGAACTTGTTTTATTGTAGCAATAATTATTTATCTAAATGAATGGTTGAGGTTATGTTAATGAAATTAGTAGATTATAGGCCCCGATGAGATAAGAGGGAATCAGTTCTGTGTGCAGTGAAATATGATCACAGCTCTGGTAGTCTAATAAAGACACTGCACGGTTTCTCTCACTGACTAAATAAAGTCGTTCCGTTTTAATTGTAGAAGAGAGAAAGAGAAATATTCCTAACGCCTAAAAGGAGCTGTTTTACAATAAGAATATGCTATTTTGGTAATAATTAATTGGCTGTAAATCATTCACTGATTTAAAGATAAGGCAGTTAAATATTTATTGCAGTTCGTTCTACTTCTCTCAATAGTTGTACTTAATGGTTGATGGAAAATTCTTCCATAGGTTCAGCAAGAGTCCTCCACGGATCCGTCTACCAATTATACGAGATAGGCTACTCAGTGATAATAATAATAATAATTTCTACCGAAAAGAAATCTGTTTTAATCTACTTAGGCCTAATTAGTATGAAATAACTTATTGCGCTGCAACTAATGACTATCCCATGTAGTCCTTTTTTACGAGGGAAGTGGAAAATCTTGCATAAGACCTCAAGAGTGTGGGATTCTTACCCACTAAAACACCACTCCCTGTCCTCTTGACAAAACCCATCCCGGGACCACTTTCGTATTACTTCAGGATGGAGCCATTTTCTTTGCTTCACAAGCACCATCTTACTTCTCAATTCATAGTCCGCGGATCGCAGACTTAATCAACTAAATCGTGCAAGTCCCCATCCGACTTCTTCTGACGAAGGACCACCTCAACAAAGAAAGCGACCGTATCCCAGCTGAGCTCGTTCCTCAGCATAATTCCAACTATATTGTCTGGCGTTATTGGACCAACCTCAGCTTCAAGTCATTGTTTTCCGCTTCCCAACGATCGCAGACGAAGAACGAATGGTATAGGACGTCATCTCGTTCGTTCTTGCAGTAAATACATACTGGACTCCTTACTTTGGCCATAAGATTAAGGTAACACCGAAAGTAGCCATGACCTGTCAACATCTGAGTCAGAAAGTAATTAGTTTCACCATGGTTTCTACTCGACCACTCAATCAGACTCGGTAGCAGCCGGGGGCGTGGTGGCTCAGCGGTCTAGCTGTGTGCCTCTCACCAAGGCGGTCCGGGTTCGATTCCCGGTCAATGCATGTGAGATTTTCGAAGTGAAACGACATGTCCTGTGGTTCGGATTCCACGTAAAAAGGAGGTCCCGTGGCTCATGATCTCGAGATTAACGGTCACTTTAAACTACAAGCTTCCTTCCTTGCTTCGGTAGCAGCCGAGCTGTCCATCTTCCTCTGTGATCGTCATTCCATCTCTGCTGCCACAGCTTCATCTTCCGTGCCACGGCTTCCTTCCGGGCTTGAACCTTGCCCAATTCAACTCGTCGGAAGTATACGTCTTTACGTTATTATTATAATTAGTATTATTATTTACACAGATAATGGGAGTGAATGTATGATTCCTGAGCCTGACACTCTTCTGCTGTCCTTCGCCCAGTCTTAAATTATGCAATAGCCTATTCTTGACGCATTTAATACAATTGACTCGTTATATTTCACTGTGCAATATTGAGAATTTAATGTTCCCATCATGCATTTGAACAAAGGATTTAACCAGGTAACAGGGTGTATGCATTTTTAGAATGCCCAGTTGGCACCTAACATAAAGCCACGGCCGCTTCCTTATTAATTTGTTTTTAATCGTGTACCCTTTGGCTTCACCCACGGACTCTGCGAGGGATCATTTCTCTCCTGCCACTAGGACAGTGTCTTGGAGACAGACATACTTTGTCAGCATATAACTTGATTTGCCCCGTAGGACATGGTGTACTCTGAATGGGATACGTAACAACCATGGGGCATGTGGTGATCTTTTTCACAAATGGGGAAAGGTCGCCTCTCCTGAGTGCTCCTGTGGATACCCGCGTCAGACAATCAGACATATAGTCGAAGAGTGCCCTCAGAACTTGTATTGTGGTAAACGATTGGACTTTTTGCATGCTAGAGCAAATACGATTGACTATGCAAATAATTTATACTAGCATTACCTGTCGCGGCTTCGCTCGCAAATATTCCAATTGTAAAGAGTACACTTAGCAACATCTCAATCATGAATGCTATGACTGATTTATCCTTGGTATGAATAATCAGACTTTATCAATTCAGCTACTGGTGCAGTTGTTAGGGGTTTGTCATTCCTTCATAGGTATATCAGAGCGAAGTTAGTTTTCTGGGAATATCACAGACACTGTTAATTTAAGGGCCTTTAGATGTGGGTTTCGGAGACCCTTTATAGTTGGGTGAAAAAGACCTTTCGTACCACACTCACACGTGAAAATTGCGTGAAAACAATTCTAGAGTGCCCCTTGACCCCCTTAAGCGCATTATACGGTATGTATTAATGAATTTTACAGCTTAATTTGGTTCAGTGATAACCTTATAAACGTCTGGAAACTTTCACAGTAATGTAATAATTGAAATTGCATTGCGTCTTACAGAAATAGATGGACCTGTGAGATTCTGTTACCATGGTTACCGTGTTGCATTCTTTCATTATTTCATTGTAAATATACATGTTTTAAGGTATTTATTTAATTGTGAGGCATTTAAAGAGCAAGTGAATGCGTTTCGCTTACGCATTGGGTTATGCTGAACCTGTGGGTACCCCATATGTGTAGGTTGGTGTTAATGGGACCTTATTTTCGGTACAAAACTGGAATGGGACCTTAGCAGAATAATATAGGGAGGGATGTGCTTTTGTAAATCTTGTATATATTTCTCTTGGTGTTCCAAAAGTGATGTGTAAATGTCATACGATTAATAATATTGTCAGCAGATACAACTGGGGATGGTGAAATCCGGATCGTCCAGTCGATCGCTAAGGAAGGGCGAGGGAGGGGATTTTTGGATGGAAGTCGGCCCTAGACCTGTTGAAAGGAACCATCGCGACATTTGCCTGGGGGTGAAGATGGGAAATAATGAAAACCATTTTCAGGACGGCCGAGATGGGATTCGATCCCATGTTCTCCCAATACCACCGAGGCATGAGTTAGCACCTTAGCGCTCTCAGCCACTGCGGCTGGACTCCTAATCAATTCTTCTTCATACAGTTACAAAAACACAGCCACCATAATAACACAGGTTATCGTACAAAATCCCCATACAAACAGAACCAACTATTCGGGGCTTCTAGCGGCTTCGGTAGCGTAGTCGGTAGCATGGTGAGCTTCTATGCCCAAGATCGTGGGTTCAAACACAGCCGAAGTCGTCGGATTTTTTAAGAGCGTTAAAAATCCTTCAGTATGCCTTCCTTCGGAGGGGAAGTAAGGCCGGCGGTCCCATTTCATAAATTTATGGCATAAAAAAAACCTTCCACTAACTAAACTTGTGGAAGCTAAAATTTGTAGGTTAGTTTTATAACGCTATATTAGTTCCAAGGTTCGCTGCCAGGTACTCACTGTGAAGACATTTAGTAGCCACGTCCGCAGCTAGGTGTCGTGGACGTAATCATTTGTTCGCAAAAGTAGGAACTACTTGAATAAATACAGTCATCACAATAACAATAATAATGATAATACCGTATGGCCTCGGGTGCCGGGTGCAAGCTTTGTTATTTGATGCTCAGAAAGTAGATTGCATGCCGAATTTCGTTGTTCCTTGGAGCGCTATGAAAGTCAAGGAGGTTAGATATCTAAGCTCCTTGACACTTTAGCGCTTTCTAGTGGAGAAATGAGGAACTTTGTGTTGGTGGAAAATCCCGAGATTAATTTTGCCATTATGAACACGGCCTACTGAATTCAAATGGGTTCTTTAACATGCCAACATCGTATGACATGCGTATCGTTATTTTTGCCGCTTTCAAAAATTACTTACCACGGCCAGGAGCGAACCTGCAAGCTTGGGGTTAGTAATCCGACACGATAACCACTCACCCACTGTGACAAGCAGTCATCACAATAAACACCTGTTATCAGTCAAATTCTGCACACACCCAAGTACATGGGGCTACATGACCACGATGTTGCAAAGCCCCTAAATGAATCAACAAAAAGATTGGGATCGAACCCGCTGTCTGCTGAGCACTGCAAATCTGCCGCTGATGAATTTGGAAATGAAACCATCGAATGTTTTTTTGATTACGACTGTTGACTGCTGGGTTTCAAGCAGAACCTTGCGAGCTAGCTGGAGTGAAATAAAGATGTCCCTCTCTCACCCTCTACCCCTCTGTTTTATCGAATTTCCCTCTCGCCTCCCCTCCTCCCCTACTCCCCCACCTTTTCTGGTTACCGTCCAATAAAGTGGTTTATTTTACAAGGTGTCAAGAGATGCCAACAATTCAAAAATATATGGAGCGCTCTCCATCATTGCTCGCAGCTCGTAATGAGAATGAATGCGTGGATGTGCCTACATTTTGCATTGTGTTTAGCATGCGCTGTTATTTGCACACGCCAGAATAAATCACACTCTTTCTTCTGTTTTGTTATAAAAGTATTATATCGCCACAAAATGAAGATGGACGTCCAAGAACTAAAAGTTTAGTTGGGCTCAAACTAACTGTTTGACAGCTCTGTATGACGCAGAGTGCAAGGACTATCATTCATGGGGACGGATGTACAAGTGTGCTCTGACAGAACGTGAACTGTTCGACTAAAACGATAACTTATATAAATTTCAATGTTTGTTTGGTTTTTGCGATTTAACCCGAAGTTTACACGTTTCAATCTGCGATCTAGGGTTAATTGGAGAAATCAAACAAAGATGTTCGTTCAGTAAATAACATTTACTAGCATTACCCGTCGCGGCTTCGCCCGCAAATATTCTAGTTGTAAAGAGTACACTTAGCAAAATCTCAATCATGACTGATTTATCCTTGGTATGAATAATCAGACTTTATAAATTCAGCTACTGGTGCAGTGGTTAGGGGTTTGTCATTCCTTCATAGGTATATCAGAGCGAAGTTAGTTTTCTGGGCCTTTAAATGTGGTTTTCAGAGACCCTTTATAGTCGGTTGAAAAAGACCTTTAGTACCACACTCACACGTGAAAATTGCGTGAAAAAAATCTAGGGTGCCCCTTGGCTCCCTTAAGCGCATTATACTGTATGTATTGATGAATTTTACAGCTTAATTTGGTTCAGTGATAACCTTATAACCGTCTGGAAACTTTCACAGTAATGTAATAATTGGAATTGCATTGCGTCTTACAGAAATAGATGGACCTGTGAGATTCTGTTACCATGGTTACCGTGTTGTGTTGCATTCTTTCATTATTTCATTGTAAATATACAAGTTTTAAGGTATTTATTTAATTGTGAGGTATTTAAAGAGTAAGTGAGTGCGTTTCGCTTACGCATTGGGTTATGCTGAACCTGTAGGTTGGTGTTAATGTGACCTTATTTTCGGTACAAAGCTGGAATGGGACCTTAGCAGAATAATATAGGGAGGGATAGGCTAGTCTACTTTCTCATAAATGTATGGGTATAGCTAATACCAAGGCCCGGATAATTATGTGCTTAACGAGCCTTAAAGTGGAAATTGTGTGACTAAGTTTCCAAAATATGATCTTAAATAACTCGAAATATAGTTGAAACGTCCAGCTGCTTGAATAATCCATAATCCTGTCTACAGTACAAATGTTCCCGCTTAATAGGCCGGGGCTTGCCTCGGTTACCGAATCCTACAATACTTACTGCAAATGCGCGATACAAAATCTTGCATGTGCTGTTTTAGAATTTCATTCTAAAACATTCATAGCACTGAGTCTATTCTCAAAAGTTTTGCAGACCACTGTAATTTCAAGTAAAATCTTCTGTCAAGGTAATGGTGTTCGCTTTGCGAATGTTTTTTGTTGGCTATGTTTCCCTTACGGTGTGAAACACACGTTCAATTTTTCTGCCCCATTATTTTATTTTCGTGAATTGCAGTCTGAACGCGGTGTTCTGATTTGTTTAATATTGGTGTTTCAATTTAATGGCTTTTCTGTAATATTCATGTCTACTCACCTGTTTTCTGTAGTGTCTTTCTAGACGTACTATACCGTCACATTTTCTCACGAGCACTGAGCTCTCTCCAGCGGTGACGCTCGCATTGTGCATGGGGCTGCGCTGTGATTGGCTGCTCTCTCGCCACACCTTCATGCTAGAAGGTTCCGCGCGCTGACGTCACTACCGCTATATAGCCTGAGGTCTCCCGGCCTACAGTGCCTACTCTTGTCCACTCTTCTCAACGGATCACATCTGCTCACCAGCATCCCTGCTGGGGTTACTGCCCTCTCGGGGTACCTCTGGCTGCCGGAGTCTCTTCTCCGCCGGCATAATCTCCCTGCTGGACTTGGCGGCCTGGCAGGGCAGTCTAAATTCATCAGCCTGCACTTCAACCAAAAATCTTCAACATGGATCTACTCTGCAAATCGTAATTCTGAGAACATCATTTCACCAGCCGCAGGAGGTATTACCAAGAGCCTCTCTATGCTGGTCGCTATCTTTGGGAGAACCTATCATCATCTACTCTAGTTCCGAACCCGGAACCCTGGAACATGCCAGACTGACCTCGCACCGCCAGAGCGGGCGCACTAAATTGCCGCCAGCTACTGAGGACCTCCGACTGCCGGCCTGATACTTCTTGTATCGTACCTTAGAAGAGGTGGTACCCTTTCACGTCCTTTATTCTGCCCGGATTCTTTCCGTCAGAAGAGTATTTCATTTTAATCCACTTTGGAATGAATTTAAATTATTATGCTTCTTTTTTAGTAATTTTATATTTAATACTTTAAAGTTAATCACTGCTCTATTTACGTTTCCTGGAGAAACAAGTACCTTTTAATTGTTATTAATTTTTTATTGTCAGTTTTTAAAGTAATTTCTTTGAAGCTATCATTCCTGGCGACATATTCGCTTTCTATTTAATAAATATCATTCAAATCTAAATCTTAACTTTTTGGTCTTTTCCCGCTCTGTCCTTCATTATCACCTTTTGTGTCCGAAACTTCATTCTGTCTAAATCCCCTAGGATGTACCACATCCACTTGGTACACCCCTTTCCATGGTACCTCAACCCCGGATCAAACCCAGAACCTTCATTCTGAGACCGCAAATTCAATTCAAAAAACTGGTTCAATCTAATATTTGTTCTATACATTTCAGTACACTGTGGCTAGCGCGGGAGATCTGCGGGAAGGCGGAAACAATCCCAGCATATTTGTACAACTGGTTTCTTTCCGGAGAGCAGGTCTGTCTGGTGCCACAAGCAGCTTTGGTGAGTGAGTTGTTCCAACTTTTCCAGCCATGCCACCAATAATTGATGATAAACTGTTACACTCTCGGGCGGCCTACAAAGGTCAACTCACCCGGTTTCAAAAATATTTAGCTACTCTACCGAACGAGGAACAAAACCTTGACATTATATCCCAGCGTTTAAAAGCTTTTGAACAGGCGTACGAGAAATATGATCTCGTGCAACTTGAAATTGAAATCAAAAGTCCAGAACATCAATCAGATAGGGAAGAAGTAGAGAGTAATTACTTTGATACACATGCTCAGGCTGTGGCATTAGTTAGAACTTTGACCCTGGCGTTGAAGGTAGAAGAAACTCAAGGAAGAATTAGCGACCATGGGAACGGTATCAAACCATTGCTACCTAAAATTGAAATTCCGCACTTTTCAGGAAAGGAAGAGATGTGGCAATCATTCTTTGAATTGTTCAGTTCATTAGTACATAATAATGCCACACTTCCGGAAATTCAGAAATTTCATTACTTAAAATCCATTTTGCAGGGGCCACCCCTTCAACTTATAAGAGAACTTCCCTTAACAGGAGAAAACTGTAACATTGCTACGAGCTTCTTAAAGGCCGTTATGGCAATGAAAAATTATGTTTACAAAGGCATATTCAAGCCTTATTTAACCTGCCCACCTTGCGAGCTGAAAGCTTGTCAACACTGCGAGCCTTGAGTGACGCGGTCCAACTACATGTCAGAGCATTGGCACGGTTGAACCAACCGGTCGAGCATTGGGATCTATTCTTGATTCACTTGGTTACTTCTAAATTTGATTCATCAACCTTAAAGGCATGGGAGAGGGAACTAACAAATGACACGTCATATACCTATGATTCATTGCTTACGTTTATGAATAATAGATGTCAGGTTTTGTCAGCTGTAGCCTGTCATATGTCAGGAAGTGCAGATAACAAATCTAATGTTGTGAAACCAGTCGGTGCAAAAATAAACAAATCTGCTGTCTTTACTGTTCAGCATAATTCAATGGATTGTATTCTCTGTAAAGCACCTCACAGGTTATATTCCTGCGTTGCCTTTAAAGCCCTTTCTACCGATGAAAGACGCAAATTAATAGCTCAAAAAAGATATTGCTACAACTGTTTGTCAACTAGGCATATGGTGCCTGATTGCTTATCTAAAAATACTTGCTCCCATTGCAAGGCTCAGCATCATACCTTGCTTCATAGGTTTGAAAAGCCACGTCAGGCTCCTTCCCCTGGATGTTCTAAAGATGCATCCCCAGGAGCTAATGCGCAATCTTATACTCAGAGCTCTAGCTCAATTCGTAGTTCCCAGGTGCTACTATCAACCGTGTTAATAAAAGTTCAAGACTCTTCTGGTAGATGGCTTGAAGCACGTGCCCTATTGGATAATGCCGCCACCCATGACTTCATAAGTGAGCGTCTCATTAAGAAACTTGGTCTTCCCAAGCAACCTACATTAATTCAGGTTACCGGTATTAACAATAGCAATGTTAAATCTTTGCATTTTGTTCGTGTTCACATCAAAGATGCTGTGAATTGTAACACAACATTGCAGTTGAATTGCCTTGCCATTGATACTATTGGCAGTAACACCCCTAGTAATTCTTTTGAAGTTAGAACGTGGCAATTTCCTCATAACATTCAGTTGGCGGATCCAACATTTAATACGAGCGCTCCGGTAGACATACTTCTCAGTGCCCAAGTATTTTGGCAATGTCTCCTTAGCTCTAAGGTTAAAATATCACCAGGAGTGTTTGTTCATCATACCAAGCTAGGTTGGTTAGTAATGGGTCAAGTCCCTCGTAGGTCATTTCAAAATTTCTCTCAATGTCATTTTGTCAATACAAGTCTCGATTATAACTTAGAAAGATTTTGGAAAATCGAAACTATAGATTCAGTTTCACCTTCCTCGGTTGAAAATGAAATGTGTGAAAAACAGTTTCGCGAAACGACCAAACGCAATTCAGAGGGTAGATTTGTCGTAACAATGCCCCGAGTGGATAATCCACCTCTTTTATTTGAAACACACCCTAGGGCTCTTAGAGCACTCTATGCTGTGGAAAACAAATTTAAACGTGACCCTGTTGTTAAAACTCAATACTCCACGTTTATGGAGGAATATGAGGCACTTGATCACATGGAGGTTGTTACCAAGAAAGATGATGCTTCTTATACCCCATCTGAAGTCATTTACCTCAATCATCATCCAGTTTGGAAGAATGAGATTTTAAAGGAAAACATAAGAGTGGTCTTTAATGGCTCTGCATTGGATGCCAATGGTACTTCTCTGAATGACACATTATTATCAGGCCCTCCTATTCAATCTGACATTTCTTCTGTCTTGATGAATTTTCGCTTGTTCCCTATCGCAGTGATATCTGATATCAAGCAAATGTATAGGCAGATTTTGGTCGATCAACAACAGTGCGACCTTCAGAGAATTCTTTGGCGCGACGAGCCTACTAAACCTGTCAAGATTTTTCGGCTAAAAACCTTAACCTATGGACTAAAGCCCTCTGCTTTTTTAGCCATACGTACGTTGAAATTACTTGCTGAACAGGATGGCCCGTTGTATTCTCCTAAGGCTTCTGAAGTGTTAAAATCATCATTTTACGTTGACGATTTTCTTCATTCATTTGAGTCAGTATCTGAAGCACTACAGGTCTCTAAAGATTTGACAGCTTTGCTTTTGGGAGGCGGATTTTCCTTGTGCAAGTGGAACTCTAATTCGGAAGAATTTCTTTCTAAATTTCCATTAACTTCAGTCTATAACGACTCAGTAGAGCTTCTTCAAGAAAGTAATTCTATCAAAACCTTAGGCATCTATTGGAGTCCTCAAAAGGATTTTTTCTTTTTCAAAATTAATCTCAGTGACATCAAACCGCAAACTAAGCGGCAAATTTTGTCTGAGATTGCAAAGATATTTGATCCTCTCCAATTTTTGGCGCCAATTATTGTCACAGCAAAGCTTTTCATGCAGGATCTTTGGTCCTTGAAAACTGGTTGGGATGAACCAGTTCCTTCAGAGTTGCAAAAAAATTGGATTTCTTATAGAAATAGTTTGGAAGATCTCTCCAATGTCATTATCCCGCGAGTGATTATTCCCTTTCCCTCTTGTGGAGGATATGAACTTCACATCTTTGCCGATAGCTCATTGAAAGCTTATGGGTATTGTGCATATATTGTTTGCCGCAACTTTGACCAGTCATATTTCTTTTCCAATTTAATTTGCGCTAAGTCAAAGGTAGCTCCTCTTAAATCCTTATCCTTGCCACGACTGGAACTTTGTGCTGCTCTTCTGGCGGTTGAATTATCGGTCAAAATCCGCCAATCTTTGAAAATCCGATTTAGCAAAACTTACTTTTGGAGTGACTCAGCCATCACGTTGGCATGGATTGCCAAACCTTCCTCGCATTGGCAGGTGTTTGTAGCTAATAGAGTGTCCAAAATTCAACAATTGTCTAACTTTGAACAATGGCATCATGTATCTGGCAAGGAGAATCCTGCAGATGTCATTTCTCGGGGATGTTCCCCTCTTATGTTGGCTAACCTGACATTATACTGGCACGGTCCCCCTTGGCTTCTGCAAGAACCTTCCGCTTGGCCAAATTTTCCTCTTCCGGAGTTATCAGACTTGCCGGATGCTGGTAAGATTACTGGATCTTCTTTTCTCGTTTCTGACTCTCCCCTTCTCTTGCAGCGATATTCCTCTTTCCATAAATTGGTGAGGGTTATGGCTTATCTCCTTCGATGGAAATATTTTGTGGTAGAGCAACCCCTTTTTCCTAAGCCATATTTAACCCTTTCTGAATTAGGTTTAGCCACTACAAAAATCTTATGGCTTACTCAACAAGAAATATTCTCTGAAGAATGTCAGGTGTTGTCCCAAGGTCAATCCCTTAAGAAATCGAGTAGGCTTTCATCACTCGCCCCTTTTTTGGACACTGATGGTTTACTAAGAGTTGGAGGACGTTTATCTTTGGCTGATCTTTCCGAGGATAAAAAACACCCAATTATTCTTCCTTCAAAGCATCATGTCACTTCTCTAATCATTCGTCAGTATCATTACCAGCATCTTCATGCTGGTACTCGTACATTACTTTCTGTCATTCGTGAAAGGTATTGGCCCATAAACGGAGTCCATGAAGTTACCTCTGTTATCCGGAAGTGTATTCCATGTTTTAAATCCAACCCTAAAATTACCACCCAGCTCATGGGTGATCTTCCCAACTTTAGATCTGCGCCTGCTAGACCCTTTGCCTTCACGGGCGTGGATTATTCCGGGCCTTTTGTTTACAGAAAAAATTCTCCTGAGGCCAAAAAATGTATTTTTGGAAAACTCTATATTTCGCTGTTTGTATGTATGGTCACCGGAGCAGTTCACTTAGAACTAGTTACCAACGCCTCTACTGCTTATTTTTTGGCAGCTTTTGCCAGATTTTCTGCTCGCCGAGGACTTCCTTCAGAAGTATTTTCCGACAATGGTAAAATTTTTATCGGAGCTTCTGAGCAAATTAAGAGAGCTCTTACTCAAAATGCAGCGCTGGAAAGGATTACTGATTATGCTCACCAGAGAAATTTCAAGTGGCACTTCATCCCCCCTTATGCACCCCATCAAGGTGGACGGTGGGAGTCTTGTGTGAAACTCACCAAGAAGCACCTTAGACGTGTTTGTGGCCACACCCCCCTTTCTCATGAAGAGTTTAATTCTTTAATTATTTTTATTGAGGGCATAATTAATTCTCGCCCTTTATCACCCTTATCTAATGACCCTTCAGATCTTCTACCATTAACGCCGGGCCATTTTCTTATCGGTGGTCCATTGACTGCCTCCCCACCTTTGTTATATTCTAATTCTCAATCTTCTTTAGCCTTTTCTTGGCGCAAAATTGAAAGTTTGCGCAACAATTTTTGGCGTCGCTGGAGGTTGGAATACCTCGGTTTGCTTCAGCAGCGTGGCAAATGGCTTCTTTCCTGCTCTAACCTTCAGGTGGGGGACTTGGTGCTTTTGAAAGACCCTAGTCCTCCTCTTGTTTGGAATTTGGGTAGGGTTGTTGAGTGCTTTCCTGGCAGAGATGGTAGGGTTCGCGTGGTAAAACTGCAGACTTCTGCTGGTCATTTTCTTAGGCCAATCACCATGATTGCTCCTTTGCCACGCGAGGCCTAACTTCTGCGCTTTCTTACTGCAATTTTTTCTCGCCCCTCCCAGCATGTTCGCTTTGCGAATGTTTTTTGTTGGCTATGTTTCCCTTACGGTGTGAAACACACGTTCAATTTTTCTGCCCCATTATTTTATTTTCGTGAATTGCAGTCTGAACGCGGTGTTCTGATTTGTTTAATATTGGTGTTTCAATTTAATGGCTTTTCTGTAATATTCATGTCTACTCACCTGTTTTCTGTAGTGTCTTTCTAGACGTACTATACCGTCACATTTTCTCACGAGCACTGAGCTCTCTCCAGCGGTGACGCTCGCATTGTGCATGGGGCTGCGCTGTGATTGGCTGCTCTCTCGCCACACCTTCATGCTAGAAGGTTCCGCGCGCTGACGTCACTACCGCTATATAGCCTGAGGTCTCCCGGCCTACAGTGCCTACTCTTGTCCACTCTTCTCAACGGATCACATCTGCTCACCAGCATCCCTGCTGGGGTTACTGCCCTCTCGGGGTACCTCTGGCTGCCGGAGTCTCTTCTCCGCCGGCATAATCTCCCTGCTGGACTTGGCGGCCTGGCAGGGCAGTCTAAATTCATCAGCCTGCACTTCAACCAAAAATCTTCAACATGGATCTACTCTGCAAATCGTAATTCTGAGAACATCATTTCACCAGCCGCAGGAGGTATTACCAAGAGCCTCTCTATGCTGGTCGCTATCTTTGGGAGAACCTATCATCATCTACTCTAGTTCCGAACCCGGAACCCTGGAACATGCCAGACTGACCTCGCACCGCCAGAGCGGGCGCACTAAATTGCCGCCAGCTACTGAGGACCTCCGACTGCCGGCCTGATACTTCTTGTATCGTACCTTAGAAGAGGTGGTACCCTTTCACGTCCTTTATTCTGCCCGGATTCTTTCCGTCAGAAGAGTATTTCATTTTAATCCACTTTGGAATGAATTTAAATTATTATGCTTCTTTTTTAGTAATTTTATATTTAATACTTTAAAGTTAATCACTGCTCTATTTACGTTTCCTGGAGAAACAAGTACCTTTTAATTGTTATTAATTTTTTATTGTCAGTTTTTAAAGTAATTTCTTTGAAGCTATCATTCCTGGCGACATATTCGCTTTCTATTTAATAAATATCATTCAAATCTAAATCTTAACTTTTTGGTCTTTTCCCGCTCTGTCCTTCATTATCACCTTTTGTGTCCGAAACTTCATTCTGTCTAAATCCCCTAGGATGTACCACATCCACTTGGTACACCCCTTTCCAAATGGTACAGTAGGCTACAGCTAAACAGAAGAAACCCCTTTTGTTTCAAAAACCGTGCTATGGTTGGCTTTTTGTAAATCGTTAGAAAAACACAAGAACAGCTTAACTCTAAATTTCAGAATAATTTGCTCATTCATTTTGTCGGAAAACTCAAAATATTTAAAAAGCTTTTTTCTCTGAATCGACGTATTTTAAAGAAAAGGTTTTTAAACAAAAAATGTAGAGGACATTGTCACCTACAATTCGTCTCATTGATGTCATGTCATACGTTTTGAAATTCAGAAGCTAGGTGGCGCCAAAGTTTCCAAAAAAGAGTTTTTTCACTTTTTTTCCTAGAAAAAATGTTTTGTTCACAAAAGAGCCAACCAGAAATTTGTTCCTCTCAAAATTTTCTACAACATTTATTGAAACATTTTTTTCCCTCCGACTTACCGTTCCAAAGTTATAGTCTGCCGAAGTGTGAAAATTGTCCGACATCGGTCCCGGTCTCAACTATGCCCGCCGCTCTCTCCGCAGTAACAATAGTAGCCTTGACTACGCAGCGTTGCATTTGCTGCGCTATAACGTTGGAACGGTAAGTCGGAGGAAACAAACGATTAAATAAATGTTGCAGTTAGAGGAACAAATTTCTGATTCACTCTTTTGTGAAAAAAACATTTTTCTAGAACAAAAAGTGAAAAAACACTTTTTTGGAAACTTTGGCGCCACCTAGCTTCTGCATTTCAAAACGTATGACATGACCTCAATGAGACAAATTGTAGGTGATAATGTCCTCTACATTTTTTGTTTAAAAAACTTTTCTTTAAAATACATAGATTCAGAGAAAAACTCTTTTTTTTAGTTTTCCGACAACATGATAGTACAAATTATTCCGAAATTTAGAGTTAAGCTTTCTTTGTGCTTTTCTAACGATTTACAAAAAGCCAACCATAGCACAGTGTTTGGAACAAAACCATTCCAGCTGTGCTGTACTATAAGGACTATTGGAGGCTTAATAAGACTGTTGACGCCTGCTACCCCTGCTGTCCTTAATGACCGGGGAATTCCTGTCTCGAAATACTACTACAATACAGAGGCAGGGGTGCATTCACCGAGTGCGACCGTGCCGGATGCGACCCAGTAAAATCGTGGCAGTAGCGACTCTGCTAGTAGCTTACAGTGCCCCATGCGACAAGAATTGAAGATCTTATTTCCAAAGTGACGTAAATCCATGAAATGCAAAACTTTAGAAATCGTGTTTTTGTTTCTTCGTATAATTAAATTCAGATATGATTATGACTATAATGTAATTTCATTCATTAATTGTATGCACATCCTGACGCTGTGTTTTTAAGGTCTCCTATCATTGGGAATTGTGGTAATCTTCTCCTGTAAGTTGGAGTTAGGACTGTTTGGAAATAAATAATATATTGACATAGTCTACGCTTTGTGTGGCATTTATGAACATTTAAATGGTTTAAACACAAGAAACACAAACTGATGCCCTACATGTTCTTCAAAGTTAGCAATGGCCTAGATTTATCACGTGATATCACGTGATGTCCAGAGAGCCATTGGATTGGTCAAGACACATTGGAAATAGATACACGTTGGAGTTACTCAATTTTGCCAATAAACTTAGTTCTCAGATCTCTGTTAATATGGGATATACAACGTATTGTGACTTAAGACCTTTGCTATACGTTGAGAGAACCCATAGACTTGCTTATGAAAGAAACAACTGAACAAACGTCAATTTTGGATTTACGGCACCTAACTTACGCTAAGCGGAATTTTAGCAGAGACAGATGTGTTAGAAATTCCCAGATTCCACCGATACATCAGTGCTTCGGTCGCTAGTGGCACGATGGCAAATTGGTGGGTCGCTTGCGGCACGGGTCGCTGCCGGAACGACACCCACAAAATAGAGAAGCAAGTTACTGGAATTGCCAAGGGTCGAAAATGTGGGCAGCAGTCATCTAAGGAGTACAACATACCAATAAACATAGGAAATATGTACTTATTGTTACGTGTTAGCCCTAGTAGCACGTTCGTTAATTGGACCACAGTAGATAGAAAGCACAACACAATTGGCCCTTTAAAGAAATATAAGTTTTATTGCAGCTATAGCAAGTTACAGTGCACCACACAATAAACACTCAGAAACCAATTAGCAGTCTTAGTCATGTTCGCTCCCTTATGGAGTACACTCACTCCTTTCACTTTCTCGAGCAGCTGACCGTTCACTAATTAGGTAGACCCGTGTCCAACCACAGCTTGTCACTCATTGAAATACCTGCACACTTCCTTGAGTAAACAAACTACCGTTACTTACGAGTCTGCTACACACTGCTCTGCAGGCTCGGAAAGAATCTCACTGGGTTTCGCAATCCTCACAGCACTTCACTGCAATAACCTCTGTCGCACAGTGGAACACACTCATTCGCTCAGAAAAAAACAGTCGTTCTCACCGGCCAGGGTCGCTCTTATATATCGGAGCTGATGACTTAATGGATGCTTCGAGAGTGGACCAGGATTCACAGCTTCTCGAAAGTTCCATTTCTGGGTGGGCTGCGTAGGTTCTAGACCGTGCCCTTTTGTTCTTACAGCCCTGTTGCGTAAGGCGCTGGTAACACACAGTCTGGAATAGCCTGGGACGGCCTGAGTCACGCGCGGGAGAGGAAACTGTCTAGCATTCGTAACATCACCCCCTTCCTAAAAAGGCTAACGGTCCCGATCAGTCATTGGTCCGTCTGTGTCCCTCCGTAGGCTGCCAGGTGATCTCGATGCACGATATTCATCTTCGCCCTCGGGCTCCGCTGGATCCTGTAGACGACATCGTTGATCCGTTTCACGACTCGGTACGGGCCCTCCCAGGACTTATGCAGTTTGGGTGACAAGCCTTTCCTCCGTAATTGGTTGAAGAGCCAGACCAGGTCGTCCTCGTGGAATCCGCCGGCATCCGTCTGCTGGTCGTATCGTGCCTTCATTCTGTCGGTCTCGATCCACAGTCTCCTCCTTGCGAACGCGTGCACGTCTTCCAGTCGGTCGACCAGTTCTTGACAATACTGGCTAACCACGACCGGATCGTCCCCAGGTCGGCCGAAGGCAAGGTCGACAGGTAGACGGAGTACCTCCCAAACATGACCCGGGCTGGTGTGCACCCGGTGGCTTCATGCACGGTGGCGCGGTAGGCCATGAGAAATAGTGGAAGGTGTCTATCCCAATCCCTCTGGTGCTCGCTGACTACTATTCGGAGATGGTTCTCGATGGTGCAATAGAATCGCTCTACCATTCCGCCGGACTGGGGGTGTAGCGGCGTCGTCCTTTTCTTCCGGATTCCCAGCAGCTGGCATAGGTTCTGGAACACCTGCGACTCGAAGTTCCTCCCTTGGTCGGAGTGCAGCTCCAAGGGTACTCCGTACCAGCAGACGAATTCCTTCACCAGGGTCTCTGCGATCGTCGCGGCTTCTTGGTTAGGGAGTGCATACGCCTCTGGCCATTTGGTGAAGTAGTCGCTGACTACCAATATGTAACGGTTCCCTGCCTCGCTCAACGGGAATAGCCCAGAAACATCGATGGCGTTGTAGGTCTTCAGTGGGCCCCGTCGTCTTAATCCTGGGCCCTTGCTGGCTGCGCAATCGTGGCACCTCGCGCAGTGGTTCTCTACGTCTGGTCCGCATCCGATCCAGTAGAACCGCTCTCTCAGCTTCTCCCGGGTCTTCTTTATCCCTAAGTGTCCACCAGATGATCCTCCATGGACTTCCTTCAGGACTTCCTCCGTCATAGCCTTTGGAACGACGACTTGGTCCCGAGATGTCTTCCCGTCGGTGCTCTCCCAGGTACGGCAGATGAGGCCATCCCTTACAATCAGCGAGTCCCACTGCGCCCAGTAGGACTTGAACTTTGGACTGCAGTTGCTCACAATGTTCTATCCTGGTCTGGGAACACAGGCCCTCTTCCATTCGGCTATCAGTCCCAGGTCATCATCTTCCGCTTGTGCCCGCGTGAAAGATTCGCGACTCCAGCTCCATTGAAGTTCTACGGTAGTCCTTGGGCACTGTACCCCGGTGTTTTCCTCCCTTCTGGCACAGAAGGTGCAGTCTTCGGGGCACGGCCTTCGTGACAGGGCGTCGGCGTTAGAATGCAGTTGGCCTTACCTGTGCTGGATCTCAAAGTTGTACTGTTGAAGCCTCTCTAACCACCGCGCGAGTTCACCCTCGGGCTGCTTGAAGTTCAGGAGCCACCGCAAGGATGCATGGCCGGTTCTGATGAGAAATTCTTGCCCGTACAGGTGCTTGAGGAAGTGTTCAATGGTCTTCACGATGGCGAGCAGTTCCTTCCTGGTTACGCAGTAGTTCCTCTCTGGCTTTGACAAGGCCTTGCTGAAATATGCCACTACTCTCTTCTAGCCATCCACTATTTGC
The DNA here is from genome assembly GCA_946902985.2 of Meconema thalassinum. Lineage (NCBI taxonomy): Eukaryota > Metazoa > Arthropoda > Insecta > Orthoptera > Tettigoniidae > Meconema > Meconema thalassinum. Next base: position 19,426,493 of record OX336394.1, read on the forward strand.
GACAGTATTCCCCTATACCAAAGTCGCTGGCATCGGTATCGACGATGAACCTTGTACCAGGTCTGGGGTAGGCCAGAATAGGTGCGATGCACAGAGCCTGCTTGAGTTGTTCGAAGGCTTTGTGGAATTCCGCAGTCCACGTGAAGAGTTGGTCCTTCTCGGTCAGCCGATGCAGTGGTTTGGCGATGTCGGCGAATCCTCTCACGAAACGACGGTAATAAGTGCAGAGTCTCAGGAAGCTTCGTAGTTGGGACTTGTCCTTCGGAATTGGCCACTCCCTCACAGCTGCGGTCTTCTCTGGGTCCGTGCGCACCAATTCCTCGGAGACGATATGCCCAAGGTACTGGACATGCTTCTGGAAGAGCTGACACTTCTTGGGGCTCAACTTCAGCTGGGCAGCCCGTAGCTTCTTCAAGATTTCCTTCAGGTTGCTGTGGTGCTCCTCGAAGCTTCTCCCCAGAACGATAACGTCGTCTAGGTAGACCAGGCAGGTCTTCCAGTATAGTCTCCTCAGAATGGACTCCATTAGCCTTTCGAATGTCGCAGGGGCGTTGCACAGACCCAATTGCATGACGGTGAACTATCAGAGCCCGCTGCCCACAGAGAACGCCGTTTTCTCGCTGTCCTTAGGGTGGACCTTCACCTGCCAGTAGCCACTCTTCAAATCTAAGGTGGAGAACCATCTTGACCCTGATATGGTGTCCAGGGTGTCGTCGATCCGGGGTAGAGGGTAGCTGCCCTTCTTCGTGACGTCATTCATCCGCCTGTAGTCCACGCAGAACCTGGGGGAGCCGTCCTTCTTCTTCACTAGCACGGCCGGAGAACTTCAAGGGCTATGTGATGGCTCGATCACCCTCTGCTCCTTCATTTCTTCCACCATCCGGTCGACTTCAACTTGCTTGGCGAGCGGGATACGTCGGAACGGGGCCCTAATCGGTGCGCTGCCCCCAACGTCGATTCTGTGCTGGACCAAGCTTGTCCTGCCAAAGTCTTTGCTCCCCACGGAGAAGACATCCTGGAACTCGCGTAGCAGGCCCCGAAGTTGGCGTTATTGGTCCTCATCTAGATGGTCCTGGGATCCTTGGTACATCTTCTGTAGTTCTTCTGGCAGGCGGCGTCTTCTTCGGTTGTCCGTCTGCAGGGTCCGTCCGTCGTGTCTGTGATGCGGGCAATCCAGGTAACGGGCTCGTAGACTCCTAGGGTGGTGTCCCGGTGAACTGTAACGTCGTAGTCGTTCAGGTTGGACAGGCGGACGTACGGCCGAGACGTCGTGTTGATGAGGGTCTTGGCAATTAGCAATCCCTTTGTCTGGATGTCCTCATATTTTGGCTCGATGACAGCCGCCACTCCCTCAGCCGTTCCATCGACAATTACGGCAGCGCTGACCTCCGTCCTGGCGGGAACGATGACGTCCTCTCTCAGCCTTACTCGTCGTGCGGTGATGGCCTCGTGTGCTGGTGGCAAAGCAAGTTCTTCACCTCCGTAGTGGAGAGTGTTGGTACTTAGGTCCAAGATGATGTTGTTTTGGTCCTGAAAGTCCAGTCCGTTGATCACTTCGTTGGCTACATCAGCCACGAGCACTGGATGCTTCACCGCCCGTCGACCAACGACGAACTCCAGAGATGCTTCGCCATGTACCGGTGCTGTCTCTCCAGTCGCGGTTATTAGTTGGAGGTTCCTTTGTGTGGGTTGCACTCTCCACTTCGGGATCACGGTGGGATTGACGATGTCCTCGTTGCTACCATGTCGATTAGCATGGGCCAGCTCACCCCGTTGACGACTCGGTCGACCATCAGTCTGCTATTGTCCCTCCGTAACTCCGTCACACGGACTTGGACTGCCGGGGCTTGACAACTGTCACACGCCTACCTTCGCCCCCCAAGGGAGGCTAATACTCGTTTCCCTGGGCCGCGCGGTTTTCAGACGACTGATTTCCCGACAGAAACCCTTGGCGGCGGCGATTACCGCAGTCCTTGCTCAGGTGGCCTTTCTTACCGCAGGTCCAGCAGGTCAGTAGTCCTCTTCCGGACCGCCTCTCCTGGAGCCTTTCGGCTGCGTCGTAGTTGGTGGCGTCGTGACTATTTAAGAAACGGCCTAGCGCCTCCATCAATTCATTGGCCAGGGGCTTGGCTCATTGGTTTTGGCTGGTTCGTCGACGTCCACTTGACGCACCTGCGCGTGCATTCTAGATGCCTGCTTTGCCGTCTCGAAATCAAGTGCGGGGCTCAGCGCATCTGCCAGGGCCTTGTTGAGCGCGAGTCGCAGTGCCTGATGAGTGTCCGAGTCCCGTAGCCTGTTTGAGGCGACAATTTGACCTACATCCTTTGCACTTCTTCATTCTTCTGACAGCGACATATTCTGTCACTACAGTTTTCGATCAAAATTATTGGAGTATTGACGTAGGCAGTTTAAAAGGTAGATCTCCTATTTTAATAGCATCATTCTACTATCATTTTTTAATACATGGCATTCAATTATTTGCAAGCTTTTCCATTTTTTAATTAAAACAATTTTTGTAAGGATATCCATTTCTTTTTGGCTTTGTTAACACGCTGAGGAAGGTATCAATGAATACCGAAACATGTACGTTTAATAATGTTATTAAACGTTTCTTTAGTGTTTGACGTGGCAGTTATAATGAGATAATACGACACGCATGTCATACGATGATGGCATGTCAAAGAACCCATTTGAATTCAGTAGGCCGTGTTCATAATGGCTAAATTAATCTCGGGAGTTTCCGCCAACACAAAGTTCCTCATTTCTCTACTAGAAAGCGCTATAGTGTCCAAGGAGCTTAGATATCTAACTTCCTTGACTTTCATAGTGCTTTATGGAACAACGAAATTCGACATGCAACTTACCCTCAGGGTGTCAAATAACAAAGTTTGCACCCGGCATCCGAGGCCATACGATATTATTATTATTATTACTGTATAATTGGGTGTAGTAGCTTGTTGAGTACGTTGATTTATTGTTGTTTAAGGGACAGAACAGCGAGATTATCAGTCCCTGTATCAAACGCAATGCTATCCCAACGATTTTCCTTATTTGTTGTACTTCCTGAACCTATAATCGAATGTTTAACTCAATGTGTGAGGAAATCAATGGCAAACTACCTCATCCCTCACCTTGTGGTAGGTTTTAGCTTCGGGTTAACACTACCTAAGGGATGATGATAGGAGAGAAAATGAGATAGGTTTTGGAGTGGAAAAAAGTATTGGTAAACAGGATTAGAATCCAACACTAAATTTAAGCAAGTTAAAGAAGAATTAAGCAGTGCCAAGTCTAGGAGGAACATAACTCCAGTGGGGGCCTGTTTCGGGCAGGCGGAGAGCGCAGCGTGACTTAAGGCTACCTGCAAGCGCTCGGTGAATGCACTTTCCCTCTCGAGCCGGTATTCCGTTATTATGGGGAAGGGTGACACTCTGGCAAGGCAAAGTAAGCCGGGAAAAATATGTACTAGCTTTCCCCTTGGAAGGGTTGGATTTTATTATGTATTCAAGAATGATGGAAAGATTTGAATTTGAAGTGATGGTTTTTATTTCTTGGTGCTTTTGGATCTCCGGAAAACGACCGAATACTCCCAGAGAGGGAGGCGATAAAGAAGTTTTAATGCTTTTAGTAATAATTTTCCTGGTTTTCTTGACGAGGTTTTATAAGAATACCAATTGTTGCACTTAAGAAAGCTAAGCTTTTTCCCAGCAGAGTGCCGACTACAAGTTTAGAACAGAGGAGAAACTTAACTTTTGAAAACAAACCATAAGTCAGAAAGAGAATCTCAACAAGTAGGTAGCTTGCTGAGCTAGCTATACTTGCCTTAAGGGCTCGTGAGAATTATCTATGGCAGCTAAGAGAAACTTTGAAAATGTGTTTCTTTGAATTTTTAAGTTAAATGCAACAAGTAGTAAAGACTTAATTTTTTTGAATATTTATTCGTTTTCGTAAAGAGAGCTTAAGTCTATAGGAAGAATCAGGGAAGATAAGGTCCTGCTTAATCGTTATTCTAGCGAAAAAGATAGAGCAAACAATAATAGAGAGTTTATTAACATTAAATATAAATTTTAGAAAATTAACAATGCTTATGTTAGAATTTGATTTGAGTTAAGAAAAACAGGTAATTGTAAAATGCCAAGGTCTCAGACCTAATAAGAAGTTTACAATTTTCAAATACAAGTTTCAACTTGCAAAAGCACTAAACCTATACAAAGGTTTTAAAATGCGTGCTTAATATTAAGAACTTTAACGTTTATAACGACAATTATGACGCCATTATAACTTTGATAATTAAATCAGGTACAATGTAGGCACTTTTAGAATCCATTTATGGAAATCGAAAAGGCTGTAAAAAGTATGTTGAATTGCTGATTATAACAGGAAAAGAAAAAAATTATTATAAGCGGAAATTGACGCTATTTGAAACAGTAATTACGATGTTAAGTTAAACAAGTTTGGGAGGGCGCTTGCTCGATAGCGTAGCCTCATAGAAAGAGAACTAGGTACATAAATCAATTAGAAATATGATTAGTAAAGGGTGTTTGGAAAAGGAGAATGGGTATAGAATGTTATAACCAATTTTTTTGCTCTCATTCAAACGCGACGTGGTTGGTGGTTGAACGGGCACTGTTTGGCACTATGAGGTAATTTTCCCACGGAGGCAAACAAATTAGGTGTTAACTAGCAGTTTATGTAACGTAAATTTCTCAGTTAGGAAAAGTATTTCCATAATTGAGTGGACAATATTCAATTACTTTACTTGTAGAAAGATCACTTGACATTAGAGAGTTCTGGAGTTTTGATGACTGTTGAATGGGGCAGTAAGGTCCCACAGAGGAAAAAAGCTAAGTTTTATAGACAGTGGGTTTTTAAATTAGATCCCTCGTAGTGAGAAAATACTCTCAGTTATTCAGTAAGATAAGCATTAAATTTCATTTTAGAAAGTCAGCTTTGATAGACATAGCCTGACAAAGAAAGATCCCTCGAAAACGGTTATTGCATAACAGTTTGCAATTTTTCACACTGTCTATAAAATTATATTAAAAAGCATTTAGCTTGAAGTTTGGTACTTAGCTTTCTGTGGATATGGAGCTGGCGATGGTTCCTGTTGACGGTTGGTCTAAAATATATACATGGCGTCTGATTTAAAATGTCTCTCGAGCAGAGGAGACAAGCTCGTGAGAGAGCCCCAACTGTATGTTTGACGTCTGACGCAGAAGTGAGAGCGGCTCAACGACGCACGAAGGGACCAAGGAGGAGAAAGGGTGGGGGTAAGAGACAAAAGAGGATGCATCAGGGTAAATAACATAAGGAAATTAACTTATTGTACAGATCATAAAATTCTTCTTTGAGCGGTGTTCAAGGAGATGTTAGCTGGCGACAACGACGAAACCTGGTGGTTAGTGAAGAAGTCCTTTTGAGCTCGGAGATGTTGAGAAACTTCAGTGGTTAGCTGCTAGATGCCGCTAGGTTTTTCATGGAAGATATATATCTAGAACAGACTTACAAATAATATAAGCCAGGGCACAGAGGAAATAGAACGTAAGGAATCACTGTTGGTGTTTGCAAAAGGGAAAAGAAAGAATTAATGAAAATAGATCAAAGAGCAGCTAAAGCTAACTCTGACTGACCGTGTATTCCAAAGAATACACCACCTTGCTTAGTAGGGACCATTATAGTGCTGCCTTGGTTTTGGGGGCTTCTACCACAGAACCTATGGTGGTGCTTTCTGAGGATCCAACCGGTCTCCAGGCTGACTATCTAACAGACAGAACTCAATGTCGTACATTGGTCGAGTCGTCTAGATGCTTGCCACTCACCCACATAGCCGGGGTCCGAATATGTAAAGGTTGATTTTAGCCTATTTTCATTCATGAAAAAGAAAAATAGGCTTATGAGATCATCTTTTGTCGGTGTGTGTGCCCCCCCTCTAATAACATCTAAACGGATGAAGCGATTTCAATGAAACTCGGTAACGTCATAGTACTATTTTGACCGACCCCGACCGTTCCCTTCAACTTTTATTACGTCTCACCGATCCAATATGGCGGTTGTGCGAAATATTTCACAGGCATTCAATATCTCCGAAACTATTACTCATATCACCCTGAAATGTTGTACGATGATAAAGGGCGTTTAGCCATGAGACTTTCAAAAACCTGGTAACTACAAAACGAACATGAAGGTCAAGCGAAATATATACTTTTAAATATACTTTTCTCGCGATTTAACCATCCAAACGCAATGAAACTTCGTACAGCAAATGTTTATACACATTGTAAAGCACTGGATTCTAATTTAGTTCAATTGTTTACATAACCTCAAGATGGCGGCTGTGCGAATTTTCAAATTAAGTTTTTGTTTCTTGTGTCGTATTCATGCGATCGAAGTGAAAGTTTGAATAATAAACCTACGCAATATTTTTCCTTTAAAGGTACATGACTCTAAGGCCAATACATATAACAATCCAACATGGCGACCATCCGGAATATTTAGACGGTTCTCAATATCTACGAATCTACTAGAGCAATCAAACTGAATATTTTTAAGTTCATAGGGGTTATGAACATAAGTTCACCTATAGGACTTTCAATAACCTGGTGATCACAAATCCAACATGGCGGCGACGCGAATTATAAATATTCACATGGTCGTTTCTCGCAATTTAACCATCCAAGTGCAGTGAAACTTTGTACAGTAAATCCTTATACAAATGTTAATCCACTGACATCTAATTTATTTCAATTGTTTCCGTAACCACAAGATGGCAGCTGTGTGAAATTTTAAAATCTCGTTTTTACTTCTCGTGTCCTAATCATGTGATTGAAGTTTGAGTACTACACGTACACAATAATCTTCATGTAACAGTACATAACTCTAAGACCTAGGCCTACTTATACAGTATAAAAGTCCAACATGGCGACCATCCGAAATATTTAGATGGTTCTTAATATCTACGAATAATTACAGCAATCAAACTAAAATTTTGTATGTTGATAGAGGCAATTAACATTAGTAGGATATATGAAAATAGGCTGTAGGCCTAGAGTTCTTCACGGAACTACTTGTTATACCTGTTTTCGTTTAAATTTGTTTTTTTAGCCTCTATTTTGTTTTCTTAGTTTAAAAAACTCACCGTAATGATATTGACGTGTGTTATTGTCGGTAAAATAGTAAACTTTTCTTTCATCAGCTCTTACGTCTGAGCGGTGTTTCTCACGGTAGGCTATGTTATTAAACACTCCAAAACACAATTAATTTATAGCGGTATTTCTCATACCGGATGCCGGTATTAAATAGGCTACTCCAAAAAGCCAGTAATTTATACCGGATTTTCTCATACCGATTGGCGGTATTAAATACTCCAAAATACCAGTAATTTATACCGGTATGTTCTCATACCGGATGGTGGTGTAAAATACTCCAAAATACCAGTAATTAAACCGGTATTTCTCATACCGGATGGAGGTATAAAACACTCTAAAATAACAGTAATTTATACCAGAATTTATACCGGATGGAGTTATAGAATACTCCAAAATACCAGTAATCTATAACGGCATTTCTCATACCGGATGGCGGTATAAAATAGGCTACTCAAAAATACCAGTATTTTATACCGGTATTTCTCATACCTGATGGCGATGTAAAATACTCCAAAATACCAGTAATTTATACGAGTATATCTCATACCAGATGGCGGTATTAAATACTCCAAAACACCAGTAATTTATACCGGTATTTCTCATACCGGATGGCGGTATTGAGTAGGCTACTCCAAAATACCAGTCATTTATACCGGTATTTCTCATACCGGATGGCGGTAATAAATAGGCTACTCCAAAATACCAGTAATTTATACCGGTATTTCTCATACCGGATTGCGATGTAAAATACTCCAAAATACCAGTAATTTATACCTATATTTTTCATACCGGATGGCGGTATAAAATACTCCAAAACACCAGTAATTTTTACCGACATTTCTCATACCGGATGGCGATGTAAAATATTCCAAATTACCAGTAAGTTATACCACTACATCGTATACCGGATGGCTGTATCAAATACTCCAAAATACCAGTAATTTATAGCGATAATTTTCATACCGGATGGTAGTATAAAGTACTCCAAAATAGCAGTAATTTACACCAGAATTTCTCATACCGGATGGAGTTATCGAATACTCAAAATACCAGTAATTTATACCAGAATTTCTAATACCGGATGGCGGTAATAAATACTCCAAAATACCAGTAATTTATACTGGTATTTTCTCATACCGGATGGTGATGTAAAATACTCCAAAATACCAGTAATTAAACCGGTATTTCTCATACCGGATGGAGGTATAAAACACTCCAAAATACCAGTAATTTATTCCAGAATTTCTCATACCGGACGGAGTTATAGAATACTCCAAAATACCAGTAATTTATACTAGAATTTCTCATACCGGATGGAGTTATCGAATACTCAACAATACCAGTAATTTATACCAGAATTTCTAATACCGGATGGAGTTATAGAATACTCCAAAATACCAGTAATTTATACGAGTATATCTCATACCAGATGGCGGTATTAAATCTCCAAAACACCAGTAATTTATACCGGTATTTCTCATACCGGATGGCGATGTAAAATATTCCAAATTACCAGTAAGTTATACCACTACATCGTATACCGGATGGCTGTATCAAATACTCCAAAATACCAGTAATTTATACCGATATTTTTCATACCGGAAGGCGGGGTATTATATACTCCAAAATACCAGTAATTTATACAGAATTTTCTCATACGGATGGCGGGGTATTATATACTCCAAAATTCCAGTAATTTATACCGATAATTCTCATACCGGATGGCAGTATTAAATACTCCAAATTACCAGTAATTTATACCGGTATGTTCTCATACTGGATGGTGGTGTAAAATACTCCAAAATACCAGTAATTAAACCGGTATTTCTCATACCGGTTGGAGGTATAAAACACTCCAAAATAACAATAGGCTAATTTATACTAGAATTTCTAATACCGGATGGAGTTATAGAATACTCCAAAATACCAGTAATTTATAACGGGATTTCTCATACCGGATGGCGGTATAAAATAGGCTACTCGAAAATACCAGTATTTTTATACCGGTATTTCTCATACCTGATGGCGATGTAAAATACTCCAAAATACCAGTAATTTATACGACTATATCTCATACCAGATGGCGGTATTAAATACTCCAAAACACCAGTAATTTATACCGACATTTCTCATACTGGATGGCAGTATTAAATAGGCTCCTCCAAAATACCAGTAATTTATACCGGTATTTCTCATACCGGATTGCGATGTAAATCCTCCAAAATACCAGTTATTTATACCTATATTTTTCATACCGGATGGCGGTATAAAATACTCCAAAACACCAGTAATTTTTACCGACATTTCTCATACCGGATGGCGGTATTAAATACTCCAAAATACTGAACCCTTTAGTATTGCAGTGTTTATATGCAAGAAATCTTGATCAAGGGGTCGCGCTCAGTTCATAGTGTGATGTTTACGTTCGCCAAACAACATGCTCTACTGAGGCAAGGGTCATAGGATTAAAACTATAATTAAGAAAGGAAGTGACAAAACCTAAATAATAACATAATTTAATGACTATTAGTGCAAAAATAAATGAATATAGACAACAACAATAATAATAATCCTCCCTGAATCTTCCCATGACAGAAATATCTATCAAAGTTGAGGAGTCAGACGGATCTCCCCCTCATAAAAATGTGGATCCAAGTTCCACTAACTTGCATTGGGATTTTATGTACGCGTAATGACTAACTACGAGGGATGAGTACTCGGATGACTGTTCGTTTACAGCGGGTAACAGCCACGATGCTTACGAACAATCATCACGTAAATCAACGTTTACGGATATGGGACACTACACTAATAAAAACCCTTAAAATTTAATGCTGACACACAATCTAAAATCTAATATTTACAGGAATCTCCCTCGAGACCCTCCTTCAGTGCGATGACGCATCTGACAAATGAGCTGCCAACCCGGCCAATTGCTCAATACACAAGCAAGGAAAAGACAGCATCGCACGTGACTGCACGGGTCACTAATACGGAACATAAACATGGATTGGAACCAACAACAACAAAAGCCTCACCGGCTGAGATTACCTTATATGAACAAAAATGCACGTTAAGCTAACGCTTCGGAGATTATAGTGATTCGTAGGCAACTCCCATTTATTTAAACTATTTTTATTATTGATCAGTTCTTATTCTGTATTTCAAGTAATTTTAAGGAGCCAACAAGCACTCCACTAATGACCTTGATGCAATCCTTTCAGCCCGCCTTGTGAAAACAGCTTCCCCCTACCACAACTCTTGTCATCGTCCAACTCCAGTGTGTAAAAATAACTTGACCAACTGTCTCGTTATCTCGTAGAATCAACAGCAACAAATCTCAACCACATAAACATATGGTAAGACATTAATCGATATAGCCACATATGTCCTCGCAAGGTAACCATATGGACTCGGCACCAAGCTGACAGAAATCAGTCTACGCTGAAATTCCCGCTTGTAATGACCAATAAAATACACACACACACACTGCTGGGAATGACATAACACATTTTTCACACAGGTCGGTTGAATCAGAAGCTCACAATCTATTTAAAAATATTAAAACCTACGAGAGAGCTGACTGCTCTTCGCCACAACACATATTGCTCCAACGGCAATAACTCACTGAATCTGATCAATAATAAACATTACAAAGATTAATTTACCCTCCAATCTACTCTATGATTATATTAATTCAGTCCTACTTCTGAAACACAATATATCTCCGAGAGACGCTTCTTAACTGCATTACGTAAACATATGTGAACACGGTCGTCCACATAGCCACGTTAGTTTAAAAAAAAAAAAACAACTTACGACTAAGAAAACTTGTGCGAGCTGTTTCCATGCAAAAGGTTTGTCAGACCAAAACTAAATACACTACGTTAATCAACACAAGCAAGATATTTACAAACAAAATATGTCCCATATACCATAAGTTAACTTGTCAGATAGTAAGAATATTATTCAGTACTCATCCTCGGCCAGTCACCGTCAGCGAACATCTGCTGCCATCTCCCTACTTAATGCTGCTTAGCTCGTCTCAAACATCTCGATGGAGTGTTGACAGTTCCAAACTTCTTCCAGGACAAGCGATGTCATCTCTTGTGCTGATGCAAAAAGTTATAGATTATTACACACTCGATATCTGACTACTAAATTCACCGTTTTAGGTACTTATTTCCCCAGAACAGTCTGTTGACGAAATGTCGAAGATACTGTCCCTACAAAATAGTACTGTGACTATCTATCACACTGAATTTAACACACATTAGTATTAATAAAATTCTGTGTCCTCATGACACGCAAAGTAGAAGTGCCTACGTCCTGAGACGCGCAAAATGTAATAATAACCTGTGTCTTCCGACACACACAATGTAATATAACCTACGTCCTCAGACGCACAAATTGTAATCGTTGTGTCTTGGCTCTTCACGCCAATTATAAATGAACTGACCCTAGGTATCGATAGAGGGGGAAATTATATAAAAATTTCTCAAAATAATAGTGGTACAGGAATGAAACAAATATCACTGAACTCGTAAAATTGCGCAGGTCAAGAATATGCCCATTAATTCTAGAATCGATCGTAGAGATGTTGTCTAGCCGATCTCCCGCGTTAATGTTAGCTATCGCGTGCCCAAGCTAGACTTGGCGCGTTCGTAAGCATTCATCTTCCATTGGTTCCACTTTTTCAATATGTTCGCGGTTTTTATCAGACCTCGGCCTCGTAGGAGTGTCCAGTAGTACCATCAGCCACTCACGTTACTGCATTATATTTTTTTAGGCGCGAATAGTACAATGAACATGCCATAAGCGTGTCTCACCACGCGTCCCTTCTATTTTGAGGAAGCCACCACCTGTCCTTCTGAAACATAGCTAGGCTCTTTCTTTTCACAATCCTTAAGTATTTAGCCTATTGTCAAACTGCTGCAGGTATGTTCCCACTGTCTCCAACAAATGCTTGAAGTTTCCTCATCTTCGTCTGGCTATTTCATGACGCTGGTGGATATATTAATTAAATGTAGAAATAAAACATCGAATCATTTATCCATCAGAGGATAAAGGGTTCACAATTCCTCCACTCACAAAATTTCGAACTTAGGATAAAGTCGATAATTTTTAAAAGACTTCCGTAGGCCAATTTGTTTTATTTCAGAATCACCCCTTTTCTATTACTTGGTCTAGCCGCTCCTGTCTTGAATGGCATTTACTCGTTTTATTTCCTGCTTGGACCTCACCCTCTCAACTGCTTGCGTGACGCGCTGATGCCTTAGGCAACACTCTGCCTGTCTCGTTAATGTTTGTCAACACCATCTCCAGTTCCTCCTTCACGTGCCGTACTCAACTGCCCCCCGTCCACTTGGTTGATGTTGGACGTCCATATATTTCAACTGCATCATTATTTCGGCGCTCCCATGGCTCACTTCTTCGATACGTTTTTATGTTGGCTGCATTGTATAACGACATTGTTCCTGTGCTTAACTCTTTCACTCTGTATGCATTATTTCCTAGGTTTCTTACGATAGAATAGGGTCCTATGAACTTTTCACAGAATTTGCTGATGATCTTCTTCTCTGGATCCGATGTAGCGGGTCGTTTCACCAAAACGAGCTGGTTGATTTCTAGATCACGGTGAAATCTCTTATTTCTCAATCGCCGTAATCTGCGATCTGCTTGTTTTCTCATGTAGGCTCTCGTTCTCTCTATTCGCAGGTCAGGTGCTATCATGGGATCTTGTGGGCAGTTAATGATGCTTTTCCACGTTCTCACTGGATACTCGTTTTTGTGTAAGACCATAGGGATCTGTCCTGTTGACTCGTGCCTGGTAGAATTCATACACGTCTCTACATCCTTAATTTTATCCACCCACTTATGATGTTCTTTGGGAATGAAGATTCTCAAGTATGATGTTACACATTTTATTGCTCGCTCACTTGGATTAGCTTGGGCATGTCGGATACTGCTTAAAACGTGTTTTATACCCATGTCCTCCATACCTTTCTTGAATTCGGCGCTTGTAAAATAGCTGCCATGGTCTGACAATATAAATTCTGGTTTTCCAAGGATTGGAATAACTCTATTTCGAATACGACTGAGTACTTGTTTCGATGTAGTTTTCTGAATGGGGCATAATACGACAAACTTAGAAAACACATCAATGCACACTAGCAAGTGACGGCAACCTCGCCTACCTTTCGGGATTGGACCGAAACAGTCTAGGGCCACTAGCTCGCAGGGTTTCTGAGGTAGCAATGGTCTAGGATACTGCCTCATTAAATAGTTATTGGGCTTTGTCCTCTGACAAGGATCACAAGTCGTAATGACGTCACATATAGTTGTTCTCATACGTGGCCATGTAAATGTCTCTCCTATTGTCGCTTCGCACTAGTCTACTCCGACGTGTCCATAATTTTCGTGAGTATGCCATGTCAATCCTCGCTGTAAAGATGCAGGTACAAGTATGCGTAACTTGGTGTGGTCATTATCTACCCATTTGTGCAGCAAATTGATGACATAAACATATCTTCCTTCTTTTGGTTTCGCTTCTCGAAATGCAGGTGTTCCAGTAGGTAGCTGCTTTCTGAAGTATTGAATTAATAGCATCATCCATGGTTCCGCTTCCTGTTCTCGCTGTATCTCACGTAACTCCTCCAAGAATTCCCGGTCCTTCGGTGTTAACTCCAAGTGTTGTACCATCGCTGTTTCTTCAACATCAGGCTCTGGGTTCCTGCTGAGTGCATCCGGAATCACGTTCATCTTCCCTGGACAAAGTTCAATCTCAATGCTAAACTGATGAATATATATAGACCAACGTGTCGCACGTTCGCTTGCCATCGACGTCTTAAACAAGAATGTTAGTGCCTTGTGATCAGTCCTGACAACAATGGGGTAACCATAAATTATTCGTTTCCATTGTTGAAGCGCATGAAGGATGGCCAACAGCTCTAGCTCCGTTACAGTATAATTTCGCTCGTGCTTACGCAATTTTCGGCTGACAAATGCCAAATATGTTTTATGTTGCAGGTTAGCTGGATCTTCTTGGTAGAGCATGGCACCAATACCAATTAGTGAAGCATCCACTTGGATTATAAATTTGTGCTTGAAATCTGGATATCCTAACTTAATGCAGTTTTCCAGTAGCTGTTTAGTTGCTTGGAACGCCTTCTCACATTCCGCATTCCACAACCATTTATTATTCTTTTTTAGCATTTCCTGCATTGGAGCTACAATCTCCGTGTAACCTGGACAGTTTTCTTTAAAGAATCCCGTTACGCCTAAGAAAGCCCGAATGTGCTTGACCCTCGTTGGTGTAGGGAAATTCTTTATCGCTTCGATCTTAGCTGGGTTTGGCTTCACTCCCTCCTTGTCAATGATGTGACCCAAGTATAAGATCTCGCTCTTGAAGAAATGCGATTTCTTCAGGTTTACTTTGAAATTTGATGCATTAAGGTTGCCTAATACTTTATCTAAATTTTCCATGTGAATTTCAATGTTGTCGGATGCCAGCAGAATGTCATCAATGTAGCGCACCGTCATCTCCTTAACTTCCTCAGTTAGATTCCGATCCAGGGCTCGGATGAAAGCACAGCCCGCTGTTTTGACTCCGAAGGGCATTCGGACGAAACAAAACGTTTGGTTATCGAATAAGAAGCCAGTTAGAAGCTGTGACTTCTCATCCAATTCAATATGGTGGAACGAACTCGTCAGGTCTACTGATGAATAGATGCTCTTGTTCTTAAAGCCTTTTAGTACGTCTCTAATAATTGGTGCTCTGTCATACTCAGGAAAAATGAGTCTCATGTTGAGATTTCTGGCATCTAAACAAAGTCCAATAGATCCATTTGGTTTTGTGACTGCCAAAATCGCATTTAGATAAGGTATAGGTGTCTTCCTTATCACTCCAGCTTGTAACATCTCATCTATAATGACCTTGACTTGACCACGATATTTTTCCGGAATTGGGTACAATCTACTTTTGAAAGGTGACCAATCCTCGACTTGCATTGAATATTTGAAATTTAATATTTTTCCAGGTACTGTATCGAATACTGCATTGTGCTTCCTCAAAATCTCTTCCAATTGTTTTCTATGTTCACTCCCAAGTTGAATGTCATTGAGCCGCTCCTGTAGTAACTCTTCAAATTGTGCATCACTATCATCTCCTTCTGTTAATAAAGACCATATCTCCTGGGATTCACTCTCTTCATCTAGTTCCACAACAGCTCCTTCTATGATGTTATCTTCTGCCTTTCGTATCTCCTCTTCCGTCTCTTCCGATATTGCTTCCAATGCCCAAGAATTTACATCTCTTCCGGTAGTGATTTCATCCATATGCAATCCCACGTTCTTCAGTTGATCATACTCTCTAAAACTGACTGTATTCTTGTGCAAATCTATCACTGCTTGATAGTCACAAATGAAATTTGCACCAAGAATTATATTGAAATTCATCTTTGCCATGATAATGAATGTTTGCCCAAAAGTGTGTTCCAATATGTTCAGCTCTAAGTATGCCTGACGTTTACAAGTGACGGCGCGTTCAGGAATAACACCCCTCACTTTGAGTTGTGGTACGGGAATTACAGGAATATTCTGACTCCGTCCCAACTCTCGAACCAAGGCCTCCGATACCAGACTGATCTGCGACCCCGTATCCAATAAATATCTTATATTAATTCCACCAATCCTCGCGTAAATAATGGGTAACTGCCTAATTTCATCGTTCCGTGGTTTCACCGTCTCCTCCAGGCAATCTTCTGGCAAAGCAATCCATTCTTGTATGTTCGCTACTATCCATCCATCTTCAACTTCCGACTGTTGCGTTTGTAGGCTGTCTCCTTTATCCAAATTTAGCATTTTTTTAAGCTCCGCTGCGACTCCCGTCATCATTTTGTCGCCCACGCCCCTGACATTCCTCTTGTCTCAGTAGACTTCCAGCTTCCTCAGTATGTGTGTCTGGATTCTTCATGTTCCCAATGGCTTTCTCCCATCGTCCTTGCTCTCCACCTTGACTAGCGTGTAATTCCTCTAGGTAATTTTGTGATTGAGCGTGCCTATCATCCCAGTCATTTCGATAATTACGTGCCTCTCCTTGATTTTGATCTCTCCTTCCTTTCCATCTTTGATTCCCATTGTAATTACCGTATCTTCCATAAGGCCTCTCATTTCTTCGATTTTCACACCATTGTGATACCCTCTATGTTGATATCTATTGTTGCCTTGATATGACCTATTGTTATTGTTATTCTCGTTACGCTGGTACGGTCTGTTTTCTACCTCTTCCGGGTTTCGCCTAGGTGTGGATGTGCTTGTATTTGTACCCTGCATTTTAGTGTTCGCCTGTTTTGGTTTTATGACCTCTGTCGTATTTACTAACTCCAGTTGTCTTCCTCCTCTATAATGATTATGAGATGTAGTCTCATCTATCTGGCGTAATATCTGTTCTGCATGTAAGGCCGTACTAACGTTCGCTGCGACTAGTACTTGTTGCACGTTGACTGGTAATTGCCGCGCTATAGTCATCACCAGATCCGCTTCATTTAAAGGGTAATCAAGGTCGCGAAATTTTAACATTTGCATGTTAAAGAAATCTGAGTATTTCGCTTGCTGCGTAGTTTGGTATTTCCTAGAGTAAAGCTCCATTCTTAGACTCTGTTGTAATGCCGGCGACCAGTACTTGCGCAGAAACGCGATTTTGAAATCTGCCATAGTTCCTAATGTATATTTGAAGCTTAAAAACCATGTAAGGACATTTCCTGATAAAAATCTCTCCATCATCCTTAACCTACGTGCTTCAGGTACCCCAGTGTCATTGTAATGATCTTCAATTTCTTTAATAAAGGCTTTAGGTGTCACCCTGAATTCTCCGTGTACTTCTGCGGTTTATAATCGTTCGAGCGAATTACTTGGATAAGTTGTGTGGGCTGATGACCGTCCTGTGGCGTGGAACTCCTTTCAATATTCTTGCGAAACCCCTCCGTGTTTGTCGTTAATGGGCTCTCTGTCTGAGTTTGACTTCCTGCTGTGCTCGTACCCTCCGGGCTATTTGAGTCGTCCTGCTTATCTTTCATTGTTCCCGTTTTAAATATCGAGGATTGTTCTATTGACCTCAGTTCAGCTTTAATGATCCTGTCTGTTTGTTCTTTAAGTTAACTCTTAATTTCTTGTTCTAATGCTTGAATACGAGTATGATTTTTGCCTACTGTCTTAAGGATGGTTGATCTTTCCTCTTTAGAATCGATATTCATTTTTCGCCAATCTTTTCTTATTTGCTCCTTAATCGTGCTTACTTTCTCCTCAATCTGGCTTTTAGCATCATCCTGATTGCTTTCTATCTGGCTCAGCCTTTCGTCGATGGTATTCTTTAATTGATCCTGATCCGCTTCTAGGCTTTTCCATTGCTCCGCTGATTTTATTTCGAGACGGTCCATATCTTTAATTATGCCGGATATATTTTCATCAACCGCTGATAATTGTTGCTGAATGACCTTGCCGTTTTTCTCCATTTCCCTAAATCGTCCTTCCATCTTATCCTGAGCTATCTTGACCTCGCTCGTACTCATGGTGCATGCTAGTTCAATTTGCTCTAATTTACCTAACACCGTTTCATCCAGAATGCTAAGTTTTTGATCAAATATAATTTCCATTTTCTTAATCTGATCTAATTGCTTTTCATTGTTTTTACTAACATCTAGGGCCTGCAATACCATCTGTTGATTAGTGTGATCCTTCATCTCTGCGGTTAACGAAGCTAATTGGTTCGTGTTTTTAACATTCTGCGCCTCTAACTGCGAATTTATAGTGTCATTGATTTCACTTTTTAATAATCTAGCTTGTTCCGCCTGATATTCATTTTGTTCAATCCTACTGTTGTTTAATTGTGTCCGCAATGATTCACTTTGTTCAGATAGTTTTGTGTTTAGTGATTCACTTTGTTCGGATAGTTTAGTTTTTAGTGATTCCCTCTGTTCGGATAGTTTAGTTTTTAGTGATTCACTCTGCTCAGACAATTTGTTTATAGACTCACTTTGTTCTAACATACTATTGTTTAGTGATTCACTTTGTTCGGATAATTTCGCGTTTAATGCTTCACTTTGTTCGGATAGTTTAGTGTTTAATGATTCACTCTGTTCCGCCAATTTAGTGTCCAACAATTCCTGTGTCCTCCTAGCCGCATTTTCAATGATTTCTTGAATCTGTTCTACTGTTGCCATGTTATGCACTTTATATGAGACATTAGGGAAATGGCATAAAGCAAGGCCCCCTGACACACACATACAATCCCCATGCACATTTAATTCCTTTACCCTATTCAGTTCATTTATAATTTACATTTAATCCCACTAGTCAATTGCATCTCTGAGTGGTTCTAATTTTACTCAATTTAATTTAAACCCAAACACATATTCAGTCATTAAATTATTATCCTGATCTGATATTAACACTGACTAATTAACAAAATATTAATTGTCATTTAAGGCTACCAGCCTCCTAACAGTTTCATGAGTTTGACTTTCTAAACAAATCTAGTTTTAACTTTAATCATTGGGCGCCCGATATCACGTATATTATTTTTACTTTAATTCAATAGACAAAAACGTGAACCGTATTTTACATTGCAAACTCCTGATTTTAATTTATATTTCACACAGTTGGCGGTATCATCTTCGCCTCAATTACTTTTAATAAAATATCACTTTCCGGTAATTAAAATACGGTCATATCTGCCTCCACTTGTGGCCTGTCAGTTTTACTCAAATACGCCAACTAAATGTGTTCCAGCAGCGAACCAGCAACAAAAATACACCTTCATTGTTGCGTCAGTTTGTAATCCCAACTACGCTTACATTGACATGTGCAATTTCTTTGCTTCTACACCACAGTGAACCGCCCCACGCTTGGCCGCGCCAGTTTACCTCCTATGAACCCTTTAGTATTGCAGTGTTTATATGCAAGAAATCTTGATCAAGGGGTCGCGCTCAGTTCATAGTGTGATGTTTACGTTCGCCAAACAACATGCTCTACTGAGGCAAGGGCCATAGGATTAAAACTATAATTAAGAAAGGAAGTGACAAAACCTAAATAATAACATAATTGAATGACTATTTGTGCAAAAATAAATGAATATAGACAACAACAATAATAATATTCCTCCCTGAATCTTCCCATGACAGAAATATCTATCAAAGTTGAGGAGTCAGACGGATCTCCCCCTCATAAAAATGTGGATCCAAGTTCCACTAACTTGCATTGGGATTTTATGTACGCGTAATGACTAACTACGAGGGATGAGTACTTGGATGACTGTTCGTTTACAGCGGGTAACAGCCACGATGCTTACGAACAATCATCTCGTAAATCAACGTTTTCGGATATGGGACACTACACTAATAAAAACCCTTAAAATTTAATGCTGACACACAATCTAAAATCTAATATTTACAGGAATCTCCCTCGAGACCCTCCTTCAGTGCGATGAAGCATCTGACAAATGAGCTGCCAACCCGGCCAATTGCTCAATACACAAACAAGGAAAAGACAGCATCGCACGTGACTGCACGGGTCACTAATATGAAACATAATCATGGAATGGAACCAACAACAACAAAAGCCTCACCGGCTGAGATTACCTTATATGAACAAAAATGCACGTTAAGCTAACGCTTCGGAGATTATAGTGATTCGTAGGCAACTCCCATTTATTTAAACAATTTTTATCATTGATCAGTTCTTATTCTGTATTTCAAGTAATTTTACGGAGCCAACAAGCACTCCACTAATGACCTTGATGCAATCCTTTCAGCCCGCCTTGTGAAAACAGCTTCCCCCTACCACAACTCTTGTCATCGTCCAACTCCAGTGTGTAAAAATAACTTGACCAACTGTCTCGTTATCTCGTAGAATCAACAGCAACAAATCTCAACCACATAAACATATGGTAAGACATTAATCGATATTGCCACATATGTCCTCGCAAGGTAACCATATGGACTCGGCACCAAGCTGACAGAAATCAGTCTACGCTGAAATTCCCGCTTGTAATGACCAATAAAATACACACACACACACTGCTGGGAATGACATAACACATTTTTCACACAGGTCGGTTGAATCAGAAGCTCACAATCTATTTAAAAATATTAAAACCTACGAGAGAGCTGACTGCTCTTCGCCACAACACATATTGCTCCAACGGCAATAACTCACTGAATCTGATCAATAATAAACATTACAAAGATTAATTTACCCTCCAATCTACTGTATGATTATATTAATTCAGTCCTACTTCTGAAACACAATATATCTCCGAGAGACGCTTCTTAACCGCATTACGTAAACATATGTAAACACGGTCGTCCACATAGCCACGTTAGTTTAAAAAAAACAAGAACTTACGACTAAGAAAACTTGTGCGAGCTGTTTCCATGCAAAAGGTGTGTCAGACCAAAACTAAATACACTACGTTAATCAACACAAGCAAGATATTTACAAACAAAATATGTCCCATATACCATAAGTTAACTTGTCAGATAATAAGAATATTATTCAGTACTCATCCTCGGCCAGTCACCGTCAGCGAACATCTGCTGCCATCTCCCTACTTAATGCTGCTTAGCTCGTCTCAAACATCTCGATGGAGTGTTGACAGTTCCAAACTTCTTCCAGGACAAGCGATGTCATCCCTCGTGCTGATGCAAAAAGTTATAGATTATTACACACTCGATATCTGACTACTAAATTCACCGTTTTAGGTACTTATTTCCCCAGAACAGTCTGTTGGCGAATTGTCGAAGATACTGTCCCTACAAAATAGTACTGTGATTATCTATCACACTGAATTTAAAACACATTAGTATTAATAAAAATCTGTGTCCTCAGGACACGCAAAGTACAAGTGCCTACGTCCTCAGACGCGCAAAATGTAATAATAACCTGTGTTTTCCGACACACACAATGTAATATAACCTACGTCCTCAGACGCACAAATTGTAATCGTTGTGTTTTGGCTCTTCACGCCACTTATAAATGAACTGACCCTAGGTATCGATAGAGGGGGAAATTATATAAAAATTTCTCAAAATAATAGTGGTACAGGAATGAAACAAATATCACTGAACTCGTAAAATTGCGCAGGTCAAGAATATGCCCATTAATTCTAGAATCGATCGTAGAGATGTTGTCTAGCCGAACTCCCGCGTTAATGTTAGCTATCGCGTGCCCAAGCTAGACTTGGCGCGTTCGTAAGCAATCATCTTCCATTGGTTCCACTTTTTCAATATGTTCGCGGTTTTTATCAGACCTCGGCCTCGTAGGAGTGTTCAGTAGTACCATCAGCCACTCACGTTACAGCATTATATTTTTTTTAGGCGCGAATAGTACAATGAACATGCCATAAGCGTGTCTCACCACGCGTCCCTTCTATTTTGAGGTAGCCACCACCTGTCCTTCTGAAATATAGCTAGGCTCTTTCTTTTCACAATCCTTAAGTATTTAGCCTATTGTCAAACTGCTGCAGGTATGTTCCCACTGTCTCCAACAAATGCTTGAAGTTTCCTCATCTTCGTCTGGCTATTTCATGACGCGGGTGGAAATATTAATTAAATGTAGAAATAAAACATCGAATCATTTATCCATCAGAGGATAAAGGGTTCAATACCAATAATTTATACCGGTATTTCTCATACCGGATGGCAATGTAAAATACTCCAAAATACCAGTAATTTATACCAGTATATCGTATACCGGATGGCTGTATAAAATACTCCAAAATACCAGTAATTTATAGCGATATTTTTCATACCGGATGGTAGTATACAGTACTCCAAAATACCAGTAATTTATACCAGAATTTCTCATACCGGACGGAGTTATAGAATACTCCAAAATACCAGTAATTTATACTAGAATTTCTCATACCGGATGGAGTTATCGAATACTCAACAATACCAGTAATTTATACCAGAATTTCTAATACCGGATGGAGGTATAGAATACTCCAAAATACCAGTAATTTATACGAGTATATCTCATACCAGATGGCGGTATTAAATCTCTAAAACACCAGTAATTTATACCGGTATTTCTCATACCGGATGGCGATGTAAAATATTCCAAAATACCAGTAAGTTATACCACTACTTCGTATACCGGATGGCTGTATAAAATACTCCAAATTACCAGTAATTTATACCGATATTTTTCATACCGAATGGCGGGGTATTATATACTCCAAAATACTAGTAATTTATACCGACTTTTCTCATACCGGATGGCGGGGTATTATATACTCCAAAATACCAGTAATTTATACCGATAATTCTCATACCGGATGGCAGTATTAAATACTCCAAAATACCAGTAATTTATACCGGTATTTCTCAGACATCAATACAAAAAAGACGCATTTAATGATTGTCCCCCGTCAGCCTGACAAAAAATGCACATCTCGAATTTTATGGCTCCTCATTACAAAGAGTAGATAAATTCTAATACCTTGGAACATGGCTATGGCTATGGAGATAAAATGTCGTATGGAGAATGCCCGTAATGCTTTTGTGAAATTCAAGAAAACTCTCACAAGTACGGATTTAAATCTAACCTTAGACTTCGGTTTGTAAGCTGCTACATTTGGTCTGTAGGTCTGAAGGATGGGCAATAAATGCGGCAACAACAAAGAAGATAGAGGCCTTTGAAATGTGGATTTACCGCAGAATGCTGGAGATACTATGGACTGCACGAATAACTAATATTGAAGAACGGCATAGAATGAACAGACAACGATTCTTATTATGCACCTTTAAAAGACGAAAAACTGCATACCTGGGACATATCTTGCGGAACACCAAATATCGATTTCTCAAGTTGATGCTGGAAAGAAAGATCGAAGGTCAAAGAAGAAGGGACCGAAGAAGGATTTCCTGGGTGGATAACATAAAACAGTGGACAGGATTACCAAGCATAGATAAATTATTCCACACCGCAGTTCATAAGCAAAAGAAGCATCATGTGGTCGCTAACATCCATTAATGGATAGCCTGGGCATCCGAACAAG